>JAEIGQ010000128.1:0-600000 GCA_018904275.1 Lordiphosa clarofinis
TATCTTAGCTGCTTATCGCAATTGGGAAGTTTTGATGAATAAATCTGAAAGCTTATCAGCTTCCTATCCCAACTACTGCTCAGCTGCTCGAGACGAAACAGGCTTATGTGTACCAGATACAAGTTGCCCTAGTATAATCAGCATTGTTGAACTTAAAAAAGAAGAAGAATGGACAGCTGAAGATCGGTTTACTTTAGAAAACAGTTTATGCGAAACTGATAAAGTGAGCAGCGATGATGGTGAAGTGAGTAAAATTTATTTTACTAGTTTCATTTGATTCTAACAACATTTCAATAGACGTTTGTGTGCTGCCCCGAAGAAGTCAATGAATATGGCTTAAGACTCTTAAGACAAAAATCAGTTTGTGGTAAATATGTAGAACGAGGCAAACCGAAGTTTTCAGATTCGCTATTAAAACATTTAAGACCTTGGCTGGCCATGCTTGCATCTAGGGTAAACGAAATGCTCGATCCTATTTGCGCCGGCACGCTTATCACGAATCGTATGTATAAAATCTGGAACAATTTTGCCCAATCCCGGTAACTATCCATTCCATTTGCAGGCTTTGTGCTGACTGCAGCTCATTGCATTCCAGAAAAGAACGCAACGTTTGATCCTCTTATGAGCACCAAAGTCATCTTGGGTGAACATAATACAGGAGTAGATGAGTTTTGTGGTGAGGAACGCTGTGAGTTGATAATGGACATCGAAAAGTTCATTGTGCATCCACGTTACAACCATAATACAAAAAAGGGCGATATAGCTCTTGTGAAACTTGCAAGGAGAGTGGAGTGGAAAGGTAACAATACAAACACAATACGCTTTCCAGATATTAAAAATTCTTACTCTGTTTTATAGATCACATCCAACCAATTTGCTTACCGTTGAACGAGAATATTCAACGCGAAGCCTATAATGAAAATCTCATTAAAGTTACAGGCTGGGGCAAAACTGAACATGCTAGATTCTCTAACGTTCCGAGGGAGGTTGTTATTAATCGAATGGAGCGAGACAGCTGCACACGTAAATACTCTAATGTATCACCACTGGATGAAACTCAAATTTGTGCTGGCGCTAGCATTTCCGATAGCTGCAGTGGTGATTCAGGTGGCCCGCTTTTTGGGTTTGTTCCATATTTTGGTGCTCAACGCTTCGTTCAGATCGGAATCGTAAGCGCTGGTGGAGATTGCAAACAAAAGGAGGCACTAAAAGGAGCTATTTACACCACTGTGGCCACGTATATTCCCTGGATAAGTCAGGAAATAGCCAAGAATTCAGTCAGAAAATGATAGAAAATGACAAATTCTGTTTAATCTGCCAATTCCCAAAAAACACAATAACGAACAAGTAATTCGTCTTGTTATTCTTACGTTTAAGTTTATATCCAATTTATATTTGCTTCTGTTCTTCAACATATAAAAGTTGCAAAAAGAAAGGGTCATTTGTTCGTCAAAAAGCTTTACTGCGAGTAAATTTTATTTTGTTGTTGGCTTAGGAATAAAAATTTAACATTCTTATCTGGCCACATCGATAGTTTGCATCACGTATTCTCTAATTATGATCCCAACGCAATTTTCAGTTGAGTGGATGCAAGTAGGTACTCAAATTTGTGCGAACGACTTCGGATCCGATAGCTGCCTCAACTCTGGTGGAGGCCCAATTAATGGGCTGTCTATTTATTTTGGTACTCATCGCGTCGTCCAGTTCGGAGTCGTTAGCGGTGGAGCAGGTTGCAGATCAGGCGAAGGCAATGAATTTAGACCAGCTATCTACACAAATGTGGCCATATAGTCGTGAAATAGCCAAGACTTCTATATAAAGTATTTTAAATTCCTTAAATGTCTAAACTGATCAATATGTAATTATTTTAACCTGTTATTGTGTATTGACATCTTCTTTCCACTTATTTCTTAGCTTTATTCTGCATTTTATTATTTCTTGGGAATTTAAAAAAAGGGTGCAAGAAGAAAAGCACCTAAGCTTATTAAACAATTTGAGTGTTAAATAAATATTATTTTGAGAATAAGAAGCTGTGTAAGATGTAACCAAAGAAATTTGTATGGAAGCTGAACAAAACGCAACGTAAATAGACGGATGGTGAAGATCGAAATTTCCAAAAATCCCAATCCTCCTATATTTTTTTTTTTTTTATAACTTCTTCGGTTTGTGTTTAAAATTCTAAAGGGGCGTAGCAACGCACGCCTGGTATCAGCAATTTATTAATAAAAATAGGCCGCCCCGTCGACTTTTTTCTTTTATTTGATACACTTACGAAAGAAACAAAAGTTTTTCTCGATTTTCTTTTGATTGCTAATATTATAAATACGAAACACTTTCCCCTGCATTTGGGGCTAAACTAGCCGCCTGTCATCAATCGGGTATAAAAATCAACACAAAAATGCTTATTAGCTCAATCGATAAGTGGCTAGTTCATTAAAGTAAATCCGGAGCAATTTAATGTGAAATTTCGAACATAAAAAAGAAATAGTTTAGGCCAAAACATCCAATAAAAAACATTCCATATGTTAGATGCTCAGTCTTATGTAATGGTATTAATATAATGCAGCTATAGCTATAGCTATGACTCCCGATTTCTGGCCTGAAATTATTTTAAAACCATGATTTTCAGAAGACTTTAAAATAGCTTTTTCTCCCATAGCAATCAGTCATAGACAGAAAGCAACTAATGTAAAGCTTTTATTTAGCAAGTATACCCTAAAGCTTAAGAAATTTTAAAGCTTTTCTGGTGCTGGAACTAGTTCCGGGTTTGAATATAAGCTTATCGTGGGTGTCACAGTTGTCGCTCGAAAAATCCGTCGGTGTCCCAGAACTTCGAAAGAATTCTTTTCGTATTTGAAAATCAGGCCGGAAGGTTTTTGTCCAAGCTAATGGACCATCACTATCAAATCTATAAACAGCTTTGCCTTTTCTCGCAAAAAAAATTTGCCATCATCAAGCTATGAGTTGTTTTGATGTTATTTAAACTAAATTGCTAAATTAAAAAATATTTTTGAGCTAATGATTAAATACTAATATGTTCCTTTGATTTTTAAAAAGAACATTTACATAACATTTAATTTTAATCGACGAAAAACTTGAGATTTGAAACCAACCAAAAGAGATTTCTGTGGCACCAAAAATTTATTTTGGGTTGGAATTTGGTATAAATAAAAACAAATACTTTCTATTCTGCAAAAGTTAGGCAATGCAATGCATAATGAAGGATATCATGTGATTGAAATTATTGTTGTTAACTCCAAATAAGATGTAAATGTCCTTATAAAATTATTTTCTTTAACTAATAGTCAATTTATTTTTATTAGCTTGGACCATCCTCCATGTAAACGAAACTAGAACGCGTTATTGAAACTATGTTGGCCTGTTGTTTTTTTCAAAAAGTTTTAAAATATTAGTTAACTAATATATTTTCAATCAAATTCGAAAAAGGTTCTAATCCAGAGTTAACTTGGATCTGCATTATTTTTTGACCAGTTTTCAGCAAGATCCAGCTCAGGGAAGCAAAATGTAAAATATTTTTATCAAGCTAACTGCCTGGCTATTCTTAAGCCGAGAACAGCTTAATATTTCAGTCGCAAATACCTTTCTTGCTGTAATTAGTTTTTCCAGATTGTTCACCCTGCAAGTTCCATTGAAAGAATTTAGAATTCTATTTATGGAAATGAAAAGAATCAGTGAAACACTGAAACACGTCTGCAATTCGAAAAGATTGTTTTCCCTTAAAAGGTGGTTAAAAAATTGTACAATGCTAGAGCGATGCAAGAATTTTTGTATAGTTGATTTTCTAAATAAAATTTTCAAAATTAACCTACCATAGTGTGGTCGTGTCGGTAAAATTGAGCGAACCGAAGTGTTTAATTTTTTGCAGTTTTCGGTTCGTTTCTGAACTTTTAAAAACACCCAAAATTTTCTGAATTGACCTTTGAAATTAAAATAGGCCTGACACAAAATCCCAACAGTAAACTTCCAAAAATTCGAAAGGGGTTCACTCCGGGGTTGGAGCCTGCGAAAATTTTTGGGTTCGGGTTCGCGAAGCGGGTTCGGAAGGTCCTTGTACCCAGTTTCGGGTTCGAACCGGGGTTCAGGAATAATTTTGTCTTCGCTGACTCAAAAAAAAAAGTATGTTGATTGGAAAAACCTTAGACATTTCAAACATATTTGCAAATTTAGAGTCCTTATATTTGGAACATAACATTTGAACTCAATATAGAGTTCCACCAAAGAAATTAAACTTCATTTTTTGATGACAATTGCCCCGAAAAAAAGGTAAAAAGTTGACGCAATTTTGCTTAAAATATAAATAAGTAGAAATAGGCAACAGGTCCAAATGATAAAAATTTTAAATTTTCTATCGAAAAGTTATTCTAAGGGAAAAGTATTCGTATTTAGGATGACAGAAGCCCACTCGTTTTTCAGTCTTTTTGTTATAAAGAAACCGCAAACAAACTGAGAGAAAGACACTCATTAATTTTATCGTACATGCTATTTATATTTTGCAATAATTTCCTCTTACTCTCTTATCGCTTCGGAACTATATTTCAAATTTGACAAACAAGCAAAAGAGGGTCAAAAAATAATGCTAATTTGTCAGCATATTCATTTGGCAAAACATCTGCTGATGAGTAAATACGTATATAAATAAATAATAATTATCAAATTTTGCACAAATAATGTCAGTCGTTTTACTCGGCAGATTGTGTGTCTTTGATATTGAGAATTCTTTGAGAGTGGAATTGACCAGAATTAGGTGTTCTGAATACAGTTTAATTGCACTTAAGAAGGAAGTAGTAATTTCCCCCTCACTAGACTATGCAAATATAAGATTAGAACCGGTTTCGGTGTTCACTTGGTGCCAATCAAAACACAATTTGTTTGTTTAAATAAATGATAAATTTTATTACACTTAACGCTAATGCTTAATTACTACGAATTGTTTGTTTTAGCCTTAGTTACTGCATGGTGTGTCTTGGATGGATATAGTGTGAGCCAGGATTATCGTTGTCCCCATAAATGGCATTCATTATGATGAATATGCTGGCAGCCATAAGGGCGCGCACAATAAAGGCACTGCGGCGATAATTGGTACTGGAAATATGGCTTTGATCGGACATTGTTTGGCGCGCACGCTTCTGGCTCAAGTATAGAATGAAACTGATTGCGAAGCGTGCTGGAGCATTGTTTTTTATTTTAATTTCGAAAGCTGAGACCGGAATGCTGGTTTTTCCTCCTCCTCCCCTTGCGGGTTATTTCCCAAGCTTGTGTAAAGCCCGATGAGCTGTCGTTATTCAAAAGGTGTTTAATGCATCTCGTATCGGGCGATTGAGAGAAGAAAGCGTTTATGTTGATACTCTAACAAAGGGGAAAATCAACTGACTTAATTAATGACTTGTCCACGGTACATTACACACCTTTTGGCTACCCCAGCTATACGGAACGTTGGGCTACGTAATAGGCTAGTGAATATGATAGTGGTCCACACGAGTTTCGGATTTCGGTCAATTTAAACCAGAGTTCCCCAGCGATAGCCCCTGGAGCACGAACTTATTTGCCGAATGCTTGCCAAACAAATACTTTATTGTGTGTTAGAGAGAGACACCGCCACGTTTTAGCGCTCTCCCCTTGGGGAACCCTGATTTAAACTCATATAAGAATATTGCATGCGTTAAATTGTTGTAGTTGACTGACACCTTCTATTTACCTGTCTTTAGTTGCCAACTATTTAGTCTTCATGATAATCCGAACTAATCATACAATTTGGTATATTTCCGCATTTTTTAGACCGCTTGATCTGTTTATCCGTCTGCACTATAGTCTAACTCATACAAAAATTTGATCTTTATTAATCTAAACTTAAAATTGAAGTTTGGAAATTTCACATTTTTTTTTGTCCCGCAATTGGCAAATTTGGCCATATTTTGAACTGTTCAATCAACGCCTGCGCGAATATCGCGGTTTTTAGTTTACACCTCTTGAATATGCGGCTTCAATTGCCATTTATCCAGTCTTCATAGGACTTATAAAAATTCCCAAATATTCCGAGATTTCTCAGCTCATTTTCAAGGTTTTTCAACCTCGTTTTTATGAGATTGCAAGATTCTCGAAGAAGAGATTTTCAATCTAGATTTTATATTGATTTTTTTCCTCAGTTTTCTTCTAAAAAGTCCCTTAAATGTGTGCTGCCCTTCGTCAAAAACACAGATCCATAGCGATCAGAAAATTTTTCTAAGCGGACTAGCACAGTACAGTACTTACTTGCATCCACACAAATGAAAATTGCGTTGGGATCATAATTAGAGAATACGTGATGCAAACTATCGATGTGGCCAGATAGGAATGTTGAATTTTTATTTCTTAGGCAATAACAAAATAAAATTTACTAGCAGTAAAGCTTTTTGACGAACAAATGACCTTTTCTTTTTGCAACTTTTATATGTTAAAGAATAGAAGCAAACATAAATTGGATATAAACTTAAAAGTTAGAACAACATCACGAATTACTTGTTCGTTATTGTGAAGCTTTTGGAATTGGCAGATTAATAGATTTGGCTTTATCACCGTTTCTATCATTTTCTGACTGAATTCTTGGCTATTTCACGACTTATCCATGGTATATACGTGGTCACAGTGGTGTAAATAGCTCCGTTTAGTGCATTATTTAGTTTGCAATTTCCACCAGCGCTTACGATTCCGATCTGAACGAAGCGTTGAGCACCAAAATATGGAACAAACCCAAAAAGCGGGCCACCTGAATCACCACTGCAGCTATCGGAAATGCTAGCGCCAGCACAAATTTGAGTTTCATCCAAAGCTGTTACATTTGGGAATTTATATGTGCAGCTGTCTCGATCCATTCGTTTAATATCAACCTCCCTCGGAACGTTAGAGAATCTAGCATGTTCAGTTTCGCCCCAGCCTGTAACTTTTATGAGATTTTCATTATTGGCTTCGCGTGTAATATTCTCGTTCAACGGTAAGCAAATGGGTCGGATGTGATCTATAAGACAGAGTAAGAATTTTTAATATCTAGAAAGCGTATTGTGTTCGTATTGTTACCTTTCCAATCCACTCTCCTTGCAAGTTTCACAAGAGCTATATCGCCCTTTTTTGTGTTATGGTTGTAACGTGGATGCACAATGAACTTTTCTACGTCCATTATCAACTCACAGGGTTGACCATAACAAGTCTCATTTACTTTCCAGTCATGTTCACCCAAGATGACTTTGGTGCTCCTCAGAGGATCAAATGTAGCGTTCTTTTCAGGAATGCAATGAGCTGCAGTCATCACAAAGTCTGCAAATAGAATGGATAGTTACCGGGATTGGGCAAAATTGTTCCAGATTGTATACATACATTTCGTGATGAGCGTACCACCGCAAAAAGGATTGATCATTTCGTTAACCTTGGATACAAGCAAGGCCATCCAAGGTCTCGAATGCTCTTGTATACGATATGAACCCTTCGATTTGCCCGCTTCTTCATATTTACCACAAATTGATTTTTGTTTTAACTGTTTCAAGCCACATTCATTGACTTCTTCCGGACAGCATACAAAATCCTATTGAAATGTTGTAAGAATTAATTGAAACTAGTAAAAGAAATTTGACTCACTTCATCATCATCGCTGCTCACTTTATCAGTTTTGCATAAACTGTTAGATAAAGTAAAATTTTCTTCAGCTGTCAATTCTTTTTTTTCATTAATGATAATTATACTCGGACAACTTGAATATCGTATACATAAGCCAGTTTTGCCTCGAGCAGCTGAGCAGTAGTTGGGATAGGAAGCTGAGACGCTTTCGGATTTGTTCATTAAAACTTCCCAATTGCGATAAGCAGCTAAAATAATAAATTCACATTTGAGTGTTTTGGGTTTTATTAAAATTTTAAATTTTATCAACTTACTTGACAAAAGCTCATCTTCAGCAAATACTGACAGCAATCCCAGCACTAAGTACAATAGTTTTGCGACCAACATCTTGCCTCAGTATTCCCCAAGCAATTGTCAACTCGTACAGAGAAATTTGGGGTTTTATAGCACCGGCTTGAGTCAGTAAAACACATTATGTTGCGGTTAAGATTTTTCTCAAATTCGACAGTGTATTAATAATAGGCGATTCATGCGGCGATTTGACAAGAAAATGGGGCTTATAGATTATAGTATAACTTTTTGAATGCATTTGCTGCACTGATTAACTGTTCCGACGGCAAATCTAACCGCGGAAATTGTTGACTCAGTAAATTTTAGTTGGTCTTATATTGTATACTTGAACGGAATTTGAACTTGAGAATTACTATTGGTCGCATTTATGCGATTTTTCGATCATGTGCTTAGGCAGATTTCATACAAGTAATAAGTTAGAGGCGTTGCTTTTAACGTGCGCCGTAGCGTAACTGGTAAAGACGTCCTTCCAATCGTGTTGAAACCCCCAATGGCCCCGAGTTCGAATTCGGCCAGAATAAGTAAAAATTTTTTAAATTTAATAAATTCAAACAAATGCTTCAGGACCAAAATTGGTGCGTGGGGGAAGTGGGGGTTGCCTCTTCTGCTTGTGGAATGATGATGACCTCTATTAAATTGCCAACGTGTGACAGCTATGAGAATAGTCTCCCACCCTATTATTCTCAGTTGTGTTATAGCAGTTACATAACTTATTTTATGGTAAAATTACTGTAAATTCAGTAGAAAAAGCACTTACTGTAAACATCGGTAAATATTACAAAATATGTGGGTTGGCGCATTTTTAAACGAGACTTTCGGTTGGATTTACTATAGCAATAGTTCTCCTTACGTAAAGGTTTACGAGAAAGTTACAGTAAAATTTGGTTAATTTGAACGACTTTGTGGGTTGGCGAAATTCCAACCCATAATATTGGTTAAATTTACCCAGAGATTTCTTTGTGTGTACTGTAAGAAATAACCAAAAAATAATCAAAAATAATTCGTCTAATTCTATCCATTATATTTAAATATTTAAAAAAAAAAGTGGTAAAGCCAGATTAGTGACCCTCAATGCTATAAATTTTTTAAGTTTGCAGTTTTACAGTACATCAACAGAAACCAATTTCGGGATTTTTTTTTTCCTTTTTAGTACCAACCCTGCATTTTTTGCAGCGCTTTTCATCATTTCAATCACAACCCTTTTTCGGATCATCTGCCCATTAAAATACTCGACATGCATGCAGATGCAAATGCATGCAGCTTAATACAGTAATTTCCTGGATACAAGACCAAATTTTAAGAAAAAAATGAAGATATGAAGAAACTTATTTTATTTTTTGGTCAGAACTTGAGAACCGCTCATCCGATCTTTATCATTTTTTCGGCAAATCGATACATATTTCGAATGACTAACTATCTCTAGCAGGAACGAATCACCTATGTACAGAACTGCTGGAGATATGACATTTTTTCAAAATTGTGGGAGCGGGAGGGGGCGTGGCAAAAATTTAAAATAAACTTGATCTGTCTGCAAGTATAAGAAGCATTTGTCCTATACATGTCAAATCTCTTTCTCTTACCATCTCTGAGATCTGTTTTCTCATATGGATGGACGGACGGACGGACAGACAGACGGACATGTATATATTGACTCGGTTGTTGATGCTTATCAAGAATCTATATACTTTATAGGGTCGGAAATGCTTCCTTCTTCATGTTACATAAATTTGCGCAACTTCATGATCCTCCTAGATAGTTAGTAATTAGCAAAATGAATCGATTTGGCGAAGAAATGATAAAGATGGGATGAACTGGTTCTCACAGTACCAGCTGCTTTGTTGTCGGGCAGCGATTGGATGGGCGCTGAGATCCGTAAGGATGCGATCGTGGATATCTCACAGTTGAGAACCATCGCAAAATGGGATCTTCATCTATTCATTTGCTCCATACCGGTCGTGAGATATTTATCATCTGTGGGCGCTCCGCATCATTTAAGTATAGGCTCCGAATACTATCTAACATTTTTGTTGCTTAATTTTAAAAGAAGATTTAGGTTAGGGATTCTGCAACAAGCAATCTTTTAACGAGCGCAGCTAATTGTTTCGATTCTGCCGATATTGCTCTATTCCCATTTTCACCATTAAACTTCCTCACCAGCTCCCAGAAAGTTTTGCTGTCCTTTACGGCACCTACTAATTGCCTCCAATTGGGCAGTATATTATTGAAGCTTTTGCTGGCAGTGTTTTTTATAGGCGGCGCTTGCTTTTTGGTAATTTTCATTCTGTATACTACAACAGACTCATTTTAGCGATTTTGAACAGTTTTCGGACATTGTTGCGCGCAGAGTCGCATTCTCGGTCAAATGGACCGAGACTATGCATAGAGTGAGGTCCCCGATTGTCTCGTTTGTTGATAGTCCGCGTTTTTGAACGAGAGTCTGCCTGTTATTGTGCTCGTTATGAGAGTTCCACAACAATTTAGGACGAAGCGTTGGTATTCCTCTCACTTGTTGGGCGTAAAAAGCAATATTGACAACACTAGTTTACAGTAAAAAAGACCCATTTCAACTGAGATTTTTTTAGTGTAGTTTGGAATGGTGATCTCAAAAATCGATTTCAAAAAATTTTTCATGACTCGGTTTTTTAAATACAAATTTTTTTAAATTTTTTGGTAGGCGCACTTACATTTTATGCCATAAAGTGAGATTTATAATTGTCAGAAAAATAGAAAGAGAGAAATAATAAAAATAGTTTTTTGGTTTTATTTATATATTTTTCAAAGGCGTTTATAAATGAAATTTCTTGCATTTTAGAGCAAAAGATCGATTTTTTTTTTCTTGATCGTTGAATTCAAACTACTAAAAAAATATTTCAGTTTATATGGGTCATTTTTTTTTCAATATTTGTAAACTAGTGCAATCAGGGGCATGCGATCTGAAAAAGATTCCGCTCCTACCTCCAGATCCGTAAAATGTTGTTTCCAGCTCTCACGTATGAGATAGTAGTATCTAGTTTCGTACAAACAAAATTTGGGCCCACAACAAAAATTTTATCAAGATGGCATGAACATCTATACAAACCATCGATGTGGCAAGATATTTTAAAACAAAATATAGAATTTTTCTTACAAATGCAATAACAAAATCAAATTTATTGGTAGTAAAACTTTTCAATGAACAAATTACCTCTTCTTTTTGCATCTTTTAAATGTTAAAAAATAAAAGCAAATATAAATTGGATATAAACTTAAACGTTAGAATAACAAGACGAATTACTTGATCGATATTGTGGATCTTTTGGGAATTGGCAGATTAAACAGATTTGAAATTTTCTATCATTTTCTGACTGAATTCTTGGCTATTTCCCGACTTATCCAGGGTATATACGTGGTCACAGTGGTGTAAATAGCTCCCTTTAGTGCATTATTTTGTTTGCAATCTCCACCAGCGCTTACGATTCCGATCTGAACGAAGCGTTGAGCACCAAAATATGGAACAAACCCAAAAAGCGGGCCACCTGAATCACCACTGCAGCTATCGGAAATGCTAGCGCCAGCACAAATTTGAGTTTCATCCAGTGGTGATACATTAGAGTATTTACGTGTGCAGCTGTCTCGCTCCATTCGATTAATAACAACCTCCCTAGGAACGTTAGAGAATCTAGCATGTTCAGTTTCGCCCCAGCCTGTAACTTTTATGAGATTTTCATTATTGGCTTCGCGTGTAATATTCTCGTTCAACGGTAAGCAAATGGGTCGGATGTGATCTATAAGACAGAGTAAGAATTTTTAATATCTGGAAAGCGTATTGTGTTTGTATTGTTACCATTCCAATCCACTCTCCTTGCAAGTTTCACAAGAGCTATATCGCCCTTTTTTGTGTTATGGTTGTAACGTGGATGCACAATGAACTTTTCTACGTCCATTATCAACTCACAGGGTTGACCATAACAAGTCTCATTTACTTTCCAGTCATGTTCACCCAAGATGACTTTGGTGCTCCTCAGAGGATCAGATGTAGAGTTCTTTTCTGGAATGCAATGAGCAGCAGTCATCACAAAGTCTGCAAATGGAATGGATAGTTACCGGGATTGGGCAAAATTGTTCCAGATTGTATACATACGTTTCGTGATGAGCGTACCACCGCAAAAAGGATTGATCATTTCGTTAACCTTGGATACAAGCAAGGCCATCCAAGGTCTCGAGTGCTCTTGTATCAGATACGAACCCTTCGATTTGCCCGGTTCTTCAAATTTACCACAATTTGGTTTTTGTTTTAACTGTTTCAAGCCATATTCATTGACTTCTTCCGGACAGCACACAAATGCCTATTGAAATGTTGTTAGAATCAAATGAAACTAGTAAAATAAATTTCACTCACTTCATCATCATCGCTGCTCACTTTATCAGTTTTGCATAAACTGTTTTCTAAAGTAAACCGATCTTCAGCTGTCCATTCTTCTTCTTTTTTAAGTTCAAAAATACTGATTATACTAGGACAACTTGTATCTGGTACACATAAGCCTGTTTCGTCTCGAGCAGCTGAGCAGTAGTTGGGATAGGAAGCTGAGAAGCTTTCAGATTTATTCATCAAAACTTCCCAATTGCTATAAGCAGCTAAAATAATGAATTTACATATCGGTATTTTGGCTTTTAGTAAAAACTTAAAATTTTAGCAACTTACTTGACACAATCTCAATTTCAGCAACTGCTGACAGCAATCCCAGCCCTAAGCACAGTAGTTTTGCAAGCAACATTTCACTTGAATATTCGCCAAGCAACTGACTGCTCGTTCAGCGAAAATTGGGGTTTTGTAGCAGCGGCTTCAAGTCAGTAAAATACATTATGTTGTGGTTTAGATGTTTTTCAAAACCGACAGTGTATTAATAAAAGCCGATTCATGCGGCGATTTAGCAAACAAATTGGGCGTTTCAAATGATTTTTAGATGATCCCGTAACAATTTGTTCGTAAAGACTCAATCGGAAACGTATAGGAAGTTAATTTAAGAGAAGAGCCTAGAATTTTATTTTTAAGGCCTATACTCAGATAAGATAAATTTTAAGTTTGCTACAATATTTCACACGAATGGAGCACCTTTTCATAATCATTCAGATTTCAAAGCTATTTAAAACTGTTTCTATTCATGTCAAATATCGTAGCAAACTAAAAATTTATCTTATCTGAGTGTAGGCCTTTACTAAAAAGAAAGTGACACCGAAAACTGACAAAACAGCTGCCTTCCTTCATGATATAAAATATTTTTAATTATCTAAAAGATAATAACAAAATTCACATTATTCAGAGCAAATTGTTTTTTAAAATCAAATTGAAAAATGGAGGAAAGTTAACTTTGGCTCGATTGGAGCATGATATACAAATGACTGCCAGTTATTTATGTGTCAGCTATTCGATATATTCATCTGATTTGGATCAAAACAAATTATTTTCATAGCTTGAAACAAAGAAGTTTTTCGAACTGGAACTACTTTTATTTACGCGACAGATCAATAAATCATGGAGAAAAAAATGTTAGAGTTAAAATGTGAACTGTCTAAATTTTGAGTGGTTTTTAGTGATAGTCCGCATTGACATTCATATTGTCCGTTAAGGAAATCACCGTTAGAGCGAGACGGGCATATTCCCAAATTCACTGAGAGAGCGAAAATGACAGCCAGCTGCTGGTCGCAACTTCGGCATGTGTTTGACTCGGGTATGAGTAAATAGCGAAATGTATTCGCCTTCTGGGGCAACCGGTGACTAACGCTGGTCTATATATTTATGTTTGCTCGTAACTTTTAAATCGAGACACACACCAACCAAAAAGGACTTATGGTCGATTATAGAGCTGTTCCAAAAACTTCGTGATTCTACAATCAGCAGGCTTTGCCTATATTCTGCAAGTCGTCAAAGGCCATTGCTACGACTGTTTTGGGAATTCCAAAGGCAGCACTTGTGCAAAAACTTACAACGGCAGATAACGCCAAACTTTGAGTATGTGTGTGCTTCCATTATGGACCATCTGTATTAGTGGGGGAAATTCTATTCGTTTAGTTAACACACTTGGCATAAGTTAATCATTAGTGAGTCTTTCACCAATTGTTCATTAGTACTCTGGATAAAACAAAAATATAATTAAAAAAAGTGCTTCATTCTTAAAGATTTTAAATATTAATTCCTTTTCAATATTGTATAATAAAGCAATACTACACAGAAAAAAAAAACGTCGAGATATTTTCAATCTTTTAAATCTTGGAGCAATCCCGGCACGAGCTTGAAAATTCAATCTCGGTTTCCAGGATGTTATACACAATTCAATCTTTTAAGGATTGGTCCATTCCTTTCGAACTTGTATCATTCCAAATGTGCTTACTACAATCCCTTTCGAGATCACATGTCCATAAATTAGAGAGCGAGAGCGTAGAAATATAAGTAGCCTTTCAGACACGCTGCAACAACCAATGGGTATGGTGGTGTGCGTCGAGATGCTGTTCAATTTCTGTTCAGTGCGAATCGTCGTGCGTTCGTATCCCAGTGCAGCCAAAAATTTTTATATTTATTTCTTTATTTTCAGAAGTCCTAAATTAACCAAAACTGGTGAGGGCGGTCTTTGACATGTATTCATAATGTCCTATGGCATGGCGGAGGAAAGGAAGAAAGTTATCTTTCCTGAGATCAAATCAATAGTACATATCGAGCTTAAGTTAATCTAGAATAGGCATAAAATGATCCAGCTTTGGGATTATATTGTGCTCGAATTTTTTGCACAATTCAATCTTTTATAGGATTACCCCGGGATATATGTAATCCTTTTAAGGATTAAAAAAGTCGGATCAACTCAATCTTTTTTCAGATCGGGTCATGCATATCCGGGATTACGTTGTTTTCATTACCGATTAGGATTTATTTGATCCCATATGGATTGATTTTTTTTTTGAGTGTAGTCTACTCAACTATCTATTATCATCTGTATTCTGTAACTCCGCTACAAAAGATTTGATACGACATGACACGATCACTCGAAAGCAGCTTTCCAAATCGATTGTTTAGAGAGCACGGCCAAGAAGCTGGTACATTTGCTTTCAAATTCCGTGCACAGATTCAAATGCCCACCTAATTTTGATGACGATCCGGGATTGATCCGGCTGCTGATTTCTTTTTCTCTTCAGAGCCTTTTCCCTTCGAGAACCGCAACTGCATATGGGCATTTCCGCGGTTCGCGAACGTACGTTTGTACGCTTTTGATGTACAAAAAAGACTAAAAAAGACAGAAAACAAAAACTATCCCCACTTTTCTTTTTGCGATTTGATAGCATTTTGTTAGCTGTGTGTTTAGTGCAAAAGACGGGGTTTATCGAGTTTTAGATTTCATAATAATAGCAATAAACATGAGGTCGCGAACGTACGCGAAATAGAAGTCGACTTTGGCTTAATCTAGTGAAATTCAAAATTCTGCGAGCTATTAATTTATTATAAAAGAGGATTAATTTAGCTTTCTATCGAGTGTTTACACAGAAATATATCTCGATTGGTTTTTTTTAAATTGAATTAATTACCGGTCGCGAACGTACGGGTCGCGAACGTACGGTTAAAAAGAGCAAGATAAAAATTAACCGTTAATCGAACTTTTTTGTTCTCTATGCATTTTGTTTCTTCTTAATTGATTGCAATGAAGAGATTTTGTAAACATAGCATAAGTTTTGCATGTTAAATAATTAAATATAAAATTGTCATTAAATTTTATTTTTCGGTCCAGGCTTACCATTCGGCGGAAATGCCCATATCTGAACTCTCAATCAACAACAATTATATCTTCTGAGTGGAGCAATTTCTGAAGTCCGTTCTAATCATTTAGTAACTGCTATATAATTGTTCCGTTTCTTACATTGGCATGGTCCTGCCACGTCAATAATATAACCATTGATGAAGCAAATCGTGAATGGATTGCACAGGGAACGTTCTTCTGACCTGATTATAATTTCTTTTGGTAGATGTTACTGGTGTTATTTTGATGGCGGATCGCAAATGATCACCAATTTATCGTATTTATTTTTATATTTATTGTATATAATATATTTATCCTTTCTGTAGTAGTTGCCGTAGGAATTTATCCGCCGTTACTACTTCTTTTACAAATTCAGAAACCACATGCGGCGGTGTTATTAAAAATAGTTTAGTAATTATTTTGTTGCTGTTGCCAAGTCCCATTTTGGATAAAAATATTGTTTAAGCCTCTCCCTTTGTACGACCAGTCGAATTTCTCATTGAAGGTAAAGATGTCATCATTTGGTTTAATTGCTCCCAGTTAAGACCTATATTTTTTAAGTTACAATAATTATCTATTTTTGCATGTACAAAGGTATTTGACTATATAAAAGCTGCTTATCACTTAACCACTTGGGTTTTATTTTCCACTTTTAAATTGAGCAATTTGGCAATTTCTGATTTTGAAACGGTACTGAAGCCACAGAATGCAATTAGATTACACTGTGCAACACAAAAAAGTTGATACGGTCGAGACCAAAAAATTCTGAAAGGGTATGATAGTAGTAAAAAAACCTTCCCTGGGTTTGGTCTGTTTAGCTGCCGATTTCTTTTTATAGCACTTTGAAGTTTTAAGCATGTGATTGGGACTTGTAACTCCCTATCTCGTAAACTATTTGGAATTTCGTCTTGACCTCTGAAAAGTTGTTTGCTCTTGACTTAATTTACAAAACTTTTCTAAGTAACAAGTCAAAATAGTCCCATCTCTAAACTCAAAATTGCAAAAATGTCGTAAATTCATCATGTTTTCCCCTCATTTTGTACTGTTTTTCAACTTTTTCTTGAAAACTATAACGAATTTGACCAAGCAATGAAGGACGAAAAAGTAGCATAGACTAACGTAAACAATCGGTTGGAACATACCAACTTCATTCGATTGGTCCTTCATATAGTTAAAGACCCTAAAAGATGAATAATTTCACCCAAAACTCGAAAAAGTACAGTTTTTGGTAGAAATTGGCTGACACTATCAAAAATTTCGATTGTTTTGTATTAAATCAATAAAATTGTCAAAAAATATAACTTAAAAAATATAGCTAAAGAAATTTAATTTATTTACTTTTTAACCGATAAAATTCGTTTTTTTTTCGAATTTTTTTGACAGTTTTTCATGCTTTTGGTCTTTTTACTATATCAAAGAGTACTTAAATAAAGTGTGTTCGTACTAACGGTTTGTTTATTTTGGTCTAAGCAACAACTTTTACCTACATTACTTGTCCAAAATTGTAACGGATTTCAGGAAAAAGTTGAAAAACTGAAACAAGTTGAGAAAAATTGATTCTTTTGGACATCTTTTGTAATTTTAAGTACCAAGACGTAATTTTTTTGATTTGCTACTAAGAAATGTTTTGTAGGCCAATCAAGAGCAACAACTTTGCTAAAGACACAAAAGCAAAATTCAATAAAGCTTACGAGATATGAAATCATTAATCCTACACTGAAGCTGAAAAGTTCAAAGGTCAATAAAAAGAAAACGGCAGCTAATCAGACCAAACCCATGCAGCGTTTTTATACACCCTTTCAGAATTTTTTGGTCTCGACCGTATCAACTTTTTTGAGTTCAAAAATGTGTCACAGTGTTATTAAAGTCGTTTTCGAAAAACTACCTTTTTATGCAAGGTTCAAGTCCAGGATCATTAAGCCTGCCGAGATGCTGACAAATATATTGAAAACAACTGGTGAATGTACCATTACCAACGAAGATAGTGATGAAGATTAAAACAACATTAAATACCAAAATATGTATATTTTTATGTTTTTTTTATTAATTTGACCTTGACCACTCTTAAAAATCGGAGTTTTTTTTATTAATTAGATGTTTAAAGGACACATGAACTGTAAAAATTCCGAGGTATTGTCAAAACTGGAAAGTGGTCATTTTAAATTTTGAAAATTTTGACCACGGTTTTTGGACCAAAGGAATAAGAGTAAAAATTCCAGAATTTTATAACGGATAGCTGTGTTAAATCTTTTCAATATTCAATCAACAGTTCATGGTAAATCGTGATGTGAGACCAGATATATCGATATTTATGTTTTAGCATTTCTGCAGATTACTCGTCAACCAAAAGCCCTATTGACTTGAAATTTGGCATACATACCCTCCTATATAATAGCTACCATCCCTGATTCAAAATATTCAAAAATCTGCTGGGGCAGTTTTCCCAAGCTTATCCGGCTATGCCCTTTATAGCAGTATAGTATCACAATACAACTATAACTTGTAGTGTTGTACGTTCTAACAGCTTTTTTGGGGCATAACATTATTTCCAACTAGATTTCCAGATTTGGCTATTTCTTTTTAACAATAATCATAAATACTTTATAAACTTTGCTTATCAATTTGCGCTATAATTGTTTTTATTTATAGCTCTTAAAATATTTTTTTATGCTTCACATTACATCATACATTTTTATCACATGCTATAAAGTCCAAGGCCGAAACAACCCCCACATCATACATTTCTTTCCAATTATTCGACTAAACCAATTGACTAAACTTCCTTAACCTAAGCCACCTCTGTTTCCTCTTGAATGGCCTCCACCAGTTGATCCAGACGCTGGGCTCTCGTCAGTTTCCAGGTAACGCACGATAATGAAGTGATAAAGAAACCAATTCCTGGAGTTCACAAGGTGTTAGCTAGTCATTCGTTCTGATTCTGTTCACTCTAGACTTACCCATTAACAAAATGGCCTCGGATAGTTCATCCTGCCAGGCTTTTGATACAACGCAGAGTAATATAAATCCACTGAGTAGACAAAATGAACCAATTAGCACGGCCAAGGTGATCAGAATTATAACTGGATCATTTAATGTTCGATAGGCGAACAGTGTCTGACAAAGGGAGCGCTTATGCGTGACATTGAGATGGCTACGGAGTAAAAAAGTCAGTCAAGTTCATCAGACTACGGGCTAACACGTACCAGGATTGCGCGTAGGTAGGCAGAATAGGAACACTTCTGCACTCCATGATGCTGCACGATGCACTGAAGTTGCTTTCAATTTTGGAGTTTTGTGCAGCAGCTCTACTCTTCTAAATTTAACTCAAGACGCGACGCGTGTCTAATGGGGGGAAAGGGATGGGGGCATGTGTCTAATTTTAGATGCAAAGGAAGTGCCTGAATCGGAACTAACCAGATGTAGCGTTCGCTCAAGAATGCAGCTATATTTAGCACCCCAACTTAAAGACAGTTCAATGCTCTAGGTTTCTGGGGGTGGTGGAAGGGGGAGGGGCAACGAGTGTAATACAATAAATCAACTTCATTATTTCGCGAGCACAAATCATTAACTTGATGCCTCAAAGTTCACGTTTCGCATGTGCCAAGGTAGCGTTGACAACCAACACGCACCAGCCTGGCAATCAACTGGGAGCTGAGTCCTCCCATTTGACGACGAGCTGGGGGTGGTTGGGTTAGGTGTAGTTATAGAAATGCTGAAATAATGTCAACTTGGCTGCATTCAAGCGAAACGTAAATTATGCAAAATAACGACGTCAAAGTTTCAATATAATGAAGCTGAACATCATGGAAAATGATGTCGATGACGATGATGAGGGCGCGGATGGTGAAGGGGAACTAGATACTTCAACAAAGTGGAAACGAAGCAAATATTAGAAAATCTTTACATTTATTATTTAATATGAGATTTTTAATTTCAGTTTATTTGCGTAGGTTTCTATTTTCTGGGCCCCAAGGCACAAGGTAATATTGCTTACTTACCATAGTGGCAAACTAAAATTCAACATTTTAAAATTTAATGTTCCAGTTTCTAGAAATAGTTCCACATTTCCTTCTTTTATAATATTTTTAATCAAACTAACTTTCAAGCTTACAAATATTTACATTTAATTTGAAATATATTTTTAAAATATTTGAAACATATTTAAATAAATTATATTCTTGCACTTTGTAAAATTTCAACTATAAACCAGGGACCGAAAGTAATTGTTATGAAAAAAATAACAATTTCTGTTAAAAATTATCGTCCCGATGAAAAAAAGGGCATCAGACTTCATAATTTTGAATGGAGAGTCCACTGAAGCGATAAATTTTTATTTGCAATTAAAAATTTTTTTAATTGTTATTATATAATTTTTATATAAAAATTTTTGAATAACAATTACTTAAAGATATCCCTCGTGCCAAACATTGTAGGACAAAAGTTTGAATGTATCTTTGATCAGAGGGTTCATATGTTTATAATCTAGTGCTTGAAGGGCTAATACATTAATGGGAAATGGCGAAAATCGGTTAATTAAGAAACAATTTGTAAATCGCCCCAATCTACTACACCAACAAAATAGTAGGCAATTAGTCCATATATGTATTACTAAGAATATGTAGCTTTTGCTTTATTGTACCTGTATACCAAGCGCCAAAACCAATGAATTGATCTCATGCACTCTACATATTCATATCTTACTTTACTTATCTTATTGCCACTCAAGTTAATGTCATTCCTGTGTTATTTCCACTAAGCTAAAATTTTGAAAATATTAAATTAAACAAAATGGGAAGAAAACGGGATTCTGTTGTGCGGGAGTTTTTCACGTTGGAATCTGCAAGCTATTTGAAGTGCAAAATGTGCAGCCGTTTATTTAAAGGGGACGTAAACAAATTTGAGAAAAATAACAGTTTGTCTCAGCCAAAATGATTTGAAAGGAGCATGTGTTGATTGGGTCACCACGGAAAAAATACCTTTTTCTGCACTGGACTCGGATTTTCACTGACTTAAGGTGCAACCTTTCATCTGACGCCATAAAAAATTGTTATTTTCAAAACTTAATAAATAATTAAAATAAACTATTTTAGTTTTATTTAGTTATTTTAGTTGGCAAACATATGGATTGATTTTGGTGATGAGGATGGTCAGAGATTAGTTTCTTTTTTTAAATATTCTTAGTAGTACATATATGGAGTCCATATTATGGGCTAATTTTCTACAATTTTGTTGGTGTAGTAGATTGGGGCGATTTCAAAAATTGTTTCTTAATTAACCGATTTTCGCCATTGCCCATTGATTTATTAGCCTGAGCGCTTTCCTCTGGACCTTGCAATATTGGAAAGTAAGGTTGCCAACCGGTCCGAAACTAAAGCCCGGCTCGGTTCTGGTTTTTTTGGTCCCCGAGCCGGACCACGAACCGAACATCTAATATTTTTTACTCCTCGAACCTAAAAACCGAACCAGACCACTTTTTCTAAATATTACGTTCTGTGCACTAAATTAAGTAGTTTTTCCAACGAAACACATAGGAAGTATTGGAATTATCTAGAGATTTTAGTATAAGCTGGATGACTCTTTATTGCAAAGAAGAAAAGTTTATGAAAGCAATAAACAAATATAAAATATGTTATAGATTCCTTTGGAAATGGTCCAAGAGAACATACTATCGACAAATGTTTCAAAAATTTAGAATGATCAATAAAACGAGGACCTACAAAGATTGCTTTGCTGTTCCAGCAACACTGAAATCAGTTGAATTAGTACTTTCTGATCTAAGAGCTAGTATAGATGCAGAGCTTCCTGAAGTTATAATGCATAATAATATCATTTCTTCCATAAGAATTACCTTTTCATTATGACCTTCTTTTCTCTCATTTTATTTTATTTTAAATTGATGGCATTCCTCACGAAAGAATCTGGTGTTTTTTAAAAAAAGGCCTCGCTATTTTTGGAAGTCCTCAATACATTCTGGAAACAGAAAGTATATCAGCATTAATTTGTTGATTGGAATTTAAAAATTAAACTCAAAAAGATGACGATTTTTAATTTAAAAAAATGAAAATGATAAAAAATGGTGATAGTGGTTAGGGGCTAATAGATCTAACTGAAAAGTGTAAAGTGTTACAATAAAAAAGTTTTTCTCACTAGAACTACTTTTTCGGCCTTTCGTTCCTATGGCAGCTATATGCTATAGTTATCCGATTTGGATTTAATTTTGCAGAATTGTGTGGTAGTATGTAACATTGATCAGTATCAAATTTTAACGCGATAGCGTTCAAAACAAAAACGTTTTTCTCACTAAGAGTTTTTTTTAGACTTAACTTTTTTTATGGCAGCTACTCTATATAGTTGTCCGATTTCGACAAATCTTGGTGAAATTATGTGAAATCATTAAAAACGTATAAATACGAGCGTTGGGAGCGATATCACTAAAAACAAACAAGTTTTTTTCACAAAATCAAGTTTTTCATCCGATCGTTCCTATGGCAACTATATGCTATAGTCATCCGATCCGGCCGGTTCCGACAAATGTGCAGCGTATTTGAGATAAGATAGCTTTTAAACTGACGGAGGAGATAGCATAGAAACAGACGGACGGACGGACAGACGGACATGGCTATATCAACTCAGCTCGTTATGCTGATCAAGAATATATATCTTTATGTGGTAGGAGATGCTTCCTTCCATGCGTTACAAACATCCGGACAATTTCGATATACCGTCTCCAAGGGTATAAAAATATGAATTATTAAATCGAAACTTTTCCTCTATGGATTTCCTTTGCTTTTTTAAATAAGGCCAACATCGTCAGAAGAACTCCACAAATGAAAACTAAACTGCGGCAACACTGCCTTGGATACGGACCCCCTTCACGCCTGCAAGCGGTTAGGGGACCACGATTTGTGAATGTATTCCCTAAGTTGGCACCATCAAGAGGGAATGGTTTTGAATTCGGTTAGTGAATGTCTCCGAGAGATATTCGAAAACAAAACAAGTAAGAGTGTTGCGGTCGAGTGCCCCGACAGCAAAATACCCTGTTCCAAATAATGTGGTTCCTATAGCTTCGAATTCCATTTATTTTTAAATTTATTTCAAAAAATGGGCAGGCGCACTTCTGTACATATCTTCGGTGTTTTTGCTCGGATCTCATTGTGGTACACAGAATAGATAGATGTTGGGCCTCACTGAATATATATTAAGTCACTAGGTTCAAACTTAAAAATTGTAGCTCGGACAGTTTTTCGCGGTTAGAAGAAGATGGAGGAGGAATTTGCCAAACCTGGAGCAAACTTTATCTGGGTACGGTGTAAACCTACATATATGCAACAATTTGTGGCTCTACCTCTTATAATCTGTGAGATCTACGCGTTTATACAGAGAAAAAGACAGATTTTCGCTGTTTAAAGATGGAGGAGGAGGATTTTTCGAAATCTGAAACAAACTCGATGTGCGTACAGTATACACCTATATACATGCCAAAATTTGTGGCTCTATCTATTACAGTCTCTGAGATCGACGCGTTCATACAGACAGACAGACGGACAGACGGACGGACGGACAGACGGACATGGCTAAATCGACTCGGCTGTTGATGCTGATCAAGAATATATATACTTTATGGGGTCGGAGGTGCTTCCTTCTCCCTGTTACATACATTTGCACAACTTCATGATCCCCTTTTTCCCATTTTTAATGGGAACAGGTTATAAATAGCATTATACAAGTGTCTTATCATTCCTGGAATATAGCTCTGATTTTTTTTTTTTTACTTGGCGCTCTATAACACCGGAACCACATAACCAATTTTAATGAACTCTTCACTATAAGAAGCCCTAAATAGTTCCTAATCAAAACAAGTTAGAGCGTTGCAGTCGAGTGGCCCGACTACAATTGAGACACACATGCAAACACACACACCCACATCATTATCCTTGATCCACAGAAGATTTCAACCAGAAATGTTGGTTGAAATTGCTCCAACCAATAAAAATAGTAATTTAACTATTGTTTACAGTAAAACTCATAAGTGTAACACACCACAATGCGAATACCAATGTACATACTAATTCTGAAAAACATTGAAAGATTAATCATTTCATAAAATTTTTTCGAGCTCTAGGGTAACTCAAACTCACAAATCATACTAGCTTCTTTATACTTTCCAGTGTTAAATAATGGTCTGTTTCAACATAATTTGGTCAGTGTGATCAAAATTGTATTAATATTTCCTATAGCTGCGATATAACCAACTGGCAGGCATATGTCAGGCTGCAGGAGTATAGCCTTCGGTCGAGCCGAATGATATAACATGTTTTCAAGGCCATGAAGCCAAAGTCTTATTAATTTTAAAAGGATTTTTGCTCCAGAATTTTTAGTCAAGAACCTAGATCTTGGATGGAAGAATATTTCTTTTGTCAGTCAGCATTTACATTTGCATGTGCATTGGTATTTATCAGGCAAAAAGAATCTTTACTCTTTCATCTGTAATGTCGCATTTTTCTAAGAAACAGAAGAAAATCTAAAAAATCTAAATATATTTTATGACATTTTATACATCTTTCCATCGATAATTCAAACAATTTTCTGCTCCCCCTTCCCCTCCTTTTTGCTCAATGTCCGCAGTCATAAAAATCAGTCAAGCAAAGGCACAAAGGCTTCTCCGATATCCCTAAGGCTTGGCCATAAACAATTATTAACTTTGTTGCAGCCGATTTGCACATTATTGCCATATGTGAACGGGCAGCTTGTGCTCCTTTAGCTCCAAACTCCATCTCCAGGCTTCGCATGTTGTCGTCGCCTTAGTTACATTGTAAAACGTTTTATTGTTGCTGGCAGCTGGCGACGATTTGTTGCCACTCTCACCCTGCGGAGGTGTGTGCCGGCGGCACGTCAAGACTCTAGTCGCTTGACGACGACGACGACAACTGTTATGCTTATCGGATGCTTGGTGAATACGGAATTCGGATACGGATTCGGTCAATGTTGGCACGGAGCGAGTGGGGGCGGGAGTGGGAGTCCCAGCAAATTGCTGTTGATTGTCAGGCCCAGGCGTGGCGGCGTAAATAACTGAGGACGAAGGTGCCAACTGCCTTAAAGCCAGTCACAAAAGTTTTGCCAACAACATTAGATCGAGCTGGCAGGGGGTGGGGGAAGGCAAATGGCCAAACTTCCGTAAGGGAGGGACAGGACACGGACACAAGGACTTTCCAGAAAATCTTATCGTTTCGTTTTAGTGCCGCAATCAGCGCTGCTCACTTGCAATGGCAGGGCAAATATTTTTACTTTTACTCTTTCTCTTTATGCCCGCTCATTCCTGCGTCTCCATCCAAGGTCCTAATGCCCGGCGAAAGTGTGCCAAAGATGCTGCTGACAACGAAATCAAACATAAAAGAGAAAGAAGACAAAAAGGGAGACTGAGGCCGGGATAGAGGTGCAGAAGAGCCGACTTTACAAAGTTAAAATTAAATTAGCCAAGCAAGGGTATGGTCTGGGTTTATTCAGTTTCCTGAAGTTATGGAAGAGCTAAGGATTGGTTTTCAAATCTATTCTTTCAAGCTATGTCTTGGTACTCTATAGAAACCATTGTGCTTTCGGGACCAATATGTAGAGCTCGAGCATTCGATTTAAAAATTTTTCCCCAAAGTCTTAAGCCATCTTCTTAACTTTATCAGCCATTTGCTTGAAAGGGTATCAAGTACCCTATCCTGTCCATTTGCATTTCTGTAGCTGACACTGCTGCTACTTAGCCAAATTAAAATTGCACAGTAGCAGCACTTTTTTTTGGTCCTTACTCCTTGCGTTTATGCTTGTTTAAGCAAACGTCCTGTTATCGCCATATCCGGCGTTCAGTCGAAAGGATAATGCGCGTAATTGTTGTCCCGGTGCCAGTCTAGGCAATTGGCACATTCCAAAGAACTTATCCTCTATAATTAAAGTAAAACAAATTCTACTGAAAAATGACCACTTAACCGCAAATATAGATTTCGCTCTTATCGTACCATATAAATCATTAGCCACGAGCCAAATGAACAATCATCTGCCGCACCAGCTGGCGAAATTGTTTGCTTAACTCCTACAAAACTTTCGCTCTCTTTTACTCACTTGACACACACACACACACACACACGTCTGTCAATAGTTACTCAGCAGCAGCAGACAGTCAAACCCCAGATACCAGATCCCTCAGAGTGCGTTGATAAAGTCATCGTCATCACATCGAAGGCAGTGCAAACATTGGACAGCCGGATGCCGGATGAGTGTGCATTATGAGAGAATGCGATATGGGTCCCACTTGGAAGTGAGGTGGCCTTATGAACATTACAAATGCGCATAATAATATATGAATATAATTGCTAGTAAAAACTATTACCACTTTGCGAGTACGATTACAAATAAGTAATAAATACTAAAATACTATACAAACATCACGAAACTAATATTTAATTTATTAAATCAAAATCATGTTTGAATTATGGTCTGCAAATTATATTGTGATCTAGAAAGAGTGGAATTTCATTAAGGTATTTAGAAGTTTCATTACCATGGAGATCCCCAACTGGAAGTTTCATTCCTGGCGTGATATTCCACGTGATTGAAAGTAAATTTAGTTTGGTCTTCTTACTATTTTTAATCTTCTATTTTCTAGTATATCGGTATTTAGAGATGTCGAAAAAATTATCGATATTTCGAAATATCGACATTTTTGACCATAATTACGAATATCATTCTCGCATATTTTCCCGAGGCGATACATCGGAAATCGAATATTTTTAGGTGATATTTTGTTTTAGCCTTCGGTCACACTAATGCGAATAACTGTTTCTTCTTCTCTGGGCATGTAAGGCAAATTGTTTTAAAGTTATTTTATTAAAGTTGATACAAGGAAATCGCAGTGCAATAAAGCTGTAAAGACCAGTGGCAACTTTTTTTGTGTTCAGCACTCGCACGTGGTCGTGTGTGGCCCAGTGGTTAGTGTGCTGGACTGCTGGGCGGGAGGCCGTGGGTTCGATCCCGCCACTGAACATCTAATAATAAAAGTTTTTTTCTTTCTTTAGAAAATAGCTTTTACACATACGATCACCTTCACCAGCTATTGGCGACAGCTGTGAAGTAACTAGCCATGAAAAAGCAAATTCTCAGACTTTGCCGTTCGGATCCGGCGTTAAACTGTAGGTCCCTTTCTCTGGTGCGAAAAATTTAAAGCACACACGCCAAGAGATTGAGAGAAGATTGACTTGGCCCCGTTGTACGAGCTGTATAGCCAACATTTACATTTTACTCGCACGTACTAAACAATTTTAGTTAAGTACAATTAAGTACAAAATTGTTTTTAGTTAAGTACACAGAGTGTAAAACGAATTTAGTTACAGAATTTATGATAAGTGAGGTATTTAAGCCATTTACAGTGACTGAAGACTTATTTAATCGCGAAAAAAAAACCAAAGAGGTTAAAAATAGTAACTATGGAAACGTTAATGCCAACCAAGTGAAAAATCATCCTCCATGGTAACAAAACCGTGAAATGCTTAAGAAACTGCTTTCCAAAGCCACAAATGATCACACATAACTACCCTGTCTTGCCCTGTCTATGACAATACTGAACCGCTATAAATACCACGGATGACCAGGGGTAGAGAATATATCCAAGATCTTAAAAACTGTTCCAAGCCACTGTCCGTTACTAACAAATCATTAAATCGCGGAAAATTACCAAACTTTACTTTCAAGATAGTGAAAAATCATATCAGGATCAATGCATAGGCGCAATATGCAGCTAAGGGGTCTCCATGGTAACAAAACCGCGAAATGCTTAAGAAACTGACAATCAGTGGCACCTCAATTACCTCAATAGACCTGTCTTTGTTAAGATCTGTTTTTTTTTAATTGAAAATATCGAAACTATCGATATTTTTGACACCAAAATATTTAAGTCGAAATTATACTTTTTCTATTTTGTCCAAAATATCGACGTAGATATTATTGAAATATCCGACATCCCCAGTATTTTCCGCGATTGAATGATTTGTCAGTTACGGAAAGTGGTTTGAAACATTCTTTATTATCGTGGCTATAGTCTTTATTTCCTTTTTTTAGTTTCTTAAGTGCTTAGCGATTTTATTACCATAAGGTTCCCTGATATATAATCTGTTTAACTATTGTAGCGGCGCCTGAAGCGTTTCTAATTATTTGAGTTTGTTTAAACACATAAATTAGGTTGAGAATGTATTGAAGGGTTAGCCTAATAGTAGGCAATTATAATTGTCTTTTAGCAGATTAAAATTCGGTCTTTTGGCGGATTCAGCTACAAGCTAGAAAAGCTAAAGCAGCTGATTGCGTGGTGATCGAGTACTCGATCGAGTATCGATAGTAATCAAAGGCATCACTTGGTCGTCATTTGCAATTATCAAAAAATTTTACATTGGCGCTTCCGTTCGTATTCTCGCTCTTTCACAATTACATCGGCGAACAGAACAGAAGTGCGTGCCCGTCAAGAGTTGTGTGAAAGTCTAGAATACATATATATTCAAGCGCGTGTTTTATTGCCTTGGGTGAGTTAGAGTTTCGTCTGCCCACACACTTTCTGATAAAGTTTGTGTACTAGGTCTCACCGCGGCCAGCGTCCAGATTTCAAGTGAATCTGTTGGCATATATTTTGGATTGTTTAAAGCGGATTGAGTCTGCGCACCGCCATAGCAGCTTGCAAGTGCAGATCCAGCGGCCCGGCCAGGCAGAATTGCCACAACCAGCCGGACCTAACCACCAAACCCAGTCGGCATTAAATGTGTATTTAAAAAGCCACTAGGAGCCTAATAAAGGAAGCAGAATATTCATCTGAGCTTGGCCTAATCATCCTAAGTCGGCCATAGTCATCTTTACCGACCAGATCATCAGGGTTCGGCCCTAACCAACTTTTCGGCCCTAACCAACTTTTCGGCCTAACCTACCGTTCAAACCTAACCCACCAAGCGTCCATATTTGCGGCTGAGATGCTAACCTAAAAGAACAGTGAAGCCTCAGCCGAGCGATCAACATTGAAGAAGTCTTTCCTCGGGCGTGTCCATTCTAATTGGGTCTCTAATTTTGAGCTGATTGACATTAAAGATCTCGCCCGAGCTATTTCCATGGAACTATACGGAAAGCTGATGAGTGAAATTTTCTAGAGAGTTTGGAATTTAATTACCGTTTTCATTTTCTTTTGTGTTTCTTTTATTTGATTTTTAAATTTGCTTTTTAACTAAAATGAGAGTATAAGAAAAATTAAGCAGAATAGTTTGTTAAAGTGAAAAGGAAAAGAATCTCAAGAGTATGATTTTATAAAAGAGAAAATAATGAGAAATGAAAAGAAATGAAAACATACAAACAGGTAGAAATGCATATATCTAATTTAACCTTTAGTTACAGGATTCATCCACGGGAGATCGATCTTTCGTCGCTGGAAATTTAAGTGAGTGTTGCAAGAAAATTAAATGATTTATTATCATACATAAAAGAGTGAAATATGCATTTATACATCTCGACCTGGTTGAATATCGAATTTTCGTTCTTTTGCTCGAGAGAAATTAAATCCTAAATTGTCGTTCCGTTTTTGCAAAGAAAAATGAATGAATATCTAAAAGTCAAAGAAAATTAATTGGTACAGTAAACCCACACTAAGAAAGCAAGAATTGAACAGAATCTGAAGTTAAATTAAATAAAAATTGAAATAATTTTAAAATCAATTTAAAACCAAAAATAATGAAAGTTGATTAGAAAGTAAATTAAATCGAAGCAAATTTAAATTTAAAGTAAAGTAGAGTGAATATAAAGAAATGAAAGACTTAGAAGAATTAGTTGAATTAATTTAAACTTTATTATTATAAAACGTATACCTACTCATCTAAAGCGTTAATTTAAAACCCAAATATGTTTCCTATTAGTATTTAGTCCAACATTTTCGTATTATCTAAACTATTCTCGTATCACAAAAAAAATGGAATCCTTATGTTATCTCAAATATTACTCTGAATTAAACTTTATAATGAATTTGAACTAAATGGAGTCTGAACTCAGGCTAACGTTCTCGCCGTCGTAGGGTATTTTTCCAAAGGGATCACCCAGATGTATTCTGAGGCTGGTGATCAAAGGTAGGGTGGGCAATATGCGACCACGATTCCACCTGTGGCTTCGCACACCATAACTCTCTCTCTTTTCTTCTTTCCTCTCAATCTCCCTCACTCTTTTGAACTTGATCTCAAGATGTCTGTTATCTACCGGTTTTAACTTCTCTAGCATTCTTATTTTTGTCGCAGCACGTTATTATTCTAATCATATTAATGTAACAAAGTGACTTATTGGTATCAGCAAGACCTCCACCCCCAAAGCCGACGAGCTAGAGCCGGATATCATGACGTGCAACTGCTCGATACCTTTGTCTGTGTATAGCTGAACATTGGTTACACGCTACAGTTATAATTTATTTCTATTAATATGATAAGTGGCGCCCAACTATGGAGCCTCATTGATTAAGGATTAAGTCAATGTGACTCACTAATAGACAGATTCTTATCAGTTTACTAATTTCATACTATTCTTTCTCTTTCATCTTTTCGTAAGAAAAATCCTTATTTATGCAGCTGTTTCGGAAAACAGAAAGGCCAAATATCCGTATTTGCCTACTGGCCACAGCTAAGTGAAAAGGGACTATTTCAATCCTTTAAAATAGCCATTGGTATGGGACAGTATCAGCTCGTGGAAAATGCAGGATAGCTGTAACTTCGGTTGGTTACCTGACCCGCTTTGATTCGCCATTCCATTGACTAAGCTATGCTAAAAATTAATTAACCTTGACTATTTAGTCGCTTTGGAATTTATGGGCACAGCTTTCGAGCAGTATCATAACCACGATTAATTGACAAGGAGGATTAATTTCCTTTTTAAAGACTTTAGGTAGTTATTGTTTAAACTGGAAAACCGTGGGAGAGTATTCAGATACGATCCTCGGGCCGTTATAAATGGTGATTGTTCTGGAGTCTTTACAAGCGCTGGTGATTTGAGTTCTTGAATAAGCTGGTGTTTATCAGTAATGTTCAAAGCCAATCAGCAAGCTTTCTATTCTTTTATTTCATTGAGAGTTAGGTCAAATTTAAAAAAAATAAATTCCTACGATAGACGAGACGTTATGCTTTGAGTTCAATTTATTATGAAAATTTTGAGATTTTAGTTACCTTTTACCGCATTTATTAGATCTTCGTACAATATCTTTTATCGAAAATTTGTTTAACGTTTGCCTTTTAAAGCCCCTCGTGCTAAAAACAGTAAATATCTCTTGAAATGGGGCTTGACCGATCTCCTGGAAAGGAAGTCCAAGAGGCTGACAACAGTCTAGGTTGCACATTGTGCAAAGAGAAGATAAAGAAAGCTGCCGATGGTTATAAAACACCATGTGGACACGAGTTTCACAAATCTTGCCTTACGGCTCATTTTAGGTCTAACAATACATGCCCAGTTTGCAATATCGTCTGTAGACCAACTGGATCTATTGCACAAAAATACTCGTGCACAAACGAAGTTACCAGCACAAAACAGTTCTAGTTTAGATGAAGGTGCAAATACTTCCAGCAATGCCGCCATAGTCGGTATGGAACAACGACTTCTTAACTCATTAACTGAAAAGATGGCCGATTTGATCCAAAATACAGTGTCCGAGTGCATGCAGCGTTTAATCGCAACACCCGCAAACACAGAAACAGGTGACACTAACGTAGTAGAAGAGTCTGATCTCAGACAAGGTCAGTTAACGCCCACAGTAGAACATCAGCCATCACAGAGAAGTTCCAACTCTGAGTTGATTCAAAGACCTGATAAAGCAGTACATATTTTGAATTCCTGGAAAATTAAATTTTCTGGTGTAGGAATGTCTGTCGAAAATTTTATTTATAGGGTGGAAGCACTAACACTTCTAACTTTGGGAGGAGATTCTGATGTACTTTGTCAAAACATTAGCGTACTCTTCGAGGGTAAAGCCAATGAGTTTTATTGGCGACATCACAAATTAGTGAAAGTGGTTAAATGGGAAGGGTTATGCAGTGCATTACGACAACAGTTTCGTGAGGAGCGAGACGATAGTGACATAGAAGAGCTAATTATGAATCGCAAGCAAAAAGTAAATGAGAGTTTTGACAGTTTTTATGATCAAATCTCAGGCTACTTAGATCAATTAGAGCAACCATGGCCAATTCGGAAGCTCGTTCGCGTTCTAAAGAATAACTTGCGCCCTGAAATTCGGCACGAATTGTTGAACGTAGAAGTAATAACAGTTTCTCAACTCAGAGAAATCTGTCGTAGGCGTGAAGCATTTTTAGATGATGTTAAGCGTTCTCACAGCTATGCCAAAGCTGTCAGTTTTAAGAAAGATATCTCAGAAATAAATCAAAACATAGATTTCTCGACAAATACGAATGAAGAATTTGAGTGTGAAATCGAAGCGTTCTCTCTAAAATGCTGGAATTGTCTTAAGGAAGGACATAGATACCAGGATTGTCTAGCGGAAAGGAAAGTGTTTTGTTACGGCTGTGGAATTCCTAATACATATAAGCCCAGTTGTAATCGATGTGCAAAAAACTTTCAGGTCAGCACGTCGAAGCCTGTTCACAAACAGAAGACTTCGGCTGTGCTGAGAAATCAGGCAACGAACACCGACTAAATACGGATGCACTTTCAAAGTCACCGTCAAACCAACCTGATTCGACCAATTCCAAGACCAGTACACTTTTACATAACAAAATACATAAATTAAATAGTATACCTCAGCCAGAACACATATATTTACCTTATTATTATGAAAACCATAAATCTCATTGCGCCAAGCGAATAGCATCATTTTGGAAAAAGGTTAAAGAGTGCAGAGTTGGATTAAAGCATATTTGCACCATAGCCGAAATGCGAAAGGATCCTCGACCTTTCTTACCAATTAATATTTTCGAACGTACAGTATATGGACTCCTTGACTCTGGAGCTTCAATGACTTGTATAGGAGGCAAGTTGGCCAACGATTTAGAAATTGAAAAGGTGCCTTACAAGCTGATTAACGATAATGCTAGTACAGCCGATGGTCGTTTACAGCGCATTAAAGGTAAATTAAAAGTTGAAATCGAATACGATGGAGATAGAAAAATTTTAGAAATTTTTATAGTACCTTCTCTCAGACATGATTTATACTTAGGTATTGATTTTTGGAAACTTTTCAACCTTTTGCCAAGCAAATTATGCGTGGCCGAGTTAGAAAAACCCCAAGACAAAACCGATATTGACCAACATGAACTTAGTACCGTACAAAATGCCAAATTGGCCAATGTAGTAAATTGTTTTCCCTCATTTTTGCAAGAAGGATTAGGTAAAACAAATCTTATCACACACACTATCGATGTGGGTACCGCTAAGCCTGTAAAACAGAGGCATTTCCCTGTTTCACCTGCTGTTGAAAAAGCAATGTATGCTGAAATCGACAGAATGCTAGAATTGGGAGTAATAGAAGTTTCTGATAGTTCTTGGTCATCCCCTATAGTAATGGTTACAAAACCAGGAAAAGTCAGAATATGCCTTGATTGTCGTACGGTTAACAGCTATACTGAAAAGGATGCTTATCCTTTACCTCAAATAAGCGGAATCTTAAATAGATTGCCTAAAGCTGAATTTATAACAAGTCTTGATCTTAAGGATGCCTATTGGCAAGTGCCTTTGGAGGAGAAATCTCGAGACAAGACTGCATTTACAGTACCTGGTAGGCCTCTCTATCAATTCAAAGTCATGCCCTTCGGGTTATGCAATGCCACCAGTACTATGTCTAGATTGATGGACAAAGTTGTACCAGCTCATCTCAGAAACGAGGTGTTTATATACCTTGATGACTTGCTAATAGTATCGTCTAGCTTTGAATCTCATTTAGAGGTATTGAGAGAGGTAGCGTTTCACATAAAGCGTGCGGGATTAACCATTAACATTGGTAAAAGTCATTTTTGCATGCGACGAGTGCGTTATTTAGGTCACATTATTGGCGACGGAGGAATTCGAACCGATCCTGATAAGATATCGGCCATTACGAACTTCCCTGTTCCGAAAAATTTGCGTAGCTTACGAAGCTTTATGGGCTTATGCGGCTGGTATCGCAAATTTGTCCCGAATTTTGCCTCTCTGTCATCTGCGCTAACAGATTTAATGACCACTAAACGGAAGTTCAATATGACTGAAGACGCGTTAAAAGCGTTCGAAGAGTTAAAGCGTCGCCTTAGTGAAGCTCCCGTTTTACGTAGCCCAGATTACACTAAACCTTTTGCGATACACTGTGACGCTAGTAAAACCGGTGTAGGAGCTGTTTTAGTGCAATTGTCCGAAGAAGGAGACGAATGTCCCATTGCGTTTGTGTCAAAGAAATTGAACAAGGCACAACGCAACTATACAGTGACCGAACAAGAATGTTTAGCAGCAATAGTAGCGTTGAAAAATTTTCGAGCTTACGTTGAAGGTCACGAATTCAAGATCATAACTGATCACGCTTCTTTAAAGTGGCTAATGGCTAACAACGATTTAAGTTCTCGATTGGCTCGATGGGCCTTAGCATTGCAAAGATATAGGTTTAAAATAGAACATCGCAAAGGCTCCCTGAATGTTGTGCCTGATGTATTATCACGAGTTAATGAAGACGAAATCGCTGCGTTAGATTTGCGTGAAGGATTATTGGTAGATTTAAGTTCTGCTCAGTTCAAAACCAACGAATATATCGATTTGGTTGAGCGTGTCAAAGCCAACCAAGACAAATTACCTGATGTCAAAACCGAAAGCGGTTATGTATATCGTCGTGCAGAGCATTTATCGGGTGAACAAAGCCATGATGAATATGCATGGAAACTGTGGATACCTAAAACTTTGGTCTCAGAGGTTCTGTCCAAAGCTCACGATAGCCCACTAGCCCTCATGGTGGCATCCACAAAACGATTGAGAGAATAAGACGTTATTACTTTTGGCCAGGTCTAGTAGCCGACGTCAAAGCGTATATAAATGGCTGCGATATTTGTAAATCTACAAAACCGCCTAATTATGTATTGAGACCACCGCTTGGAAAACCACCTTTGACTCAACGGTTTTTCCAACGTTTGTTTGTTGACTTTTTAGGACCATACCCACGCTCACGTAGTGGAAATATAGGCATATTTATAGTGCTCGACCATTTTTCGAAATATGTGTTCCTAAAGCCAGTCAGAAAGATTAATGCTGAAATAATCATTAAATACCTGGAAGGAGAGTTATTTATGACCTTTGGAGTGCCAGAAACTATTGTGTCTGACAATGGCTCACAATTTAAGTCAGACGCGTTTCAGAAACTCTTACGTCGTTTCGAGATTACTCACACGCTTACAGCAGTACATTCGCCTCAAGCGAACGCATCCGAGCGAGTAAATCGATCTGTTATTTCAGGGATTAGGTCTTACGTACGCCCAGATCAGAAAGATTGGGACGAACATTTAAATAGAATTTGTTGTGCTTTAAGGTCTTCTACGCATGGCAGTATTGGTACTACCCCTTATTATATGGCATTCGGCCAACACATGATCACGACAGGCTCTACTTACTCTCTCTTGAGGAAATTAGACATGTTAGAAGACCGTTCGATGACTTTAGATCGACCCGATTCATTCGAAATTGTTCGTAAAGAAGCTCATAACCAAATGCAGAAAAGTTATGAAAAGAATGAGCGGCAATATAATTTACGGTCTAGAGATGTATCGTTTAAAGAAGGACAGGAAGTGTTCCGGAGGAGTTTTAAGCAAAGCTGTTTCCAGACAGGATTCAACGCGAAATTAGGACCCTCATTCGTAAAATCCCGAATACGGAAAAAGTTAGGAAACTCGTACTACGAGTTAGAAGATTTTCAAGGTCGTTCTTTAGGCACCTATCATGCTAAAGATTTAAAGCAGTGACCTTATCGCTTCATGCGGTATCAGTCTAGGAAACTTTAATAAGACTCCTAGCCTGATTTAAGCGGGGGGATTTGTAGCGGCGCCTGAAGCGTTTCTAATTATTTGAGTTTGTTTAAACACATAAATTAAGTTAAGAATGTATTGAAGGGTTAGCCTAATAGTAGGCAATTATAATTGTCTTTTAGCAGATTAAAATTCGGTCTTTTGGCGGATTCAGCTACAAGCTAGAAAAGCTAAAGCAGCTGATTGCGTGGTGATCGAGTACTCGATCGAGTATCGATAGTAATCAAAGGCATCACTTGGTCGTCATTTGCAATTATCAAAAAAATTTTACATTGGCGCTTCCGTTCGTATTCTCGCTTTTTTCACAATTACATCGGCGAACAGAACAGAAGTGCGTGCCCGTCAAGAGTTGTGTGAAAGTCTAGAATACATATATATTCAAGCGCGTGTTTTATTGCCTTGGGTGAGTTAGAGTTTCGTCTGCCCACACACTTTCTGATAAAAGTTTGTGTACTAGGTCTCACCGCGGCCAGCGTCCAGATTTCAAGTGAATCTGTTGGCATATATTTTGGATTGTTTAAAGCGGATTGAGTCTGCGCACCGCCATAGCAGCTTGCAAGTGCAGATCCAGCGGCCCGGCCAGGCAGAATTGCCACAACCAGCCGGACCTAACCACCAAACCCAGTCGGCATTAAATGTGTATTTAAAAAGCCACTAGGAGCCTAATAAAGGAAGCAGAATATTCATCTGAGCTTGGCCTAATCATCCTAAGTCGGCCATAGTCATCTTTACCGACCAGATCATCAGGGTTCGGCCCTAACCAACTTTTCGGCCCTAACCAACTTTTCGGCCTAACCTACCGTTCAAACCTAACCCACCAAGCGTCCATATTTGCGGCTGAGATGCTAACCTAAAAGAACAGTGAAGCCTCAGCCGAGCGATCAACATTGAAGAAGTCTTTCCTCGGGCGTGTCCATTCTAATTGGGTCTCTAATTTTGAGCTGATTGACATTAAAGATCTCGCCCGAGCTATTTCCATGGAACTATACGGAAAGCTGATGAGTGAAATTTTCTAGAGAGTTTGGAATTTAATTACCGTTTTCATTTTCTTTTGTGTTTCTTTTATTTGATTTTTAAATTTGCTTTTTAACTAAAATGAGAGTATAAGAAAAATTAAGCAGAATAGTTTGTTAAAGTGAAAAGGAAAAGAATCTCAAGAGTATGATTTTATAAAAGAGAAAATAATGAGAAATGAAAAGAAATGAAAACATACAAACAGGTAGAAATGCATATATCTAATTTAACCTTTAGTTACAGGATTCATCCACGGGAGATCGATCTTTCGTCGCTGGAAATTTAAGTGAGTGTTGCAAGAAAATTAAATGATTTATTATCATACATAAAAGAGTGAAATATGCATTTATACATCTCGACCTGGTTGAATATCGAATTTTCGTTCTTTTGCTCGAGAGAAATTAAATCCTAAATTGTCGTTCCGTTTTTGCAAAGAAAAATGAATGAATATCTAAAAGTCAAAGAAAATTAATTGGTACAGTAAACCCACACTAAGAAAGCAAGAATTGAACAGAATCTGAAGTTAAATTAAATAAAAATTGAAATAATTTTAAAATCAATTTAAAACCAAAAATAATGAAAGTTGATTAGAAAGTAAATTAAATCGAAGCAAATTTAAATTTAAAGTAAAGTAGAGTGAATATAAAGAAATGAAAGACTTAGAAGAATTAGTTGAATTAATTTAAACTTTATTATTATAAAACGTATACCTACTCATCTAAAGCGTTAATTTAAAACCCAAATATGTTTCCTATTAGTATTTAGTCCAACATTTTCGTATTATCTAAACTATTCTCGTATCACAAAAAAAAATGGAATCCTTATGTTATCTCAAATATTACTCTGAATTAAACTTTATAATGAATTTGAACTAAATGGAGTCTGAACTCAGGCTAACGTTCTCGCCGTCGTAGGGTATTTTTCCAAAGGGATCACCCAGATGTATTCTGAGGCTGGTGATCAAAGGTAGGGTGGGCAATATGCGACCACGATTCCACCTGTGGCTTCGCACACCATAACTCTCTCTCTTTTCTTCTTTCCTCTCAATCTCCCTCACTCTTTTGAACTTGATCTCAAGATGTCTGTTATCTACCGGTTTTAACTTCTCTAGCATTCTTATTTTTGTCGCAGCACGTTATTATTCTAATCATATTAATGTAACAAAGTGACTTATTGGTATCAGCAAGACCTCCACCCCCAAAGCCGACGAGCTAGAGCCGGATATCATGACGTGCAACTGCTCGATACCTTTGTCTGTGTATAGCTGAACATTGGTTACACGCTACACTATCTATAATAATTAAAATACTAGTGTGACTAGGATTAAATTTTTAAGACGATGCTACTATTAAGTAATTACTTAATACCTACTCCGCTCCGTTGTTCTCAAAATTGATTACTTCTTACCCGTAATCATAGGATACCGAAATCACTAGTACAGCTGGCTACTATATATACTCGGCTGTTAATGTTGGTCAAGAAATATACTTTATAGTAATATAGATGATATCTTCTGGTTGTTAGATACTTTTGCATTATCTTAGTGTAAATATAGTTAAGGCTTAGTTCTCGCAATCCTTAATGTAAAGAGAACTATAACTGTAGTAAATTTTAGAAAATATTGTTTAGAAACGCGCCAACCCACAAAATCGGCTATATTTACCGATGTTTACAGCAAGTTACTTTTTATTCTGTTACACTAGATTGAGTATACAAATTTTAAGGTCATGGTTCACTCCCTATCTACTGTTTTTTGGTGTATCATACGCGTTAACAAAAACAATTGAAAACGAAGTAGATTTTTAACTGGAGAGTTTAGGCTCCAAAATTTTTTGTGAATAACTCATACGCAGTGTTGTTCTGCATATATATACAAAGCTATCATAGTACCTGCCTGGAGATATCTGATTCAAGCTGCGAAATCTTTACTGAGACAGATCTGTGTCCTTCAGTGAAGGTGTCTGCGTAGACTATCGGGTGTATATATGCTTTAGAGAGTGATTTCAATGAGCTCTAGATTGGTGAGGTTATCAAAAAATAGGCAAATGCTTTCGTGAAGACATTAAGATGTCACCCCAACACACTATCCAAAAGATTCCTGTGCAGAAGAAAGAAATCAGGAAGTAGAGTACGACGTTGCCTCAATAAACTTTTCCCTAGGGAACTTCCTAACAGACAAATGTACTACCTGAAATTTATTTGACACCATAAACATAGTTTATATCACAAGTTAACTCGCCCATAACACTATGCAACAATTTTTTTAACCCGGCTTCTAAATAGTTGATCCTTATGTAAAATTTCACGCTGAATTCAAATCTGCTCTCAGATATGTCAAAAATACAACGGATATCGCCAAATTTTCAATTTTAGTGTTTTGAAAAAAAGTAGGTCTACTAAAATGCCATTTTCTCTGATTTTAGTCCACCGATATGTATAAACTGTAACAAAAATAAAAGATAATAAAATTATTTCTTAAAAAAGCCACAGTTGTTGTAAATCCAACCAAAAATGACGAAGTAATGGCACTTCAAAGTTGGATTTTTGAAAAATTTTTGATAATTTTTAATTTTTTGCTGACTTTTATTGTGTTTTTTTCAATCTTACCATTAAAATTGCTCAGGTCTCAGATATTGACAGGATTGGGTAATCTTTAACGAGCATTTTTTGCCCTTGGTCATCAAAATCGGATGAAAAATAAACGCTATATTCACAATTAAGTAAACATACCTCTGTTTGAGAGTATTTTTTTGCTAGTTTTTTCAGTATAAAAATCACATCTTAGCAAGCCAAATAAGAATAAACGTTGATCATTAGGAGTTTGTCTTGCAGTTCAAGGTTGGATAAAAGTACTCAAATGATGTAGACCGCTTTTGTTTCTTGTGCAGACTGTGTGTTTCTCGCAACAAGAACCAGCAATAGTCTCCCATCATTGCCGGATCCCACTTGCCTTGGTAGCGAAACTCCATCTGCTGCATTTGCTGATGGAAGCGTTCGCCATGCTCGTCGCTTTCGTCGCCTAGGTTGTCCGGGAAAAATCCAAATGGGAGTGCAAAAAGTGAATTTTTAAGGACATATTTACACCTTTAAAAAATAAAAAAAATAAAATTGGTGAATATAAAAACTCGATGAAAAACAGACTGAGATTATACCAATTTTTTTGTAGTTTTCCAATAAATCATCAACAATTTCTTTATAGTCCTCACTTCTTTTGCTTCCCAGAAAACTAGACACTACTGCGCAAAATGATTCCCATGCTTTTGCCTCGTCTGCTGATAGTGCCGAGTAAAATTCTCTGTCGCTCATTAGCTTTTTGATTTGCGGACCAACAAATACGCCTTCTTTGATTTGGGCGTCAGAAAGTTGTGGGAATCGCCCTTTTAAAAATTCAAATGCCGCAAAATTTTCATTTTTATGGAGAGCTTTAACGAAGTTTTTGAAGAGAACAAGCTTAATATGCAACGGAGGGAGAATAATTTTGTCCTTTTGAACTAGGGGCGGAAATTTTAAGTTATCTTCTCCGACTACAAAATTGGCCCTGACATCCCAGTCTTTACGCAAGTAATGTTGGCTGCGATCTCGGCTGTCCCATCTGCACAAAAAACAGCAATGCTTTGTCCATCCTTGTTGCAAGCCTGTTACCATTGCTACGACTTTCAGATCGGCACAGATTTTCCACTGGTGCTCTTCGTATTTGACAAGAGCGAGCAATTTAGACATTGAGTCGTAAGACTCCTTCATGTTTACGGCATGTGCCAATGGAATGGAACTCCTAATGATCAACGTTTATTCTTATTTGGCTTGCTAAGATGTGATTTGTATACTGAAAAAACTAGCAAAAAAATACTCTCAAACAGAGGTATGTTTACTTAATTGTGAATATAGCGTTTAATTTTCATCCGATTTTGATGACCAAGGGCAAAAAATGCTCGTTAAAGATTACCCAATCCTGTCAATATCTGAGACCTGAGCAATTTTAATGGTAAGATTGAAAAAAACTCAATAAAAGTCAGCAAAAAATTAAAAATTATCAAAAATTTTTCAAAAATCCAACTTTGAAGTGCCATCACTTCGTCATTTTTGGTTGGATTTACAACAACTGTCGCTTTTTTAAAAAATATTTTATTATCTTTTATTTTTGTTACAGTTTATACATATCGGTGGACTAAAATCAGAGAAATTGGCATTTTAGTAGACCTACTTTTTTTCAAAACACTAAAATAGAAAATTTCGCGATATCTCAAAAACCGTTCTACTTTTGACATATCTGAGAGCAGATTTGAATTCAGCGTGAAATTTTACATTAGAATCAATTGCTAAAAGTGCGGGATATAAAAACTTTTCAAATTTTGTGACATAGTGTAATCATTCCCATTACACCTGATATCTAACTTACATATAACGGAAGTTATAAGGATGTCTACACAATCTTATTTAAGTTGATATTTATTACAAAAGGTGACTGAAAATTTAGAAGTTTTATGCATAAAACTTACCCTAAAAAGCAGTTTGGCCTATTATCTTCTGTTTCATTTATAAATAGTCGACGTTAATTTTATTTACCAACTTTAACTTTTCAATTTGAAAATTAACTGAATCAACTAATAGTTTCACTGTAAAATTTGTTACATTTGATGAAAGAGTCGTATGAGAATTCTTTTTTTTCAAATTTCATTCCTTTTCTAATTTCATCCATTTAAAATTAAAAAAATTTGTTTGATTTTAACAATTATTAAATATACTGCAAAAAAAGTCGCTTTGGGAATGCTAAGGGGATTGCTAATAGCAAATGCCTTTCAGATATAACTTGTATTGAATCTGCCTAGCTATTATGTAAAAAATGGTTCAAACTGCCTCGTAATTACAAAATAGTACAATAGACTTAAGAATGTCGATTAATTTTGACCTAAAGTAGGCTAGAATCAAATTTGATACCAGCCAAAAGTTGGTCACAAAAGCTAAAAATAAATCCTCCAGTTTCTGTTAGTTATACATTTTTTTGTAGTTCTTAAAAATTAATAAAACTGTATTTTCGCGTTAAGTGGGAACTTTCGAAAAGCTTATGTAGCCATTAAAAATGTGATTTGTCTAGCCCAAGTTAAAGTGCCTGGCATCATTTCACTTTGCTGGGGAAATTGCCATATAAGTGGGTGTACGACACACACACACACACAGCCACATGACTAACAAGAAATATGAAAAAAATATTGCCATAAAATATGCCAAGACAAGCTAAAAAAATCTACCGCAAGCAATGCAAAGGGAGAGAGACAGAGAGAAAGTGAGAGAGATATGGAAGACAGTGGAACCCAGCATAAAGATGCGACATGGAAATGGAGCGCTTGGCAGGCTGAGTGACACCGATTGACAAGATAGTGGAGAAGCAAGGACAACAAGCTCAGGTAATGAAAAATATTTCCATATTGCAAATAAAGTCATTTTGCCATCAAGCCAACAAAAAATCTATTTCTTAACCCTTGTCAAAAAAGTATGCTATGGCCGTTACCTGAAGTTGCTGCTCGGCTGTTCGTCTTTTTGTTTTTGTTTTGGCAGTCGGGGTCGGGGCATATTTCAATTTGGTAGCCAGGCTAAGTACAAGGCTTGCTGCTGCTGCTCCGTGCCTGCAAAGTTTATGCAAATTCATTTCAAGTTTCAACATCATCATTATTATCATGTCTTGCCTGGTTAGTTGAGGTAGAGTTGAGCGACCTATGAATAGGGGGGATGCTGATGATGTGAATGTGGTAGTGGTAGTTGCTGCTGCACACAATTTGGCACAAAGCCATGTTGTCCGCAAGTGTTGGCATTTGTATTATTACAATTATTGCGTTGATGTAGGCAACTTCACTTTGTGGACTGTTTGCCTGTGTGTGTGTGTGTGTGCATTGTTGTGCAACATGGCGTATACGCCATATTTGGTCAATATTTTGCCAAGTTACGCGCAATTTCGCGGTGGCCACTCTCATTGGCTTTGACCATTGTAAGGCCCGAGATCTTAATTAAGTTATGCAGCGGGATGGCTTGGGGGTGGGGGAGCAAAAGTTTTGCCTGCCTGGCTTAAACAATGGCCAGCCACTTGAGACTTGTTTTCTTTGTTCGCCAGGGCATAACTTGATTAAATTTCACTCCATCTCTGCAGCCATAAACCACGCTCGTTTAATTTCAATTCAGAGGGAGAGAAAGAGCCTCGATTCCCTCGAATAAAAGCAATCACAGGCAAGCGGCAAATAAACTTGAAGAAAATTAAAAGTGGCAGCCTGGCCAGACGAAGCAAACTCAAGTTGGCAGGCGGCAGCAGGAAACGTATCGACCTAATTGAACAAATCGCAGTAAACGAGGCGTAAATTTTTAATATGTTTCGGTTTGCGTAAATAAAAGCCAAGCCAAAAGTTTCTGTGGCCAACCCAATCCGATTTCCTTAATAAATTACAAATACCAGCCGGGCTGATGACTTAGCTAAAGCAAATCCATTTAATTAACTTAATTAAAATAAGAAAAGAGAGAGACGGAGAAAGAGACGGAATGAGAGCATTGACATTTCTGACTTTACGGCTTGAGCCCTAAACTATGTCTTTTGCAGAGATCACACAGTCACATCATTAATCAAGTAATCTACTGCAAATCTAGCACATATTTGACTTTAACTTGAAAATGGAAAGAGAAAAAGAGAGTGAGAGAAGGAGAGACAAAGAGCGACCAAACGGAAAAAGGAAATGTAACCAAAAGCTTAAAAAAAATGTCATTGTAATAGTAATTTATTGCTGGCAAAACTTTTGCCTGTCGACAATTGTCGAAGTGGTGGGTGTGAGCCCACACACACACTCACACACACTGATACACCCACACACAGTTTGACATTTGACATATGCGAGTCGTTTGACATACAAGCAAATTACATGGAACTATTTGTCTTCTGAGCTAAATCACATAAGCTTTCAATAGCTTCGAAAAGTAGACTTCAAAACATCCACAATTAAATAGTGCGAGCCCATCGCTGGTCAAGATTATATTTAAAAAACCATTATAAAAGTGTTATCCTGGACCCAACACTAAAGGCGGTATGCTAAAATATTGTGCTGACTCTCTGTCCTAGACGCAGTTACAATTCTTTAACCTCTTTCTTGAGCTTTGGAAGGAGTCAAACATAAATCCTATTCACAAAAATATACCTATTTAACTTAATTTTTTTTTGTATAATTGAATCGATCATCACTTCTCAATTACATTATTTCTGTTACTCAGAGATTTTTTCCATCACAGCACTAATTTCACATTCTTTTGAATTGAAGACCAGCAGGCTGCTCATCTGTCTCTCTCTGTGTTTCATTATTGTGAAAGTCGTTATCGTTATCGTAATATGGTTTTTCATCCATCGTTTTAATTTGGCCTATCATGTGTGTGTGTGTGTGTTACAGAAAACATTGTCACCAACACGTAGGAGTGGATATTTGGGCCGCAACTGCAGCAACCCACATGCAGCAAGGACAGATCATCAATTACATAAAATAAATTAAAGTACGCGTATCAGAATGTCGCAACTGCGTTCTTCTCAGTCACGAGAGGCACAAGCTTTCCGAAGTCAACAACAACAACTGGAGCAGAACAAGCGCCGGACACATTGAAGAATTAACCGATAACGCCAACAAGTACATCGAGTACTTACATCTGCTTCGGTCCTTCGTCTCGCATTCGAGCAAGAGTCAGATATCGAATATTCCGCTCATCCCCAGCGGCGCAGAGGAGAGTGAGGCTGGTCCACAATATGCATCGCAGTAGGTGCCCACGTAATGGGAATTCTCGCTACGTTTCGAATACACAGTTGTGTGTAGAGAAGTTTAACTTCGGGTCGAGTGGTTGCTCGTGTATATATGGGGCATTTCATACAAAAAAAGTTTTTTTCAGGGATGATGTCTCCGAATTGGATGATAATTGGTCCAAAGGGAGCTTATTATGAAAGAAACTTAACCCCAAGATGCGAGCTTTTTTGGAGCTCTTTTGCGGAAGTTCTACTCTTAAAAGTGTATTATTGTGAATTTTTTAAATTTTCAATAACTCGAAAACGGTTTAAGATAGAGCTTTGCAGTTTTTATTTTTCAAATGTTTAGGATCGAAAAGCCCTTTTAGTATGCCAACAAAATCGGCCAAGCTTATGTAAATGTATACAGAGTAGTAACCGATACTTGAAGGCTGCCAGCCTTTAAAGTGTTTATGAGAACATCGAACTTGTAATGGGCTTTTGCTCCGCTGGGTCCGAAAGTCCTGAATGTCCCAATTGTCATGCGCTCAAATTCAAAAATGAGTCCGCCTGGATGTGTTGCGCTTCAGGAAAAGGCATTGAAAGACTTGCTCATCGGCACGGATCCAGATTCAAACCGGCTTTTAAAGTCCATTCGTAGACTTCCGTAGACGGACTTTCGTTCGGACTAACAGAAATAATGCAGAATACAGCGGCAAATTAATTGAAGCAATTTAATTGAATCTTCAGAGTCCAAGGCCAAGTGTACCATAAATAAGGCTCTTTGCTGCTATGGTCAAACCAACCACATAAATTTTTACAAATCAACTTTATGGGCGGTGATGCGGGTACAATAATTCGCCTCAATTCGCCTAACGCCAGGCGATTCCCGCGAGCTGGGTTCGCTTTTTAAAGGGCACAATTAATTATTGATATTTTCTTAATCACACCTGCACGAGTTGCAAAGTGACAATCACGATATTGCTATCAATCCTGATAAAACACCAGCTGGAGAGCACGTGGGTAGATTTTATGCGCCTGTTGTTGACGACATTGCTGGAATATTGGTCGGCGACCACAGAGCGAAGAAATAAATTGTGTTAATCATAAGCCGCTCTCCGTTCTTCGCTAATTTTCCGGAAAGGACAAGACGGATATTGCATAAACATTAAACAACGTGATCCCGCCACAGGTAATTCATTCTTTACGATCATCATTACTAGACAGCGGATTTTATTATTATATTTGGATTTGGACTAATTAAATAAACCCACTTTACATTGAAAACTGCATATTCAAAATATGGAAATTTTGCATATATGCAAAATATGTAAAAAAAATATGCAAAATATGCAAGACATTTGCAAAATATGCAGAAAATATGTTAAATATGTAGAAAGCATGAAAAATAAAAATTACTATAAAAAATAGAAGTTGAAGACCGAACGATCAAAAAATCGCGAAAGTTTAACATTTTTCATACAAGCTTATAATGGTCCAACACCGCAAAAACTGCCAAAATTTTATTTGAGTATTTAAAACAAGTGAGAAAGTCTGTACCTGGAGTAGGAGCTTAATGCAGTACTGCTGCTGTCTCTCTCTCTCTCTCTCTAAGAGAGTGCGGTGCATGATACAATAAGTATAAGGTAGTCTCGTCGTCAAAAGCTGTCCCTTAGCGTATGCTAGCAATGAGTGCGAGTGAAAAGTACAAAGAATAGTGAGTGTGAATGAAACGGCAATAAAGTATGTTGATTAACCCTGAACAGGTCCGTGGGGTTTAAAATAGCCAACTGTAATACAAAGATGTGAATTAGTTTTTATATTTTTATTTTATAGATTAATTTTGCTAATAATCTTTGGCAACAGAGAAGATAGCAAGCTTTATATATCTACCATTATTTGGTCGCTCAATTCCAATAAAAATACTTTGAAAATACTTTGAAAAAAAATTGCATTTATCAGAAACTATGCAAATATATATAAATATATTTCTATAAATTTTGAACCGAACCCTTTAGCCGTCCCTACAGAACTTAGGTCTACGTTAAGCCAATTTTCACTGTTGTCTTCAACGTTTCCATTATATCATAACAATTCTGTATTCTTGGCTGAATGAAAAAATAAGAATTATTAATAAATGATCATTTTTTTTTGGATTGAGACGAAGGCTGCACCTCAGGCTTTGCTCCCATAACTTTCGTTTAACATCACATTTTGATGCATGAATGAATTTGACGCCCTGTACATGCTTGCGGCAAAAATTACAGTAACTCATTTTTTTGTTGCTGCGTAAGGGTTAAAACATTCAGAAAAAATTCGTCCGCGCACAACCTTTCACGTCAACAAGCAGGCATGCACTGAAGCTAAGGGACAACACGAGCTCGCTTCGGCAGCCGACGAGACTACCTTATACTTATTGTATCATGGTGCCAGTGCTGCCAGATTTTCCGAAGCAAAAATTGCTAGATTTGGGAAAAAAAGTTGCTAAAAATTGCTAAAAATTATGTAAAAATTGCCAAAAAAATTGCTAAAACAATCAAATTTTACTAAAAATACTCAAATTAAAAGGGAACATAATTTTGTTTGTTTTTTAACAATTATATCATTTGTATGTATTTTAAGAATTTTATATTATTATTTAAAGGGTGATTTTTTAAAAGATCTTCGGCCAACTTTTCAAGAGCCCATTCACCAAAAATTCTACGTTGCGATAGGTCGTTCAGCTTCAATTCTTGCACCAGCTGTATTTTGAAAGGCTTCACACCTAAACCCTTCCCCAAAATTTTCCACGTTGTTGAGTAACAGTAATTGATGGTCATCATTAACACAGTCCGATACAGCTGCGATATTTTCTTCAGTTCGCACTCTACGTAAGCGTGTTGGTGGTTTAATGTCCAATAATGTAAATTTGGTGCGAAATTTTAGTCACGATAGCCGATTCAGTGGGTCGATTAAACTGACCATAAAATGGAAGAAGCGCGCGATGAACTTTCTTAAAAGAGCACGCATTTTGATAATAAAATTCAATTTGCAAGCGTTGTTCGTTTAACGTAAGACGATTCATGGTTAAATTACAGACCAAACTGAATATGTTTGACAGTGAAACAAAACAAGAAACGTGCGTGAGCTGTTTAAACTAGTGTTGCCAAAAAGATAATAGCTAAAAAATCACCCTTTACAAAAAGCTTAAAGGGAAGATTAAGAAGAAGAAGATTAAACGCGACGTTTCCGAAATTGGTGCTTAAGTCGTCCATGAAATGCATTGCAAGTACATTTTTACATTTATTTATTTTCGATGTAGGTTCACTTCGTTCTGCCTAATTCAATATTTACAGCAGCTTTGTAAGCTGAAATCTGCTCCACACACAACTTAGGCAAATGATCACTTGTCGGTATCGCCGTGTGTTTGACAATGCCTAGGCACAGTGCCGCTTCTTGTTCCTCTGTTTTTGTTGACTTTCGAACGAAAGGTTATCATGAAAGGATACAAAAAAGTTGTGGCGGATTTTCAATACGAACACGATGCTCTCGTTGGACTAGTGCAATCCCTAAGAATCCATTGCCTTAACTCCTCAGCTTGCTGCCAGGCATCACGAAAATCTAGCTTACAAACTTTAGGCTTCTTAACCCAATCACAAACAAGTAAGACCATTGCAGTCGAGTTAGCTCGACTTCAAAATACCCTGTACAATTGACAAACACACACATACACAAACAAACACACACGCACACATACACACAAACGCGCCCTCACACACGCGGGCGCAAGCAGCAAACGTAATGCGTAATAATCAAAGCGTGGGGGGAGGGGGGGTGCAAAAATTGTTTCGTTAATAACTTCTGTGTTTTTGCTCAGATTTCAATGTGCTTTTCAGAATAGATAGATTATAGGCCTAAGATAATATATATTAAGCGACGATGTTGTAACTTTAAAATTGTGGCTCTGACAGTTTTTTGCGGTTTAAGGGGGAGGGGGGAAATTTTGCAAATCTGAAACAAACTTGATCTGCGTACGGCCTATACCTATGTACATGCAAAAATTTGTATCTCTATCTCTTATAGTCTCGGAGATCTACGCGTTCATACAGACAGACGGACAGACGGACAGACGGACAGACGGACGGACGGACAGACGGACAGACGGACAGACGGACAGACGGACATGGCTAAATCGACTCGGCTGTTGATGCTGATCAAGAATATATATACTTTATAGGGTCGGAAATGTTTCCTTCTCCCTGTTACATACATTTGCACAACTTCATGATCCCCTTTTACCCATTTTCAATGGGTACAGGGTATAAAAACAGCAAAAGAGTGAAACCGTTATAAGTTGTTCATATAATCGAATCACTACAAGATCCAATATCCTTGGGAACGTAATTTGTGAGGTCGATTGCAAAAACGGCAAAAATGCTAAAGAAAAATAAAATATTGCTAGTTTTATAATAAAGTTGCTAAAATTGCTAAAGAAAAATTAAAAATTGCCAAATTAGTAGCTAATAGCATTTGTTAAAAAAAAGTTGCAAATTTTTTTAAAAGTTGCTAAATCTAGCAACTAAATTGTTAAAGTGGCAGCACTGCATGGTGCGGTGTTGGTTGTGAAAGGGTGGGAGGAGGGGTGGCGGGGGAGCTTTGTTCACTTTTTTGCTTATAACTTGAGAACCGCTCATCCGATCTTTATCATTTCTTCAGCAAATCGATACATTTTGACAATTACTAACTATCTCTAAAAGGTACGAATCGTCTATCTTCAAAACTGTAGGAGATATAACGTTTTTTCCAAATTGCGGGGGCGTGGCCAAAATTGAAAATAAACTTGATCTGCCGCAGCTATAAGAAACATTTGTCCCATACATGTCAAACCTCTATCTCTTACCATCTCTGAGATCTGTTTGTTCATACGGACGGACGGACAGACGGACGGACAGACGGACAGACGGACATGGCTATATCGACTCGGCTGTTGATGCTGATCAAGAATATATATACTTTATAGGGTCGGAAATGATTCCTTCTCTCTGTTACATACTTTTGCACAAACTTAATATACTCTATGTACCTTTGGTTCAGAGCATAAAAACGCAGGCGTTGGCAAATGCAAGGTGTACAGTGAACGTTCTAAAATATTGGGAAATTTTTATATTTTTCATAAAACCTAAGCTTATTATAATGAAGATTTAATAGGCGGCAAGGGTACACGAGAAAATACAGTAAAGGAACAAATTAAAAAATTGCGAAATAACAAAAATTCACATTTGAGTTTAGATTATCATAAAAAAGAGTAAACTGGCAAGCAAAAAGGAGGAGTAGATCAAATGGTCAAGAAAATCAAAGGACCTAAGATAATCATGAAGATTGGATAGATAGCAATTAAAGACCGGTATACAAGAGGTTTAGTCCAAAAGCCGCGGAATTTGTCAAATTTTGCATTTGAGTATTTACAAAAGAGCAGGCTTTAACAAATAAGAGACGTAGATTGAATAGTCCAAAATTTGCCAATTTTTCGTATGACCTTAGATTATTATGAAGATTCAATGGTTGCAATGCAGAGGTTAGTAGTAGGTGTAGATGGAACTGCTCAAGGAATCGCAAAATTTGCAAATTTTTCAAAAACCAGAGATAATTTGAAAGACTTAATAGACGAGTAAATATAGGAAAGATTTAATTGTTGGCAACTAAAGACGGGTAAATAGAAGGTGATTGCCGATCGCCTTAAAAAAATTTGAACATTTGTTTAATTATATGTAATATGAGCTTAGATTGACAAGAAGACGTGCAAGCCGACGGCTAAGTAGAAATTAGATCATACCGACCAAAAAATCGCGTTGTTTCGGAAAAAATTTTTTAAAAGCTTCGTTTTGTGTTTAAAATTCTTAAGGGTGTGTAGCAACGCACGCCGGGTACCTCATACCTTAGTTTGATGGCAAATCTTTTAGCGGTTTTTAAATCAAACGTGATTTTTATCACTCATTTTCTGTTGTTTCTGTTGTTGTATGCGAAATTCGATGTCTAATCGTTACTTATTTTAGTAATTATTTAAACGTTTGCCGAGTGAGTTAGTTTATTTATATGAAGAATAGAATAGAAACTGTTTAGTTATGATTTAGAAATGAAACTATAAAATTATTTATAGCCATGTTATCAAATATATAGAAGTAAAAAATACTGTATAAGCTTGATTCCTTAAAGGATATTGATATGGATATCATGTTGTTCTTAACCAATACCAATTGGATATTTAAATTCCTTTTATAATTAATTTAATTTCATATAGAAATTGATCATTTTGATATTAAAAAATTATACTAACATCCTATCAAAATGACACTTTATTTTATTAAATACGGGGAAATGGCTGTTACTTCATATTGGTTTTTTCGTTTCGATATACTTTAATTTGCATTTTACTTTGTGTGATTGTGTATTCCGACTACATTATCTTGCTCTCAACGGTCACTCAACAATGAGAAGTGTAAATACTTAACCTATAATCGTCATACTCCTTATCTGTACGTCTATATGGATTGATGATAAGTCACTGGGACGCATATAAATATTATATAAATTTAACATTTAAAGCCAATGATACAGATGCTTATGAAAAAGAATTTTTAATATATAAAATATTGCCATAATTTCGTTCTTAATTTCGTTAAGCTAAGGCCAATAATTTGACCAAATTTTGATGCAAATTTGGCAATATTTTATTACCATAAGTAAAGTACAAGGCAGTCATATTAAAATTAATATTTCTTTAAAAAATCAAATGGTTAATTGTTTATATGAGATATATTAAACTTATCGATTACATATTTTTAATTTAATGTTGAACATAATTGACCCCACCCACCCCATATCCATTTTGGGCCATTTTGACGAACTCTGTTTAAATCCAATTTCCTATTTTGAACTTGGGTATATTTAAGTTATGAATATGATAAGTCTCTCATTGAACTCCAACATTTCATCAAACACCTAGTTTGGCCTAAATTTTTTTTACTTCTTTCGCAAATTAAATTCTTTTAAGTGTTACCACAAAATAACAGCAAGAATTTTCTGAACAATACTCGCGGATATTCATGGCAATGCCATCTAGTTTTTTGGTTAAGCAGTTGAAATAAATTATAATTTTATTACCAAGCGGATGTACGAAAACTTTTGCCATTTCCTAAGCCTGCTGGTGGAGAAAGTAACAAGTTTCGGAATTTTTATTTTTTTTCCGTGTTGGTCTTGTCCTTTTGTGTTGATTTTGGGGGCTGGTAGGGTCCATGGGCTCATTACCTTATGGCGCGAAAGGGGCCTTGCCAGTCGCCGGGTTGTTTGTGCCGCAAATGAACGGAAATGGTGAAAACTTTTAATTGAAACCATAAATTTTGCGTGGTTGTCGAGCGGCACTGCCTACTTAGCAACGCGCCCCCCTCGCGTCGCATAACCGCCTAACCCGCAACCAGCATTCAACAGCCAAGTGCAATTAGCGCGTGCCACTGGAAGTGAACCTTCTAGCTGCACTTTTGACCAAGTAAGGTGTTCAAATTGGTTTCACTAAAACTTTGGTTCGTAATGAGAAAGAGAAACACCAGCACAATGGCCAACACCTGCTAGTGGATGGGGGATGGAAGGGGACGGAGTGGTAAGGCTTCCCGGAAATGGCGAATGATTAAAATGGGCGTGCCATAATTTCCGTTTTGCCAAACGGGAAATTGTCGAACTGAAGCCATTTCACATGTGAGCTCGTTTGCACCACTTCTAATTGAAAGGGCAGGCCAATTGAAGGAATGCTACTTGGCAGTCACACCTATTCCTTTTGATCTCTCTCTCTTTCTGCGTCCTTCGGCACAGCTTCGGAGCACAGTTGCTATTGCCTTTATGAGCTAAAATGGCTTGTTCATCGACTGCTTGTTGTAAGCATTTCAAAAAAATTCAATTTCCTGCATTTAAATGGCTTGACACTTACTTTTTTTTGTGTATTTTTGTTATTGAATTTATATCGATGAAACCAAATGAATGCGCAGACGACAAATGCATGCAACTATGTTAAGGGAAAGAAAGTTACTACTTTGAAAAATTAAAGAGAAAAGTTGACTACTTCAGGATAAGAACAGAATAGCAACCAAAAATCACAACTTAACAAGCCAAGAGTGTAAAGTTACTTACTCTGCTCACTTACAAAAAGGTTGGGCGTCTTACTCAGTACTCGATTTTTAGGTCTCGAATAAGTCTTCTCTAAATATGAGTCTTTAATTTAAAAGTGATGAAAACGATGCTTCCTGTTCTCAAATACTCTCTCCTTCTTTCGTAGTGACCCACTTATTGAATAAATTTTGTATATAAATCCTTTCAAAGCTTTTTGCTTGATTTCATTACATTTTCACTTTTAGTTGACTTTAAAAACTTTTGCATCCCGCAAAGTATGCAATGATTTTGAAACTGTTGCGGCACAATTTTGATTAAATGGGCTGCCGCAAAGTAGGCAATGCTTTTTATGTCAGTGCACAAAGCAGAGAAAATAAAAATATTTTTGGGTCTGGCTAATATTTCAAATGATATAAGCTGCTCTCGCTCTCGACTGTCTGTCTGTCTGTGTGTGTGTGTGTGTGCCACTTTTACTATTGATTTTATTTGGCATAAATGCGCCCGTGTGCGTGTGTGTGCTCATTTTTTCAATTTACTAAATGGCCCAGTCATCGAAATGGAAGACGAAACCACAACAGCATTTTTATATTTTCTTTTAATAATTCTAATGCTCAATTTGTATTGATATTCGATATTTCAGGGTTGAAAGGGAACCACCCCCTGATTTATGTGCATTCATAATTTAAAATTTAATTCATGATTAGTAGCACTTCGGAACCTACTTATACACATTTTCCCATAAATTTGGCACCCAAAAAAAAAGAAGTAAATCAGGCAAAGACAAACTTTTGTTGCTTAAGTAAACTTGAAAAGTTTCAAGACATAAAAGTTTGTTGTGAAAGTCACACGAAAGTTGAATGCAATAAATCTGCACGCTGCCACCGAAAAAGTGCAATGCGTTCAAATCCGTTGAGCCCCAGGACCCGAAAAAAAACAGGCACTCTCGCACTCACACACACACACAAAACTTTTCAACGCGTTCTTCGGCAAGCTGATAAATGACGAGCAAAATCTTCAAATACAAGCGCAGATTTAACGCTGGCCGGGATATATATCAAATGGAGCACACCTCACCTCTGCAATGCAGTGCCTGTCGACAGCAGAGCTAACTCTTGACCAAGCTGGGACACTTCAAATTCAAATGGCCTGCGCATATATTTGACCGGCTGCTTCTCAACAAAAAAAAAACTACGCTAATTTAACAATTTTTTTTAGTCCAGCTGCAGCTGTTGGGAACAGGGTCAAGTGTCACAGTTTAAATGCAAGTAAATTTAGAAGAAAGACTTTAGGAAAAATCTAATGAAACGCGGTAGTTGAGTGAAAACCACACATTGAAATGCCCAAAGTGTGAAAATATGTCACAAAACTTTTGCCCACACGTTGACTTTGCCGCTGAATGCTTATTAAAAGTTTTGCCTAGAGTCTAGATTTGTTTTTCAGCTTAAAACGCTACCAGAAATGCAGCAGGAAAAAAACACTCATGTGCACGCATGTATGCTAATAAAAGACAAACAAAAAAAAACTTTGTAAAAGTTTAAAACGTTGCCTTTTATGGGCGCTAAGTGACAAACAATCAAGTTGAACAATTTGATTCAGAATTCTTTAACATATTTAATATATTCAGTGCAAATTACAAAGCAGTATTAACCAAGGCTACAAACCGGTCCAGAACTTAACCAAGAAATAATCCTTCGAGCCATGAATTTAACACAAAATATTCTAGGCACTTTTTTCAGGCAGTCCTAGAAATTAAATCAGTCGACTGCCCGCCAAATCTGTTTGAATCTTACATGTTTTTTGTTTGGGTTGAATCGATTTCCTTTTGCGAAATAAAAATTCAAATAAACGTTTCTTGGATTTTCCAAGACTATTTAAATTATAGCTCACGTCAGGCAAGGGCTGTTGCTGTTTTAAAATATTCAACGATTTGGAAACAGAGCAAAGAGGTTAAGATTATTAATAATAATGATTTACGATCCATTCAAACTAACTTTTTTACCAAACATTTTTGTGTCATATTTTAATACAAGTCTAAAGGCTGGGAAATTCCTTTTCATTTTTGCACTCTTCCTCTCTCTCCCTATTTCTTTTCTTTTCGCTTTGGCCTGTGTGCTGATGAATTTCTTCTTCATTATCAGTCCAGCTGCAGCTTAATTGGAATGAAAGCATCCAGTTTCCTGTAGCAATTTTCACTGGCTCTGAAATATGCAGCCTTATGACCGCAACGCAGTCTTTTGAAGCTCTCTGTTAATCACCTGACCGACGACACACTGCAGCAGCGGCACATCAATTTAATCTGTGGGCCAAATGAGCCGTTGCCCGGCCCGAATATAAGAATTTCGCATACAAATTTCATTTCGGGGCAACTGCTTAAAGGTCTCTAGCACACTTTTCAGCGCTCGGCTCTTCTCTTTCATTCCGTGATGCCAGTTCTTTAGCTAATTAGCTGCATTTCAGTTACAGTTTTACAAAGTTCAGCACGCTCCCTAACGCAATTACCAACTTGATAAGTTGATAAAGAAGTTGAAGTTCCTGCTCTTGCACCTAATTAATTTAGCATTCGTTGCAACACAATCAACCAATTTGCAACATGTTTGCATTAATAATAACCAGGCAACGTTCTGAGGGAGGGCAACAGCAGCTACTGCATTGGTAATTTTGATTAGGTCCGAAGGCGAAATGTTTTAGTTGTGTGCCGCTTTTAATTGGAAAAGTTTTTCAATTTTAATTACAAACATTTGGCTTAATGCAAAATGCAACAAATGCTAAATAAAAATTAACACAACACAATGGGGAAAGTTTTTGGGCTGAGGGGAGAAGAGTTAAAACTAAAAAACTAAATTTATTGCTGGCTGATATAAGTCTTTGAAGGAATTATATACAATTTTATCAAATTAATTGGGCCCCCGGACTATTGTGTTTAGCCAAAACAACACCGTAACCGAAATGGTTTTTATTTGGGTTAACCAGAACCGAAGCAAAATAACTGGTTCCATTTCGGTTTTTTTTTTAAATATTTAATTATCGTCTGTGGAAGTCATGAAAATTTATTTGCACTAATCGTGACTATAAAATGGTCTCATTCCTCAGTACGATCTCTCGGAGTTCGTGAAAGGTTTGACTCGAAAACTCGGGTAAAGTGAGCCAGCTTACGGCGCACAGTGGCCCAAATTACCAATCTAGCGGGATTTAAGTCGAAGTTTAATTTTGGAAAATGCAAAATAATTTTGTTTATTTTTTTTAATCACTGACAACACTTGTCAAATCTTTTGTATGAGCTGTAAGTTGCTTTTCTGATCAGCTGCGAACTTTCAAAGTGAACATATGTTTAGCACGAAGCCTGCTGAGATTTGGCAGCATTTTTCAATAATGTGGTAGAAGTAAGATGTTTTAGCAGATATGGTTTTTTAGCCAAAACTGACATTTTTTGACTATAACTAACGTCGTTCATTCTGTAGTGTACTAATGCGTGGGTCTTGATGTTGTTCGACCAGCCTAGTAGATACGTGCACTTTTAGCTATTCTCTTGCTAGCTCGCCGGCTTACGTCGGGAGTTCTTTCTACCGTTCCTCTAATACATACTCTAACGCACACCAACAGAATATTTAAGTGCACATATTAGTAACTATAAACAGGGTCAAAATGAAAGTACAAAAATGATATTCCCGACAAACTATAAGGCCTGACCGAATTTGTGGGAACCTTGATGTCGCGCCCTTAACAATTCGTTAGAAGACTTTCATGCTGTCACCACACTTTCCATTCTTTACTCAGGGCGAAAATGCATGGTTTAGAACATTATATGAATTTTAAATTTACAAAGGTATTTCATTTAATAAATTCCGTAAGGATTCCAAGTTTATAAACATTTTCAGGCTAATTTCAAAATAAGGATATAACAAGTATGATAATTATAATTAAAGAAAATTGGTTGGGGCTCAAAACGGGGTATAGGACGCTTTTCGTAAGACTTGCCGAAAAATGAATGAATGATAAAAGTTGATAATTTATTACACCATTATTAGGTATATAAGGAAAACTTAAAGTCTCTTTTTTTTCTTTTACCGAAGAAATCTTACTCCTCGTGGTCGGTGAGCTCAGATCGATGTAAGGTTATGGTAAATTATGTCTTTTATTTTGAATTCATACCCGTTCGGTATCCAAACATTTTACACCAGCTATTCGAATAATATTTTTACTAGAAATAATTTAGTTTTAAAAAAATTGTAATTAATGAGAAAAAAAATCATTACAGTTTGAGAGCCACTGCTTTAACTTCAGACTATTGTTGCTTGGCCCGAATCATTTCAGGAAAGCGAAGCCCAAGGCATGCCGCAAATCGTTTGGGCGAAGCAACGTAAAGCTCATACGGTTTCCAAAAGACGTGGAAAGAAAAACCATTTGGGAAGAGTCTTTGGGCATTTGTATTTTTAAAATTTGAGTTAGTCTTCCTGAAAATTGTTGACTAAATGACAGCTCCCTAACTTCCTTAACACAACAAACAAAAATTAACAAACACAAAACAAAGCAAGCCATCTGCTATCCATATCTTTTTGACACTGGCCCTCAACAGATGCTGACCGTGTCACTTTATATTATTACACTATGGTGTGGTGTTAATTGTGAATGGGTGGGAGGGGGTGGGGCGAGGGAGCTGTACTTTTTTGCCCATAACTTGAGAACCGCTGATCCGATCTTTATCATTTCATCGGCATATCGATACATTTTGCTAATAACTAACTATCTCTAGAAAGTACGAAACGTCTATCTTTAAAACTGTAGGAGATATAACGTTTTTTCCGAATTGCGGGGGCGGGAGGGGGCGTGGCAAAAATTGAAAACAAACTTGATCTGCCTGCAGCTATAAGAAACATTTGTCCCATACATGTCAAACCTCTATCTCTTACCATCTCCGAGATCTGTTTGTTCATACGGACGGACGGACAGACGGACAGACAGACAGACGGTGTAATATTTGCCTGCCTCGCGATAAACCTCCAGAATAATTCTGAAGTGTACGATGTTGAGAACAGGGACACTTTCTTGGTTTGTTGCTTCGGGTCAACCTGTCAATCTCGATTCGGCCAGTGGAACATCAACTAAACAGCGGAGCGGGACCCTTTAATTCGTAGCTCTAGCGGGATGGGGTGGGTTGTTGCTGCTGTAAATGATCACTACTACACAAATTTTATTATAGAGTCCCTCCTGATACTATAACTGGGGAACTTCCCTCAAAATTTACAAACGGGTTTATTGGTCTAAAGGCCAATCTAACCCTCCGATCTCAAACTAACACTCACATTGGGATGCACACTCTTTGTTGTAAACGGAATGGGGTGGACTTAGGTGTTAGTAGCCACTCCCACATTCTTTACCCACCCAACCATGGTCTTTTAATATGTTTAGTTGCAAAAGACCCCATAAGAAATTTAAGAATTATCTTTAGTTACGCTCCCCTGTCATTGGAATTAAGTTCAAAGTTTTAGTTCATTTTTTTCATTCATATATTATGTGTGATAATTCGTAATTCTAACAGAAAAATACTTAACTTGTATTCCATTCTCAAAAATCAAAATTAATTGTATTTACGTTTAACTTCATTTGTTTTCGGTGTACATATCTTCCTTCTATTCACTCAATTATTTCTAAGTTTTATGTATATGAGTCCACTAGCAATTCGATCGTAAATATACTCGGTTTAATTCAATATTCATTTTAGATTAAGTTGCATGTTAGTATGTATATGGGTACGATTAAGTTTAATTTTAATAATAGAAATAAGAAGGAAAATGTTTTAATTGGTTTTGATTCGTTTTGTTTCGTTTGAGTAGTGCAAGAAATTAGGTTTAATCAATAAGTATTAAATGTGAGTTTTATGTTTTCTTTACGTTTATTATATTCGATATCTCTTTGATTTATTCATAGTATAAAAAGAATTTTCTTAGTAGATCAGCTGATCCAGAACAACAACCATTTGGTTCACAAAAGAAGCAGCCAAAAGAAGCCTCAAAACGCTGATAAGCGCATAGGCAAGCAAGCTAGCATTTATGATGGGCCCTTGCACAGGCAAATATGCACGCTACCGAAATGACGTTCGGCATTTCGCTTGGTCACTGGTTATAAATTTTAGCGAATCTCAATCATGTTTTAATACTTCTGGTTTTGATGGTTAACGCTTGGCACATATTTTTTCACTCACCCATAACATCCTCGATGAAGGCCTTCTCGATGACGATGATGATTAGCTGTATTGATGGTTAATTAAACTTAAATTTTAGTTAGAAAAATTATATGCCACACTTATTTTAAATTTTGCGGGATTTTAGATAAGCAGATTGGTTTGCACTTTGATTTTTTCTCACTCACAATTTTGGTTGAATCATTTTCTTTTCTTTTTATATGCCCTATGTGTAGGGTATCAAAATATAGCACAAAACAAAAAAAGAATAATTTAAAGGAGAATTTATGATCGATTTGCAGTGTGGGCTTTGACAAAAATAACTCCTATTCTCACTTCTTCTTTCTCTTTACTTATTTACACATTATTTTTATTAATTTGGACTTTACAGGTTTACTGCACTTTTATCCCATTTTTCGTTGCACTTTTCAAGTTTTGGTAATCAACTGGGATCTTTTATGGCTGATTCACTATTTTACATTTTTGGACTCTCTCTCTGATCTGGCCGAAAGATGGGCTTGGGAGCTTTTTGGGTGACCTTTTAGCACTGGCGGTAGCCAAGCAGTTTATAAAAAAAACTTTGATCACTAACAAAATTAAGACCCAAATACTCTCGCCGATCTTGCCTCAATTGCACTTGCACTCTCACTATTCACACTTTTCAGTTGCTGGTTACAGATGCTCGTTCAATGCCTTTGCTTTAAGGGATTTTGCTGGGAAAGACTCTGAAGAAATCAGACTCCAAAGGGTTTCACACTTTGCATTCTTGAGGGCTGTGAAAAACAGGTCGTTAGTGGGTAACCAACGCGAGCAATTTGAATATCTTTTACCTTGATCGGCATAAATGCCACACCTGACGTGGACCAGACTCCAAACAGAAGGTTCTTTCTGTAGAGTCACAAAATATAATGCCTTTCTCGGTTGGATTAAGTTAGGTGAGGGTATATCCGAGTTACCGAAGGTAACGGAGACAGGAGATTGACTAAAAGAAAATTTGGAATATCCACGTTATTTTGTAATTTTTTCCAAAAATTACAGAATTTAAAAATAATTACCTCTCCAAGCTCTAAGCTCTTGTGACTTTGATATTTCGTTGGATTTAGACCACTTCAGTCAAGGATGGCTTAATATTTCTTGGATTAAATTTTCCCACTCAAGTCAAGAATACCATGTGGTTGGACTTATTCTAAGGAATTATAATTTTCTTAGATGAACTGACTTCTTTGACGGACTCCAACAGAAAAGAATGAGGGTGGGCAAAGTCAAAAGTATATACCCCATGCAGGTGAGTTGAACGACTATTCACCACAGGGGGAATAGGAGAAGATAAGCTTATCGCGAGACAACTCAGGCTTGAGGGTGGAGTTGCAAAGGCGATTATCGGAAGGGTTTGCGTCTATGCTAATATCGTAAGGCGCGGATTTTGAATTCCAAAAATAAAAACAACGGAATTTGCTTTTGTATGCGACCATTACACCAACCGATAATCTAACGAGTATCACGAGGCACGATTAGCAGTATTAGCTTCGAATGTCCTTGGCGTGAAAGGTTCCGATCTGTTTTCCTTGCAAAGTTTCCAATACATACGGGGGTGCCACAGAAATCTCTAGAGATTTTGCCGACGGTTGGTTTGTAAATCTCTCGAAAAAACCGTCGGTGCCACAGAACTTCGAGAGATTTCATTTTCATATTAGAAAATGTAGGTAGAGCACCAGCTGTTCCAATTGAAGTTCCATCTCTAAAAACAGGGCTGAATTTCTGGCCAAAAAATTTTTCTTCTTGTAATTAAGGGTTAAATTGATGTTTAAATTAAATTTTTTGATTGTGTTATATGTTTTATGATGCATTTTTAAATTATAATTTAAATTAAAGTCAAATTCTCCATAAATAAAATGCAAAGTTTAAAAATTTGTTGGCGCAGAACATGAAGAATATCTTGCCAGCCCTTAATCCGCTGGCTGCCAACCAGATGGCGACACAAACTCGCGACAAACGATAGGAGGAGCCACAGTAGTGGTTGGTTTTGATTAACATGAAAGACTTTGGTGGTTTTTCCCAATAATTATTGAAACGTTAATTTCAATGTTTAAACTAATTAAATAATTTATTCGTTTGATGCAATCTATCCTAGAAAATAATGTTGTTTACATTCCCAAAATTTATTTTGCTTTTTAAAATTTTTTGGGTGGTGAATTTTGCTAAATCTCCTTACAAAACACGGGAGTTTTGAAACCAACCAAACGGAATTTCTGTGGCACCTAAGAATTGGAATTGGGTTGGAATTTGGTTGGAAGAGGTTTCTGTGGCACCCCCGATAAAATGAATTTCCTACCTTTTTCTTGACCCTACATTTGGAAAATTGTGGAGCCAACTTTTTATTGTAATTTTGACTAAAGTTACTGAGGTAGAAATTACGTTTAAACACTTCCTGACCCTCTTTGAAGGACACAGGTTTCGATCGAAGTTTATACTGTTTCACATTTCTTTCGTAGGCATTTCGGCTACTTGTCTTAATGTCCTGCCTAAGCAAAGATAACTGGTCAGATCGATGCAAAATGATCGATTCTTCCAATAATGACAATTTCTTGAGCAACTGGTAATCGTCTGCGTGGTTAATCATGTTAAATCCAAATAACGCTTTGTATGGAGAACAACCGATAGCTTGATGTAAAGATGATCTCAGCGCGGACGAAATGCTACACAAATGCTGATCCCACTCTGTTTGATCAGATTTCAGATACGAACGGATTGCAGCAATCAAGGATCGATTTACTCGCTCCGCAGCATTGCTTTGTGGTGAGTATAAAGCGGTAAAAATATGCTTGATCCCAAACTTTGTCAATAAAGCTTCAAATTCGTTCGACTTGAATTGGGAACCGTTGTCACTTATTATTGACTCTGGCACACCGAATTCTGGGAAAATTCGCTGAGTTAAAAACTCATTAATTGCGGCTGTCGTAAACTTTTTCAGTGGACACAGCCAATGATATCGGCTAAAATGGTCAAGAACAATGAGCAAGCCAATGTGACCTCGCTTGCTGCGTGGATATGGACCTAGTATGTCTATGTAGAGCCTCTGGAATGGCCTACAAGACACACTTTGTTCCCCCATAGGTGGGCGTAAAGTCACATTAGGTGCTTTTGTTTCCTTACACACATCACAAGTCCGTACGTAGTCTCGGACTTGCTTCGATAATCCTGGCCAAAACAGATGTCTGCGTAACCTCTCAATTGTTTTCTGCATCCCTCCGTGTTTAGATACAACGCTGTCATAAGCTTGGCGAATAGCAGTGTCTCTTAATTGCTCTGGAACCCATAGTTTCCAACAATTAGAGTCCTGAGCTTCGTTTCCGGACGGATGTTCTGTGCGAATATAAACGAGTCGATCCGAAATACGCAAGTCTGGGAAGCTATCAACGTTTGCTTCTACTCTAGCTCTCAACTCTAGATAGTCTTTGTCTAAAAATGCTGGGGACTCCAAGTCTATTTCAGGACCTATTAGCTCTACACTATCAATCTCTGGCTCACATATCCGAGACAACGCGTCGGGCACAACGTGATCTTTCCCTTTGCGATGGGATATGGTGAATTTAAAAGCCTGTAACCGGAAAATCCAACGAGCTAGTCTTCCTGTGACATTCTGCTGCCGCATAAGCCATACTAGACTTGAATGATCCGTCACAACTTCGAACTCTTGCAGTTCCAAGTAGCAGCGAAATTTCTCAATTGCCAAAATCACAGCAAGACATTCGCGTTCGGTAACGATATATAATTTCTTTGCGATTTTGATAATTTCTTTGACATATATGCTAATGGCATTTCTTCACCGCTCTTGGACAACTGTATGAGTACTGCTCCAATGCCAAAATCGCTGGCATCGCAGTGAAGGTAAAATTTCTCTTCAAAATCTGGATTACGAAGGATTGGCGCACTGGTAAGGAGTGTTTTCAACTTATCCATGGCCACCTGAGCTTCTTCTGACCATTTAAAGCATTTTTTGGTCGAAAGGACTTCAGTGATCGGAAACGTAATTCCAGCGAAATCTTGTATAAACCGTCTATACCAGCCACAAATCCCTAAGAATCCCCTAACTTGTTTAATATTCTTCGGTGTGGGCCAGTTTAAAATACATGAAATCTTTTCCGGGTCAGTAGCTATACCTCCATTTCCGATCACATAGCCTAAGTATTTCACTTGGGTGACACAGAATTGGCTTTTAGCTACATTTAATGTTAGATTCGCCTTTCTGAATTGATCGGAGATTCTAACTAGAACAGCTAAGTGAGATGCAAAATCTTCCGATACGATACAGAGATCGTCAAGATACCCAAATACACAATGGCGTAAATCTGCTGGAATAAGGTCGTCCATAAGGCGACACATAGTTGACGGGGCATTGCAAAGACCAAAGGGCATTACCTTGAATTGGTAAAGCGATCTGCCTGGCACTGTAAATGCAGTCAATGGCTTTGCTTCCTCGGTCAACTCTATTTGCCAATAAGCATCCTTCAGATCCAATTTGGATATGAACGTTGCCTTTGGTAGTCGAGCGATTATTCCCTCGATGCTTGGAAGAGGGTATGCATCCTTTTTTGTAGCCTCATTAATCTTCCTTGCATCTAGGCATAGCCTAACTTTATTAGGTCTCAGTACGAGCCGAACCGGAGAACTCCACGCGCTTTGCGAGGGTTCGATCACGCCTAGCTCTAACATTCTGTCAATTTCCGCATACATCAGTTTCTCAACTGCTGGGCTGACCGGATAATGTCGTTGCTTCACTGCTTTGGCATTGGCTACATCAATATGATGTTTAATTAAGGCAGTACGCCCTAAACCTTGCTTTGCAAAGTTTGGAAACAAGTCTTTAACTGCTTCTAGCTGTCGAAATTGATTTTCTGATAAAGGATATTGATTGGTATTGGATTGCACCTCAACATCGGATGTAGATAAAGAACTAATAATTCCTGGGGCTAATTCAAATATGCGCCAGAAGTCGATGCCTAATATTAGTCTTTGAGAGATGGATGGAATCACGTACAATTCGATATCCCTTTCCTTGTCTTGATATTTCATTCGGACTTTTAGAATTCCAAGAACCTGATGTGGTTGGGAATCTGCAGTTCGAACTTGGGAACTTATTAGCTTAAAATTTGGAAATTCTGAAAATTTTTCCAAGGCTAACGTTGACCCTATGCAACTTATGTTTGCTCCCGTATCGAGCAATCCTAGTTCCGTAAAATGCATAAACGATACTTTTGCGTAGCTACGCCTATCCAAGTTATTTTGAAAAATCGTAGATACTATTAACTTTTTCTTATTTTTACGTACGCCGAAAAATTTGCGCATGCGAAGTGTATTTCGACTACTTTTTTTCTTAAGTCCTGCAAAAATCCTATCTCTAGCTAACTTATAATTTCTTAATCTTTCATGATATGGAATAAAACTAGACTTCATTATTTTATCTTTTTCTTCATGATTATTCCGTTCTAACACTTTCACAACCTTATTGCTTATAGTTGCGTTACGCTTTTCTTCTGGGACACCCTGCCGTGATTGGATGTGCCCGCTTGTCGGTTTTCCGATCTGTGCTTGCAGGTTGCACAATTGGGCTTATATACTTGTGGGGCTCCACAGCCATAACAAAAGATCCGCCTTTCGCTTAAGCAATCTTCCCACATGTGGTCTGGTGTTTCACAATTCCAGCACACTATTTTTGAAGAACCCCCATCACGAATCGCCGAGACTTCATCCTCGTTGACCACGTCCTCTTCACTTTGTTCCTCATTTAGGGCGTATACGCGATAAGTTCCGGACTCTTTTTGCTTGCTTTGCGTTGCGCGTGAACGGCCTACTTCTTTCAAAAAATTTTCTCGCTTTTGGACCAGTCGACGCAAATCAGAAATAGAAGAAATATTCTCAAATAAGAGTCTGTCCTTCATATCACTTTGCAAATTTCCCTGAACCATTTCCACAAGCTCTTCTTCACCAAAACTAACAGATAGCTTGTCCATTAGTTTACAAACGCTCTCATAAAAAGCGTCAAAAGTTTCTCCTGGTTTTTGCTTTCGAGAACGAATCTGCTCACGCAGTTCGGTAGCTGATCGACTCTCCCGATATTGTTCTCTAAGAGCAATACAAAATTCATTCCACGTAAAGGTTTTCACACGCTTATGATATCGCCAAAACCAACTGCTGGCCTTGCCTATCAAAAGCTGATGGATATTTTTGCTTAAAAGCTCAGTATCATCATTCAAATGTTCTTTTGCTAGCGCTTCCACTCTATATAAAAACTCTTCTACTGATAATCCCTCTTGAGTACCATCAAAACGGACTCCCCATTTCTGCAAAATGTCAGCGATTTTATGCGAACCAAAGGTTTGCATTAAATTCGAGGATCTATGACTTCTCTGACTCGAATCTGATTCTCTAGACATTTCTTGGACAGGTGCGGTGGGTGGTATCCCTGATCCTGTCGTGGTGGATAAAACTCTTGTTATTGTGTTCTTGATGATCGTCTCAAGATCTTCTATCTGAATATTATTTTCCACACGTGCATTAGGTGGACGCGCTTGTCGAGACTGTTGCGGTGGTCTACCTCTTCTGCCTGGTGCCCTCCCTTTTGGAACGTTCTTAGGTTTCGCTCCTTGGTTACTTGGAGTACTACCATGTAGGTTTCTGTTTCCGTTACTGGTGCTATGCGACTGATCCTCTAACACGATTAGGGCCGATGCCTCTCCTGCCGCTTGTGCTTGAATTGCCTCAAACTGTTGTGTCAGTGAACGAGTACAAGGTCGCTCTAAGGGTGGAAGAACTCTCTTTGGTGAATGATTTCCCACTGCAATTTTCAAATCTCTGGTTTGTACAACTGCTAAACAGCTAGGACACTCATTTTGTGATGTCATGCGAGACTCAAGGCAAACTTTATGAAAAATATGTTTACACTTAGTTATTATGCATGGTTGCGTGTCTTGCATACACTCTGTACAAATAATACAAATATTTTCTTCCGAATCCGCCTGTTTCTGGGGTCGGTTTTCCTCAAAACTGTGATTAATTCGCATATTTATTATAAATTCCTTTGACAAAGGGAGACATAAACATAAAAATAATTACTACTGTTTACAACTCTGAGTGGAGGATAATTTAAATTTGGGCTATTTTAACTAAATTTGATTTCCTCTGTGCCTACCTAAACTAGAGCTATCCTTATCTATATAGTGCGGACAAGAATACGCCTTCGCATATTCTTTGGATTCCAGCAGAACACTGATTCAGACAACTTTAACTTTGCAAACAACATTGATAAAATCAAAGTCATGAAATTTAGTAAGTCTTTTCAATAGATGTAATGCTGACTAAACATTTAATACCAATAATCTTGGTCGATGGTGTTCAAATGCTTAAACACTCGAATTCCGAAGAAGTATAAAAAATTAGATACTCAACTTAGAACACTTCTCTTATAACCTCCCATATTTCAATCGAAAACAATCGAGCTATTTAATTAATTTAAGTTGTATTTGACCATGCTCTTGCCATGCGATTTATTTATGAACTGGGTTTTCCCAAATCCATTTTCATTCTGAAAGCATTTTAGTGTTATTATTTGGTCAACTAATTAACAGTTATTTCAGATTCCTTCGGTCGACATAGCTCAGCACACGCTAAACAAAATCGCAGTCCAGAAGAATAATCTATTACCTTATTATATCATTACAACTTAAACCAATTGGGACAAAAACCAAAGTCTGGAACCATTACACTTGCATTTGCTACATTTATTTGTCATTTAAACTATAAAAAGTTTCGTAGCCTTCACTTTTCGGGTTATACATGTCCCTATGCAATGCAATAAATTCAAACATCAGCCTTGCCCCACGTTGGGCGCCAAAAATCTATATGTAATATTTGCCTGCCTCGCGATAAACCTCTAGAATAATTCTGAAGTGTACGAGGTTGAGAACAGGGACACTTTCTTGGTTTGTTGCTTCGAGTCAACCTGTCAATCTCGATTCGGCCAGTGGAACATCAACTAAACAGCGGAGCGGGACCCTTTAATTCGTAGCTCTAGCGGGATGGGGTGGGTTGTTGCTGCTGTAAATGATCACTACTACACAAATTTTATTATAGAGTCCCTCCTGATACTATAACTGGGGAACTTCCCCTCAAAACTTACAAACGGGTTTATTGGTCTAAAGGCCAATCTAACCCTCCGATCTCAAACTAACACTCACATTGGGATGCACACTCTTTGTTGTAAACGGAATGGGGTGGACTTAGGTGTTAGTAGCCACTCCCAATTCTTTACCCACCCAACCATGGTCTTTTAATATGTTTAGTTGCAAAAGACCCCATAAGAAATTTAAGAATTATCTTTAGTTACGCTCCCCTGTCATTGGAATTAAGTTCAAAGTTTTAGTTCATTTTTTCATTCATATATTATCTGTGATAATTCGTAATTCTAACAGAAAAATACTTAACTTGTATTCCATTCTCAAAAATCAAAATTAATTGTATTTACGTTTAACTTCATTTGTTTTCGGTGTACATATCTTCCTTCTATTCACTCAATTATTTCTAAGTTTTATGTATATAAGTCCACTAGCAATTCGATCGTAAATATACTCGGTTTAATTCAATATTCATTTTAGATTAAGTTGCATGTTAGTATGTATATGGGTACGATTAAGTTTAATTTTAATAATAGAAATAAGAAGGAAAATGTTTTAATTGGTTTTGATTCGTTTTGTTTCGTTTGAGTAGTGCAAGAAATTAGGTTTAATCAATAAGCATTTAATGTGAGTTTTATGTTTGCTTTACGTCTATTATATTCGATATCTCTTTGATTTATTCATTGTATAAAAAGAATTTTCTTAGTAGATCAGCTGATCCAGAACAACAACCATTTGGTTCACAAAAGAAGCAGCCAAAAGAAGCCTCAAAACGCTGATAAGCGCATAGGCAAGCAAGCTAGCATTTATGATGGGCCCTTGCACAGGCAACTATGCACGCTACCGAAATGACGTTCGGCATTTCGCTTGGTCACTGGTTATAAATTTTAGCGAATCTCAATCATGTTTTAATACTTTCTGGTTTTGATGGTTAATGCTTGGCACATATTTTTTCACTCACCCATAACATCCTCGATGAAGGCCTTCTCGATGACGATGATGATTAGCTGTATTGATGGTTAATTAAACTTAAATTTTAGTTAGTTTTGCATGATTATAGATAAGCAGATTTGTTTGCACTTTGATTTTTTTCTCACTCACAGTTTTTGTTGAATCATTTTCTTTTCTTTTTATATGCCCTATATGTAGGGTATCAAAATATAGCACAAAACAAAAAAGAATAATTTAAAGGAGAATTTATGATCGATTTGCGGTGTGGGCTTTGACAAAAATAACTCCTATTCTCACTTCTTCTTTCTCTTTACTTATTTACACATTATTTTTATTAATTTGGACTTTACAGGTTTACTGCACTTTTATCCCATTTTTCGTTGCACTTTTCAAGTTTTGGTGATCAACTGGGATCTTTTATGGCTGATTCACTATTTTACATTTTTGGACTCTCTCTCTGATCTGGCCGAAAGATGGGCTTGGGAGCTTTTTGGGTGACCTTTTAGCACTGGCGGTAGCCAAGCAGTTTATAAAAAAACTTTGATCACTAACAAAATTAAGACCCAAATATTCTCGCCGATCTTGCCTCAATTGCACTTGCACTCTCACTATTCACACTTTTTAGTTGCTGGTTACAGATGCTCGTTCAATGCCTTTGCTTTAAGGGATTTTGCTGGGAAAGACTCTGAAGAAATCAGACTCCAAAGGGTTTCACACTTTGCATTCTTGAGGGCTGTGAAAAACAGGTCGTTAGTGGGTAACCAACGCGAGCAATTTGAATATCTTTTACCTTGATCGGCATAAATGCCACACCTGACGTGGACCAGACTCCAAACAGAAGGTTCTTTCTGTGGAGTCACAAAATATAATGCCTTTCTCGGTTGAATTAAGTTAGGTGAGGGTATATCCGAGTTACCGAAGGTAACTGAGACAGGAGATTGACTAAAAGAAAATTTAGAATATCCACGTTATTTTGTAATTTTTTCCAAACTTTACAGAATGTAAAAATAATTACCTTGCCAAACTCTAAGCTCTTGTGGCTTTGATATTTCGTTGGATTTAGACCACTTCAGTCAAGGATGGCTTAATATTTCTTGGATTAAATTTTCCAACTCAAGTCAAGAATCCCATGTGGTTGGACTTATTCCAGGGAATGAGGGTGGGCAAAGTCAAAAGTATATACCCCATGCAGGTGAGTTTAATGACTATTCACCACAGGGGGAATAGGAGAAGATAAGCTTATCGCTAGATAACTCAGGCTTGACGGTGGAGTTGCAAAGGCGATTATCGGAAGGGTTTGCGTCTATGCAATTCCAAAAATAAAAACAACGGAATTTGCTTTTGTATGCGACCATTACAACGGACATGGCTATATGGACTCGGCTGTTGATGCTGATCAAGAATATATATACTTTATATAGTCGGAAATGATTCCTTCTCCCTGTTACATACTTTTGCACAAACTTAATATACTCTATGTACCTTCGGTACAGAGTATAATTAGTTCATGGGGACGAGATCGTTATATAATATCTATGACCATTGCTGAATTTCCCCCCCTATTACAACAAGAGCGTATTATGTATACTTATGAGCTGCAACTGGGATTATCAAGGTCGCCCTGTGGGTATTCCTACGGGTAGGCCCCTTGTTGCTTATACAACTTCTCTGGGGCTGGCTGTTGGCGGTGATCCCAGTGAATTGAATCCAGCTTATTTTGTCCGATTGAAGAAAAGAGCTCCCGTCAGACTCAACAATAGCCGGATAAGGTCGGCTTGGCAGATGAAACCGCGTCCACTTCACTGACTAGGTTAAAGAAATTCACTACTTAACCGATTTACATAAATATGAGCAGAACCACAATATACTACCTTCTCGTAAGATTTCCCAATCGCGGTAAACAGAGGTTCCACTACTAGTAGAGACGAAAATTTGAGAATTTACACTTGAGGTTAGGCAACGTGACCCAAGCACGTTATATACTAAATTTCACTTGGTGATCTTGAGCGACACGTCTATTATGCTTACTGCAACGGCAGACATAGGATAACGCTTGCGTTGGCGCCAGCTCCCAACGGCATTATCGGATGATCATGCTGATAATCACTCGAAGTCACAACGAAGAACAGTTTGTAAATGGACTTTTTGAGCGAAATCCCAACTGGAGTGTATTCGCTATGTTAGTCAATGCCCTACGATTTCTACTTTAAACACGAACAGCTAGTAGATGTACCTGCGTTTTGAGTGTATCTGTATCTTTTAATTCGGCCACTACATATCTTAGCATTTGGGAAAAGTGTAGGTCCTTGTGGTATAAAAATATCCAAAATGATAACCAACTACGTCCAACTATTATGTCTGTTGCACTTTTTAGGTGAAATGTCGGTCATACATATAAGCTATGGAAAGAAATGCAGATATATAGCAACGTTACCATAAGCTGCAATTAGCTTCAGGAATTGAAATTTTCAGCACTCCAGAGCTCAGTAAATATACACTGTAGGTGGAATAACAGAAGCAAACTCGCACGATTTTAAAAATAAAGTTTAAGTGAACAACAACAGTAAGTTAAACTGCAATACATAAATGGGGCTGCGATGGAAGCAGTTGACACGCAACTTATCGCCTAAAGTTTTAAGATGGTGAAACTAGTATGGCCGATCAGCACCTGTTTGCAGTTTGCCTTGTTCCCTTACACGTTCAACTTGGATGGACAATTTTTTTTATAAACACTTGGCTCTCGTCAGGTCGCTATTATCAACCCATGAATCTAATTTGCCAAAAAGAATCGTCTGAATTAATTCGTACAGAGACTGATAGTATAAACATCGACCAGACGTTCAATTAAAAAATGGCAAGTCCGCGGTGAGGATAAGCCAGAGGTGGAAGCAAGTTCAGACTGAACTATTTGTTACCCGGGCTTCTAGAAAGGCTGACTCTCAGCACGAACAGAATGACACATTATTTCGACCCTTGGTAAGATGGGAAAGAGGTAGAAATTGTGTAGGAATTGGGTGTGTGTTAGGCTATTTATAGCAGGCGGCAACACAAGCTCTATGTCGGTGCACTGCGGCGTGACACCCGTTCGAATGGCCCCTAAAAACCATCTCCCAATTATGCTACTAAGAATACGTAATTTTCTTTCAATCTAGCGAAACCAGCGAAGCGAACCGGATCGCAATAAAAATAGATAATCGTAAACGAAAAAATTTAATTTAAATGACCGTAACCGAAACCGAAACCGATATTTGTTTCTTTGTTTCAATTTTAATCTCTTGTGTTTAGGGGTAATTTCGGTGTCCACATCGAAATTCTATTCTACTCCATTTCAATTTCGACTATCCATTTGTGCCTCACAATCGTTCAACCCTGAGCAGCTTAAGTGTAACCATCTCTAGAGTTTCATTGATTTCGTATGCAGATTAAAAACTGTTCGATTTCTTGGGCATGGCCAATAAATATGTCCACAGCTGCTGGCTGCGGTACTTTAAAATTGAATTTTGTTGAGCTGTTATCTAAGCGCTCCCAAAAGCATGCTACACTTTCCGTACATCGCTTGTTCTTACCCAAACAAGACACGACAAATTGCCGAGAGAGAAAAGGAAGGAAATTCCTTGTGGCTAGCAGAAAACTTATGCGCCTTGGGCACAAGTCAAATTGCATTTAAAGTGACAAATGTGGCTAGGCAGCAGACTAGGAGTAGGAGAATGGACCAAACACGTGCTAAAAATATTTCCTCAGCAAACAAAACCAAATGCCAGTTAACTTCCTTTCTTCATTTCTTCAATTCTTTTGGGTGCAAAAACGGGAAACGGGAAAGCATTTTTCATGCTTTGGTCAGCGCCCACGCCCACACACACACACACACACACACACAGGGGGTAGTGCTGACCTCGGCATTAGAATTTATCGCTGTCAGCACATGGAGCAGTTTTTTTGTTTCGTAAAAAAGGGCACACCAAAATGTCGCAGATGGGCGTGGCTATGTGTGTGTGACATGTGAACAGTGCACCTTGAGACAGAGCTTGATTAATGGCATTGTTTTGCCTACTTTCTCCCCCTCCTCCATCACCGTTCTGACATAGACAAGCAGAGCACTTAAGCAGCTCAAGTTTAAGATTTTGCGCCAATTAGCGACAAGTAACTTACACGCTGTTATGTCGTTTATCGGCAAACTCGGTCTCCCTCGCCCTGTTGTCGTTTAACAAAAATAATTAGGCTCATTAAGCGAATGCGTGGCAGTGTGTACTTCAAAATTGTTATTGTTATTGTCGCGAAACTTTCAGCGGCGGCAGAAAAAAGTAACGCTGGAAATTAACTCGGAAATCTGTTGTGAGCTCATTGTCAGCATTGAAAACTTTTCAGAGGCTGCCGCTGCCTTGCCAAAAAGTTGCCTCGCAAACTTTTTGAATGCAAAACTTTTTGGGCGAGAATTACAATCGTGATAAAAATTATGAAAATATTTGGAGTGGAGCAACTAAGTTTTCGGGTTCTCCTTTTCCCGTCCGTCATAAATAAAATGACAAAATATTGCAGAATTTCTACTTAAATTAAATATTTGATTTTGAAATAATAAAATCAAAGAGTAAACCTACAGGCTGCACAGCCACCTGCAAATGTTCAATTGAAAAACTTTTGTAATCTAACTATTTCAGATGGCAAAACTATTGCACAAGAGGGGAGGGGTGGGAAGCACAACAATGGCAAAGTTATTTATTTATTTATTGATGAAATTTTGTGCTCTTTTTCGAAACGGTTGAGTCTTTAATATTTTGCAGCCGCACTTAGCGGCCAATTAGGGAAAAGTTCTTAAGGAAATCAGGGCAGCAGCTGCAGCCACTAGTGTCTGTCGCCATGTTTAAACGCCAGCTGTAAATATTTGATGCCTAATTGAATCATTCATTCAGTTGCTCATTGCCTAGGCACACAGACAAAATGCCACGCCCACGCCCCTGTCCCGGTCCCTGCCCATTGACTGCTCCGCTTGGCTCGGGGCTCTTGTGGCAGGGCAAAAACGAGTTGATTTGAATAAATTTGAAATTCTGCTGAGTCTGCTTTGAAAGCATTTAGTCCTGGCCCCGCTACGCCCAGCTGCCAGGCAAATTTGTCTGCCGCTGTGTGGTGCAGGGGCGTGGCATTGACTTGGCAGTTGCAACATCAACGTTTGGCTTGGCATACTTTGCGGCGCATTATGCGGCCGGGGCGACAAAACGAGAATTGTGCAAATTAGCAACGCGCATTTACTCAACACTCATCAATATTTGCGCTTCAATTACGGGCCACGATACCGAACAAACATGCCGTACAGATTCGCGTTGAATAGGTTAAGACAGAGTTTAAAGTCTAAATAGTAATTTATTGTTAAGCTTTCAGCAACCTTTCCATAAAAAAGTTCATACATTACAAAAAATATTTGCATATGCGCTCAGCTGCAAAGTAATTACATCATCCGCAGCCACAACTGAAGGTGCCACTCGGTTGGTGGCTGAGGGGGGATTCCGGGCTCCCAAATGCTTTGTTTAATGTGCAGTGCTTATGGCTTCATTAGTTGCTGTTGCTTTGGTGTTCAATGAGCTGGAAATGTCTTCATTATGATTGCATATGACCAGGCGCAAAGGCGCCGTGCGGAAGCGGAAGCACAAAAATTCGCTTGTTTTTTTGTTGCGGGCATCCTTGTTGTTCCTGTTGTTGTCAGAAGTGCGTACGAGCGTGGTAATTCGCTTCCATGTTGTACAATCTCAGCCAGCGTCAGTGTCAGTGTTGTCAGTGCGGGAGTATGGGGCGTATGAGTGATGGCAGCGTTCATATAAACTGACAGTTTATTTACCCAACGCCATCATTATCAGGGGAGGAAGCAACAGCAGCGACTCGTGTGTGCAAATTATCGCACGCCAGCGAGTATGTGTTATGAAAAATTGACTGTGATTTATGCAATTATGTTAACTAAATATTTACTTGCCCACAAAATTATTGGCTTTGGCAGTTTTTGTCCGTTGACTGGTCCTGATTTGATAAGACACAGCAAATTAAAATTGAATTAGCTAAAAATAGCTTCCGTTGAAAAGACTATCCAAAGGCACCGGGAACAAAACATTTGCAAACCATAAATAGAAAAGTTCTTCATAGCGAAAATGCTCTGATTTCATTTTTTTGGAAATGCACAATTAAAAACAAGGCTAAATGGGTACATTAAGGTGGACGCCGATGGAAAAGTTAACTGATATCATCTTAAACGATTACTTTTAGGGTGCACATAATAAATTAACAAATCTAAAAATTTTAGATCGTGTTTTAACCTCTGCGAAAAGCCTTCAAAGTTTCCACAAATATTATGTATACTACTCGTTTACCGAATCGAAATTTTGTCGACGAATTCTTCGTATCATTTTAAAAGTTTTCAAATTTGAATTTACTCGAACAACAAATAAAAATGGAGCAGGAATCGAATGTATTTTTGTTCGGCAGACTAGGACCAAATTTTGACGAAGCGAGCCCATTTCCAACGAAGAGATGCGTTTTATTTTATATGGGACTAAATTTTTAAGACTGTCCATTTCAGAAAGTGCGACTAGTGTGGCTCGTAAGTTGAAGTCAGCATGGTCTAAGTGCGGTGTTCCAACAAGGGCTTTTCAAAACATTAAAAAGCAAATAATACAGCTGCACCAATCAAATTTTACACGAGATCCAGCTTACTAAAGCGTTGGAGGCTATTTTTGAATTTAGAAATGGACGGGTTCTTGTTCCTGAACCCTGTTCAGATAAATTTATCGAAGTCACAGACTTGTATGAAGTAGAAAGTTATAGTAGAGAGACTGGCGAAGCAGACATTCTCTTACATAATAACAAAGAAGAGAAAACTTGAAAGGCACAGAGGTACCAAGAAGAAGTCATTTATCACTCCGAAATTAGTGGAAGTTCTGGGCAGATGCCAAATTAGCTCGCGAAATGCCACTTACATTTTCGGAAATGCGACTCAACATTATTGCCAAACTGCTGCGGAGAGCAAAACTAAAATTCTTTTAATAACCCATCTGGAAAGAGCAGGCAACAGCAATTATTGAAGCTTTAAATTACTGGGAGCAACAAGATAACGTTAAGGCGCTATGCTGCGACACTACAGCCTCCAACACATGAGCAGTTCCCTAAACTCAGGTGACCGTTCCGTGGACACCGTTTTGAATCGATGAAAGAGATAGTGCCCGGAACGAAGAAGAAATTAAAGACGATACCGGAGAAGAACATTGCAGCACGATTTTAAAATTGGAAAAACTTTGGCACAAGGGTAATGCATTTGGCGAAGACAGCGTTGTGGGGAATAAAATGAATTTACAACAATAAATAAAGATTTTTTTAATTTATAAACAAATACCAGGAACTTGTTGACCACAGTAGTATAGTAATCGGCATTTTTTTAAGTCCTGATAGAATGGGAACTATCAAATGGACGATAGTATATTTTTAAGCAGCACAGTAAAAAAAAGAATATGCGCAGGTTCGGCTGCTGTCGTGATGCGCAGCACTTCAGTTCAGTTCGATTGGGCCTCACTTCAAAGATATCTTCATCGCCGCTTAGTGTACGGCTTAAACTTGCTTTTATCTAGAAGATAACATCGCAGAATAGTTGAAATTTTGCCAAAATATACGATTTCCCATAAATATTATTTACAATGTTATTTACATATTGTCTTGGTCATATAAAAAACTATTTATTTTTGCTTTTTTTTTTGTTGTATGTACCCGGTGGAATTCTAGCTCTTTCAGCATGAAAATTTAGCTGCTGATTTGTGCAGATGATGGGTCAAGTCTATTAACGATAGCGACCATTCTCCATTGTTTTTGCTTGTGTCCTATTACTACAGTTGTTTGTAAACTAATGACCTCGAGCCGGCTAGAACTGGCCACACTTAAGTTCTTGTGAGATCCTTTTTTGTGGCGTCAAAATAAGTTCAAGCATTAAGCTCAAATCAATCTCAGTAATTTTGGAATCCTTTTTCGGGTTGAGTAACAAGCTCAATTTATTGGAGGGTTTTTTTGCGAGATCAAATCAAGTACAAATTTCGAGCTTAAGTCCATATCAAGCCTTCTTGATTGAATCCGACTGAGTTATCAAATCAATCTCTTATAACAAGATATAATCAATCCAGTGTGAGCTGAAGTAGGGATCAAGACAAAAATTCCGTTATTTAAAATCTATACTCAAATCAATCCTTCTAGAACTTGGTTTGAGAAAATCCGGGATTGACCGGCTTCTGACTTCGTTTGGACTTAATATTAGCCCGAATAGCTCGGATTTTTTTTTATGTGCAAGATATCAGAGTTGGCGTTGGCTTGCACCTTGCTTTGACCCACAGCTTTATTTGACGAAAAATGGTTTTACTTTTCATCGTCTGAATGTCATATTGAAAATGGCAGCTTCTGTTCTGTAGCTTCTAACTTATGTGAATGATTTAATAATAAGAATGGGATATTTAATATGGCAAATTTATTACTGATTCTTAAATTCTTTCAATATTCTGCCGTACAATATTGCTTAGATTTTGAACGACTTTTAATTGGAATTATAAGATTCGAAAATTGAGCTTTTTCAGCAATTAACTTAGGCGCCTTCACACTGTTCAAAATATGACCCATGATTTCTAGTAGGCCCGCAAATGTAAAACAGAACAAAAAGCAGGACTACTAGACTTTCATGTGTCATGTGTCGAACAGTGTAAAGGCAGCCTTACTTTATAACATATTTCGTCAATGTGGAACATAAGTTTAGTGCAGAGATGGGCAAGCACACATATCGTCACATTTTTCACACGCATACAAGCACAAGCAAATATAAGTAGCTGTCAATCCTTATAGCTTACGTGTGATTTTGTGCAGTAGGCTGCGGCAGAGCCCCAATGCACACGAGGCAGCGTGTGGTTTACGTTTTGAAATTAACTGGGGGATGTTCACTCCACTCGATTAGCAGAGTTTTGATTCGAAACAAGGGGGAACGTGACATTAAGAAGCCGGAATATTGCATTTTTCATGACGCTTTCCAAATACCGGTTTTTTTTTAAAGTTGTATTTCCCCAAGCTATGTGATAAATTCAGATTTTTCATTTTTTTTTTCTACAATTTAAGGCTTAAATTGAGTACTCTACCTCTCCAGCCACCTGTTTGCTATGATTTTGCTTGAAATAATTTAATTTACACAAAAATTGTTTGACAGCAACAACTTCAAAATGTGACCACTCAAATGACATTACTGCAAAATACACGATAATAACACATGGCACAGGCCCTTTAATGAAATTTGTAAACCATATAATTTGCTGCCGCATTATTTGTCATAAAAAAATCCACAAAAATTCACCATAATTAAAAGTGACCATCTGCAATGCGTTAAGCGTGCGACATATGTTTGTGCCACCAGATACCAGATGCCCGTCCATTTTCCCACTATCGGCGGAATCGGAGTCGAGGTCAGGGCCGTAAAACGTTTTAATTAATAGGAGGCGCCTGTTAAGTTTATGCATGTCGCTTGAATAGAATCATGTCATGACAAAGTCATTGACGTTGACATCAACTGGCGAGGCAACTCGGGCATCACACAATCACAATATCTCCTCCGCTCTGGCCAGCCCCCTCCCGCTCCATTGAGCCATTGAATACTTTTGCACCCGAAACGTGCTCTTGGGACAAAATCGGTTGACAAAATCGAAAAACGAAAACAATGTCAAACACATCAAAGTCCGCCCCAAATGGGAAATGGCGGGCAAATCAACTGAAAAATCGCACTGAAAAAATATCGGGGAAATGGTAGGGAAGCAGACAAAAAAAAGAACTGTGAAAAGCGAAATGTGCGAAAAACTGCAGTTTTGGCAAAAATGGAAAACGATGTCAAATGCAAATTGACAGCTTTCAATATCAATTCCAAAACAATCGCAGAGTTGCACGCCCCGGCAAACGAGGTAAAATCAATTTTACTTGTCAAATGCAAACAAAAAAGGGAAAAGAAAAGGAAAATCTCCGCACGGCTTCCCCGCTGTAACACTTTAACTTCGTTTGAGCGAATGTCCATGAATCTATGCAAAATGCCATCCAATGGCTTGACAGGTTAAATTAATTAAACTGGATTTATGTGGACATCATGGAGTCCAGTCTCCTCAGCCAGCCAGTCCGACAGTTTGCTTTTGATGTGGTTTTGGCTTATCTTAGGCTGGCCAATCCTCATCATGTGTGGTTAACTACATTTTGCAAATTGCACTTGCGGTGCCCTCGAGAGCGAGGATGGGGCAGGGAGAACGAACTTTGTTTGCTAATGACATAAGTATTTAATTTGAGAATGAGGAATTTGCATAAATTAACTTGCCTCTGCAATGTCAATTAACTTGACTCCGACTCCCTTGGGCTTAGGAAATCACATTATCTGAGTCTGAGCAAACACAAGTCGTCGATAAAATGCATTTCCAGCCAGCAAATTATAAAAAAAAACCTGGTCAGGGAGCCGGAAAACGGAAAATGAAAAGGGAGCCGGGCATAAATTCCGAGCATAAATTTCTCTGCCCTTATGCGCATTTTTCTTATCGGCATGGCAAAATGGCAAACGATATGAAAATTATGAGGGCCACCAAAGAAGGGCAGACGCCGTATTGATTTTCTTGTTTTTTTTTGCGACCCCCCTTGGAGATCCAGCCAAGCAGTCAGCCGTAGATTTGTAATTACAGGATTAGTCCTTGCCCATGGCCAAAGCCAAGGCAATTCGGAAACGGAAGAGCGAGGGCCAAGTTCGCATAGGACACGTGACCTGTGCGGATTGTGTCTAATTTGCAATTAGATATGTTGGACATATCATCAGCGCCTTTGAAGTGATAAGCGTATCGGTGTGGAAATTATGGCGCTGACTCTGTCTCTGCCTCTGCCCCGGCCATCAATTTGTTAACAAATCTGAAAAACAAATCATCAAATGCTTGAGCTCACACGATTTAAATGAAGTGGCCGGCGTTTTAAAGTGCGAGTTTACCCAAAAAAACAACAAAAACCAAACAGACAACGCAGATAAACCAACTCTGCTTTCCATTCGAGTGCCTCTTGAGAGACGCATCCCAGCCAGCCATGACGAATCTGCGTGGGGGTTGGCGGGACGGCAACTTGCCACTGACGACTTCCGTTTGGTTGCTGCTGCTGTTGTTGTTGTTGTTGCATAGGAAATTCATGAAAAAGTTTTTCTTCTTGAAGGCAGCGACGCGCAAACAAAAACAGCGAATTTTTGTGGCCTATGCGTGTGCTGTTTGTTGTTCTGAACGCAATACCCTAAGCCAAAGAGTCTAAGCAGTGGGTTATCCAATTCAAATTATGATGAAGAATAGAACAATTAGGCAAGGATATGATATCGACTTCAATGAGTCTTTGAGATGAATTGGAATTGTAGGGATTTTCTGAAAATGGAACAAGAAATGATGGGGACAAAAGCAGTTATATGGCATTAAGTAACGAAACGAAGACATGGAAAGGATGCAAAAGGAAAACTTAAGTCGAAGTAAGAAAAAATTATTAATTATAGCGTGGTTATAATAGACTTCTGATTAATAGCTTAGAATATAGCTTAAGCTTTAAAGTAAAAATAGTCAATATTAAAGGTTTTTTGAAAGGATTTAATTATAGGTTTATCTGCATTTTCAAAAACAAAAGTATATGATTTATTTGTACTGTTTTTACTCAAAGTTAAGATTCATTTGTCAGTAAATCATGGAAATGCCCATATCTCGGGATTCCGGAATTTAATTTTAAAATTTGGAAAATCAAATTAATAAAACTCCACAAAATTTACGGAAATTCATATAAGGACTGCACCGAAAGGGGACTGCTGATTTCTCAAGACGAATCCGTTAAAACTGTTTTGTACCGGCTGCTTAGCGGTGGGCAGCCTCATAGCCCTTCTTACCTGCGCAACCCGGCCCGTTATTTATATAATTATACGACGCAATAGAAATGACAACAAACACACGCTGCATCGCGCTGAGCAAAAGCAAATGACAAAAATAAGAATGTTGTTGTACCCTTTCCGTTATTTTTGCTGCCCACCGCTGTTTTAAAGAAAAGTTTTTACCGCTATAACAAATAACATTTCAACAATATTATCATTAATTACTTTGCGATTGTTGAATTTTTTTAAGCACTTGCTCTTTGATTTGTCACATTGCCTTGTTTTCCGGAAATTTAATTTTTTGGAAAAAACTATATAATTTCTACATAGAGTTGTATTAAGAGATTAAACTTAATGCAACATAATTTTAAAAGCAATCAAATCAAAGGTGGAAAATTTTTTCGTTTTTTAATTATAGAAAAAAAATTTGTTATTGGAACCGACCCAATTTCTGCATAGAAGTATATATAAGTACCAGATAACTAAGAAAAATTTATATGTCATAATGCCTAATGGTTTATGAGAAAAACAGTTACTGACTTTGACTCCCACCCTCTCGAGGATTTTCAGTCAATCTGACTACCTTCACCAATTTTTATACCTTTGCAAAGGGTATTATAATTTTGCCCAGAAGTTTGCAACGCACAGAAATATTCATTTCCGACCTTATAAACTATATTTATTCTTGATCAGGGCGACGAGCTGAGTCGATTGAACTTTGTCCGTCCGTCTGTCTGTCCGTCTGACTGTCTGTTTCTACGCAAACTAGTCTCTCAGTTTTAAAGCTATCGAGCTGAAACTTTGCACAGAGTCTTCTTTTTACTGCACACTGATAATATGTCGGAGCCGACCGGATCGGATGACTATATCTTATAGCTACCATAGGAACTATCGGTCGAAATGTGGGTCTTTGTGAGAAAAACTATTTGTTTTTAATGTAAACGCCTCCCGCTTCAGCAATTATTAGTTTTATACGCTTTTACACAGATTTGGAAGCTTATAGCTGGCATAGGAACTATCGGTCGAAAAGTGGGTTTTATTTAAAAAAATAGTTTGTTTTTTTTAATGACGTTCGTAAACTCTGATTTATTAAAACATTTGCAAGGGTATAAGAAAATCGGCAAAGACGAAGTGAGCTTGGCCTTCTCGTTTCATCTATTTTACCTGCCCTTTAGATTCAACACTTAAAACAACAAGAGTGCGCCACCCGCACACTTTTCGGCTGATTGTTTTAAAGTATATGCTCGATTTCAAATAAGATTATAATTTTAAAATCGATTTAATAAAAGCAAAGCAAACCCGCTCAAAAGCGCATGTCCCTTTTTTAAAGAAAACTTTTCTTTCAGCTGTTCGCTCTTATTTTGGCCCTCTGAGTTATTTTTTGGACTCTTCACTCAGAGAAAAAATAGAGAATTTCACTCTTGAATCAAGAGCATTCGTTCTCAAAAGTAGGGTAAGATTGAAAATTCTTGATCCAAGAACGATATTCTTGATCCAAGAGTGAATTTTTGATCCCGACATTCTTGACTCAAGAGTTTCAGTACTTGATCCAAGTACGAATAATTCTTAAAATTAAAGACTAAAAATAATAATTGAATAAATTGAAATAAATGCTCGCCACTCACCATCAGCCACCCCCACCCACTTTTTTCTAAGATGTGATTGATTTTGAGTTAGTCACATAACAGATAAAAATTTTTTATTTTACTTACTTTACTGGGACTTGAACTCGGTACCTCGAAGACTGAAACATACACAGTTGGACGAGCAGCTTTACCGACTCGACTATTCTCGATAAGCTACCAGCAGCGACGAAAGCATATTTAAGAACCAGCGCGGTTGGTATTTGGCCAGCCGCAACCGATCGACCGTGGATCAAGTCCCCGTAGCAGCATTTATTTTTTTTTCCTTTTTTTTATTTTTATTTCATTTCATTTTTTAATGTGGTGTTTTAAACATTTTTATTATATTATACAGAAGTTTAATCACTTACTTTTGCCCAATCTTAATGTTCAACTTTAACATAATTAACGGCGGTCCACGGTCAAATGACAACGACAAACTGCGCATGCGCTGTCTCTCTTTAAAAGAGCGCGGCCAACGTTATTCTCTCAAAGTTTGCGTTTCTTGCCTATAATACTACATTGAGAATGAATTTGTCTCGAATCCAAGAGCGAAGTTCTTGAAAATTCAAGTGCGACTAGATTTTTTTTTCAAGAGCGATCGTACTCAAATTATTCGTTCTAGATTTTTACGAGTGTTTGTGTTATTTTTGTGACTATGTCCGTCTCCCTCTAACCACCTGGTTTTCGTATGTCGACAATAACTTTGAGTAACATTTGAGTTGTCACAATAAAGTATCAAAAATTAAAGTCGTGCTTCTATTCAACATATTCTTTGGTGAAAAGCAGCGATTGTAGTGCTTTACTTTTTCGTCAGGGGTAATGCATAGTTTTGACAGAACAAATTTAGTTCTGCGCCGTTGCTTTCTGTCAGAAATTAGTCGGCTGTTCGCTCTCACTTAATCACTCTCACTCTCTAAATGCATTTGGGAATGTGTCCGTCTGCCTTAACCAATTTGATTTTCTACGGTCACTAATTTTAAATGGGCCCCATCAGTATCTCTGTAGGCATATCCCTTAACACCACACGAAAGTTGAGATGCAGCTCCAATTTTATCTCTAGTACTGATTGCTCTATGGAAATAGGAAATGGGTAAAAGGCGAATGAACGTGTGCAGTTCTTCTAGAACTCGTTGCAGTTCTACTAATTCAGGAATTAAGAGATTTTCAACTTATCCTGGTGGGAAGTCAATAGCAGCTACTTTGTCATGTAGACAAGCCAACGCTCAGAAAAAAAAAGTTGAAATATTTTCAATGTTATTGATCTTAGAGTAAGACCGACAAGAGCTTGAAAATTCAGTCTCGGGTTCGAATTTCAGCCCAAAAAATTTTGAATTTCTTTATTTTTCAGAGCCAAGCGTATACGGATGTCCTATGGCATGGCGGAGGAAAGGAAGAAGAGTTATCTTTCCTGGAATGAAATCAATAAAATATATCGAGCTCAAATTAATCTTGGACTTGCATTTTTTTGTTCTATTCAATCTTTTATAAGATTACCCCCGGACAAATGTAATCTATCCTAGTTGGGTGTGGGCTGCGTCTAATTTAAATAAATCTAAGCCCATTTCCTCCTAAAAAAAAAAATACTTTGGTATTCGAAAGTAGGACTATGTTGAAAAATTTGGATAACTTTTTTCTGAAAAAGTTGGGTGATTTTAATTTCAAGATTCAAGATATCAAGATTGTTCACACCAAAATACTTTCTTCGCCACGTATTCCCTTCGCCAAGGGTATACATTTGTGGACTTGCGCTCGTCCGCCAGCTTTTTGTCTTGTCATTCTCCGGCTGTCGGTTCGCTATTCTTATAATTGTGCATATGACCCTGTTTAATACAGTTCGTTGCACAATTATGCGTTGCCGGCTTTATCTTTTGTTTAACTGTTCTTGTTTTTTTAGCCTTGTGTTTGACTTTTGTACTGCCGCCGCCTTATGGCTTTGACTTTTGATTTAAGGCCTCTGAGCGGGCGGTTGAGCATTTCTGTGGCACACTTGGCACTTGGCCTGATAATTGATGAGCAACTTAAATGGCAGTTAATTGACATTGATGTAGCGGCAGCTTCAATTTGCTAAATGGCATTCGTAGTCATAAATCAAAGCCTCAAAAGTTGTGATAAAACCCAACTAGGTGAGTTGTTTACGTATTTCCCGGGACAGCTGTCAAGCTGCTCGGCCAGAAACTTGGGGACAGCTCATTAAATATGCTGCAGCTGCGGAAAACTTGGCCCAGGTGGACAGGTTTTTCAATTTAGCCAGCCACCAGTCGATATATTTTTCGTTTTTCTTCCTTTTAATCCTGTAAGTGTATGTGTCAACTTTCTCTCTCGCATTGTGTGTTGCCCTACGCACACCCCGGGGAGTCAACAAATAACAACCCCTGCCCCCACTCCTGTCCTACTCATTTGGCATGTTTTTCTTGCCTCACGATATTCTATTATTCATTTCAGAGTCCTTCAAAGGACCCACACACCCCACAAAGGTCAGTGAAAGTTTTTGTTGCCTCGTTTATTAGATTGTCCTACGGCGCTGGCCAACACATCAAAACAACTTCCCAGCGGCTGTTTTTGACAAGTGAAGTGGCATCAATAGACCAAAATTGGGTCTGGTAGGTGAGGCATGTCATAAAAAAAAGTTTGTTTTCCTTCTTTATTATGACTTACTTATAGTGTGGATAAGATGGCCTGGTACTATAAAATTTATGCGAAAATTATTAATTCCGAAAAGTTGAACCAGCGGAGCTTAATTATATCTGCCTTTAGTTTAAAAAATATTGAAAAAATAATACAAATTAAGTTTAATCAAATTAGTCAAGTTATCTACCTTATCCTTCTACGATTAATTAAACTCATTATTATTTAATCACCTCGTTGATGTCTTCTTAAATTCATGTTGAATTTCGCTTAGCCTCCAAAATGCATACCTACTCATAAATATTTAGACAGCCCGCAAAATGGAAGATGAATGAAGGCGAAAATAAATGTTTAGCACGCATGTGCCGCGAAATAACGCGAATGACGAAAATTAACTGAAACCTTATTAAATATGCAGCGTGGGGGAGGCACAAGTCGCTGTCGCTGCCGGCGTTGCCGAAGAAAAAATAATGAATGTTAAATGTTTAAACAAAAGACCTCAGATCCCGGACAATGGGGGGTAAAAGCCGGGCCATGGCCATGCTCCATTCAAATCTAGGCTACAATTTTGCTTAATGCAATAACCGTGTTACGGGCCCCCGCCACAGCAGCGCACATGTAAATGGAACCACGGCAGCAACAATTCCCCGGGAAGTCAAGACAACGACACGCATAGGCGGGACACACACACACACACTCGACTGCATTGGCCTAAGGATGTTTTCATGTTGCCAAGCAAGAGAGACAGAGAGTTGGCAAGCCAGCAGGATACTTCTCTCTATATGCCTGGCAACCAGCAGTAACAACTCTGTCATTCATTCATTTTGTGAAATTTTCTCGCCAACGCTATTTTTTTTGTAGCTTGCTCAATGCCCATCCATAGAATCCGCCTAGTGTCTGGGTTCTTGTTGTCATATTTATTTATGTTTGAGCATGGCACATTTTTGCATATTAACTTCAATAGCGGGTATGTTCGACTGGTCGGGGCGTATAAGTTTTGAATTTAAAAGTTGTTTTGTATTCATCAGGGAACGCAAGTAAGAGTTAAGTGTCCTAGGTATTCTTGAAAACGCCCCATATCCAAATTGCGAAAAGATGTTCTATTGATTCCACAATTTCAGTACAGAACATATCCCACAATTGTGTACTATCCTCTTTCAACGGTACAGACATCATACTTATACTAGCTGCATACATATTCATTCATCGACCATCGATTGGGTTCTTTGCATTTATTCCGGAATGTAAAAAATTTCCGAGATGTAGACATAAACCACTTTTGAACAAATTTTGCCGAAGTACCAGCTTACACATCAATATCCAGTTCATAGCTTAAACAATTTCTCACATAGACTGCAAGCCTCTGAAAGTCTGGAAAAGATTCGGCTTAGATTCGTAAAGTACTTCTTAAAAGTTCATCCGTCGGTATGAACAAACAGATCTCAGAGATGGTAGGATATAGAGGTTTGACATGTATGGGACATAAACTTCACATATTTACTTGCAGGCATATCAAGTTTATTTTAAATTGTTTCCCCGCCCCCGCAATTTGGAACAATCGTCATATCTTTCGCAGTTTTGTAGATAGATGGTTTGTCCGGAAAGTAATAGTACTGAGTCGGTTTAAAAAAATTATTGAGTCAATCGTTACAATTCTTTAAAAACTTTTCAAAAAGGCTCGTTCTGCGTTGATGCAGCGCTGTCAGCGCGATTTCCAAGCATTGAGAGCGTCACGGAAGGCATTCTCCGGAATAGCCTTGAGAGCCGCGGTGCATGCTGCTGGTGTCCCCTGCTTGCCTTTTATCCGCCTTTTCAGGCGATGATACAAAAAAAGTCCGGCGGGCCACATCTGATCTGTAGGGCGGCTGCGGAAACGTTGGTATGCTGGTCTGGTCAAAAAAGGCGGTTTGAGCCGGAGCGTTGTCGTGGTGGAACTTCCAGTCGGCCACGATGTCTTGTTAACCCTTCGCTTGAGTCTTTTGAGCACTTCCACGTGAAACTTGGCGTTGACTGTTTGTCCAAAAAAGACAATGAGCATCGTTTTCACTTTGGATGTGCTCATTATTCCCATTTTTGGGCGAGAAGACGATGGCGTGTACTGCTCGGAAGATTGCCTCTTTGTCTCGGGATCATGCTTAAATATACACGACTCGTGTCCTGTAATTACGTTATTCTAAAATTGGGAGTCACTTTCACACATGTTCAAATGTCAATTTTTGGCTTGCACCACTCACAGAAACACTTCGCGCGAAAATGCCTGTCCTGACTCTCCAGGTGCTCGGAGACAACTGAACAGCCGCTCGTTCGTTAGCGAGCAACGCCCTCTACCGAATCCAGTCGATGAGCGCACGCTCCGAAGTACAGAGGAAAATTAGTCCTATTACTTTCCAGATAAACCCTGTACCTTCCGATTCATATAGCTCGGATGCGCGGTTCTCAAGCTATGAGCAAAACAGACCAGTGATTATTTTAAATAAATATTTATTTTAAAAGTCATAGTTCGAAATTGTTTAAAATCATTAATAGTCAAATTTGAATTTCTTATAGTAAATATGCAATTTCAGCTACATAGATCTTAACCTGAGAGACTGCCCAGATATTTAGCAGTAGTATAAAAGCCTTGTTCCACTGACACATACAAGGTGTCCAGAAACTTTTCGTCAGAACTTTAATACAAGAAAGCTGTAGAAATATTTCTTTCATTTACACCATCGGTCAAAGTGGCCGTGCTTTCGATTTACAGCGTCTCGAGGAAAAATTAAATTTTTAATTTTTCACTTTTTGTTATGTTTATAGTCTATCGCGTGATTTTACCACCAAAAATTTTAATTTATTGAAAAATGTAAACGGAAAAGCATGAAAAGCCAAAATCTCCGTTGCCTCTTGCCAAACTATATTCTTACTTTAGAAGGGAGAGATGGCACGACTCCTAGCTACACTAGACTCCTAGCTAGGGGTTGGAGTTGAATTGCGCTGTCGTTCAGCGCGACGGAAGGATTTTAGCACCTCTGCATTCATGAGCATTTATCATTGCAATTGTTTTGCTAGACAAGTAGGATATCGATCAAGTCAGTTACTGAGAATGGCCTCCCAATACCTAGGCATAGTTCTTCCCCGGACAGACAAAGAATATATGTACTGCGTCTTTAATTTGTCTCATGCTTAAATCTATAGAGATAAGTCCGCGACTAGTCTTATTAGGCGTTGATTGTAGTACTCCATCTCAAAACTTCTTTATAATACGCGGTCCATCAAAAGAATTTTTTTTTCATTTTCTTAGAGAAGATCGGAGTATTAGACTATTGGAGTGGTGCATTATGAACTCCTTCCAACCGACCAAGCGCTCAAAAAGTTTGCTATCTTTTCTGTAGCATAAGTTTGTGAGCCTGTGTAATTGATTAAAATAATAAAAAATTTACAATTGAAGCCCTGTACGGAGAGACAGGAAATTCCTTTCCTCACAGTATTTCATATAATTAGAAACACCTTAGCTTTGCTTTGATGCTCATGTGCTGTTAGAAAGTGTTTCTAGTTATGTGAAATCATAGCTGTTAAGTAATGATTACTAATCGTAATGATTACACATTTGATTATTTTTTTTTTTGATAGGCAAAATAATGATTACAATACGACTATTTTCAGTTTTACACGATTACTAAATGATTACTTTCAGAAATAATTAAAAATAATCGGGATTATTTTGGATTATCAAAAAATAATCAAAAATAATCAAAAATAATCAAAAAATAATTCGACTACTTTACAAGATTATTTTTGATTATTTTTGATTATTTTCAAAAAAAAAGGCATAGCCAGATTTGTGATTTCATATAGCACTTTTAGCTGCCTGCTAATACTTGTCGGTAATGGCGTAGAGGTTAAGGCCTATGACTAAAAGGCTGTTAGTTCTAGGTTCAAGTCCCAGCTTGTGACATATTTTTTTGTTGTTTTTTTAAAATTTTTTTTTTTTTTTTTTTGTAATCTAGAATTTTAAAACAATTGCATTAGCTCCCAAGTACCAGTTTATGCTATTAAGTACAGCAAGGTAAAAATGAATTGTTTCTCCTTTTCATTTCATCGTGTTATGGCCTGCATTATGACTCCCTCCAGGACTATCAACATCTCGTTTGAAATGACTCTTCGGTTCAGTGCCACCTGAAGTTCCGGTTTCGAGCTTAAGCTAGTCAGTAAAAATGTAAAATTGGCTCTACAGCCCAAAAGGGCCAAGTCAAGCTTCTCTCAATCTCTGGGCGTGTGTGCTCCTATAATTTGTTGCACAAGACAAACAGACCTACAGTTTAACTCCAAATCCGAACGGCAAAGTTCGAGAAGCTATTTCATAGCTTGTTACTTCACAGCTGGCGCCAGTAGCTCGTAAAGGGAACCGGATGTGTAAAAGCTATTTTCTAGCAACAGAACAACCTTTTTTGTTAGATCGTCTGAGGCGAGATTCAACCCACGACTTCCACTGAGCTAAACACTGGCACCCCTAGTTAGTAGCTACCTCAGTCAATAATGCAATGGTTTTAAAATTCTAGATTAAAAGAAAAAAAAATCCACACCCCAAACTGGGACTTGAACCTAGAACTTACTGCCTTTCAGTCATAGGCCTTAACCTCTACGCCATTAACGACACAAATCTGGCTATGCCTTTTTTTTGAAAATAATCAAAAATAATCTTGTAAAGTAGTCGAATTATTTTTTGATTATTTTTGATTATTTTTGATTATTTTTTGATAATCCTAAATAATCCCGATTATTTTTGATTATTTCTGAAAGTAATCAATTAGTAATCAAATATTTTTAACCAAGAGGATTATATAATGATTACAATTATTTTTAAAAAGTAATGTAATTGATTACTAATCGTAATCGTAATTTAACAGCTATGTGTGAAATACTGTGACGAAAGGAATTTTCTGTCGTTCTCCGTACGAGGCTTAATGAAATAAAGTAAATAAAACTTTGATAAAAATAATAATTATAAAAATAATAATTATAATAATAAATAATTATTTTTGGAAAGACTCCGGTTAAGTTTTAAAGCCACATTTTCAAAAATTCAATTGTTAATAAAATGAAATTGATTTACCTCCTAATGCAAGCGCAATTTCCATAACGTCAACAGCATTCGTCTTTGGTGATTATATTTTAGCTTTGGATATCCAAACAGAGTTTGTTTTTTGAAAAATGGCTTTAAAATTTCAAACACTTTTTTTATTAAAAAAAAATGTTTGAGTGAAATAGCACTCTTCAGGGGCGAGTTGTCTTTTGAGTACAGAGTATGGCTAATTCCGGATTTATCAGAACTGCCAGTACCCTTGTTTCTCGCCCTTCCCCCGCACCCTGACCAACTCGTAGGCTTGTTTATTTTTATTTTACTGCATTCCCATTCCCATTGCCGTCCCCCTTCCCCTTCCCGTTCGCATTCCAATTCACGCTCAACTGGCACAATGATAAATGTGCCTGGCATGCGTCTGTTGTTATTCGCATTTCTAGGCTGACTCTGACTCTGACTTATGATATTGTACGAGCAGTATGTATGGGCTATATGAATTATGGCTCGCGTTGTGCCATTTTCAATTTGAAAGAAACAAAAAGAAACGATTTTGAGCTAATTGCTGATAGCATATCACGAATTCAAGGTGCACGCATAAATATTTAATGCTTAAATTTAAAAATGTAATTATATTTTGGTGGATCAGCTTCTAGGGCCCTTGGCTTCCTGCCAGGCGTTCGGGGCTGCCAATTCAAATCGTTTGCATAAATTTTTTCAGTTTTTGTGGGTCACAAAACCAAGTCCTGTGGCTTTTTATGTGTGTGTGTGTTGTTTTTTTTTATTTTGTTGTTTTGCTATGCAAAATTCGATTTTAATGTGCTGAGAAGTGGGAGGGAGGTGGGGTATAAATCAGCATAATTGCTTATTAAATTGCAACTGGGCCATCTTTAAGTTGATCAATAATTCAATTCGCCTCTGACCCGAACTTGGTTCCGACAATTGTTGTGGCTGCCCAACCTCAAGAGGGTCATAAATCATCATTTATATTATTAACAAGGGATCAAAACAGACAAGCCAAACTACACTCACACACACACACAGAGAACACTTTCATATGCATACATCTGAGTGTGAGTGCGAGTGTGTGTAAAGCGGAAACCAGAGCGACCACAAATGACAAGGGAGTGTGTCCGTCTAAAATGCTTTTGTATGCTGCCTGCGAAAACATCAAACGTTGCCAGGACAAGCGAACATAGCAAGAGTGTAGCATATTTATGGGCGCAGCGTGATCCAAAACATCAAGGCAAAGGGCAAACAGAAGGAAGGCAGGAAGCAAAGCAAAGCGCCAGCGAAATGCCACAGTCGCTTCGAATAGTTAATGCCCGGACATAGAGAGTAGGAATTGAATAAATTTCCTTAGGAAGCCTATTAAATTAAAGATCTCCTAAGAGTCCTTTCGGTAAAAGAAACGGTAAGCAGTGTAATTCGTAAACTTTTCACCCGCACTGTACACTTGCGCCAGCGCCCTTATGCAAAACTAATAAAAACTGTCTGTCTGACCAGGTTGACCCATCTCTGAGCTGGAGCCGGAGTCATGCTGGCTGGCCATTCTGGCTGCTACCTGCCGCTCTGTGTTTGTGATGAACTGCTGTGCTGGCTGGGACTTCTGGCTGCTTTTGCATATTTTATAGTTTTGACCTTAATACCAGGGCAGGAGTCCTGTCCTGAACGTGTGAAGCTGTTGTTGTCTTAAGCTCTAATGCAAACACATGCCAGCATTATTTTTAATGTCTTTGTGGCAGACTAAATCAATTCATTTGAAAACTTGATTAATTCATTTTGGAACTCAATCGATAGTTGTCCATTATAAAGTAGTAGAACAAGTAAGTGAGTTGTAGCCGGGGGTCCTTGGAATCTGTGCGGACATACAATTTATGAGAGCGCACACAGCTTGCAGTCAGTCGGTGGCATTTGAATGGAGAGTGGCTGCTGGGATAACAGTTTGGCAAACATTCTAAATTATGGATATTTTAATTTTCAGCTTATCGCACTCATTAGCATCACACACGTCCACACGTGCAGAGCAGAGCTTGGCCTGCCGCTTGGGGCATCCTTCTTTAGAATTGTCCCCCTCAAGATGAGCTGCTTTCACCTTTCAGCTTTTATCTGTGCATAAGTTAATAAAGCTTATCTCGCTTGCTTAGACACAAACTAGAACATCACTGCACTGTGTCAAGGTACTTAGAGAGACAGAGAGAGAGGAGAGAGTTGCCAGCTCGTTGGCCCACACATATTGGCAATTATCAATTTTCGACGTAAATTGAAAGCCTTACAATTGCCATTTAGGCATTTAATGAAATCATGAAACAAAGTGCAGGACCAAACAGCGACACTTTTGCTGCTTCGGCAACATTTTTAATTAAAATCTTTGTGCTCTTTCACTGTGCGTGTTTAATTAATTGTACTTTAGCTTTTTCACAGCACACGGGCGGGAGGGATGAAGGAGAACGGCAAAAGGATTGTAAAATATTTACCTGAAAGGCTACTTTATGAATGCAACTTGGACAGCGGACCGGGCTTCAGAACATTCGCTATATTCAAATTGAAAACGAGCAACACGAAACCTTAGGCTGCGTTCTTAATTCGTAATTAAACTTTTGTTCAAGAAGCCTTGTCGAAGGCGTTACATTGATGTGGTCGGCAATGTGAACACAGAAGTTGCCACTGACAACTGAGAAAATACTTTAATACATATACAAACCAGCTAACTTCGGCTCGACCGAAGTTTATATACCCTTGGAGCTTGATATATGCCTGGCAGTTTGTATGGCAGCTATACTATATAGTGGTCCGATTTTGACAAATTTTGTTGAAATTATGTAAAATCATTGAAAACCTATAAATACGAGCGTTGGGAGCATTCAAAACAAAAAAGTTTTTCTCACTTAGACTTTTTTTCAGACCTAACTTTTGTATGGCAGCTATACTATATAGTGGTCCGATTTTGACAAGGCTTGGTGAAATTATGTGAAATCATTAAAAACTTATAAATACGAGCGTTGGGAGCGATAACATTAAAAACAAAAAAAATTTTCTCACTAAGACTTTTTTTCAGACCTAACTTTTGTATGGCAGCTATACTATATAGTTGTCCGATTTTGACAAGGCTTGGTGAAATTATGTGAAATCATTAAAAACTTATAAATACCAGCGTTGGGAGCGATAGCTTTGAAAACAAAAAAGTTTTTCCTACTAAAACTAGTTTTTCAACCGATCGTTCCTATGGCAGCTATATGCTATAGTCATCCGATCCGGCCGGTTCCGACAAATGTGCAGCGTATTTGTACCAAAAGACTTCCTGCAAAGTTTGGTTAAGTTAGCTTTAAAACTGACGGAGGAGATAGCATAGAAACAGACGGACGGACAGACGGACAGACGGACATGGCTATATCAACTCAGCTCGTCATGCTGATCAAGAATATATATACTTTATGTGGTCGGAGATGCTTCCTTCTATGCGTTACAAACATCCGGACAATTTTAATATACCCTCTCCAAGGGTATAAAAACTGTCAGAGCCCTTTAAAAAGCTTATTCTATGTAGTCCGATCACCTTTCGATTTTCACACCGAAACGAGTCCAACGCATGCCAAGGCTTATGCCAAAGAAGCAAACAACTTTTTAGTCTCTGGTCAGCGAAAACAGACTCTACATTTGTTGGAAAAATCAAGGACAATTTATGATTTGATAATCAATTAGATTTTATTGTCTTAACTCACTTCGAAGCGAGGCAGTTGCACTTGATGCGCTGTCCGCTTGTTGGGGCTATCGCAGATTCACTTGAATTTTGTTGTTGTAACTAGGTCTGCAAACCTAATGACACTGTTCTACAGTGAAAAGAATCCCGAGCATATTACACAAATTCCTGTGTACCTACTACTGCTGATTACGAGTTGGTATGTCAAAGCCATATCTAAGTTTCCGTTTTTGAGATATTTGCGAAAAACTTAATCTTCGTTCTAGAATTTTTGAACGCCACTCTAAGCATTAATAGCTGATTTTTTTAAGCCTTTTAGGATAATAAACATATCAATGCAACTGAGAAAAATCAAACAAGCGATATAAGTATGGCCAATGGTGTCGAAATTTGACATCAAAGTCATTGATAGCAATTTTGTCAAACTAAACCATTTGCCACAAGCCATTCTGTTTATCGTACATTTATTGGCGTCATCTCATCATATAGTTAAACATAAGCACTAATTATGAAAATTTTGTGGCATTTTTGGTCAGGACCGCAGTCAAAATTACAGCCAATAATATCCCAAAATCGAAATTAAAATGTGTGGGAGGAATTCTAGATTCCCATTCCAAATTTTTTTTGCAGATTAAAAGACAACTTGATATAACATTGGCTTAACAAAATATTTATAGATATGTGAATAGTGATGGTTTTGAACCTTGTTTCGTATTACTCTTATGCCCATATGACACTTGCCGATATTGGTAACCGAGAGTATCGGCCAATAATTAAAACGAGGCAACAATAGCTAAAGCGAGAAAAGGAGATAATTTAGTGTTGGTTTTCGTACCACATAGCTGTCCCTGCACTATTCTTTAAATACTCGCATTAAAAGAAGCGTTTACCAGCACACAATGGCGTGTTGGCGGCCAGTATTGCTTTCGTCAGGAACAATATTGGCAGCCAATACGAGAACTGCTTTGCAGTCACACTGCTTGGGACTGACATCTGGGGCCAATTTCTCATATGCCCCTCTCGCTTGCTTTGCTTACAATTTTTGATAAGGTATCTATAGCTGAACTCTTCTTCTACAATATTGGCCTCCAATATCGGCAAGTGTCATATGGGCATTACCAAATAGAAATACAAAACTCTCAATTTTGTTTAATATACAAAATAATTTTCAAAATGTTTTCATAGCTGTTTATTTTGGATATGAGTCGACTATGATTTTAATAATTTTAGTTTTGGCCGTCTTTCTTCACTGCAGTCAAAAAACTTTTTGGCTTAGTTTTTCTCCAACGCGTTTCGCCAAATTTTTTGACCTATTTAGGGAGTCTGTATATTTCGTATAATAAATAATTCAATTAATTTTTGAGAATCTTTAAGCTTAAGCAATAATGAGTCTGACTTTAAATATAATTTTATATCTTGTTCCAGAACTTTTACAAAGACGATTTGGACATTCACATTTCTTGTTGAACCAAACTGACAACTTGGGTTCGGCACCGATTCAGGTTCATACATATATCTTGTCACACGGCTCGGTTCGCTGTGAAAATGTCCGAATTCCGGGCTCGAACAGGGTCGGTTCAAACCCGATTTGCAGCCCTGGTTGTAATACTCTTCAAACAAAAAAACTTTGTTCAATTACACAGGCCAACAAAATGACCACTTTTGTGAGGTCCAGCCGTATATGTATTAAATTCTGATCCCGTTTTGTGCACTGATTCCAAAACTGGTCTCGGTTTTTCTCCATCAGCTCTTGTTTTCAAGATATCGCGAAAAAACCATTTTGCAACATTTTTCGCTTTTAAAAATTTATGGAGGTTACACCGAGCAGCAATTTCTGTATTTATGAGCTCTATGGAGAGTATACATATTAAGGTCTCCTATAAAAATCAATGGCGCATCATCAGCAAACCCAAAAGCGCCTAAATTGGCCTTTTTGAAGAGAAATATTCATCAAATTATAGCAAATTTTTCAAACTTAATCGCCGTGTACCAGCCATTTGGGGTGCTTGCATTTTAATGAAAACCACTTTAGCGTGTAGACCAATGCATCTTCTAGTTTCACAAATTTTGTTGCATTTAAATCTTCTTGATGGACAAAGTTACAAGCGTTTAATCCCGAAAAAATGAATTAAAATTTATGGCAGGATATCTAGATTGATACACAAAATCTGTATAGGAAATATTAAAAGACTACTTGATCTAACATAGACCTTACATTAATTGTCAAGCAAATGTACAATAACATTCAATCAGTACTAGATTCAAACCATTTTCCCCAAATTCATTTTTGCTGAACCTTGCGAGAACAACATAGAAATTTAATGAATTGGGTTACAAATGAGCCAAATGGGTTCCGCACTCACTATAATCTACGGATTAAGCCCCATGTGACTATTATTATTTTACAAGTTTCAACAAATGCCTGGCGGAAGGAGATTGTAGTAAAGACTCTATCTGTGAAGCGAATGTATATGTCGAGGAAGTTGACCATTCTTATTATTTGGAGAAATGCTCATTCATGCAAAGTAGTGCAAAAACTTGGAATTCGTACTAAATTTTAAAAGTTTTTGATGCCATATGAGCATTAAATGCATTTCTTATACAGTCACTTAAATAAATTTCCTGAGAGTTTTTGAGATCTAAGTGAGGAGCACGGAGAACGTTTTCACCAGGATTTACGAACTATGGAAGCTCAGTATCGCGGAAGATGGGACAGTCATATGCTTGCTGATTATTCCGGTAACCGTCAAGCTAGAGTGTTAACTGCCATAAAAACGGATTTTTGTCATACCAGTTCTGACTGCTAACAAAATAGAAAATGCAGATATATTGTAATAAAAAGTTTGAAAAAACCAAAAAACACATTTTCCAACAACTTGTTTTTTATTTATTGCCAAGAAACATCGGCATAAGAACTGCATATTGTGTTTTTTGTATTTGGTTGCACAATTTATTAAAAATATACAAAATTAAAAATGTGTGAGTGCGTGGGGTGTTGAAAAAATTCTTTTAAAAAATGGTATATTGATGATTCGCAGATTTCCGGAAGTCACCGTTATGTCAAGGGCAAACGTAAAAAGAAAAATTGGTTAGTTTAAATGCCTTAATGTACCGAAGAAGAATCATGGAAAAATTTAATTTACCATTGAAAACAAAAAATTACCTTAATTTGTGGAAATTTTTTTACATAATTTAATTTAGAGGTCTTCCTATGAAAAATTCGTCAAATGCGTGACAGATTCACAAAGTTATTCGCTTGCGAAATGGAACGAGTTTTTGCACTACCTTGCGTGAATGAGCATTTCTCCAAATAATAAGAATGGTCAACTTCCTCGACATATACATTCGCTTCACAGATAGAGTCTTTACTACAATCTCCTTCCGCCAGGCATTTGTTGAAACTTGTAAAATAATAATAGTCACATGGGGCTTAATCCGTAGATTATAGTGAGTGCGGAACCCATTTGGCTCATTTGTAACCCAATTCATTAAATTTCTATGTTGTTCTCGCAAGGTTCAGCAAAAATGAATTTGGGGAAAATGGTTTGAATCTAGTACTGATTGAATGTTATTGTACATTTGCTTGACAATTAATGTAAGGTCTATGTTAGATCAAGTAGTCTTTTAATATTTCCTATACAGATTTTGTGTATCAATCTAGTTATCCTGCCATAAATTTTAATTCATTTTTTTCGGGATAAACCGCTTATAACTTTGTCCATCGAGAAGATTTAAATGCAACAAAATTTGTGAAATTAGAAGAACCATTGGCCTACATGCTAAAGTGGTTTTCATTAAAATGCAAGCACCCCAAATGGCTGGTACACGGCGATTAAGTTTGAAAAATTTGCTATAATTTGATGAATATTTCTCTTCAAAGGCCAATTTAGGCGCTTTTGGGTTTGCTGATGATGCGCCATTGATTTTTATAGGAGACCTTAATATGTATACTCTCGCATAGAGCTCATAAATACAGAAATTGCTGCTCGGTGTAACCTCCATAATTTTTTAAAAGCGAAAAATGTTGCAAAATGGTTTTTCCGCGATATCTTGAAAACAAGAGCTGATGGAGAAAAACCGAGACCAGTTTTGGAATCAGTGCACAAAACGGGATCAGAATTTGTCATCAATAGTGCTGGACCAAAATGGCTGTTGGCCAGTGTTATCTATCCACACTTTTGGGGTCAAATACCCACAGTGCAACTCTGCTTGTGCGTGTCGGCGCCTCAAGCTTGCAATATTAATACAAGATGGCTAAAAGTTTTCTATCTGAGGAGTTTATAAAAATGTTTATTAATTATTTAAGTCACTTTCTTCTAATTTTACCGACCGTTACTTAAATTGTAAGTGAACTCCAGACAAAAACAATTTTCAAACAAGATTATTTGTATTCATTACTGAATATACTAAATACGTAATATAATATAAATTTTGAACCATTCATGTACATTATTTTACGTGTGTTTTTCGTCACGTCAATTTAAAATTGCATCACGAATTGATTTAACAAAATTTTATGTATATAAGGTGCTGCTTATTGCAATCGTTAATTTTCCTACAACCAATTCAATGCTAGCAGCAAAAAAAAGGCGTGCTCCCTTGTTGCTGAGCTTGGCAATGTTTTCTTAAATAAAGAAAACACGTTGTATTTATGCCTAAAATTCAAATACTTTTATTACGATAATTTTTTGTAATTCGAATTACGTGAATACTGCGATAGTGCAGTTAACGTTGTTTGACTTTAACTCATTTACGAAACTAGCAAGGATCACGAACGCTCTTGTACGAAACCCAGTGACACGTTCAAATTAAAATCTCGAATCCAAGCCACGCTTTCGTTTTAGCGCGACACAAAGAAATAGCATAGTCCTACATAAAGCATCAAAAAATTCAAATGCGTGCTCAACTCTCTTTCTTCCTTAGCTAACGTTTTGTTGTAGGCGAGTGAAGACCATAAAAAAAACATCATATATTTTCTTTTCTCTCACTCCTATGTCTCTCGCAAATTCAAACGGAACAGCAAAGTTGCCTAGCGTAGTTAGCGCTCGCCTCGCTCGCAGTGGCCCGAGCGCTTTTCGCTATCTGCGGCGGCATATACCCTACAAATTTATTTTATTTGTTTCTTCTTAAAGTATATTTTGATCATTTTTGTTTCGTTCCACGTAGCCGTAAGCTCATTCTGCGAACCCCTAGTTTAAACTGTCAACAGAGACCAGAAGATCTTAATCTATCTAAATGTATATTCATTTCTGGTTTTTCAAAAATATTTATTAATTTATTCCAAATATTCCCTCTCGAATAGAATAGCTTTATGCCATGCATTTGGAACAAGCAACCAAAAAAGTTTGAAGAAATAAAGTAAACGTTCAGATCGGCTGGCCTTGTCAACACAAATGAGAGACATGAGTACCAACATAACGCCACTAAAAAAGTGAAAATTGAATATAAGTAGCCCTCGTAAATTCCAAATTCGCTTAACATTGTGCACATATTTCGTACTGGACTATAAATTAAATTAAATTAATTATATTCAACATTATTTAGATGATAGGTAGGGTTGGGGTGGTGTGTTAATATTCTTGGTTTAAACTTGTTGGGGATTCGAACTAATGATCATTTGCTTATTATACCCTTGCAAAGGGTATTATAATTTTGCCCAGAAGTTTGCAACGCACAGAAATATTCATTTCCGACCCTATAAACTATATATATTCTTGATCAGGGCGACGAGCTGAGTTAATTAAGCTTTGTCCGTCCGTCTGTCTGTTTCTACGCAAACTAGTCTCTCAGTTTTTAAGCTATCGAGCTGAAACTTTGCTCAGAGTCTTCTTTTTACTGCACACTGATAATATGTCGGAACCGACCGGATCGGATGACTATATCTTATAACTGCCATAGAAACTATAGGTCGAAAAGTGGGTCTTGTTGAGAAAACTTTTTTGTTTTCAATGTTAACGCCTCCCGCTTCAGCAATTACACTAGTTTACAGCCAAAAAGACCCATTTCTACTGAAAATTTTTTTAGTGTAGTTTGGAATGGTGATCTCAAAAATCAATTTCAAAAATTTTTTCATGGCTCCGTTTTTGAAATATAATTTTTTTTTATTTTTTGGTAGGGGCACTTACATTTTAAGCCATATCTCACTTTATAATTGTCAGATAGAGTCAAGCAAGATAAGAATCGAAAGGTCGCTGCCGGTAATCGAGTAGAACATTGTTTTTAAATCGGTTCATTAGTTTGACTAAAATATTCAAAAATATTTCGAAAAAATCGATTTTTTGCTCGAAAATTCATTTTTGGTCGCCTGGAAAAAATATAAAAAAATCCAAAAAAATTATTTTTATTTTTTCTACATAAGAACCGCACTTCTACGAAGAAAAACAGATATCGATGATCAAAATCTGTGAACAAACACAGGAGCTGAAAGCAATTTAGTGCAAAAAAATGTGATATTTTCCTGAATATTTTAAAATAAATTTTCGTTTGCTTCGACTTTTGTTCCGTATTTAATTTTTATTTTTGTTCTGGCTTTTCGTTCACATCATAATTTGACCAAAAAACGAAGAAAAGTACAATGTTAATTTTTGGAAACACACAATATACTCAAATTTGACTGTTAGTTCCACTACTCAATTTGATCCATCTATGGTACGTGTTACACGATTTTCCTCACAAATACCGTATTTTCTTCGTAAAAGTGCGATTCTTAAGTACAAAAAATAAAAATAATTTTTTTGTATTTTTTTATATTTTTTCTAGTCGTTTAAAAATGAAAATTCTTGGATTTTCGAGCAAAAAATCAATTTTTTTGAAATATTCTTGGTTGTAGAATTCAAACTACTGAATTGCTCCACGCAATTATTGACAGCTCCATTACCTTTCGATTTATTTCTTACTTGACTCTATCTGACAATTATGAACTGAGATATGGCTTAAAATGTAAGAGTACCTACCAAAAAAATTTATAAAATTAATATTTCAAAAACGGAGCCATGAAAAAATTTTTGAAATCGATTTTTTAGATCACCATTTCAAACTATACTAAGAAAAAATTTCAGCTGAAATGGGTCATTTTTTTTTATTTTTGTAAACTAGTGTTATTAGTTTTATGCGCTTTTGCACAGATTTTAAAGTTTTGGTCAAAATCGGATGACTATATCTTATAGCTGCCAGCTATCGGTCGAAAAGTGGGTTTTATTTAGAAAAAATTTTTTTAATCTCTGATGTATTAAAACATTTGCAAGGGTATATAAACTTCGGCAAAGACGAAGTTAGCTTGGCCTTCTCGTTTTTTTTTTTTGAGAAAAATCGTTTTTTCTCAATTTTGGGGTGTTATTTCATTTTTTGGGGCATTATTTCCTAACTAAAATTTAAAAATGAAATAAGTCCCCAAAAGAAGAAATGAAATAAGGCCCCAAAAATTAGTTTTGCGGTTTTATTTCATTTCGTGGAAATAAGACCCCAATTTTTAATATTAATTTTTTTGGGGTCTTATTTCGTTTCTCTTATTTTGCTGAAGTATGAACAAAAAATTCCAATAATACCAATAACGGTTAATTTTCTTATCTGCCGGCGTTTTTTGACTAAGTATTTGATAAGCTTTTGAGTATGTTGATCAGTTTAGTGATTTGCATTGTGTGAAGCAGACGTTCAAGTGCAAGATAAAACAAGTAAGACCGTTGCAGTCGAGGAGCTCGACTTCGAAATACCCTGTACAATTGACAAGCACACACATACGCAAACAAACACACACGCACACATACACATAAACGCGCCCTCACACACGCGGGCGCAAGCTGCAACCAATGCGTAATAAGCAAAGCGTGGGGGGAGGGGGGTGCACGTTCATCTCTCTAATGAAATTGTAATAGAAAATCAAAAATCTCTAATTATTTAAAAAAAGTTGCCTTATTTGTAGAAATAGTATTGGATCTTTAGAGGGACATACGACTACTTAGTGATATCTGACAAATGTAACCCCAGCTTTATGAAGTTTCGTTTTAATATACTTCACATGGTATAAAACACTTCATAATATTTAAAACCCGAATTTACCATTTCGCAATAGCAACTCTAATCAAATTTATTTGTTTAAATTTATTTTCAGTTGTATTATTTGATTGTGTTTTATGGTTGAACATCACAATGGCATTCTCTGAAAGTTGTTTTGCAAAAGTTTGCCTTAAATATTAGATGATTTATATTTCCAACGGAATGCCACAAAAATGCACACAGTTATGAGGTTTGTGGAGTGTACGTTCCGCCACCGTTCTCCCTCATTCCTAGCACAAATTATCAATGGTTGGAACATTCATTGAATTACTTTAATATTGCTGGCAATAATTTATGTATGTACCACAATTCTCCATAATTTATGTGTTCACTTCAAAACAATTTAGGCAAAATGAAAATGCATAAAACACATCGATAACATATAATTTTGTATACACACATGTATAAAAACCGAAGCGAGGGCAAACAACCAAACAAACACGCATGAATACCTCCCCAAAGAGACACACACACACCCACGCATCCAGATACAACCGTGTCCGTATCTATAACTGCCTCACAATTGCAGCGCACTTGCCGCAAAAACCATTTCCATTTCGTTTTTACAACCCTGAACCCAGGACACCCAGAACCCAAGACCCAGACCCAGACCCAGACCCCAAACCACAACCCGATAGGGCGGGGAGGCATTTATGACATATGCGCACGTCGCGAGTAAGTGGAAGGGCCTGCAGCTACATAGATGGCACGCTTTTTTCCCGCTTCACCCGCTGGCAGAAAAAAAATCTTCGGATTTAAGCGATTTCACCGGGTAACTTTTTTCTTTTGAAGCGACGTGCGCGGGCTCCATTGTTGCATTGACATATGGAGAGGAGAGGAGACGGGAGCTAGGTAACCGTAAAATAGAATACAAGGCAACGCAACGGAGGAAAATGAAAGGCAAGAATTGCAATAAAACATAAAATTGCTGACTTCAATTCGTTTGCCATTTCGGTTTTGGGATTCGTTTTCCCTTTTTTCTATACACATTTTCGTTTTTCTTCCTGTGGAAATGTCTGGGGTATTGTGCGGACGCGCATATGATGCGTGAGTGGGGGGGGAGGAAAAGGTGAGGGAGTGAGTGTGCCACTGGCAACCTGCGCTCGCCCTCTTCTCTTTATATATTTTATTAGGTTTTATTTGATTTACACTTGTTTTTTGCGTTGAAACGTTCTGCCTGCGAGCAGTTTACGTGTGGGTGTGGGCGAGCCTTGAGATGGTGAGCCGCCAGCCAGCCAGCTGTAGCTTCCTAGGCCAAGCCGGTTGATAGTGCAAATGGTGCTAGTAATGTGTAATATGGTGATAAATTACCACGGAACTAGTGACAGCCAAGTGGAGCGCAAAAACTGACTTGTAATATTTATCAAAAAAATTTTACAGCTGCGGTTTGATTCATGGCCTTAAACCTGGTCTGAAAGCGCTGATTTCTACGAATATTAGGTACAGCTATTTTAGTTCATAATTGCTTATAGATGTTAGTTAATAGTTAATAGACGCTATTCTGGCCTGGATTCGTTCAATTCGTGGTTCTAATTTAAAACGAGTTCTATTATCTTTTATACTATTAAAATGTTAATTCGGGTTTTATAAATATTTTTAAGACAAGCGAACCTATCGGTCACATGCCAAAATATGTGAAACCGATTTAAGCTTCCCATACTATTTCCAGAACTTTGACCAAGCGCCTACATCCCTTGAGGAAGGTCTCGAAACTATAGCTTTCTCATTTTAAGTGTCGCAAATTAACTTATTTCAGTCTAAAGACACGAATTTCGGGCTTGTTTCCCTTCACTGAAGGTGAAGACGTACGCTCATAAAAAAACTACGAATATTTTGAGTACGAACGTTCTTGAAAAAAAATTTAGTCGTTCTTGAATTATCAAGAATTTCGCTCTTGGAATCGAGCTAAATTCGTTCTCAATGTAGTTCTATTGGCAAGGGGAGTGTGGGAAGGCATAAATGTAGGTTTCACAAATTATTGTTTATTTTGGGTAAAGTTCACAAGATTGATTATATTAAATGAATTAAAACGATTGGATATTAACTTCAAACTTAAATAAGACCGACTTCTTGGCAAAACTTGGACACTTCTCCTTGCTCCATGACAACTCAATCTTAACTCTACGACGGCAGACCAACGACTCGATGACGACTAACTCACACTGCTCACGACTTCATTCGAAGCATCAATTAACTGAGAGAGACACACAGGAGAGAGAGAGAGAGTACTGCAGACTAACTTTGGCTAATGCAATAATTGACGTCGTTGCTTAAGGCAGATGGGCACTTCTACTAGTCCTTATATTCCCCATCTCAGGAATAGAGGAGGAATCAAATCCGACCATAAAGAAGATATTTATTCTTGATCAGCAGCCGGGGCGACATATCCATGTCCGTCTGTATGATCGAAGAGATTGTAAGCGATTGAGATTTCACAAGTATAGGACATAAACTTCTTATACTAGCAGGCAGATCAAGTTTCTTTTCAATTTTTGGCACGTCCTTTGCTGCCCACGCAATTTGTAAAAAACGTTATATCTCCTATAGTTTTGTAGATAAATGGATTGTAGCTTCAGATATAATAAGTTATTAAGATTATTATTTGATTTGCCGAAGAAATTATCAAGATTGGATGAGCTTAACTTAAGTTATGACCAGACGAAAGTTTGCTGCCAAATCACTTAATATTTGTCAGTTTTAAAAATCCCTCAAGCAAGTAGTGACGCCATCTATTGATTAGTTTTGAAAGTCCCTCAAATAAGCATAGTTCAACAATGAGAACTGCATGAAGTTTGCTTCACCGTGTAAATCCCGAATTAGTTTATAGCCAAACACCAAGAAGCCCGATTTTTCTAATAGGCGCAAAAGTAATAAAATGCTTTCAAGTCTTTAAGTATATCAGCGAATGGGCCAATGAGAAAGGAAAGAAAATTTATATTTATATTTCTGTGTTTCATCTTCCCAGTGCTACAAGGAGTTCCTTAATTGTAACTACATCAATTTTGTTTTGTGTCCCAACGCAGTACTAGATGCTAGTAAGGGGCCCTGATACCAGCTTACATCTCGAAAAGACAGTTAACTCTTTAAAAAATTTTTTGTAATTCTAATGAGTGCTCACTTCGGTCATCCCTCCAAAAAAGCCAGCCAGCCAGTCATCCAGACATCAGACAAGCTCCTCACGCCTGGCCCATAAAACTTTGATATCAACTTATGTACTCTAACAACGGCCATTATAACGCATTAAACATAAACGCTGTTTCATGGACTCCTTCCTGCAGAGGCCCTTGCCCCTGCCCTCCCCCGACCAAGTGTCTAATTGCCAACTTTCACATACAGAGAACTTTCTGTGGGCCAAGAGGCAATAAATCATTCCGATGCCTGCCTTTGCTTGTCTGTCTGCCGGTCTGGCGGTCTCTCTGCTTGCCGCCTGCTTGCAACATCAATGAACATTAAAATAATTGCAAAACGAAACTTAGCCAATGCTTTGGTCAGCCTTGGTTCTCTCCATGGTTCATTAATGATAATTAAAAAAGTTTTAGCCATAAAAAGTGCTGCTTGTAGTTCATTAAAGAAGTAAATTGCATCATCCTGCATATGTGAGAAAAGTGCAAGACCACAATAAGTGTGCAAAGCCAAATTCAATTGGCAACAAATTAGTGTGAATATTCATGGCAGACACAACAGGCAGGAGGAAGTCGGGAGGCTCATAAATATGTATGAGCACGAGAAGGAGCTGCTTCACTGGGTTGGTTTGCTTGTTGCTCAATTTTGCAGCTGAAATGTCGGTGTGCTTGTGAGTGTGCGCCCGGAGGCTGCCTGAATGAAATGCAATACCTTCAGATTGCAAAAGTCATATTTCAAATGTTGCCCAAAAGTAGGCAACATAAAATTGATGCCGCTGTCAATGCATTGCCTGCAGTGCCAGTGCGCTGCCGTTGTTGTTGTTCTACAAAATGTAAACAAACATTCCTGAAACACTCCACTCCAGCAAGACCCAAAAGCCAGCCTGGAAGCCGCTACTACTGGCACGTGCAAGTCTCTGCGCCGACTCACCATTCAGCGTTCTTGGAGAGAGTCAAGTTGGGTTTTGGGCCTTCCATTCGCATCAAATTGGCATTGAAAATCATTTGCTCCGTTCAGTTCGTACGCGTTGCCCGTTGTCAAACGTTATGTCGCCAGGAGCGCACGGCTTGCGAGTGAAGAGTCTAGTCTGAAAGAAGCGAAAGTTTTTGATTCTATCGAACTCTGGGAACTTCCGGTACGCGTGTGTTCGGTGAATATTTCGGCAGGTGTCAAAGTTGTGGCCTGGTTTTAACATAATTAAGTGCAACCAAGGAACTTGGCAGTGAAAGTCCTTACGTTCCTTACCAATCATAAAGTTCGCCAGAGCCTCGAAAGTTTGAAGCCTGCCTTTAAAGTCTTTGTTGTGCCGCCGCAGCAGCAGGAGCAGAACTGCATTTTAAGGTAAGTTTTGCAGCTGTGTTGCTTCCACCTAAAGCACTTAACTGTTTTCGACTGGCCACGTTTTGCTTTGGCCAAGTTAGCAGCTTGTTTATAGTTGGTTAATTGAAGTCAAGGTTTGGCCCACAAGGGGCAGGAGGGACTGGGCGAAGGATAGTGAGTAGGAGCCTGAAAAGTTTAATTGAATATTACATTTAAAAAGTTTTAGTCAAACCTGGCTTACAAAAAACGAGACGAAAGTGCCACTGCAAAAGAGGAATGGCAAATTATCTTGAGTGTTTTTGGCAAGACTCTTGAAGGATTTTATACTTAAAAGGATTTAATAAAAATTAACGAAATTTATTGTTTGGCAAAATTATTTTGAACTTTTGGAACAGGTGAGTTTAAATCAGGAATGCAATTTGTTAGGAAATTTTTGTTGTTTCGGTTCAAATACAATGAAGTATCCCAACTTTATGTGCTTAAAATGACTAAAAATATAGGTTCTAAAACTAAAATGCTTCTACTAGCCAACTCAAGATCCAGTTGTGTTTTTTTTAAGTATTTCTGGATCGGTGTGGTTAACTTATTAGTTGGTCTTATTAAAATAGTTCTCAATGTTTTGGATTCTGTTTTAAAGAATTCTACTGTTTTCCCGCCATTTTATGCAAATATTTTGGATTCAAATAGAGTACAAGATTAATGTGAGTCTTTATAAAATAAAACTAACTTCTTCGATAAATGGTATGAGTTGATCATTCGAATGTTTTACTATTTTGGCATATTACTAGTATTGAATTGATTTATAATTTCAAGTGCTCCCCACAATTCTTTTCAATATTTTTTGTCTTAAGTGTATGGAGATGGATTCATGTTTATTCCTTCCAAGGTTATGAATCAATCTTTAATCTTAAACTTATTGACTTATAGGCAGTTAAATCTGGGGTAAAATTTTAAGCTTTCCATCTATAAATGATTCGTTATTGTGCGACGTACACAAAAACCAGTTTTTTAAATGTTCAAAATGTTGTCCCATGTCGGGAACTGGTAACTCCATTGTTAATACTTAAAATCTGGTAATACCCACATAAAGTATGACATTTTGACAAACGGTCTCACAACCTTTTTATTTACGAGCGCTATTTCTGTTGTTTACAATAAGTTGAAAATATAAATTTTGCTTCAAAATGGAAATTTCAAGAGAAGAAGGAAACACAATTTTCACCCGAATATGTAAGATTTTGCATGAACATTGTCGTAAAAAGGTTCTTTCGAGTTGGTTTCTGCAAAATTGTACAGTCGCTCAAGATATGGCCCTTGTGGATTGGTGCATAGAAATGCTGATAAAATAAGTTGGCGGTGCTTCAAAGGATGAATAGTGGATAGTGGATTTGAGTTTAAAACGGAGCAATCGATCATGTAGGTGTCCGAGACGAGCCAATCCCACAAAAGTTGTTCGCGCACGATGCACTGCGAGGCAAATGGTCGCCTGTTTCTTCAACTCTTAATTGTGAGTGGTAGACGACCATTTGTTCGAAGGAAGTCTTCGGCCGCCGAAGACGAATCATTCTCTGACCGGCCAAATAGTCGAATGGACGGGTCCTCCGTCGTACACCCCTGATGTAGAACCCAATGATTTCTCTTTACTCCCAAACATCAAAAACAAACTGCTTGCTGAACGTTTTTCTACGCCCTTAAATCAAATGAGCTTGCAAAAATCAAATATTTCATGTGAGCTTACAAATTTTTAATAAACTTATCTAATGGGAAACTTACCGAAAATTACGAATTGGCTTCTTTAAGTAAAATCAGACTTGTAGTTCAGAAGATCATAATAATATCAAAAAATAGAGGCCAGCTAACTTCGGCTCAACCGAAGTTTATATACCCTTGGATAGCATAGAAACAGACGGACAGACGGACATGGCTATATCAACTCAGCTCGTCATGCTGATCAAGAATATATATACTTTATGTGGTCGGAGATGCCTCCTTCTCTGCGTTACAAACATCCGGACAATTTTAATATACCCTCTCCAAGGGTATAAAAATAGACTAGGTAAAGAATCGTATCTTTTTGTTTCTATTGATTTTTTGTACTTTTTCACTTTATTATAGAAAAACAAGTAAGAGTGTTGCGGTCGAGTGCCCCGACAGCAAAATACCCTGTTCTAAGTAATGTGGATCCTGTAGCTTTGAATTCCATTTATATTAAAGTTTATTTCAATAAATGGGTAGGCGCACTTATGTACATATCTTCGGTGTTTTTGCTCGGATCTCATTGTGGTACACAGAATAGATAGATGTTTGGCCTCACTGAATATATATTAAGTCACTAGGTTAAAACTTAAAAATTTTAGCTCTGACAGTTTTTAGCGGTTAGAAGAAGATGGAGGAGGAATTTGCCAAGCCTGGAGCAAACTTGATCTGGGTACGGTGTACACCTACATACATGGAAAAATTTGTGCCTCTACCTCTTATAGTCTGTGAGATTCACTCGTTTATACAGAGAAAAACACCGTTTTTCGCTGTTTTAAGATGGAGGAGGAGAAATTTTCGAAATCTGAAACAAACTCGATGTGGGTACAGTATTCACCTACATACATGTCAAAACTTGTGGCTCCATCAATTACAGTCTCTAAGATCGACGCGTTCATACAGACAGATAGACAGACGGAGAGACAGACAGACAGACGGACATGGCTAAATCGACTCTACTTTTAATGCTGATCAAGAATATATATACTTTATAGGTTCGGAAATGCTTCCTTCTCCCTGTTACATACATTTGCACAACTTCATAATTTCTTTTTTCGCATTTTTAATGGGAACAGGGCAAAAAATAGTTCAGTTTTTTTATTGGTGATAGTTTTAAAACTTGTATTAAGTTATTAAAAATCATGTGTTTTATTTTTCATAATCATGATTTGTTAAGAAATCTCACCTTTAAAAATAGAGGGAAGCTAACTTCGGCTCGACCGAAGTTTATATACCCTTGGAGCTTGATATATGCCTGACAGTTTGTATGGCAGCTATAGTGGTCCAATTTCGACAAATCTTGTTGAAATTATGTAAAATCATTGAAAACTTATAAATACGAGCGTTGGGAGCGATAACATTGAAAACAAAAAAGTTTTTCTCACTCGGACTATTTTTCAGACATAACTTTTGTATGGCAGCTATACTATATAGTTGTTCGATTTTGACAAGGCTTGGTGAAATAATGTGAAATCATTAAAAACTTATAAATACGAGCGTTGGGAGCGATAACATTGAAAACAAAAAAGTTTTTCTCACTAAGACTTTTTTTCAGACATAACTTTTGTATGGCAGCTATACTATATAGTAGTCCGATTTCAACAAGGCTTATTGAAATTATGTGAAATCATTAAAAACTTATAAATACGAGCGTTGGGAGCGATACCATTGAAAACAAAAAAGTTTTTCTCACAAAAACTAGTTTTTCAACCGATCGTTCCTATGGCAGCTATATGCTATAGTCATCCGATCCGGCCGGTTCCGACAAATGTGCAGCGTATTTGTACCAAAAGACTTCGTGCAAAGTTTGGTTACGATAGCTATAAAACTGACGGAGGAGATAGCATAGAAACAGACGGACGGACAGACGGACAGACGGACATGGCTATATCAACTCAGCTCGTCATGCTGATCAAGAATATATATACTTTATGTGGTCGGAGATGCTTCCTTCTCTGCGTTACAAACATCCGGACAATTTTAATATACCCTCTCCAAGGGTATAAAAACTCATAAATAAGAACCTTGAAGGAGTAGCATAAACACTTATTTCACAGGTTGGACCAAGGTGAATTTACTATAAAGGTAGTCCGTTGTGCTGAGGTGCCATAATGATTTTGAACTCGCTCTCTTGACTCTCTGAGACAAATGATAGCTGCTCTGTGGGACATGTGCTAGAAAGAGGTAGAAATTAATAAGGCCCCTCGAAGAAGAGCAGCTGTGCTGAGTACGTCACCTTAATACTAATATGGCATCCTCATTGAAGCACATTTTCAAAAAAGTTATCGTCATCACTAAAAATGCAATTTCCTGTCCTCATTGTGTTGCTTCTGCATTTGCATTTGAACAATTTACAAAATGGCAACAAATATAACAAGTGAAACAAAGATATTCAATTTTGATTTATTTCGCTGCTAGAAACATAAACTCTAGTGTTGGTAAGGGTTTAAAGCTCATCTATGTTAAATTCTTCTCTGTAAATGTTAGGATTGTTTCGGTGGCCAAGCGAACCATTGTTTTGGTCAGACTAGAAGGCTTGTGGTCTCTTGAGTCCAATTGAAACTACATTAGAAGTTTCTAATCTCTGCAATTCATTGTGTTATCATTGATATTATTGGTAAACATTGAAAAGTATAAATTAATTTCAATTTAATTCAATTTAGGCAAATTTCAAATATTTTCCATTTTAGCCGTCAACTAGCCAAAAAATAGTCGACTATCGAATAGAAACTATCGAAGAGTCGAATTGCAAACGAGTAATGCGACTACATTTTCTCAAAATGCACTTTTTCGGCATCTCTTGTGGCCTTACAAAATTGTTTGGGGGAAAATGAACATTTTGCCCAAAAATGCGAAATGCAGTTGTAGTGAGGACAGCACATAAATTCACCTTGGGTTGGACAATTATCTATCGTAAGCCATTTAAATTAGTAAAGCTTGGTTTCGGAAAAACTAAATCGCTTTCGCTAAGAGAAAACTTCATATAAGAGGGTGTCGGGAATGCTTACGTAAAATTCCGACAGTTTTTTACGATCGGTCGAACTCAGTCGAACTAAAATTTCCCTTTGTACCCATTGGAAAGCTATCTTGACAGGCAGAGGCGCTGAATTAAAGCACAAACAGCTGATTCAACTCCGATAGGGTGGTAGCAGAAATAATAGTTTGTAATTTTTCCGACAACGGAACGTCAGCAGCAAAAGTTCGACCAAAATCATTGATAAGCATAATTTGAAACCATGGCCCATGACTTCTACGTTCCATATATCCTCCAAAAATCTCTACATATTAAAAAAAAATCAATTAACTAAATTCAAATGCAAGCAAATCAGCGCAGTGTGACCGTTTCACATTTGGTGGTTTTTTGATGAAGGGTGGCGTTTTGTGCGTTGAACAGTCACACTGCACCGTATGCTGGTCCATCGGAATAAGAAGTCAATTCCGCTAGCGCACGATTTAGTTTGTCTGCGTACTATGCTTGAATTATCGTGCTGAAATCATCTGTAATCCAGCCTTTAAGGCCTATACTCAGAAGAAATAGCAATTTAGTTCGAATATAAAAATCTTTCTAAATCAGTTAAAGACTTTAATGCAAATCAAATTTTATTTGGCAATTACTTTTCATTGCACCGACCAACAAGGAATACTTTGCAAAACGAAAAACTTTTTTGATTAGGTGTTGTGAGAACACGAAACACATCCACATTTGAAAAGTTGCCGTGAAAATGGAATTGAGGACATGCCTGCTTGTTTTTTTAATACTTTGTTTAGTTTAGCAGCAGCCATCTGCAGCTGTTCGTGTAGTATCTCATAGAGTAAGGCACGTTTTGGATTTCTCAGTCAGTAAGATAGAATTTCGATGTGTATCTGACATGAACTTCTTACACCTACAAGCAGATCAAGTTGGAAAACTAATATTATTACTATTACAATTACTATAGACCTCACAGTATAAATCTTAGCCCGAGATTTCAACCAGTTCATCTCTTAAGAAGTGTGTGTAATTTCCTCAGCCTTCCAAGTCATATGGAACGAAAATGTGCACCAACAGTATTTTTTATAATTTTACACACCAAATCAAAACTTGGAAAATCTTCCAAATATTAACTAAAGCCTGAAAATGGAAAAATTACCTATTGTTGCTTATGGACTTACTAGTTTTTCTTAGAATAAATCCCCGAAAAATCCAATGAACATATGCAAATTACAGCTGGCTTTGCCCTTACAAATCTCTAAAATACAATAGTTAACTTTTTCTGCAAAAGTACTTTTTCCCCTCTTACAAAAGCGATTTGGAGCTACTTGAATTTGATTGACTTTTGAGTCGAGAAACACATAGCCTACTTTTCTGCCGCTGCGGCTGTTGCCTTAGTTACGAAAACTTTTTAAGTGCCAAAGCAAAAGACGCAGAATTAAATTAAAAATACGAAGAAAAAAGGAACCAACTCATGTGCAAATAAAAGCGGGCTTGAGCTTCAAATTCAATTCCCTCCACCCACATACAATAGTTAAGCGGAAATGTAAGTCTCCCCTGAGGGAGTCTGGGCACCTCCCTCCCCGCCTCTGCTGGGCAGGAAGTGTGTCAAAAGTACGTAAAACTGGCGTAGGAATCAATCGAGGAAGTAGAAGAAGAAAAAACCAAACAGCCACGAGGCATAAAAATGGGCACGTCAAAAGAAATCGAAATGGAACTCAAGCAAAAACTACTTTGTTTGCGATTAGCACTTGGCCGGATTATTGGCGTGGGGACGACGGTAAAGGAAATGAAATGTGTGTCAATATATTGATTGAATAATGGTCTACATATTGACAAACAACTCAAAAGGCACTCGACAGGCTGAGTTGAGGCGGAAGTAACCGGCCTGCCCTCCGCACCCTGCCCGCCCCCACATGTGAATATGCCGAATCGGCAGCAACGACATCAAAAGCATTTCAAGTGCGTCATCAATGCAAAGCAGCTGTTGGCCTGCCAGGCTGAAGATGAAGATGTCGACTGTCGACTGTCGATTGGAGCTACAGATGAGAATGAACATGGAGCTGGAGATGAAGACGTTGCCTAGACCCTAGACAGGAGCTGTAACACGTGTTCCTTTAATTAGATAAAGTTTGTTTGCATTACAAACATACTGGCAGCAATTTGCCTCTGCCATGTTGTCAATGGCAACGCTTCCAACTTTTCGTCTTCTTTTTCATGACAAATTCCCAGTGGGCAGGGGTGGGAGGTGGGGCCTGATTGACTGACGCACGTCTAGTCCAATAAAAAGAAAAATAAAGAAAAAAAATATGTCTTGAGCGCGCTGTGAAATATTTATGTAAATAATTTCATTCAATGCTGCAGACAAATTTCTGCTCATTTCCCTCACATTTTCACAAAACTTTGTGTAAATATTTTTATTTGTGCTCATTTCAAAAAAAAAAAATGAAAACAAATTCTATGCTCTTTTATGATTTACAGCATTCGTTTTATTTTATTTTACTTTACTTTTTTATTTCTTGCATGAATGCTTGTTCAGGAAATGTTTTTGAATTCTTGACAAATTGCTTGAGTTGATCAGAAGAGCACAATTAAATAATAAATAGAGAATCAAAAACTTTTAGAATTCATTGAAAATCGAATTTTGATTTATAAGTTGGGCATTTAATAAGCGAAACTTGGGTTCATTTACAAATCAAATGTGAATGTTACCATATTAGGTATGGTAGAGAGCCATATATTCAGATTGCCTGCTGTAATTGATACTAACTTGCATCAGATTGACACTGTTTGTATTAACTGTTTATTATCAGTTTGATACCAGATCTTAATGGTTTGATATATCAATTGTCAAACCCTTAGTATCATTTTGATACTAGCTTATGTCAATTAAATATTTTTCTTATCAAACTTGTTGTTAAATCGCAAGTCACTTAAATGGTGTGCCACATGCTGGTCTAAAAGCGCCAAAAGACACTGTTGCTCCGTATAAGCACTCTCATATCGTGCGTCATCTTCCAAAGCGCTGAATCAGCCACAATAGCATTGTGGCATAATATATGTCCTGTCTAAAGAGTTGCATTTTTTAATTACAATAGGGTTTCCAAAGACCACAACAACAAATATTCAAATGTATGCTTAGCAGCTTAAACTTCGTGCTCCATATTAAAATCCATTACTAGAACTTCAGTGCGCCGTTTGGGAAAGTGTCCCCCATAGGCGTGTACTTATAACTAAATACTGATTTGTATTCAGTAAAATGAAACCACTAAATGTGACACGTCAAGCACCGTCAGCAGCGCTATTCGACATGTTTTGTTTCACCAAAGAGCATGACTTCGCATTTTTAAACGATCATTCGTTGACATTGAAAATTGTTCAAATCACATTCAATTTGTACACAGTACAGAAGTTCAAGTGCTAAACCAAATTTGGATTTTAGTATTTTAGAACCAGAGTTTGATTCTGGAAATTCCATATGGATTAAAGCAGGGGTGCCCTAGCCCATTCCGCAAGAAAGTTTTACGCAAAGGTATAGCAAAGGTATCATATGTGCCTTTTGTCCTCACTCTCCAATGGCTCTGGCTATCGCCAACGCAACAACAATGTTGCTTATGCGTAGTGAGCGTAGGTTAACAATCGTCATCGTCCGCCTCGCTCGCATTATCTGCTCAATGCTTTTCAAAAAATGGTATCATCGGTGTTTATTCCATCCATCTGTCCGTCTGTATGAACACCTAGATCTCAAAGACTCGAACAGCAACCTTATTTAAAGCCTGTTGTGTGCAGTGAGATCAAGTTATGTAAATGAATTTGACTTATTATTTCCACCCTAAGAACCGCCGGCGATACTTATGAAAGTTTTATTTAATTAGAACATTAGACAGAACCACCTGAGTAGCAAAGTCTTAAGGCAATGGTCTCACCCCACAATCTGTTTCGTTTTGGTGTAAAATGAGCTTTAACCAAAACTTAAGTAAAATATGTCGAGTGTTAACTGGCAAATCCTTTATTTTTCTTATAAAGAGTTTTTAATTTTATTGATTTGAATTACCGAATGCAAAGAAATGAGTTATTGCAGATATATGTAACATTCAAAAGAAAGCTCTCCGACGCCATTAGAACCGGGGGTTTATTAAAAATTTGGCTCAAAAAGCTAAACAAAGAGACAGTAACCTCGTCCACAATATTTAAGAATAGTACCTTTTTAAAATTTGATCTGGAAGATTTACAAACTTTATTAGTAAATACGTGGATACTTTTTGTGATTAATGCAAGTTCTGTCATGTTTTTGGCTTAACTTACTTTATTTTAGATTAGATTTTGACTTGAAAAGATTTTTTCTGTCTTAGTAGTAATAACAACAAAAACCTTGGTATACTCTATTTCTATAACATCGCATGAAGAGACATTGTTTTAATTTATAATAGAAATATATACATAAAATATAGACATCGCCCTTATTGAAGGTTGACTAAAGCTGAGATCCTTTGTTATTTTGTTTTTTTTTATCAAGGAAGAACAAAGGGGAATATAGCAATGGTTTTAATTGGAAATCCTTAGACGACTTCCATTACCTGATTAAGCTTTGCACTTTAACATTTCTAGTTTTGTGACTGCTTCTCAATCTGAACCCGATTAAATGTACAATTTATCTAAAAGTCATCTTGTTCATTTAATTACCTGCGTCCCCTAATCAAAAATGTAAATCCACAACTTTTGCCACTCGCATGCTCATAAATAAAATAAATCCCATATTGTGTGCATATTTAAATCATTCTTCGTTCTTTATATCAAATACAAAGAAAATCCTGACAAAAGGCAAACCGCACAAAGCCTTTGAGATTTCAAGGTTTTTGCACGGTGAGTTTTATTTTTTGTTTGCTGCTGCCACTGCTACTGCTTCTCAACAAACTTCTTGTTAATTAAAAGCTTACAAAAGTAGGTAACATGCATATTACACTCACACATTCAGCCCACTCACTCACACACACACACACACATACTCTCGTGCACACACAATTGTTGCACATATTAATTTGTGTGCTGGCCTTTCAACAAGCTTGGAGCTTGGCATTGTGCTGGCTTTGCCTTACGTCTGCCCCTCGTGCCTTACCACAGCAACAATGAAACGGCCGCCACCCGGGCGAATGACAACAATGAAGGCCAGCAATGCACATAAACTTGCCAAACAAAACACAAGGAAAGTGCGCAATAGCAACAACAACTGCCACAATGAAGCACACTAACACAAATCTTTATTTAAGCATCACAAAAAGAAACAGCGAAAAGGAAAAGGGCACCGAAAGAGGAATACAGCAGAAGAAAATTAGAACACTCAAGCGCCTGGGGCTATGCAACACATAAAACTTCCAGCATTTTAAAGCTATCTGCCACTGCATCAAGTGACGTCTATGGGCAGCCATTTCCGTTTCAATGTCTCCCGTTTAGTCCAATCCTTAAAGTTAACTCAGCCTATACATGACCAAGCCTATGAGTGTGTATGTGTGTGAGTGTGTTTGTGTGGCAAAAGTCCCCTTGGGGGCAAAAAAAAAAAAAAGAAAAGGAGGCTGCCAAAAACTTTGCATTGCAAACTTTTCTGCATATATTTTGCCCACAAAACGGAAGCTTGTTTTTCATGTCTGCTGGCGTATTTCGTTGGTGGTTTTCCAATTTTTAAAGGTTTTGCTCATGCTCTCTAACAAAAAACGGGTATATATACTTTGAATGGCATATTTTTGTAAGGCATTGCCAATTTCCAAAGTTTCACACTGAAAAATGAGCTAATTCTTTGAACTGAATAGACGAAGTATGAAGGACTAATTTGTAAGCGTTTCAATTAACTTATTTTGCTCAAACTTTTGGAAATGGGAAATGCTGTCAGAAAATTATTCTATTGTTATTGTTAAACTTTATGGGAAGGCATTGAATTTCTTAATACAAAAGTAGGAACTATCTTATTGGGTTGTTAAAGAACCCAGAAAACTGACAATAAGTCCCTTACACTGTTCGACACATGATACTTGATGGTTTAATTTAATTAGAGAATTTCAGTGGGAAACGCAAATATGTATTGGAGTTGACTTTAGAATTTTATAGACTTCAATTAGCAATTTGGTTCACTTATTTTAATGGAAGATCGGGTTGTACCTAAGACTATTTTAAGCTGGAGAAATCAAAAAGATCTTAAAATCGTTCAAAATGTACTTAATATACAAGACTTAAATCAAGTATTTCGGTATTTAAAAAATCGTTCCTGAAATTGTATTTTTGTAGTTGAATCAAATATTTTCGTACTTACCGTATTATTTACACCGTTTGTATTTAATTTAAGTACAAAGTTCTTTTACTTCTATGTATCTGAGAAGTTCACATGGGATAAAATGCTCAAAGGATAACCTCAGATTACCTCTTTTATAAGTTTTTTAATACTAAATGCACAACTTCCTGAGGTGTGAAAAAGCTTTTCAAATATTGCTGTAGGTTCCTATCTCTTGTGTGAAAGCTTTTCTTGGCTCTTTGAGGTTGTAAAGCCAATTTTACATTTTGCCTGAGGTGATCAGCCAACTGAAACTAGAACTCAAACAATTGAAAAGACAGTTTTTGTTGTTGTTGGTTGAAAAATGAGCTGGAGGGTGCTTTGCAGCATTTAAATACATATTTTTCCCCACTTGTTACAAAAGTATCGGTTATTTTTAATTTATCTGGACACCTTCCTATGTTACTTGTGATGGCTGCCAACTAGAATCATCTTCTGCATTTCACACTCAAAAGAACTGGATGCATAAAACAGAGGTCCTTTTCAGGTCCTATTATTAGTAAGTTATTAGCTGATAACTAAAGATGTGCCAACCGACTTTTTTTCTAGTCAGAGCTAAAATAATCTGCATTAAACAAATTGAACCACTACATTTCTTATATTTTCGAAAGTCTTTATTAATTTATCAAAGTCTGTGTCAATTCAATTTAAATTTATGCTTATCCGCTGCTGGTTTTCGTATAAACGTTAGTTCAGCTTTATGTTAATAAGGTTTTATGGAAAGTGACACTTATACCTACGGTTACAAAATCCGGGTTGAGTAAAAGCGGAATTGCCCATGCATTTGAAACCGCCAGCTCAATGCCAAGCGTAATCATTTCATAGAAAAAAGAAGCCTTGATCTAATAACCACAACCTAGCCACCTTCCATACAAATATATAAAAGTAAGATGGGAACTTCAAAAGTTTATACGAAAACCGAAGTGAAATTGAGAACAGACCTGATAGACTTAGGGGCCACCCACTATAATAGAATAAAACCTCCCTGATTTCACTACAAAATCTTCTAAATTTTGGTAACAGTAGTAGCTAGAGGTATGAACAAACAGATCTCAGAAATGTCAAGAGATAGAGGTTTGACATGTATGGGACAAATGCTTCTTATACTTGCAGGCAGATCAAGTTTATTTTCAATTTTTGCCACGCCCCCTCCCGCCCCCGCAATTTGGAAAAAACGTTATATCTCCTACAGTTTTGAAGATAGACGTTTTGTACCTTTTAGAGATAGTTAGTAATTAGCAAAATGTATCGATTTGCTGAAAAATGATAAAGATCGGATCAGCGGTTCTGAAGTTATGAGCAAATAAGTGAACCACCCCCCGCCACACCCCCTCCCACCCTTTCACAACACACACCGCACAATCTTAGAGAGAGAGACTTAGAGATGAGAGCAGCAGCACCACTGCATTGCTTGACCGACTTTCTCACTTGTTTTACTAAGAACAAAGTTGCAAAATGAAAGTCCTACCAACAGGTCGAGTGTAGTTAATGCGAGGTCTTAAGCTTTTCCTGTATTTCTCTATGGGTGTGTAAGAGTATGCCAACTTCCATAAAATTAAATAAAAAAGCTTGTCCTCACTATCTGGAATTGTAAGTGCTTTAATCGCCACTTATCGGAATGGGTAACATAAAAAATGGGGCTGACGCAAAACTTTTCTAGGACCATTTGTAAGCGTTTAATTTGTTAGCCATTTGCTTAGTTAAAACTTTGCGATTTACGAATGGATTGTGTGTGTGCATGTTGGTTACAATTCGCTTACGGACTTTTCTTTCTTCTTTTTTACAGCATGCTGGAGGCTTTGGTCATATAAACTCTGAGCAATGATAGTCATCCCAGCATGTCCATGTCTGACAGCAATACGCCCAGTCATGGGCATCGCCAACGACAGCCGCCAGATGTGGAGGAGGCTCTCTCCTCCATGCTATGGACACCATACGAGCGCACGCCCATGCCCAGCTCATCGGAGGAGGAGGAAGAGGATGATGATGAGCGGCTCAATCGCAAGTTGCGCAAATCGCAGAGTAGCTATGAAGCCTCAGCGTTGAACCAGCTCCAGCTCCCGCTCCTGCCCCCCGTGCCTTCATTTCCCAGTTTTAGTTTAAGTGCATTCGATGCAGCCATTAAGCCAGCAGCAGATGGACAGCGTGAGCGAAGGAACCGCTATTCGTATCCCTCCTACTACGGCAGTCCGGCTCACACACTAACCCAATGGTGTTCCTCGGCAGAAACGGCCGTCAAAGAGCCGCCCTCGTACGAGTCGCTCTATGAGGCCAAGTCTTCATCAGTCCTATCTCTGGCCAGTGTGGGCATGGCTCGCACTCAGCCGAGGCCATGTGATAGATCGCAACGATCGCCAACAGCAACAGCAACAACTCAACTAACGGCAAATGTTCCCGCCGAGCGTTTAAAGCGCTCCTTCACGGATGATTACATATCGCAGGTGAGAGAAGTCGCAGAGTCGTAAAATTGTCACCCTGCTCCAACGCTTTTAGCTACTTAATGGGGGCGCCATCAAATTTGATGTCAAGGGTTCACGAAACAGAGCGAGAGACACTGGTGGCCTTATCGTTTCTATTGACAGCTTCCCTTTGCCCGCCTCCGATAACGGCTAATGCTACACTTAGGCCCTTAAGTGCCGCTTGCGTCTAGCAGCCCTCCTCCTCCTCCTCTCCCGCGTCGATACGCGCCATATGTGGCCTATCAGTGTGGACTGTGAATGGAGTGGGGTTGTCGCCTGCTTTTACTCCCCTTACTCGCACTTACATGGTGGCATATTTAAATTTTATAATTTGTTTTGTTGCGTCAGCCAAACGGAAAATTGACCGCACAAATTTGACATAAACAAAGTAGGAAAGCAGACAGGGTGAAATTTATACAAAGCATAAATTTAATTTATCAATATGCGAGTGTACATACATGTATTTATTAAGTGTTAATTGTTTAGAGAAAACAATAAACTATTATGTTGAAATTCAGTGAGAACTAAACTGCAGTTCCAAACAAAACTTCAGAGAGAAGCTCAAATAAATGAAAAACTAGTCTTCAAATGCAGCACAAAACAGAACAAAAATCCATAAATATTAGAGAATGCCACAATGAAATGATGCTACGACCAGTTTCAATTTCCAATTTCATTTAGTTTGAAATAAATTCTAACAAACGAACGCTGAGGCTTAATTTAGCCCACTGCGGCGGTACACATGGGAAAAGGGCAAAAAGTAAGTTCGCAAAACACTGAAACAGTTTTTTAAAGGTCAAATTAGGCAAGAGAGATTAATTGTTGGTCCTGTGCCATTTAATCGTGGATTTAGCTGTGGTAGTTCTTAATCTAGATGAGTGTGTGACATCAGTCAGGTTTGAATATCGTAACAGAGACTAGAACTTTAATTTAAATTTGTACATCTAATACATATAAGCTTAATCAGCGGTGGGCAGCCTCATAGCCCTTCTTACCAAAACCCACGACACAATAGATATAACAACAAACATGCGCTGTATCGTGTGTGAAAATGCACCCTTATCTCAGTAGCTTTGAATATCGCCGATCTAATTTGAGCATTTTGTTTTGCAGTAGTTCAGAATTAGGTAAACTTGACGATGATCGTACTTTATGTTCTAACTGTTACAAGCCTGGAGTAATCAGATTTTAAGTCTAAAAGCAGAAAGTGAATTTGCCAAGATCGTAACCCAAGAGAATATCGTAACTTAATATCGTAACTTTCACTTAATATGGTTTTATTTGTCGAATCTTCAACTTTAGTTAGGCCAAATATAATTATTAATTTGTCATATAAGTTAGGCTATGTCTAGGCAGTAGCCGAACCCGCAGTGCACTAAAACTATGATTTTGGGACCAACGATACAATCCAGGACTGAATACCATTCTTAAATCAAGAAGGTTTCAACCAGCGAAACATTTTGGGTACGGGTTCACAGAGCGGGCTTAGAAGGTCGCTGAACCTAGGTACAAGTTCGAACCGCGGTTCAGAAATAATTTTTTTTTTACTTATTCTGAATAATCTTTAGTATTTTATTCTTTTTTTTAAGTTCCAATGCATATAATCATTCAAACTTTGCTTATGGTAATCATCAGCAGGTTTTCCAGTAAACTTTCATCAATTTGGATAAAAACTAATTTCGCGCTTGGCTGATACTTGTGCTATAGGAACAGTACATACAAAAAAAGCGTAATTTTTGAAGACTAGTTTTTCATTTATTTGAATTTTCTTTCTTTCGTCAGTTTTCGCTTTCGCCTATGCTGAAAACTGAATTTCAACATAATAGTTCAGTCTAGGAAGCCAGATCGTTCTTTCGGTAGAAACTGATTCCCATACGGGTTAGGTGTGAACGCATGCTGAAGGTTTTTGCAGCTTCGACCTACAAAGTACTCGGAATTATCTACTGCGCATACAAAAGTGCTTAGTCGACTTACCGCGCTGCGCTGCTTTGCTAACAATGCCGCAGAGCAAAATGAACTTGGTGCCTGGGCTACACACACATAAGCAATGGCCAAATGTGTAAGTGCTTTTTGCATGCGACTTTTGAGTGACGTCACCCAGTCTAAAGTTTTCCAGTGAATAAAATTCTCGCAGCATCTTTGGTAGTTTTTTTTTAAAGCTGTGGCCAGTGTGAATACGATATTACTCTAGTCATCTATGAGTACTTATTGCCACTTTGTCAACCAGTTTTTTAGGCCAGTTAACGATATTTTAGAAAAGAGTACTTTAATAAGTTTTAAAAGGTTCCAAATGACGGACTTGTAATATTGAAAATACCTTGAATTTGGTTTTCTTGTTTATATATCGTAACATTAGATGAATTAGGTATTTAATACAAAGATTTCGAACTAAGACAAGCTAGTCTCCTTTGAATATCGTAAGTATTTTCTTAATATGCCGGCTGCAACTGTAGTACGACTAGATCGTATAAATCGGTTTAAATATCGTAAACTGGACTGTGATAGGATTTAAATGTCGTTAGTCATACTGGAAATGCTTTGAATATTTTTACTACGATATTCGTTGGCTTTGTATTGCACATTATTTACGACCAAGCCGATAATTGAATATCGCAACAGTGACTGCAATGCAAATGTCTCCAACTAATTTACTTTTAGTTCCAGTGATCTATTTCTAGTAACTCTCAGCGGCTATATCCAATTCATTTTTATACATTTACGAACCATTTTCAGTAAATGAATCTTTCAGTGCAGCAGAGCTGCCGTTGTTGTTGCCGCTGCTCTTGTTCTGTTATGATTGCAGCTAGCATCGCTCTTGACACAATCGCAAAATCACAGTGCACAAGAGTGAACAGCAGCAGCGACAACAAACAACAATAACAATGAGGCCCCCGCTCTCAACTAACAGTAAATCACATTAAATTTCTGTGACGTAATTAATGCAAGTAACACAGCGTAACATAATTAGAACCCGCGCACCCACATCCCATAGCCCACATCCAAGCGCCGGCAGGGGGAGTCGATGGTTGTTGTGTGGGCAACACACACAACTTTATCAGCACAGTGCAGACTCATCCACGGGCAACAACAACAACAATTACTTGTGACGGTTTTATGTTTATGCGTTGGCTTAATTAATTCAATTAAGCGCACATTTATGCTTTAGCCTGCCCCTCATCCCAAAGCCGGCTGTCACCTTTTTTCGGTTTTTATTTCTATAAGTATTTTGTGGGTTATGGGCTAATCCCCAAGCAATTAACATTAATTACGGCTTAAAACTTGAATCTTCTCACAGAATTGCGGCCCGTGCACGCCAGCAACGGCAACGGAAATCGGGCAAAAACAAACGACAACAACAACGAATGCAAGATCACAACAAAGCGTAGAAAAGGCGAATTGCATTATCAATGAACAGAGAGAAATGGCAACAGCAACAAACGAGGAAACCAGCCCAGGCCAGCAGCAGGTCAATCAACCTGTTTCCTGTGCAGCAGCAATAGCAGCAGCTGAGACTGACACCGAGAGAGTCGCTGAGAGCGAAAGAGGGAGAACGGCCAGCGACGGCAACAGCAGCGGCAGCAGCAGCAGCAGCAGCGAGCGCACAGCGATCAGTCTCTCTTTAACCCACGACGCGTGCAGTACGAACACGAGCCAGCGGACGAACAGCAGCAGCAGCAACCTCAATTCATTGTCGTCGTCGTCGTTGTCGCTGTCGGTGCTGCGGCCCAACAAATGTTTGGCAGAACTCGAACGTTTGTATGCCGAATTTCGCGCGAGTGAAAGTAGATTTGAGCTTGAACTAAGCCACGACATCGAAATGCGTTTGAATGTGCCAGCCCAAGCAGAAGCAACTGCCACCAGCAGTGTGTTTCTCAGCAGCAACAGCAACAATGGCCATCAAGTTGTCGTGGGCAAGTCCTGCCAGTCGCAGCCGAGTCTAACGATACAAGTGAACAACAACAACAACAATAACGGTACTAGCAACTCTAATCCAGTCGAAGCCAGCATTGTGAATAACAACAACGGTGTGTGTGTTGTGAACTGCAACAGCTTCACACCCAGCAGCAACAGCAACACCAACAACAACAACAACAGTGTGGTAGAAATCCATAATTCTGTGCCAGTGTTCAGTGCAAGTGTACAAAATAAGCTAAATAATAATAATAATATTAATAATACACAGCAACTTGTTGCTAAAAGTGCCACCAGCAGCAGCAGCAACATCAGCAGCTCAGATCGTTGCAATAATAACCAAGTGAATGATAACAGTGTCAATATAATTAATATCAATGCCAGCCCCACCACACGCACCTACACCTCTACCGAATGCCAAACGGACGACCTGACTGTCAGCAACAACCACAATAAAACAACAACAACAACAGCAGTTGCCTGCAACAGCAGCAGCAACAGTTACGTACCCGTGAGCAACGACGTCGCGAGCGTCGAGAACGTCGTCAGCAGCAGCAACAACAACCTTTACCCCCTCACCTGGCAGCCCGTCGTCCACCCCCACCGCCAGCCCCTCTGCTGCATAACCATCCTCATCCGCATCCACATCCGCATCCCGCTGCCTTGGGCTTGGCGCGTGCCTTACTGCCGGATCTATTAAACCCGCACTATCCACCGCCATACAGCGCCTTGCCCGTACCCCTGCCAGCGCCCACGCAGGCTGCTCCACCACCTCCCCTGCCGCCGCCACCGCCACCTCCTCTTCCGCAGCTAACGCCCGTGATATCCACGGTGCCACTGCCTGGACCAGGTCCGGCTCCACTCATGAGTGATGGACGCTTCAGTTTGCCGCTGCCCATCATGCGCAGGTGAGTCTCGCAACAAAAAGAAAACCAAAACCCACTCTCACCTCTGGCTTCATCGATCAACTCCACCGTCCCCACCCCCTGCATCTCCTCCGGCTGCTTTGACGTGGTCTCGTGTTTCGACATTTTCTATTACCACATTTCTTCCTGTTTCTGTGTCTCTGTCGGGTTATGTTCGTGTTCGTGTTGGACGGGGCCAGACACTATAATGATGGCAATTTTGGATGTCAGTAACAAATTTCTGGCAACTTCAACCAGGAAATCTAGGCTTAGGCTCGGTTTTTTGTTCGTTTTTGTTAGAATTAATTTCCCAGAAATTCAACTTACAACGCGCAGAAGGTCAACACTCACACCACTTAATTACGCTTAGCCTTTTTTCGGGGAAAAAGTGTTTTGTGACTTTTTTGCGCTCTATAATTCATTTTTATTATTTCTATGAGTTTTGCTTTATCTGTAATTGCACATCTGGCCGGACAGTTTCCCACGCAGTTATTACATTTATAAATAAGTATTTATCCATGAGCTGAGAATGAGAGAGAAAGAGAGAACCAGTTTTCTTATTTATTTCCATGTATCTGTATCTGCTGGATGCGCCCTATCTTTCTAATGGCCTGACTAAACGTCTCAACGACATTATATGGCCCCAGTCAAGCGCGCTGACTCTGAACATTTGACATTTGACGACGGCAATTTTCCCATTTTTGCAGTCGTGTTTTAGAATTTTAATTGTGTTTATCTATTGTCTAAATTGCAAAACTATGTCAGGCCACACAATTGCCCAGAGTTTATTGTTTGCTCAAAATTAGTTTTCGTTTTTTCTAAATTGAAGGCGTGTTTGTTTCATGCATATTTATGAGACCTGAGTGAGTGTCTGTGTGAGTCAAAGTGCATTTGCAATTGACTCATATTTTATGGTATTCATACTTAACAAAATTTGCTGGAGTAGGTTAAGCTGAGATGCTCAAGTAGACTTTAAGTCTTTAAATTTTGGTAAAGTGTCTATTTCTAAGTTAGATCACGTGTTGATCTTAAGATTTCTAAATAAGCATTAAGCCCAAGGTCTGGGTGAGAGCCTGGGTTCATAAGCTATCGCATCGATTGAAAATGTTACCCATTATCTTAGGTGAACTCTTGATACTCATGACTTTTTGAATTTATGGCGCATGCATGTCTATGATCAAAATAATTAATAAGAGTGCCCGACTATGGAAATTAGATATTCGAACCCTTTCTCTTGCACTTCAAAAATTCTCAACTTTTGCATCAAAACATTTCGAACTTACATGAATGGATTCAATACCAACATAATCTTGTAGTGAAAATCAATTTTGTGCTTAACGAAGAGATTATTAATTTTATAGGCCAGATATATAGTCCGGTTCACTCTAAGCCCCAAGAATCAGAAAAGAATTTGAAACTGCACCAAAAAGAAATGATATGTTTTATATCCATTTTCAGCCGATATGGAAAACATTAAATCTATTTGTTAAAAATTTTAAATCTTCATTTTGAAACCATTCAATATCAATTTGCGGGAATAATATTAATTTGGATCAGAAAGATATTAGTTTCTTGTCAGAACGAAATGGAATTATTGATATTTTTGTAACGTTCATTTTAATCAGGTGAATATCAGCATGAATTTAATATTTTTTTCTCTGTGTGAACTTCCATTGTGTATGTTGGTGAAATAGCTATACAGATAACTAGTTTCTTCCTTTCTGTAATAAACTGTGACTCATCACCAATACGTTCTAAAAGGGTATGATGGTATTATAAAAATCCTATTGCACTTTAAACTTTTCTGCTTCTGAGTGGGATTTACATTTCCATATCTAGTAAACTTTTTTAACCTTGCTTTTATATCTTAAGCAAAGTTTTGGCTTTTGGCTTGGACTTCAAAACATTTCCCAGTAGCAAATCAAAATAATAACATCTTTATACACAAAATTACAAAATACTAAGAAATATTTTTTAAGCCGAAACAGGATCAAGAACTTCTAAGACATTTAAACGAAACTCCCAGTAGTCTACGACAGGGGACGGCAAAACACACATGCTCATTTTTCGTTGCTTGTGTGTGTGAAAACACTCGAGAGCGCGCTGATTTAGCACATCTTTGTTGTTGCTAAAGAGAGTGAAATATATAAGTATAAGTAAATAAGAACGTGCCGGACTCTGGTTTACAAGATACGGAGCTGCATATCCCATATCAGAAGCTGCAAACTTAAAAGTGCCATAGCAAGATAATTTGAGCTAACCAGACCAACCCTAGAGAAGATTTTTATTTATCCAACCCTTTCAGAATTTTGTGGTCTCATCTCGATCAACTTTTAAATGTTGCACAGTAATATTAACTAACATTAACGACTGGTAATCCAGAGACGTACCGACTCATCCCTGCACTAATGACTGGTAATGCAGAGAGAGAAAATTCGTTAGGCAAATAATATAACATGGCTGGTGGTTAGGCTGTTGGCTGGTAGTGACGAGCGTTAGCGGATTCGTTAGATCCAGTACCGGTACGCCGTACTACAGGGATGTTCCCATCTGGTTTGCTTGTCAATTTTACTTTAGTTTATTGGGCTATCATTGACCAGCGGATATAGGCTCTGTTCACAATATTCTCAAAATGTGAATGCTTTCTTCGTTCATTAATAAATGTTCATATCGATTACCCACGAATGGTCATAGTGACATTAATGTAAACACAGAACAAGTAATTGAATTGTTTGGATTAGCAACTGTAAGTCAAAGTACCCTCTATATTTGTTTGATATAATATAATATTATATCCAACAATTATTGCATTCAATAAAAGACCAAAAAATGTTTCGCTAACCTCGACCAGTCACAATCCAAGATAGTAACCAGGCTCTCCCCCTTGTTACCTAGGCACAATCAGCTGTTCCTATTGCTAACACTTGGATATGCGATTACATATCAACGTGAGTCTAGCCTTTTTGCGGAAAAAAGGTGAACATTCATCACTGATGCTATCCGAATGGACATTCATTTTTGTAAGAAAATGTTCAGAAAGAATGTTAACATTAAAAACATTTTAATAAATGTGTCTATGCTAAACGCTGCTATTCAAACGAAAGCCAAACTGCTAAGATAGTTTAATTCTTCCTTATTAATACCATTAAAATAAAAAAGAAGTTATGTATAGAGAATCAATGCATTTTCATTCCCATTAGATCACTGTGACATATTTAATTCATTTTGTTCATGCTGATAAGCACTGACGGTCATGCTCTATCGCCTCAGCATTTCTTGCTAATCTTGAATATTTATTTTTGGGGTCGGACAGTCTTTCTTCATGGCATTACGAAAATCATGCCAATTTCTGTATACACTTTGGCAGGGTATAATACCGCCAATTTAGCACCTTTAATTTTCGCTCTTACACAATTTTTTTTTGGGATTTCTTTCTTTTGGTTTTTTGCAAAAAGAAGGTGTAAAAAAGCGAAAGTTTTTTTTTAACTGTGCTCTGCTCTGAGCAGAGGGTCAGGAGCTGTTGTTGTTGTTGTGTTGGCCATTGTAAAAGGGTTTGGTAGACCGTGCATAATCTTTAAATCATTAAATAACAACAACAACATCAACAACAAAATTACAACAGGCAAAACTGAACCCAAATGAAAAATGAAAACAAAATACAACAGAGCCATAAAAAGGAAACGTGATGCTGAACTCACGTTGCCTCAGCTCTATGTAGTATAAATCGCTGTAATCATGTTTTGTTTTTGTAGGATTTTTTATTTTACTTTGTAGGTAATAAAATCACTTCAGAAGACAAAAGAGGGAGAGCGAGAGCGAGGGGCCACTTTCACTTTCGATTTGGTTAGGCTAAGCCACCAGCCCGAGTCAAAGAGCTCATAAATTTCGGCACTGAGTCTTTCTACATAAATCAAAAACAATTTGGCTTACATCATTAGGTGCATGCAGTTATTGTTATTATTAATTATGGCACTTTAGCTAATTGCCCAAACGATTTGTCGATTTGCTGACACTGAAAACCAGTTCCAATTTGAGAGTCCAAATACCCCGAAAAAAATAAGAAAAATGGGAAGGGAATTCGCATGCAAAATCTGAGTTGAAATCGATGATTCAACTTCAGCGGCAGCGGCCTAAGAAGGAAAATGCAAATGCAATGTCGAAATAAAAACAGAAGAAGCAGAGAGCGAGAGAGGGAGAGAGAGAATAAAACACAGGCCCAAAGCAGAGGCCGATTAAAAACCAGATTTCACCCAAAAAAAACCAAGTTTCGAGTTGCAGAACACGCTGCATGAAACCGCTCTGAACTCAACTTTGAGTCGCTGCTCTTGGCCTGGGCGCGCACAGCCAGTTTTGGCACGCATCTCTCTACCAAGTGACACACTTTTCATAGCAAATTTACAGTTCTTCTAAGTGTACAGAGATCTCTTGATCTCTGCCCACCATAGAAATTGAGTGATTTTCATAAATTTTGCTACATGAAAAATCAAAGCCAAAGCAGCAGCAGCAGCTACTGCTCGATGCCGCCACCAGTAGAACTGACCAAACAACTTTCCAGTTTTATGGTCTTGCAACTGCTAACTGCCAGCAGTCAACTGCCAACTGCATGGGTCTGTCTGTCCTCAACCGGCCCCGGCTCCTCTGCTGACTCCGCTACGCTCGCTCTTTCACTGATTTGGCGGTGTTGACTTTATTTATTTTTATAACTGAGAATAAACACCACAAAAAATAATAAGAAAAATCTGAATGCAAGGCCGAAAGAGAATATACTCTAGGAAAATTGTATGAATTTTCATTACATATTTTAGAAGGACGACAAATAATTTTTAAAAATTGTAGAACTAAATAATACCGAATTTGCTTATACTTCTCTTGAACAGACCCATTTTTTGCATTTGCATCATTTTCATTATCTGGACTCAGACAAACATTGACTAGTTTTTTGAAAACCAACATTCCAATTTTACTAAAAGAAAGGTACATTCAGAAACGGAGGTTCTTTTATGCCTCCCTCCCCCACAATTAAAAAAATAAACCTCATATCTCCCACAATACTCTTAAGAGATTGTTCAAACCAACAAGTAAATGAAGAAGCAGCATTAAATAGATGAAAGAGTTAGAAGCAACCGGTGCCAACAAAGTCGGCCTGCTCCTTCCGATGGGCATCATTTAACACAGTTCGTATGAATCCACAGCTGATTCTGGGTATATGTTTATTAGAATCCGAGTGTGGTGTTCTGCACACTCAAAATGTTTAACATTAAATGAATTAAAGACCGACCGCTCACATCTGACAAAGACAGAGGCGCATGCTCTCTCCCTCTCTGTCTGTGAGAGCGTGTCCTACGCTATTCTCTCAAAGTTTGCTCCTTTATTATTTTTAAGAAATTGTGTTGTTTTTTCATGCGCACACTTTCGAGTTCACAGCTGGTAAAATATATCAAAATTTTTAGTGGTACAATGTTAATTTTTCCCCATCCCGTCCTAAAGGACCTAACCAAATTTTCTAGGCGTTAGAAAATTTAGGAATTATATGTTCGTCCCCGTCAGTCAAGTAGATGCTGAATACTCATGTCTTCCGCATGACCACATATTGAATTTCGGGTCTAGCGATATTATATGTAATTAAATTCATACCCCGCTCATCACTCTGTTCACACCCTCTCACATACCTAATTTGTATGAGTGTGATCCCTATGCTTACTCTCTCTCGCGCTCGTAGCAAAAAAGCTTAGTCCAAAATATAGCCAGAGCGTTACAGCTCCTTTGTGAAATTCCAACTTCTTTAGTTTTTTAAAACAGGTCAACATATTATTAAAGCTCTCCATGTTTTTTTGTATGTGACACAAGACTTAATTTATTTGGATGAGTCTTTTCGCTATTTGTTTTTATACCCTTGAGAGGTATATTAAATTTGGATGTTTGTAACGCATGAGGAAGCATCCCGACCACATAAAAAAGACCGCCGGCTGAGTTAATTCCGTCTGTCCGCGTCCGTCTGCCGTCCGCTGTCCGCCGTCTGTCCGTCCGTCTGTCCGTCCGCTGTTTCTATGCTATCTCCTCCGCAGTTTTAAAGCTATCGTAACCAAACTTTGCACGAAGTCTTTTGGTATAAAACGCTGACATTGTCGGACCGCTCGGACTATAGATATAGCCCATAGACGACAGTTGAAAACTAGTTTTAGTGAGAAAACTTTTTGTTTTTAATGGTATCGCTCCCAACGCTGTATTATAGTTTTTAATGATTTCACATAATTTCACCAAGCCTTTCGATCGGCAACTTATAGATAGCTGCCATACAAAAGTTAGGTCTGAAAAAAGTCTTATGAGAAAACTTTTTGTTTTCATGTTATCGCTCCCAACGCTCGCATTTATAAGTTTTCAATGATTTCACATAATTTCACCAAAATTTTTCGATCGGACACATAGTATAGCTGCCATACATAAGGTCTGAAAAAGTCTTAGAAAAACTTTTGTTTTCAATGTTATCGCTCCCACCGCCCGTATTAATAAGTTTTCAATGATTTTACATCATTTCACCAAAATTTTTCGAAATCGGACCACTATATAGTATAACTGCCATACAAACTGTCAGGCACATATCAAGCTCCAAGGGTATATAAACTTCGGTCGAGCCGAAGTTAGCTTGCCTCTATTTTTATTTTTTATTTTGGTACTCTAGCACTTACATAATTTTTACACTCTATCTCGCACTCTTAGCAATCCAGCTTATCATGTTATGTACTCCATACAAACTTTTCTTTGTACTTTCCCACTTCGCGGTCAAATTTTCCAAATTTTCTGCATAGCTAAACGTATAACTAAACAAATATCTAAGTCTCGGCTGCATATTGTTATGAGTATCACGCCCGAGAATTCAATCATAGACCGTTAGCCAGCAGTTTGGCGGATGCATCGCTCTTTTACCAGTTAATCCGGTCAGCAACTAAACCTCACTAGATAAGCACATCAGCCAAACGTTTATAAAATAATCAAACATTATGCTTAACACTGTGCAAAAACTAACTTCTCCTGCTTCACGATCTACCCCATACCTTGTCAGCAGAAAGAGTATGAAAAACTTGTTGTTGAGTTGAAGAGGCATCCAAAACGAAACGAAACGAAGCGAGACGAGAACTTACCAAAAGTCAATAAAGCCAATAAAGCAAAGAGTCGCCGTTGTCCAAAGACCGAAGCGGCAGCAGCAGCGCAAGAGACCCATAGCCATACCCAACTCCAAACGAATTGCGGTTGTCTGCTCCGGCGGATGCTGCTGCTGTTGTTGTGTTTGTATAGAAAATGCATTCGGGCCAAGTTGAAATGAGCCGGCAAAACGCAGCCACAAATAGACAGGCCAAAGTCACCAGCACGTCGACTGCAAGAGAGTCAGCAAGAGAGGGCGACAGAGTTGGCCAAAGGGCTTTGCGCTTATTAAATTGTCACCCCAGTTCAGCATTCGATTTGCCGATTTATTGTGACACACAAACCCCAAAAACTAATGATTATCTCTCAAAGTTTTGGCAAACTAGTTTCACCTAAATTGTGTCATTGCAATTAACTTTTGTTAATTGCACTAAAATTGTTTTAATAACTTTTTTTAACTGCCACAACTGGCCTTGAGCTGTGTTCGCTTCTTTTTCTCTGGTCATTACAGTTCAATGCCATCGCTGGGGAGAACAAAAGCCCACTGGCTGGCCAATTCATGTGAATTCCAAAAGGCCCCAAAACAAATGAGAATTGGAAAATAACAATGAAATTATTCCCAGAGCTCGGCTCGTGCAGATGAGCATAATTTTTAAATAACCATATAAACAAATGCTGTTTGAATGGCCGCTCCCTTTTTTGGTTCTTTGTGTTTGACTTGGATATATAGGATATGATTGATAAATAAAGCACCCTGGTCAAGAGGGTTGGTAATAAAATACACCTGAAAAGTCACATTCCAAAATAATGACAGGAAAACACTTTTTTAAGGTCAAGTTCTGGGGTATAATTTAGAGGTCAATAGCAAAGTGAACTGATGATGGGAGTGAGGGCTCTTGGAAAAGCTGTACAGTCAACCAGTTTGTTAATAGACAAGTAGAGCCCAGATATATATATTAAGAAGTTATACTTGGCAGAAAGTCTGTGGGGGCAAAAATATAAATAAAAAAGCAATAAATTTTAAGTTATTGTAAGATAAAACTACTGCACTATAATAATTTTTTCAATATTTTCGGCTGCAAGGCTTTCTCTCCTGTCCAACAAAGTATTACCATAAATCGAAAACGATCTTTTAACGTCGTCATAAAAAAATAAATATAGTTAGCGCCATAAAAATAAATTGAACACTAACTTTACTAATTAGTAGATACGATATTAGTTTTTGGTAGTTAATTTTGCAACTGAGTTTCCAATAATAAAAAAAATTACAAGTGTTTTCGTTCCATTTTGTTTTAACTTTAATGTTTACTTTTGTTAACAAAAAAAAATAATATTTAAAAAAAAAAAAGCACTTTCCTTTTCCACAGTATTATACGTTATAAGGAACACTTTGTTTGGAATTCTATACGTGTGAAAAACCCATTAGAAATAATAATCCATTTTTCGGCATAATATGCTCTTTAAAAAAAATCATTTTTTCCTGATTCAAATTTCAATTTCCTTTTTACATATAATACATATTTTCTAAAATACTTATTCAATAATTTTATTCGCTTTTTTATACATATACTACATATTGCCGAATAGTAAACAATTAGTCGATGGCTTCAACTAAGCCATTTTCACTTGAATTTTATTATTTTGCTTTTGTGTTTTTCTTTTTTCTGTGGCTTTTGCGGTTTTCAACCAAAGTCCATAATTTATGTTAGGGCTAAGCATTGGAGACTGTATTGTTATTTCTGTTGTTAACCCGCTCTTTTTTTATGTATTTTTTATATTATTTTTATTGTGGCTTTGCTTTTGTGCAATGAACTGTGTGGCAGGGCCTAAGCCAGTCAGTTCGATGACTTTGTATACATCAATTTATGCACTAGCTAGGAAATTGTGGAAAATGATTAAAAAAAGAATTGAACTGGCAAACACTACTTGACCCGCATTTTGAGGTGTGTGGTGGGTGAGTTGATGAAACGAGATTTAATATCGCTGGCAAAATGAATGAAATAAATGAGTAAGTAGAAAGAGATTCATAACAAAACAAAAAAAATCGAAATTTTTTATTTGCCATAGTTTTTTAATTTTATTAATTTTTTATACCCGTTACTCGTAGAGAAAAAAGGGTACACTAAAGTCGTGCAAATGTATGTAACAGGCAAGAAGGAATCATTTCCGACCATATAAAGTATATATATTCTTGATCAGCATCAACAGCCGAGTCGATATACACATGTCCGTCTGTCCGTCCGTCCGTCTGTCTGTATGAACTCCGAGATCTCAGAGATGGTAAGAAATAGAGGTTTGGCATGTATGGAACAAATGCTTCTTTTACTTGCAGGCAGATCAAGTTTATTTCAATTTTTTGCCATGCCCCCTCCCGCCCCCGCAATTGGAAAAAACGTTATATCTCCTACAGTTTTGAAGATATACGATTCGTACCCTCTAGAGATAGTTAGTCATTCGTAATATGAATCGATTTGCCGAAAATGATAAAGATCGGATGAGCGGTTCTCAAGTTATGAGCAAAAAAGTGAACAAAGCACCCCCGCCACCCCCTTTTCCCACCATTTCACAACCAACATCGCACAATCTTAGAGTGAGAGAGGGAGAGCGAGAGAAAGAGACAGAGATTGAGAGAGGAACACTGTTAAACATGTGTAACGGTATATCGAAGTCGGTTAGAGCCGACTTTAACTTACGCTCTCGTTTTATTATAAATTGGAGGGACACACTATACCCAATGTGTCGGCAAATATTTAAATTGCTCCAAAAAATAACAAGTTTAAACATCATAAAAATTCTTATTTTGTTTATAGTTTTGAGTAATGTACTGTAGATCAAGTAATCTCATTAAAAGATTTAAGACTTAGCAAATACAAGAAAAATAAATCTGTGATAATAGGGCACAATTCGAGTTATGTCAAAATTGAGATTTTAAAATCATATTCGTTCTCAGTATTAGTTCTTTATTGTGTCAAAATTTCACTGCTATCGGAAAAGTGGTTGAAAAGATATAACAGTAAATCAAAACAAAATAAGTCTGAAGAAATGTAAATAAGTTGTGGTTTGTAAATCGAAATGCTAGTATACTTAAAGTAAATACCATGATACAATTATATTAGGTATGGCATTCAGAGTTTATCGAGGACTGACAGCTTTTGCTAATATCGAGAGAGAGAGAGAGAGAATAAAACAAAAAGCAAAGCACCCTTAGAATTACAAACACATAGTATATACATGACTAAATTTTATTAGTATTCGCTTGGCACTTTTCAAATGGCAGCTGATAAAGCCAAATCGCTGCTTGGGAGCGTTGCCGGTTGGAACACTCTAGCCTGTAATGGCGCTGCTTCTTCGATAGAGATTTGTTCTAAATTTTGATTGTTTGGCCAATAACTGTTTGCTTTTTTGAATTTGTACCCGTTTTTGCTAGTGAAGAATTGAATTTGTAGTGATGCGGTCTGGGGTTAAGATCCCGCCCTGAAATGACTTGCTAGCCGGCGTCAGCCCAAAATGCAGTGCCGTAACAATATGACAGGAGAAACACACAGCCACAAACTCGGGGTCTCTTCTTGGGGGAACCCTGATTTACTTCATTGCCGGCCAAGAGAGCACTCTTTAGACCAGAGGCGGCGATCCACAGCTCACACGAGCCGGTGTTGGTCGTGTTTCTAAGCAAACGCGTGCCGAACTTGTGGTTGTGTGAATCGGTGAAGATTTCATTGCAAGTTAAACTACTGCAGTCTGGAGGGAGTTCTCTTGTTCACCAACACAAGCGCCCTTTTCAGTCCTCTCCATTTGGCCGTCTCTGCTCCAGTCCACAGGCGTCTTACTTGCAATTCAGTGTTCACCGATTCACACAATCAAGAGTTCTTCTCGCGTTTGCATAAATCCAGGACTGACATCAATTCTGGGTAGCTATGGGCTGGCACTGCTTTACATCGACATACGCAACAGTATTGGCCCGACATTTTCACAAATTATAAATACACAACCTTTTCAATCAAATGACAGCAACAAAATGAAAGATTGGAGTCCCCAACAGAGAGCTCTCTCAGAGAGCACCTTACCCTTTATAATTGTATCATGGTAAATACGCTTCCAATTTGTAAAAAATTTTCACCTTGCGACCAATCACTTTTTTTGCGTACAGGGTTTGAATTTTTTCCGCTTCGACTGAACTTCGGAGCGTGCGCTCACCGACAGGATTCGGTAGAGGGCGTTCCTAGCTAACGAACAAGCACCTGGAGAGTCAGGACAGGCATTTTCGCGCGACGTGTTTTTGTGAGTGGACGATGTCTTTGATATCAAATAAGACAATGAGCATCGTTTTCATTTTGGGTTTGCACATTTGTCTGCATTTTCGGCTTGCACCACGAAAGTGACTCTGGAAAATATGTGATAGCACTCATTATAAGTAAGGCACAGGCAACGGAAGGGGTCGCAATGGTAGGTAGATAGTTATATCGTGTCAAGTTGCTCTAAGTTACACTGAAAAATTAATAAGGCTTAGGAGAGCAGTGGGGTCAACTTTGGCTGAAAACCGCATCATGACCGGTTCTTCTGGACTTAACCCGTCACTTAAATCTATTAGGCGTAGTCTCTGGAGAGTAGAGTGGATGAGGGTGTCCCAGTTTAGGCCACCAAGGGCGAAAATCAGAAACTGTTTCTGAACTGATTCGATTTGATCCTGGTAAGTTTGGTAACGCGGAGACCAGAGGCAAGAAAAATATTCCAGATTTGGTCTCAGGTGTAAAGGAGTTTGGTGGTGTAGGGGTCATTGAATTCTTAGGGCCATCTCTTTATGAATCCTAGAACGCTTTTAGCCTTGTTGCACATCACAGAACCCAGCTTTTCCTTATCGAACATAAGAGTTTGGTTCAAAGTTCATGAGTTTCTAAATTGTTGAGGAATTTATTTCTAGAAAATAATGGTCCCGTGGCTGGACTGTAAATTGACCTTCTATGAACATAAGTAATAATACGCATTTATTTTGCCAATTAACAACTTGAGGTTGGTTTTTATGGTAGGCCGTTCCGTTGGTTCTGTGACGAACTAGTGTTTTATTTCCTTCTCAAAGTCGTAATGCAGCAAGTTTGGCTGTGATTTTTAAATGATAAAGATCCAATTGCTTTGCTGTGATAGTTTTAGAAGTCTTGAATCAAAAAACAAAAGTTATTTTGCGAACAGAACATTTTCTCCAGCAGAGGGGTCCGGTCCGTTTTCAGTTTCAAGATAGTAACCATTTAAAAGGTTCGGTGAAAAGTCGTAAAAGATCGAACACATACGATCGAGAAAGTTATGAACCGTTTCTGTTGAGTTTGACGGTGTTAAAATCTTTTCCGCAAGCCAAACCATCGATCCTCCGTTTAACCCTTCTTTAGAAATTCAGCTCAACCAAATGGAAGTAAGCAGACATCGAATTGCTACTCTTGTCTATAAGTCAAATGGTTAAGTTTGCCTGTTGGCCCATGAAAGTTTATACATTTTAGGTCAGCGTCAGCAGACGATCCATTTCAGAGTATACAGAAGCTGGATTTAGTATACTTTCTTTTACTCACTCTCATTACGCAATGGTGAAATTAAAATCTCCGAGCAACGCCCCCTGTTGTCTTAAACACAGGCTACTTATCACACTTTGTCTTTGATTGCATTCCGGTACACCCCTCGCCTTGTACGCTCACTCACCCAATCACTCACAAACTCTAATTAAAACCCATAGATTGCATTTTGAATAAACATTAATCAGTTTCATAATAATTTAAAATGGATTTTGGATAATAAAGTTGCTTTTATTGTTTGTCTCTGGAAATGAGGTAATATGTTTTGGCGAACCAGTTTTGGTGTTTCCTTTTGTGGCTTTATAATTTTGGGTGAAAGTTTAGTGTTTTTTGTATTTTTTGTCTGTTCATTTGTTTGTTTATTTGTGCGGATGATCAGTAGGTGGGCATTAAGGCGTTAGGATGAGAAATGAGTGAAACTAAATTGAAATAGAAAACTTTTGCTATTCAGCCATTCAATGCAAATTCATCTGCCATTCCCTGTTTAAGTGCAATTAACGTTTAACCAAAGTTTAAATATTTACAACCAATAAAAACCCAGCCAAGCCAAAAGCCAGGGCAACAATTTTAGCTTAAACCAATTGCACAGCGCAGACAAGTGGCCTGAACCTTCTCCGCTCTTCCACTGACAGTTGACAGTCAACCGCAAAATGCGCGAAAAAAGGGCAGCCAAAAAATCAACTATGTAGGTTAGGGATAGCTGAGCGGGGGGGAGGGAGGGGGTGCACTCTTGTGTCTCGCACTGATTTCAATTTAAAGTGCAATGAGTTTTGCAGTTTGTTTTGCTTGTTTGCTTGCACCATCCACCCACACAGCTTCCACGGGGAGATTTCACTTTGGGCAACTTTAAAGTTTAAACAAAAAACAAAAAAGGCAGCCGAAAAGGGTAACGCGTTCCCCTACGTAAATTAATTAAAACATTTAACAAATGTGTGTGTGTGTGTGTGCGTGTTTGTGGGGGGCGGGTGCACATCCTTTGCTGTATCTTTAGCATTTGAGCAAATAATACGTATAATTTATGTGTAAGCTTGTTTTTGTTTTCATAAAATTTCTCATAATTACAAAAGTACACAGGCAGAGTGGAGGAGAGGAAAGAAGGAAGGATCCTTTGCCATTTGTCTTGTTTTCCAAGCAGCATTTTAAAGGGTTCCGCAAATAAATTCGCTTGGCTGCCAATGACAACTATAAATGTGCCCAATGGGACTTTATATTGTTCATACTTACATACATAATTAGAGAGCACGCGGCACAGGCACTTTCATAAGCTTAACTAATGGAGAAACGTTTCCCCGGCAACCGCACAAGACAAAGGCGGTAATTTGACGCAGCTGGGAACAGCAGCAGCAGCAGCAACAACAACAACAACAAAGAGGCAAAAAACTAAAAGTCAAAACAAATAATTTGCTATAATAACTAAGAGCGTAGCCAAACAGCTGAAAAACAAAAGAAGCAACAGAAAAATAGGAAAAATAGTGAAACAAAGCAACACTCACAGCTCGCTACTCGCAGCTCTCATCTCTTGAGCCACAAAAGCCAAAGCACATAGAGAAAACTTTCTCCTGCTGCAGCCAGCGAGATCTCCGGCTCGTCTTCGTCGCCGTCTCCACATCTCCATGTGTCTGTGTCAGTTGGTCTGTGTGTACTTTGCAAGTTAAAGAGGAGCCCAAGATGAGTCGCCTGGCAACTTAGCTGCTACCCCTCAAGCCGCAGAGCTATTAAACGCACACTTGCGTACACTTTTCACACGCAGACGCCCCGCTTGTCCGCCCCCACCCCCCTCGGTTACAAGCCAAACCTCAACGCTGCATACAATTTTTGCATTTTACAATGCAACTTTGGCAAATCTCGCACAGCTGCGGTTAGTTTTCAGCTGACGTTGATGCCACCATCCTACCACGGCCATTTCCCATTTTCAATACCCTTGGCATAAGCATACCCTTCCAGTCCGCAGACATTATTACTGTCCAGGTAGATGCAGGTGAAACTGAGTTTCATTTAGACTTTTATCTTCTTTTGGGTGGTGGTTTATGACATTGAAGCACGGTTTGACCACATTTTTTTTATTAAAATGCAAAAGTGAAACATATTTTTTGTTAAATTAACAAAAGAAAACCTTCAGGAAGCTTTACTGGATTGCTTTCAAAGTCTTGAATTTGACGTAATGAATCGGACCGCTTCGAAGGGTTGGAGAGATTAAGGCAGAACAGAATTTAAATTGTTCCGATCAAAAACACATGGCTTAGATGAGCAGCTCTAATCGACTCTTATATTGCGTCGAGTATTACCATAAAGATGCAAAAGAAAAGCGATTATCAATACATTACATACATGATAGCTTTAATACCTTTGGTACTGGTCCTTCAACTTTTTTCAATGAATAGTAAAACTCGGTTTCATTTACGAAATACCAAAGATCAATTTAAAAGCACTCTTAACAAAGTTTTTATTGGTGAGATGGCATAATGATGATGACCCATAATCAAAATTATTCGTAGGTTACTCCAAAATATCACTTAAATTTGATATGGTACATATAAATACATATTACACAATGGATATTATTGATTAAGATTTATTTATATCATAAACAGACAATTCCAATTATCGAAAACCGATTTTCGATTTCTGATGAGGGTCTGCTGAATGGAATTGATTGCAAACTTTAAGATATTCTAAGGCTTAGGTACTATTTATCAATGAAAAAGACTCGTCGATACACAGACACTATACGAGCGTACACTGCTCTCTTTTGCACTAACAAACGTGTGCTAACTGAGAGCGCTCTCGAGTGTCTGAACGCACACATGCAGAGGCAAAATAAGTATGTGTGCTTTGCTGAAGCACCAGATTAGATTATTGCTGGATTCGTATGATGGTATATGGTTTGAGTAACTCGTAGAGTAAAAAGGGTATACTAAAGTCGTGCAAATGTATGTAACAGGCAGAAGGAATCATTTCCGACCATAAAAAATATATATATTCTTGATCAGCATCAACAGCCGAGTCGATATAGACATGTCCGTCTGTCCGTCCGTCTGTATGAACACCTAGATATCAGAGATGGTAAGAGATAGAGGTTTGACATGTATGGGACAAATGTTTCTTTTGTCTGCACGCAGATCAAGTTTGTTTCAAATTTTGGCCACGCCCCCTCCTGCCCCGCATTTTTGGAAAAAAACGTTATATCTCCCTCAGTTTTGAAGATAGACGATTTGTACTTTTTAGAGATAGTTAGTAATTAGCAAAATTAATCGATTTGTCGAAGAAATGATAAAGATCGGATGAGCGGTTCTCAAGTTATGAGCAAAAAAGTGATAAATAGCCGAGTTATAAAAATGTTGCATACTTTTCAGATGTTCACCCTAAGGAACGCAGGAACACTGTTAAACATGTTTTTCATGAGTAACGGGTATATTGAAGTCGGTAAGAGCCGACTTTAACTTACGCTCTCGTTTGATTTATTCATTTCAGTGATTATAGTTTTTACCATGTGTTTGTAATGGTTCCACGTCTATTCAACACAAAACAATTTCAACACGTCAATTTAACACAGGTCAATTCAACACAGCACAATTATTACAATTTCAACATAACCAATTTCAGCACACATTGAAGATACAATTTCAACACAGTACAATTTAAACACTGGAAAATAGACAACAATTAAAAATCGCGCGATTTTTTCCAAAATAAATTTTACCTGCAGCTAGTGTCTCCCTTCTATCCTATGTTGATACTAATCGATTCCAATTCAACACAAGTACAATCTTAACACAACAAATTAACACAACAATTAAATTTAAATTTGTTCGTGTTGAATTACGAATTAATAAATTTTACTTCTGTTTTATAGAATACTATATAAATTTTTGGGATTTGAATTATAATAAAAAAAATCGTTGTTCAATAGATTTGCGAGTTAATTCCCAAGTTCACCAATAGACGGCTCCACTTTCGTGTGGCTTTTTGATATATTTATCCAAATTCGATCAAAATCGTTTTAGTGGTGCTGAAGCGGTCGTCGGAGGGATTTTTTTCGGCATGGTTTACACGAAACCGACAAAACTGCAGCGTAAATGTATCTTAAGACTTTGTGCAAAGCTTGGATAAGTTGGCCTTAGAGCTGATGGAAGAGATAGATGAGATGATCAAAAACACATATCATTTATGTGATCAAACAGATTTAATATACCCTCCGCAAGGCTATAGAAAGGAAATCACTGAGCAGTGTTACAGTCAGGTGTTGATTGAATTCACGGCCCCATTTGTTATATTTTACTGTTGATGATGTTGCAGCTGTTGAAACTGTTGAATCAATACCCTCTATTTGAAAAGTCAACACTTTTAAATAGAGTACTAAAGCCTCGGCTTGATCCTAAATGCATGCATTTTACGTATAATTTTCTGCTTTTCTTGGCAATTCTTTTTTTTTTTTTGCCAGCTTCATTGGTGTTTCTGTCAGAGAGTCAAGTTCCAGCAAATCGCCCGCATGGTCATAATTTTGTTTCGTTTCGCTTATCGACAAACTGCAATCAGCATATAACTTTTACCCAGTCACACATAAAGTAGCATGTGGCCAGCTGTCGAGAATGACCAGAGACCAGAGACACCCTCATTGTATCACTTAGTGCTAAAAACCATACCGATAAGGAGGAGTAGAACTCACCCCCATAGCTGTGTCATTCTGCAAAAAAAAAAAATCCAACTGAAACCGAAAGAAGGCTCAGGAAATTATGCGTAATGAAGTAAGCACTTTCTGAATGGCTGTATGTCTGTGTGTGTGTGTGTGTGGTCTTATCAGTGTGTGTCTGTGTTGATAGCTGGAAATTGCTTGTTGCTGTTGCTGTTGTTGTTGTGGCTGGACCTTAGCTGGGTAGTTTTTATACGCTTCGTTTCCGCGTCAATTTCCTTTAATGTGCTGTGGCGTGATGTCCCTTAGCAAACACACACACACACACAGAGAGAAAGAGATATCTGTATATGTGTGTGTGTAACTCTCAATCAGTTTTGCGCTTTATGCGCATTTTTATGGCTTTTGCTTGCTTGTTGCTGGCTGGCACTGGCACTGTATTTTATCTGCGTAATTGAGTTCGTTTGCACATTAGCAACAGAAACAACAGCAACATCAGCAACAACAACAACAAGAACTACAAACATCAGTTTTGAATTGTAGGACTAGGGGTAGAAATTATGGTTTGTTATGGACAAACGTAATTGGGTTTGCGTTTGCCATGTGTTTGTTATATAAATGTAGAGTAAGTGTGTTTATATGAGAAATGTGTTGTTCTGTTGGCAACATGAGCCTTCAAAAAAGCTGTAAGCGATGGCAATTTTGTTATTTATTAGTATTGTGAAAGAATCTTTGTTTATAGCCAATTTAAACAACATATACTTTTTAAAGGCGATTCCTTTGATCATAACAAATTTCTCTTGCGCATTGTGTGGTGTCTATTACTTACTACTCAATTGTAAAAAATGTGTAACTTCCGATAATTTGCTGCTAATTTTGGTAGTTTTTTTATAATTAAGCAGGTTATATTTTATACGTGTTTTTATTTGGATAACCTTTACAAAAAAGTCTTAAAGGATTTTTAAAGCTGTTCAAAAGTGTTTCTATATTAATCAAGCATCGTGACGAAAATAGTTTTTGGTGGATTTGAAATTTGATTTTATTTTAGTTTTGTAAATTTTGAATTTTTCTTTATGTATTGCTATATATTAATTTGATTTTAGTTTCTGCACAGTTTCTTAGTTGGAAAAATTATCATTTATTTGACCTAATAGTAGACTAAGTACCTGTGCAATACCATCACACTTTTGCCATTCGTAAAGTATACCAAGAGTGGGAAATCAAATAATTTACATTTTATCCAATTTAAAATTTTGGTTCATCCATTTTATAGTATACACAATTCTACCTTTATTTTACCTGCACTGCAGCTAATAAATTCTCATTTATTCTTTGTGGAAAAATGCACAGAATTTCGTGGCATCATCGTCCCCCCACCCTCATCCCATTTTAATGCATATCATTATTGAAATTCTATTTAATTTATATTTGGTATTTATTTTTTGCTCGTTTCAGGTATGTCTATGGATTTATATAGCTGTCAGGTATTTACGATCTCATTTTCAGTTTTATTATGTAAAATAGAGCGCACTTTTTGTGTTTTGTTTTAATGAGTCAGCCATTCCTGCCGGATGCTGCTGCTGCTGCTGCTGGCCACCAATTTCATTCGCCATTTTTTCGTTTTACTTTATTTTGTTGGCTAAACTAATTGCCTTTCCTATGGCTCAGCCATAAATAAGAAATATGAACAAATGGCAATGTGAGAATTGCGTGCTAAAACTACTTAAAGATAATACCGATTTCGGCAATTTATTGTGGCATAAAATGTTCGTTCACAGAGAAAGAGGTGCAAAAAAAGAGAAAAACGAAACTTTAGCTGAATCACGACTTTGGTACAATTTGACTTCTCCTTTACCTTTACCATTTCCACTGGGTTTTAGTTTTCTGTAGTCCAAACGAAACCAAGTCAGCCGCAGCAGCATTTCAATCAGCAACGTGCCACGGGCAAGGTGCTGGTGCTATAGAAGCATCGCCAATCGCCATTGTGAAGAAAAAGTTGCGCTCAAAATTAGCCACATTTATGAGCATGACCGGCAAGCCGAGGCGCGGTGAGGGGCGGGAGAGCTAATGCCAACTGGGAAACGTGTGAACGTGAATGGGTAATCGATGAGTCGGTGCCAGTGCAGTGCAGGCGATCCAAAATATAAAAGCTACGTGCACAAGGTCAAGTTGTTTATGGCCAGCACTTGATATTTGATATCATCGTCCGTTCCTCCGTTTAGAGTGTTTTTTTATTTTCATTTTTTTTAGTGTTTCGTGCCGAGTTATGAATATGTATGAATAATGTGCTAAAAGTGCATGGCTTTTGCTTTTGAGTTTATTTGATATCAAATGGAATGAGTAGATGAGTTCACACACTCGTATTGTTTTCAATACGTTTTGTCAATGGCTGAGTTGGCAAATTGATTTTGAATTTGGAAGCTTGAACATGCAGAAAAAATTATGGGAAATTGGTTCGACTTTGAGGTTGGAAGAAATTAGAGTTAAGAAGAAGAATTTAGAACTTGACCCGAAGTAATTATCAAATCTACACTATTTAGAAAAGTATTAGAATGAGATTTAGAGGATATCAAAATGATACCAGTTTGCACCTGGTTAACACTTTTTTGTATAAATTTTTTGGTGTCAACTTGAATCATTATGATTAAAATGATCATTAAAATTTAAGATTGACTTTTCAGCCCCAAAGAGCCAAGTTAAGCTTTTCTTTATCTCTTGACGAGTGTGTCTGGAATCTTACGCATTCGCAGAAACTCTTTGTGATAAGCGCGAATAACGTATCCTCTGCAGCTGTCTTCATTTCGAACGTCTCGCATTGGACGTCTTCTTGCAAAGCGCAGAAATAGTCACTGTAGCATTGTAGCGTGGATATATCCTGTCAAAAGATTTTGTTATTGACACATGTTACTTATATATCACTCACGTAATTAAAGACTGACTTTAATCAAAAAAGCTTAGAAATATTTGTTATAACGTGTTTAATATTGTGTATAATTTTGATCATTGTCAAAAAAAACACATAGTACGTTTGGGATAATTACCTATAGTGTTAGGGGCGACAAATCAAATATTTTTCAATTATGGGAAATTGGTGTACAAAAATGTGTATAGGAGGCGTCCAAGATATGTGCCTTTAGCCGAATGTATTTATATGAACAGTGGAATCAGGCTATAATCAAGCTCCTAATAGATCTAGATCATCAAGACAAACCAAATGTAAATCGACCTAAAAAGTATCCAGCTAAAAAATTAAGAAGCGTAAAACATAAAGAAAGCCTGTTGGAGGGGACAGAAACGATTGGCTAACATTTATCGCCTCGGCCTTCAGTTAATCCGCTCTCACAGTTTGTATATTTCACGATTTTAAATATAATTAATTAATCAGTTGTCCTTCAATTTTGTAACAAATTTTTATGTCTCGGTGGAGGTAGCTCCTTTTTTTATCCAAAGACTTTAATATATATCTAAAAATAATGGGGCGTTACAATCAAGAAATAGTTATCTTAAATTGTTTAGATTCTGCAACAGTAAGTTGCAGGAGGATAACAAAAGGATAGGCAATTTCAGTCGGACGTTGCACTACGGTCCCAAATCACAAAAAGATAGCCAAAAGACGAAATATTATTTTAGTGGCACATCGAGTTTGTATTGTGACCGTTAATAAGAGGGAAGTGTCCCTACGTGGCTCAGATGTGAACCCCGTTCTTGAGCGTCGAGCATGCCTCATCGTTTACTCGTCATGCTTCGAAAATAACACAACGTTCAGAAGCTATATCTAGCTTCTACAAATGGATTTTACTCCAGAAAGTAAATGCGATTTATTGTTCGAAATGAATATAATAGTGAGTCGTTAATAAAACTAGAGGTTTTTTCTTGGTTTTAAAAAGTCGTGTTGGAAAAAGCAGTTAGACAAAACTTCCAACAAATTTTAAAGTATATCCAGAACTTTGATGCGGATTTAGTCTTGGTGATCATTTTTGTGCGACTCGACAGCACTCTTCCCTAATTCGCCAAACCAATTTTTTTAAAGTATTTTGGTTTATTATTTAGTGAGTTTAGCTGGCTCAAGGTCCGAAAAAGTTGTGTTTGTTCACAACTGAAAACAACTTTTGCATTATTGTACACCAAAAATGAGCTGGTTGCCTATACGGTACCGTTTCATCATTCTCCCGAACGAATCTTCAGTAGGCTTATCGCTGGAGAAACCATCGCATCACCTGCCTTTCCATACAATCAATGTTTTAATCAGTTGGGAACCTCAAAAAACATTTAATGTAAAAATAGGACAAGCTACCATGTTTTCAACTACTCAATAGATAGTATTGATGATTCTTAGGATATTTTCTGTATCCATTTGGACTGGATAGTTAACTATCATTTTTTTTTTTGGGAATCATTGGATATTTTCGAAATCGATTCTTTTTGCTTAAAAAAAAATATATCAGACTAGCAAAAAGCCCGTCGCGCTTCGCTGCGCCTTGAACAGTATAGATCCCATATCAGAATCAGTTTGAAGTCAATCGTGAGAGTCAAATATTTACCAATTTTGAAAACATTCTATAAATTTATTTCCTCTGTAGAGCCCAGAAATCGAATCATACATACATAGGCTTGAAATCAACGTTTTACTACTTTGCTTTTTCAGCGTTACGACTTTGCTGCTGTGTTCTTACCACCCCCATCCCACCTACACCCCACCCACTCCCAATCTACTTCTTTCACAACTTCCACCCGTTTCCACCCACTTCCCGCCTACATCCCACCCACTTATCACCCAATTCCCGCCCAGATCCAACCCACTTCCCACCCACATCCCACACACCTCCCACCCACCTACCACCCACATCCCACCCACCTCCCACCCACTTACCGCCCAAGTCCCAGCCACCTCCCACCCACATCCCACCCACCTACCACCCAAATCCCACCCACATCCCTCCCACTTCCCCTCCAGTTCCCACCCATCTCCCACCCACATCCCACACACCTCCCACCCACCTTCCACCCACCTCCCACCCACCTACCGCCCAAATCCCACCCACCTACCACCCACATCCCACCCACATCCCTCCCACTTCCCCTCCAGTTCCATCCCATCTCCCACCCACATCCCACACACCTCCCACCCACCTCCCAGCCACCTCCCACCCACCTCCCACCCACTTCCCGCCCACATCCCACACACCTCCCACCCACCTACCACCCACATCCCACCCACTTACCGCCCAAGTCCCAGCCACCTCCCACCCACATCCCACCCACCTACCACCCAAATCCCACCCACATCCCTCCCACTTCCCCTCCAGTTCCCACCCATCTCCCACCCACATCCCACACACCTCCCACCCACCTTCCACCCACCTCCCACCCACTTACCGCCCAAGTCCCAGCCACCTACCACCCAAATCCCACCCACATCCCTCCCACTTCCCCTCCAGTTCCATCCCATCTCCCACCCACATCGCTCCCAATTCCCACCCACCCACATCCCACCCCCTTCCCGCCCAATTTCCACGGTAAGGAAAGTCCTTATTTGAATTATTTCATGTTGCTGTTATTTTAGTTGTGGCTGGAGTTTTTGTATTTGCGTTTGTTTTTGTTTTAATTGCAACTGTAGTTTTTTAATTTGTACTCTGTCTTGTTGTTGTTGCCGAGGCAACTCAATTCAATTGCTCCCACGCACACATTGAAATCGTTTCTCTTCGATTTATGCTCTCTGGGCTTTGGTTTTGCGTGCGCTCTTTGTTCTCTGATGCAACAGTAAAGCAAAGCGTGCCTTTCGAAATGAACTGGGAGCAAATGAGTGGCAACCTTTACCACCATCTTTCCACCCAAAGGTGCCCAGCAAACAATTTCATATAAAAATACACGTTTTGTAAGCGTTCAAATATAAGCCAAACGCTTATTAAACGCTGCTGTGACATTTATAAAACGCATCAAAGTAAGCGTTCTATAATCGAAACGCACCCATCATTATAAGCTTAAAAAAGACGCTTGCAAAACATGTTTTATAATTCATTTTCATAAGCTTACAACAAGTTTTGTAAATACGGTTACAAAACACGTATTGTAAGTGAAGTAATAAAGCGTTTTAAACATTTATTTTGTGAGTGTTCTGGTTGGTTATTTTATTATTCAAAAATTTAAATTAAATTAGATTAGCGTTTTCCCTGCTTTCAAAGGAAATACAAAGTCTTTTCCTTCTTTCCTATCAGAGTGAAAGTCTCTGCAATAGAATTTGAATATACATGTAAAAAGTTGACTTTAAACTGCAAGAAAGCATTGTTACTCACGACGAATGGCAGTGGCGAATGTTATGTCTTGTCCGCAGCAAATTTCCTTGCACTTGATGTAAACAGTCGTATATAATTTGCTTTATTAATTTTTTCCAAATATTATTGCTGCTGGCATTAAATTAATTTAAACGCGCACTTATATTTTTAAAGAAAAATGTTCACTTGTTCGCTCTTGAAAAAAAAGAAAACAAGAATGATATACATACACAGTTTTTTTCTTGCCTTTGCTTAAGGTTAGGCAGCTGCAGCTGCCTAGCACAAAGATCACAAGGGAGAGAGAGAGCGCCAAGAGAGAGTGCCAAGAGAGCGAGAGAGAGAGCACGAAATCTCTCGGTCGCCGAAACGACATTTGAAAATCGAAGGCTGACATACGAAAATGCATGAAAAAGTAAGCTTACTTTAAGCTTCTTTTTCATAACGTTTGCTCAATTGCTGGCTGGGTGGTTGATTTTCGGGAAGATTGGTATGCAGTTAATGTTGAATTATTTTTATTGATTTTTAAAAATAAGTTTGAACTTGATCGGATGAAAAACAAAAAAGTTTCATACAAAAGTTTTCCGCGAATTTTCCACATTTCCCGGCAGAATTTTCCAAAATCCTTTCTTAGTACTCACTTTCAGCATAAGATAAAACTACTGTGAAAATCTCATCTTCCTATCTTTTATGGTTTCGGATGTGCGACGGTCACCAGTCAGTCAGTCAGTCAGGTTGAACAGTTTTATATATATAGATATAAAATATTTCATTGATCTTTATTATTCATCCAAAGGAGCTGTAAAATGTGAAAAGGACTTTAAAAAAATGGATCTTAGTGTGGATATTCGAATATCCATTCTAGGGGGATCTTTTTTCTCTCTCTGTGTGTAAGCAAATATTTTCTGTATTGTGAGTGGGAACTTCTCTGTTCCCATTGCCGACCCCAGGTATGGAATCAGCATTACCACCGAAATTGTGTGATATCGTCCATTATTGGTCTTAGTGTGGCCCCGCTCGATTTTCAACATTATGTTTAGTCATTTTATTTGGAAGACTCGCCAATAGTATTGAATACAGTCAAACACTTTTAATTTTCTTTATTTTTGTTACCCCCTCGAAATACGTCTTGTCATTATTTGATTGCAACAACTTAATCCTTGACCCCGCATTATTTGTTGTATTATTTGTATCGACTTGCACTGTTCAACCAAGTTGATTGATTTCGTTTGGCTAAACGATTTGTCATGTCTGTTAGTTTTCGTTTTCAATTTGTTCAATCAATTTTGCTAGTTTGGGCAAATGGCTGAAACTATTTCTATTTGAAATGCTTGCCATGTTTCGTGGCGGATTCTCGAAATCAAAAGTTATGCTCTAACACCTCCCCCTATTCCGCTTCTCTGCATTGTGTTTGCGTTTTCGCTGTCACTTTCCATTTTAGACTTTGGCAGAAATTTGCATTTTGTCTGTTATTGAATATGCTTGTATCTATGTATGTACGTGTGTCTGCGTGTGTGACATACAATAAAGCGGACCCAGCGCGCACACGTTTTGTCCCACGAATTCATTTAATTTCTGCCGCCGCCGTGTATTTCATTTCAATCGGCTTTTGCTTTTCATTTGGCGCGACTTTCGCACCAATTTGCATATGGAGATGGAAACTATGACAACCAGCAAAGCAGCCACCTGCCACCCCCATCCTAGGCATCAAATTAAAGTGACCAAGAAAAAAATTGAATATGAACTGCGTCAAAATTGAAAACAGAGCTGCAAGTGAAACGTGTTCCCACTGCCAAAGGACTGGGACGTGACCCAGCAGCTCGGGGCTGTAAATTCTCGAGAGGGGGGAGCCCCAGGTGGATGGACTTTGGCACGTCCCCGCAAATGTTTAATAGAAAAATTATGCACTGATTTGTATTTGTCTTAATCTTTTTTGCTGTGTCATTTTCATGCCCGACTGGCGCTTATGCAAATCGCCTCCCCAAAACAAAGCAGCAGAAGAATAAATTGCAAAAGTGTCCTCCTCGGGCTCGAGTGGAGGAGGACAGGCTATCGATGGCAGCAATTTCCGGCGCAAAAGCGAATAAGCGAAAAAACGAAAAACGCCTCCGCCAGCATCGTAAAAACAAACGCCAAATCCAAATCCAAGTCTAACAAAAACAAAGTCGAAAAAATAGAAAGGAGAAACTCAATTGGAAGCCACTGGGCGACACTTGAAGACGTTTTCAGTTCTTTTGCTTTACGCATAACATTGTGAGGCACTTTGGAACTGCAAACTTTCCGCTGTAATACCCGAACCGTTCCGCCCCAGCTGTCCGCCCCTTCACGAGGTTCGATTTGTCAACGATTTGAAATGGCTTGCATTTCTTATTTTATTGGCTTTGGCTCTAGAATTTCATTTTATTGGCCATTTTGGGTGACCTTCGCGTCTGTGTCTGGAGCTTTAGCTTGGGCATTCCTTCGAGAAGCGGATTCCGCACCGGCCAAACCAAAAGTTTTTGCATAATTTGAATTGCTTGCATTCGAGTGTTGGCGCTGGAGTTTGTGTTTCGATTTCTTGTAAATTCAATTTCCCGTAATTGTCGAACCAAAGTGGTCATAATAACTCAAGCTAAGGCCTCTCAAGGCTTCCCCGGCTTCCGCCTGGAATTGGGTTAATGGTCTAAGATGCATTTAGCTGCAATTATTGTGGCTAGGTTTTTATTTCTGCAATTAATTGGCACCATCCTGGCAAGGCAAACTTTCACCTCATCCACACGCTGGTTATTATGAACCTCATCAAGCTGTGCCCTGGGGGTCATCCAGGTGTCATAATCAAATACAACTTCAACATGTCGGCAATTAAATAATTACTATACACATACGCATTAAGCGCAGGCAGGAGGCGGAGACCCCACAAACGTAATGAGTGCTGGCCTTATGGAAAAAGGTTGCCACATTCCCTTCGTTGTGTGTATTCAAATGAATGCCGACGTTGAGGTAAACAAATTCAGCAGAGAGCATGCGTGTTTTTTGATACTGTAAAAAAATACATGGAAGTTGCGATTTAATTAGTGTTTTCGGCATTTTTGGAATAATCTAGAATTAAAATGAAGTAAAACAACCTTCGGTTTGCGAACAATTGTAAGGGAGCTTAACACTCAGTATAGAGTTCAGAAGTAGATTGATTCAACAAATCTTTGGACTTAGCTCAGGTTTTCGGCTCACTTAGTTCCTACAGTTCAATTGCCTCCAGTTCAAACAGCGTTAAAAAAGTGTTTCAAAAAGTTTCAACGAAGGAAATCATATCAGTTAATCTTATTGCTATGGATTAGCGAGAGCGGAGATAGTCCGTGCCCAAGATAAATGCAAAATGCTGATATGCATGTACATATTACTTCCATGTGAAATATTTATATTTTTGTTTAACAAGACGATACATCATTATTGAATATTTTTCTGAGGCGATATATCGGAAGAATATATTTTGGTGATATTTTTTGTCGATACTTTTGGTGGTTTTTTCCAATATGTATAAGTGACGTTTACTGAGTGCATTCCTTAAAATATTTGTGTGCTCCTAAGACCCTCCTCGTCCCAAAAATTTTTAGCTGTACATTTTAGGCTATAAAACATCTGGTCTATGTATTCAAACTAATTTTTAACAATAAGTTTCTGAATAAAATTAAATATATATCGTGACTGTTTTTACGACCTTAATAATAAACAGAGTAGCAAGTTTTAGCAGGCTCAGGTTATCTTTCCACATAACTTTAAAGAGGAACACACAACACCACAAAGGATTACTGTCGACTATAAAGCTGTTTCAAGATCCTCCCGGTTCTATCTTCAGTATTATTTGTCCATCGACTGCAATTCAGCAGACAGCATTGCTATAATCGACAGCTATAATCAAGGGCAAGCTAACCAGCCTTCTCTGTAATCTTGTGTGCCCTGACCTCTAGCCGGCTGAAACTTGCCAGTTCGATATAGATTTCTTTAGTTAAACTTTGGGCCGATTACTCTTCTTTCAGATAGCTCTTATGGGTCAAATGATCTCACAATTTAATCTGCTTTTTTTAAGAATACGTGACTAGTAGCTCTATGTAGAAAATGAGAAATCGGCAGATTTTCGCTTATTTCAATCTTTGCACCATAGTTTAAGGCGTTTTTAATCATTTTTTTGGAGCATGCCACCAATTGACCAACTTTTCTGTACGATTTTCCGTCCAAAATAAATTTTTTGATAAGATCGCGCTTCTTCGCAGTGCAGTGCTTTCCACATGGAAATCCACTCTATATAATTTATTGGGATTTGAAATATATATGAGATACAGATAAATAAAAATTGTCCTTAAGTGATGGTAAGATCATCGAAAAACCGCGATAGTAGGTACCACACTTGACAGTCCCTATTGTCAAGTCCATACAGGCCATAAACTAGAGATAAGAATAGATAGTACTGTGTTTTTAAATTCACAATCAAAGCCTTAGTTCGCGGGCTATGGGTATTTTTATACAGGCCTCAGAATAACATTGACCCCTTAGGTACCAAGAGCTTCTCCAAAATTCTGAAAAAAATCACATGAATAAAATTCGTAATTTCCACTAAAAAAATTGAAATCTTTTAAAATGTCTTTGTACCAAAGATTTTGTGCAGCTGGTTTTTTTTTTTTTTTTTTTTTTTTTTTTGGTTTTTTTTTTTTCTCTTTTTTTTTTTTGTTTTTGTTTTTTTTTTTTTGCGGGGGTGGTTCTTTTATTTGTTCATAACTTGAGAACCGCTCATCCGATCTTTATCATTTCTTCAGCAAATCGATTCATTTTGCTAATTACTAACTATCTCTAGAAGGTACGTCTATCTTCAAAACTGTCGGAGATAAAGGTTTTTTTCGAATTGCGGGGCGGGAGGGGGCGTGGCAAAAATTGAAAATAAACTTGATCTGTCCCATACATGTCAAACCTCTATCTCTTACCAGCTCAGAGATCTGTTTGTTCGAACGGTCGGACGGACAGACAGACGGACAAACGGATAGTCGGACTGACGGGCATGGCTATATCGACTCGGCTCTTGATGCTGATCAAGAACATATATACTTTATGTGGTCGGAAATGCTTAGTTCCAACTGTTCCATACTTTTGCACAAACTTAAGTATACTCTATGTACCTTTGGTACAAAGTATAAAATTGCCATTAAAACACGAACCAAGGCTTCGTTGGTAAAGCTGAAAACGCAGTTTGGTCTATTTTTATCCCTTGCATATGGCCAATATGGACTCGATGATGGGTGCTGTCCAATGTGGTACCCACCATCGGGGTTTTTCCATGCATGTGTCCACCTTTTAAGGACATATTTTAATGGTCAGTAGCACCAGATATGTAAATTCTCTAAAAATTATATACTAAGTTAGTCCATAATGCCGGGAGTTTAGTATAACAATTGTGGTGACTCACTTTATCTTTGGTGAATTTTCAACTCGTCTTTTTTAAACCAGCAACAGTTTTATGTTGCTAGAATAAATGTGCCGAACTTAAGGTGTCTAGTTTCACAATTTATTGGTTCCGTTCTCAGACTATTTTGAGTGCTCCACTGTGTTATACGAACATCTTATTTTCCAAGACACCACTGATTCCGGGAAATTTTTGTGATTTCATCTGAATATTAATGCTTTTTAATATTCTGATTTTTTGACAATTATCAATTGTCTATTTGGAGCACTAATCTTTAACTATTAAATAATATCCATGTTTGTTTATTGCAAAACACTTGGAAATCCAAATTAATAAATAATACAACTTTCATTTGTCTCTACAAAATTGCCTAATTGTGTATCGTTTACTGACAATTTTCTGCAATTGCTTCATTTGATTTGAATTAAAAATCAATTCCTTTAGCAATTATGCGCATTTTGTGTTACCATTGACCCACAATCAGAAATGATTGCATTTCGCTTTTAATTGAAATGCCAACTTGTCAATGATAAAGTAGACGATGTGCTCCGAAAATGGAAAATTGGATATGCGTAAACGAGTTATCATTGAATAAAGTTCATTGTCATTTATTCAGACACTTGGAGAAGTGTCATAAAACAACAACAAAGAGTTCAATGATTCATCAAGCAAAATAACAAAAGATTCTGAGCTTAATTAAGAATGAGGTAAGACACGTTTTGTGGCTCAATAATTTTCAAGCTCCCACCCTCTGTGATGATTCAGTTTTCATTTTGTTCCAATTATCACATATCTCGCCCGCATTTTAGTCTCTACCAAGTTACAAAATCATAAAAAATATAAATATAATGGCTCACCCCCTCTCTTCAGTGTCCTCTTCCGACAAACAAAAAACCATTTGGTGCTAAATTAAATCACTTGAAGATGCCTCCGCGCGATATTAAAAGCGCATAGAATTGGAATTCGAGTGAAATCATGAAAAATACAAACAAAAAGGCGGCGACAACAACAAATACAACAAATTAAAATGACCTAGATTATGGCCAAGTGTTGATGTTGCTGCTGTTGCTGTTGGTTATTGTGATGGTGGCCCATCATAGAGAGAGAAATGACGACGACAACTGCCTGACTGAATGAACCTCATGATGAGCTAACGAGCAATTTAAGAATTTAATTTATGTGCACAGATATATGACAATCCCGGAGTGTGTGTGTGTGTGCAACAGCAACATGGTCCCAGCGTTTGGAGCCTAATGACGCGGCCACTTAAGCGTGTGCACCCTGTGTCTGTGTCTATGTGTGTGTGTGTGAGAGCGCGCCACATTGGCTGCGGTTCTGGCTGCGTCTCTGCAGCAGCAGTAGAGTTGCTGTTGTTGCTGTCGCGTCGGCAACATGTAAAAGTAATTGCCAACCCGGATGCCTGCCGCTGCCAGCTTTGACTCTCTGTGTCTATGTGCCACATGAAAGCCAGAAATTAGAAACGGATCTGAAATTAGAAATGCCTCAAACACAACACAACCCAGCGCAACGCAATGGTGGCCTCCAGTTGCCGCTGTCGTCGTCACGATGTTTGGCACTTGTTCCCGGTTCTCTCTGTGCGAGCGCGAGTGCTGTGTGGGTGATGCTTTATATAAAGCTTAAGATATGCCCCCACTATTTGGCCAAATCCAGCAGTCACCATGTCTGCTGCAGTTGGACACACTTGGCATGCTGCCCTATATACGAAAACGACAAAGTAGGAAGAATGGGAGAGTAGGAGGAGACACGGAGACTGGGTGGCACTCATGCATGGGGACGCGTGGGCGTCAATTGTTGGCAACTCTTACATTTTATGAATTTAAAAATTGGCAATAAACGTTTGGAGCAACTTTGTCTGCTTCGCTATGTACTGCGAGAAAAACTCATTAAGAAGGAGGATGAAAATTTCTAAATTGGAAAGTTTGAGTCAAATTTGCAAACTCTTTAAAATCTTGAAAACCAAATCAAAATTTTTGTTCTAATAATTTGCCAATATGTATATTTGAATGTTATAACTTAATGAAAAGTTGTCAACTCTAGGATAACTTAAATTCAATATACCAGCTCAGTTTCTAAAACGAAAATAACTATCAACACCCAGTTCTACCCTCATCTTTCCCCCCAGTGTATATTCTTACTAGGTTCATTCAATCGTCGGCATCAACTTTGCCATACTCGTATTATCTTTTACACTCGCATTAAAAGCTCACTTTGCCCCAGCCCAGGCAAGAGGGTGAAACCCTGTCGCTGGCATCACCTTCTGACATGCTCCACTCCAGCAACAGCAGCCGCCTGCAACTCCACTGACAACTCAACTTTATATTGTCTGAAGTCGTGTGCTCGTGTTACGCCCACCGGCTTTTCAAGCTTAACTAGAGTTCAGCATTTTGGCGTCACTCAAGCGTCAAAGCGTTTTGCAGTTAGCTAGAAAAAGACGTTGCCCAAGTTTGGACTTGGACCCAACCCGTCCACTACACTCCTACTCTCCTTCTCCTTGCCGCGTGCCCTCGCACTCTCTCGTTCGTCTTCAGCTGTTTAGTGTTTGCTGCTGTTAGTAGGTCAGAAGTTTGCTATGTGTGAAATTGTTACTTTTACTCCTAATAACACAAAACACAACGTGACTTTGTCTCTTTTGTGGGGATATTTTATTGCTGTCTGTCTTTCAGTGTTTGCTTTCATTTTTATATGCGATTTTAATGCTGGGTGAATGTCATGTTCTGAGTCTCTGCTCTGCCCTGCTACTGGTTTTCATTTTATGAAAGAATTAAGTGGAGCGGGAGGAGTACGAGAACAGGGGGCAGGGGGCAGACAACCAGACATGGCTAAGCAGTTCTTTGTTGTTGTCGTTGTGAATAAAGAATTCTTTGAAGTTGTCATGAAATTTAATAGAACACCCAAAACTGATTGGATCGTCTTAGAAATTGTATTTCTCCAGAAAATGTCAGCTTTAAAGCAGGAAATAAATAAAAATGGGAATCTTATAAAAGTTTCCCGTTTAAATTATAAACTCTTTACGCATTAATATTAAGACCAAATTAAAAAAAACAAACGTGAATCGAAGATTTGATATGATTGCAACTGGACCTGCAATGCTATGAGATGACTTTAAAATAAAGAAAACTTAGATTGAGATGTATATAATCTTAAACAATTTCAGGGCTTTCTGTAAGCTAATGAATCGCTTATAAAATCTTTTAGTTTCAACTTTTATGTTATAGCACCTATATTCAAAAATCGAATATAGTTAATTTTTAAGCTTTAAGCTAGAGTTAAATACATTTTTTCAATATATAAAATTAAAATTAATTTGATTGGCAATTATTGCAATGCATATTATTTTATTAAATCAAATCAAATTAAATGCATTAGGCCTTTGCCCATCATACTTTTTAGGTTTTTATTTTCCAGCTTTTTCTGAAGTCAAAAGCTAAAGCAGGAGTGCTCACTACCTATGCGCACGCCTCGCATTCGCAAACCAAAATGTATTGCAACAAGAACTTCGTATGTTTTCACTTTTCTGATTCTCTACTCTGCCTCTAGCAAAACCGAATAAAACAACAAATAAAGTTTCGTCGTCTTTAGCCTAGATTTTGTTGATGGCGACGAACGATTTCGTGTGCTTCACCCATCCACGAGCACACACACTCTTTCTATTAACTGTGTTTAATGTGGTACCCCGCCGTTAGCTGGCACTGTGCACTGGTGTTGAAGAGTGTTAAAGTATTCTATAAGTATTTAAACGCAAAACAACCTGTAAAAAAAATTTTATTTACAAAAATTTTATGTTTTACATGCAAAACGAAGAAGTGAAGCTTACATTACAATTGCCTTCAATTTAATTCCATTTAAAATTTAACAAATTTCGCGATTTTGAGAACCTTATCGCATCTTTAAATTTTGTTCGGGTCACAATCCGCCGCTTTTTACTAAACGATAGTTTTCCGCCGAAATACCAAAAATCGACCAGACACTTTTTTTATCGGCCCGCCACAGGCCGCCCCAACTTAACAACAATCTTTTTACTCGTGGTCGTGATAATTCCAGCTCATACACAAATTGAGTCGTTTTTTGCAATTTTTTAAAATTTGTGATCTGTTCACATCAAGGCTTGCAAACCTGTAACATTTTGATCCACATTCGGTTTGGGGGTTCGAACACGTTGTAAAGTTTAAGGTTTGGATCGCAGACTAGTTCCTGTACCTATTTAACCTAAGGTTTTGGGTTAAACCGTTTGGGCCTCGAAATTCGCCAATTTTTCGATCAGGAACAGTCGAATGGACCACATGGTCCTTATTGTACCCACTAAAAGGTTTTCAAACGAGCTAGGTTTTTAAAATTTAAAAGCACTCTAGATAATCACAAGCATTGTCAAAAACAGTGAATAAAACAAAGAACATTTAACACTTTTGTCCTCATAAAAGATGATATTATTCCGTTCCTGTTTAGAGTTGACAGTAACTTTATTTCTGAATTGGTTTTTTCCCTCTGCGTACATAAATGTACGAGATTTGCTTTATTATCATTTCAACTTTCGGTCATAATATTTAGAAAGTTATTTAAGTTCTTAAGAAATAGACTTCAATACTTTTTTGGGTCCGGTTCGGGGTAAGGTTCAGTAGGTTAAACATTTGAAAGGTTCTGGTAATGGTTCGTTTCGAGTGACACAAAAAATGGAACCGAACCTGTTCTTTAGGGACCCGTTTGCAGCCTTGACTCATAATATCTCCTATTTATCCGTCGGCAATTGCCAGCTTTTTATCAAAATTTAAAAAATTACGAAATTTTGTTGACCGTTTTATCACTTAGCCATGTCTCAGAAAATACTTGAGCTTTGAACTTGAAGTTTGGTGTGGAAGTTAATAATATGGTGTTATTACTTATTTTTCAGAATCGAACATAGCTTCTTACCTGTTATAAGCGGCTCAAAAGTGTTTTAGAGGCATATCTGATTATTTATTTTAGCTATGGACTTGAAATCTTTTTTGTTGGTTGGAAATATGAAACCGATTCCGAACCAACGTGAACCTTTAAAAATGTTGAATGTGATAACCAACTGGTTCTTGGTTTAATTTAATTTAATATATAAAGGAACTGGATTATTGAAGAATTTTGCAAAAGATACATACCAACACAATTATTAGTGGTATCCCATATTTAAGGACAGTCGGAAAAAATAAAGTAAGTCTTTGGTCTGAGTTTTAAATCTCAGAAATGACAAGTTTGCCAATGCTTTCTTCTGCCAAACGAACATACCCTTCGCAAGCGTATTTAAAAAGAAAAAAATAAACGAACAAAAACCCATTACAAATCAGAACTGCGGCAAAAGTTGAAAAGCGCTTGGTAATTATGCCTCTATTTACGTAAAGTGAGGGGAGTTGTTTGGGTTTTGGCTTTGATTGAAAGTTGAAAATGGGTTTGGGGTCGGTCTAATGCCAAATCCGCCAGCTCACCAGCTGGGGCCAGAAAATTTCCTAACAAAAATAAACAGAAATCGCTTTGTCAGTGAGCCAAAAACAAGCCAGAAACTTTAGCCATTCTGTGTGGTGGTCGGAGCGACTGATGAAAAATCATTATTTAATTTGCTATGTTTTCCGTAATGGTTTTCTATGCTCTTTATTCTGTTATTGTTATTGGATTTCGCTTTTGCTTTTGTTGCAAGCGGGCAAGAAAATGTGCCAATGTTAATTTTGTTTTCTTAGCTAATTATTTTCATTTGCTTTGTGTGTCGATTGCCTCAGTTTTCCCACTTTTAATTACATCAGAGAGTGAAAATCATAAAGGAAACAAACTACGAAAATGTATCACAAATAATTATGTAAATTTAATTAATATCAAATTACGTTTTCATAGCGTGATAAATAAATTTAAATTGTCCTTAAGACTTGGATTAGCTTCACCCGCAGACCTAATTGCTGCGGGCAGTGGGGTGGAAAGGCAAGATTTATGCTTTTTCCTTTTACGAGCATATAAAAATGTTTTATTTTTTATTGCTGGGCCGGCGGAAGTGCTTTGATAAGCAACAATCCAACAACAACAACAACACCGAAACATTGGTATCAATCTTTTGTTTCTCTTTCAGCAAATTGCTTAATCAATTGTAAATTGTGCACTCGCATGTAAATGTCAATGTGACAGCTGCAACGGAAGTGCCGCCATTTAAAATGAAAACTTTGCAAAAATGAAAGTTTATTTTAAAGTGCAGTGAAGAAAACTCTGAAATGAAAACGGTGTCAATGTTGGCAATTACAAATTGCAATTAATAAATGAAAATTAAATGCAGCAGGCTGTTCAAGTTAATACTGATTGAATAATTGACTACCCGACTGGCTAGCTGACTGACTGACTGACGGACAGTGCGATTGCCTTCTCAAATTTGTGAAATACACGCGTACTTATAAGCTTAGACCCCGCCATCGCCCCTGAACCACATTGGAAACGTATCTTACCTTGAAGCGCAAAGGCATATGGCAAATGTACAACACAGAAGCTATACAATAAATACACTATTCATATATTACACTTGAAGAAAAAACTTACCCAAATGGTTTCAAAATTTACAACAGAAGTGAGAACCATTGTAATCTTTAGATAAATGGGAGCAAGCTAAACATTTCACTGAGAGCTAGTAAAGAGAAGCAACGTCGAACGCATTTTGTATTTTAATAGCTGTATAATATTTGTTTGGTCAGAAGAACAACCTGACCTAGCTTTGAAACTCAAAGGCTTCTTTATATCGTTGCTAGTTTGAAGACGGTCAGGAATTACATAATTCATCCACCACCAAGCGAATCTAATAAGAAACCAAGAATATAACTTGAACTAGCCAAATGCTTTATAGTTGTTTATACTCAGAAACTCAAACAGACACTTTAAATAAAAAGCTTGCTTTGATAAACAGTATTAGAATATTTTTAATTTTGAAAGCAGCTTACTTTGAAATAGAACAAAGTTTGTTAAAAATCTGATGACTAAACCATCCTGATTACACACATAACGATAGCGTAAGTTAAATGTTAAATAGCCTTCCTTAATATCAATTAATATCGCACCAACATTAATGTTAACTGATTAACATAATGTTAGCAGACTGCGCATGTAGACCCCAAATATATGACAAAATTGGTGACCTTCAAGAAAAAGCCGAAAAGTAGGCAACATATTTTTTTTATTAACAGGCACCGATCCCAAATATATGACAAAACCTGATATTCTTATTGCTTCGTGCTTTATGAACCGATCAATGTGAATACTTGAGATTACACAGGACTACAAAATGACAAGCCTTCTGAGGTGAAGCCCAGTTGATTTGAAATTATGATTAGTTTATGTTCACTGATTCCAAATCTGCTTTCGGTTTAGCTCCATTAGCTCTTGTTTTCAAGATATGACGGAAAAAACAACAACGCTAAGTTTTTGGCACTCGGCATTAATATTTGGATTTATGAGATATTTTCGTTCTTAAACGATTTCAGAATCTTACCCTTTTAACTAGCGCGGTTAATGGACTATTTAGATTTAAAGCATATAGCCAAACATGCTTTCTAATTCCGTGATTCTTATGACATTTAAGAAAGTTATTTGAGAAAGTTACAGCCTGTTTAAGACCCACTGAAGGTTTTGACTCCCAGTGAAGGAACTGTTTAAAGGCTACTTGGTATAACAATTTACGCTGAATCAAGTAGCCTTCTATACAGTTTCTGTACAGATTTAGAGTGACAGTCTAGTTTTCCTCCTATAAATTTAAGCAGGTTATAGCTCTGCCAAACATGCTGAAAAAACTCTCTTAATTAAAGCATTTGTTGGTCTATGTACCAAGGTATAGAAATTCGACAACCACACTAGCTAAGAGGTGATGATTTATTTTGATAACCCAATTAAATCGAAAATGTTAGGTCTTGCAATGTGAATTTATAGTAAAGATCTCGCAAAGAAATTGTCAATTATGTCAGCGTCACGCATAGTGCAAATTGTTTTGACATTCACTCAGATTGTCCAAGCACTTGAAGGTGCTCAAAATAAATTAGTGTTTAGCCAAATAAAATATAAATATTTTACGGAATTATTCAAAGTGCTTGTAATGATATATTTTGCTATTTAGTTTTTCAGTGTACATTTTAGACACCTCACGCGTGATTCGTGACATGTGCTCAGTAAGGTATGCTATTTCACCATGAATAGCAGTCAGAGGCATTTCAAGAGCTACCAATGCACCACAAACAAGTGAGAAAGTCGGTCAAGCCCGACTATAACATACTCTGAACCTGGAGTAGAAGCTGAATGTAATGCTGGTCTCTAAGTCTCTCCCTCTCTTTCTCTCTATTTCTCTCTCTCTCTTTCTCTCTCTCTCTCTCTAAGATTGTGCGGTGTTAGTTGTAAAATGTTGGGAGGGGGTGGGGGGAGGGCGATTTACTTTTTTGTTCATAACTTGCGAACCGCACATCCGATCTTTATCATTTTTTCGGCAAATCAATACATTTTGCTTATTACTAACTATCTCTAGAAGATATATATCTTTTTCTTCAAAACTGTAGGAAAAAATTGAATATAAACTTGATCTGCCTGCAAGTATAAGAGGCATATCTGTACGATCACTTGGAGCGAGCTTTTGCGAGTGTTTTCGGCAGAGACGAAGTTAGCTTAGCCTCATCGTTAGTCTTCGAGTAAAACATAACATTCGGAAAAATATGAATTTCCGTAGTTTATATCAAGACAGCCTTGCGATATTTCGATTTGATCAATTCCTAAAGAGTACACGAAATTTATAACTATTCCATTAACAATTTGTTACTTTGTTTATTTTTATAATTTATCAAAAGATCTCTTATTTTACTCCTCATATTTTTCCAAAACTGAAATTTTAGAAATATTTTTGATCTTGAAAATATTGTTTAAAACAGGAAACTTTTTAAAGATCGTTCGCCCCTTGACATGCCTAAAGTATCCGAAATCTGCAGAGGCCGCCCTACCAAATTTCAGAAATATCTTATTGTTGATAATATTTATGCTAATTTCTCTCAGTGTATAGAATACACTCTAAGTAAGTGCGCAATTGTATGTTTGCTTAATGCAAGTTTCACTTCCAATTAGCGCCATCTATCCAAACACATGCCTCATTAGAAGCCCCAAAATGAGGTTTATGTCTGTGTGTGTGTGTGTGTGTGGGATTCTCTAATTTCGAATGCTTATGCATGGATTTGATTTCAATTGTTATTGTTATTGTTGCTGCATCTCCTCGCTGTGCGACTGAAGTTTGTTAATCAATCATCTTGTTGTTGTTGTCGGCAGCACGTAATATGGTTTTGATCTTTTTTTCTAAGTAGTTTCCGCTGGGGGGTAGCTGAACTTTGTCCTGGCATGGGGTATGCAAAAGCAACACATTCTCTATGGGAAGACGAGTGAGTGAATGATTGTAATTCCATTCCAGTTGGTCGCTTTAATTGGCCTCCTAGGGACCGGGGTCTTACCTTTTGGCATTTGTGCTCGCTCATTTCCGTGAGTGAGTCTGGACGGATGAACGATGATGCGCTAAAAAGATCATATTTATCATCGCATGACAACTGATGAAACATTAATGTCGCCCGCCAAGCACATGAACTTCGTAGAGAACGTTGACGGAGTCGACACACCCCTTTACCCCCGCACCAGCCACCGACCCATGTGCATTTTAATGGCATGTCATAAAAATACGAAATCCTCTTGCGCAACGCCCAAACATCAAATTATTAAACATAAATTTCCGGTCCTGCCGTTTTGGCCTTTTATGCACGTAATTTTCCAACAATTTATCATTTTTCTTCGTTTTCGATGACAACAAAGCAACAAAAGCGGCAGCTGCTCGCCTATAAATATTTCCCCGTCTAATTGTTTTGGCAAGCCTCGAAGGCAAAGGGTTTGTCTTCGTCTAAGGAAGCCGGGAGCAGCCAGCTAGCTGGTAGTGTCCTAATGAATGAACCGACACACACACACAGGAGGAGTCTGGGTCTGCGTCGCATAAATTGTCCTCGCTGCGACAAACATTTTATGTCGTCTGGTTGTCTGCGACCGAATCTTTGCCCCTGCCTGTTTTTATGGTGCGCAAATTTCTGGTCTTTCGGCACATAAATCATTAAATTACAACAATTGCACACTCGCTGCGCTTTTGTGAGTCGCTAAAATTCTGCACGGGCCACAAAACAAAACATCTGGCAAATGGGCAAGTGTCCTGCCTTTACTCGGTCCACCTGCGCACGAAACGTCTGCTGATGCTTTGCTTTTGCTTCTCTTGTATTTACAGATCCCCCTCGGAGCGCTCCGGGAAGGGGTGTTGCGGCCAATGGTTTGCAGGACCTCCGCTGCGTGCTCTCATCGCCGTGGTGGCCTTGGGCGGTGTTGCCTGTGCGTTGGGTGGGGCGGCCCTAGGAGCCACGGGACTGGCCGGACCTCCCAATTCACATCTCACCGCTGCCCTGCTAATGATTGGTGAGTAGTAACTGAAATGGTAACATGAACAACAAGAGATTACGTAAGCCCTAACACAGAAATGTCATTAAAATGGCAATGATGATGATGATGACGATGTCGGCGAGACTGTGAAAAAGTCAGTGTGTTTGCTTACAATTGTAACAATTATGTAGAAATGCCAACCGGGTTGCTTGCTGTTTGTCATGGAGGGTGGGAGAGAGGGGAACAAAGTGCGCGAGGCACTGACCCAGTTCGAAGAACAAACAAATTTGTAAACCAGACAAGAAATGCGTCAATATTGACTAAGCATTTAGTTCCGGTTACGATTTTTATCAGGCATTGTTCACTGGAAGAGCGAAAAAGTCTTTTATCGGGCAACTGGTTTGCAATTTCTTGGATATTTAAAATATAAAGGCCTTCACAGAGATTAAATTCTTATTCAGTGGAAATTCTGTATGAGCAATATGATAAGGAGTATAAGAAACAGGCAGTGGACGTAGACCGGGACTCATTTTTCTGTCTTATTGTGGACCGAAGACCTCACGTTTTTTTTAGAGTAAAATCTCTCTCTATGTTTTAAATGAGGAGTGAGTATAAAAAGTTAAAGTGAATATTGGTATGCGAAAATAAACAATTATCTTGGATGTAATGAGCGAAAATTTGGGAAGAATGCTTTTATATTTTTGTGTTAATAGCTGTCATCTGTCGGGTGGGGAACCAACTGCGTGCAAAGATTGGTAGGGGATGGCGCCAAGGGCACAATTATGCCAAAATGATGAGGCCTCAAGAGGAACGCTTTCCATAGACACAAAGGTCGGAGAGATGTCGTGTTAACCTTTTTTTTTTTTTTTTTTTTCTCAGGGACCAATCAATTGAGCAGTTGAACTTGTGTCTATTTGTTTGCTCAATGGAGCTGCGGTCCACCGCTTCGAGGCTTGACAAGACAATCGAGCTCCAATGCTATAGCTGCAACCGTAGCTACACTGAAAAAAAAAGTTTATATTCAAAACAAAGACAAGAACAAAAAAGTTGTGGTTCGAGTACCAGGAGGGACGGGTTTTTTTTCACTTTTTTTTTTAACAAAATAAATCTATTTATATATATATTAAACTAGCTGAACCCGCCGCGACTTCGTCCGCGTGTCAGTTGTATTTTGGGTTGAAATTGTAAAGCGTAATGTGTGTACATTACAAATCATTGTTTGTTATAGACAACCATGAAAGATTACTTTTGTTTCATTAGCAAATAACTCGTCGCGCTTCGCTGCGCCTTCAACAGTATAGAACCAATGCACACCCACTTCCCATCCACATCCCACCCACTCCCGTCCACATCCCACCCACATCCCACCCACATACCACCAGCTTCCCATCCACTTACCACCCACATTCCACCCACTTGCCACCCATGTACCACCCACTTTCCGCCCACATCCAACCCACTTCCAAAACAACTTACCACCCACATCCCACTCACATTCTACCCACATCCCATCCACTTCCCAGTGGGCATCCCGGCGGTATTTCCAACATCGGAAAATGAAAACACAAATAAAGTCTCATTTTGACCTTACAAACCGAGTTTCAAGTCATTTGGGTGAATAATAATATTTTTCATGCTGAATTTTCCGGGAATTTTACGCATGGGGTCGGATTTTCCGACATGGAAAAATCACATTTAAAATTATTTCGTATCCTACCCATACAAACCGAGTTTCAAGTCACTCGGATGAAAAATACTTTTTTTGCATGCAGAATTTTCCGGCCATTTTCCTCGATGACGGATTTTCGGAAATCTGAAAAACACGTGTCGAATCATTTCGCGTACTATGCTTACAAACCAATTTTTCCCATACAAACTTCACCGACGCTTTGTTATGTTAAGGGTGGACAACCCTTATCACTAAAGGGTATGAAAAATAGATGTTAGCCGATTCTCAGACCTACACAATATGCTCACAAAATTTCATGAGAATCGGTCAAGCCGTTTCGGAGCAGTACGGGAACGAACATTGTGACACGAGAATTTTATATATAAAAAGAAGATATATCATAAATAGTTTTAACAGAAGCTTTACATAAGTAGGATGGTTGATAAGTTGCGAGATGATAAATCTTGTTTTCAAGATTTTCAATCTAATCTCAAGGTTTTTCCATCTTATTTTGCTCGCTTGAAAGTGTCTTAATTTTCCAGATAAGCGGGAGCCTCACTTCACATGCAACCTCTTTGCACACGCACACACACCCAAAAAAAAAATAAAAACAAACATCTGCTTCGGCAGAACATATACAAACATCTTCAGTTTGGTCTATAATTTAACCATGAATTGTCTTACAACCGAACAACGCTTGCAAATTATTGAATTTTATTATCAAAATGCGTGCTCTGTTAAGAAAGTTCATCGCGCGCTTCTTCCATTTTATGGTCAGTTTAATCGACCCACTGAAGCGGCTATTCGGGCTATTGTGACTAAATTTCGCACTAAATTTACATTGATGGACATTAAACCACCAACACGCTTACGTAGAGTGCGAACTGAAGAAAATATCGCAGCTGTATCGGCCAGTGTTAATGATTTGGGCCTCTGTTACTCAACAACCGGTCAATTGGCTGCCTAGATCGTGCGATTTAACGCCTTTAGACTATTTTTTGTGGGGCTATGTTAAAGCTCATGTCTATATAGTAAAGCCCACTTCAATTGACGCATTGGAATACAACATTGAAGCATTTATTCGTGAGATACCGCCCGAAATGTTGGAAAGAGTAAGCCAAAATTGGACTAATCGGATGGACCATTTGAGGCGCAGTCACGGCATGAAATAATCTTCAAACATGAAATTATATGGATCGATTCAAAAAAGATTTTATGCATTTTTCTGAATTTTATGTGTGTTTTTTAAAACTTTCCTTAGCTCTTATAATAAAACTATTCAAATGGAAATGTCTTCATGAAATAAACCAGTCTTAAAGATCTATTAAAGAATATTTAGAATTTATTAAATATGAAATGTCTATTGTATAACGGGGTATGTTCCACATATCGACGTCGATTTCCGAATGAACTTATGGACTTCGTATTTATATTGCTAAGTTTATTTGTGAGTTGCTTTCAGTAGCCGATTTCGAACCGTCAAAGTTTCTAAACAATATCAAGTGACCAAAGATGTTAGTTGTAGGATTTCAAAACGAAATGAGAACGTTCATACGGAAATTGCCATTGATATTTTATATAAGCCCGATTAACTGAAAACCTTAGTCTTTGTTAATGAATAATCCGAATACTTGTATCAAAAATATGTTTCTTTAGTTAATTAAAATTAAATGAATAAAGAGCGAACCGAACCAAACCGAACTGTAACCGCGGTTTAGTAAGCCCCAATAACCATGCAATGAACCGAACCGGCTGTTCAAAAACTGTGTGAACCACTGAACCGAACCAGCGCCTATTTCAACGTGGCATGCATCCCTGGTTAATATATTTTTAATTCAATTCCAAATTCTTTCATCTGTATTTTTAAATCCAAGAAACCAAATATTTTGGATCTTACAAACACTTTGCATGACTTTAGGCTGTCCTAAAAACTAAGCCTGTAAGCCAGTAAGTGGACTCTACATATATTAAAGCTCTATGTGTTGTTCCTTGCAGTCCCCGAATGCTTTTTCCGTTGACATTTAAAAGTAACTTGCCAATCGATTGGCAAAATTTAGCTAAAAACAAAACTATTCTGGAACCTTAGTTTGAACCTGAAATTTGTTTCTGTGAACCCGAAACCAAAAAGATTTCCCCACGAAGTGTACCCCTGCCAATTTTAGGTAGCTTACAGCCCTACTTTCATAGGTTTTTTCATTTTTGGAAACAGAAAAATAGTCAGAGGGGACCCAAGTTCGCTAGAAAAGGCATGATTACTTGTGGTTGCTTTGCCTTTTCCCTGCCTTTTCAGTGAACGCTTGTATATGCTGCCTTGTTAAGGGCCGACTAACAAGTCAACTATTTGCATTTAAGTCAGCTATTTCTCTAAGAGCTTAAACTGCCTAATTCTGCAATTAGCTGAGCATTTAAATTCCTAAAACTCACTTAAGTGCCTGGGCCTTGCGTTGTCTGTAACAATCATAATTCTAAATTTTAACAGAAGGCAAATTAAATTTAATTCCCCAAAATTAATCTACACAACTTACACAGAATGTTGTGTGACAGAAATATTCCGTTCGCATTTCACTCTCGATTGACGACTGTTCGACAGTTGCCTAATTGAAACCGGCAAGTTGGAGTGGTTCATTGCGAGTTCCCCGGCTCCACATTCATGAGTCATTTCTCTTTACCCAGCACAAAGTTCAAGCTTGGAAACTAACCGGCACGTAACCGAAAGCGGGGCCAAGTTTATCGACTGCGTCTGCCCCTCCACTCCCTCTCTCGTTCTCTCTGGGCCTTATACATTATGTATGCGACGTCTAATCAATTGCCGGCGCGTTTAGTTTGCGCACTCGAAGCGTGACATTGCGCCATTTTTAGTGGCAATTACCAAAAATTCGAGTGTAACAGCATTTTACATAATTTAATGGCAATCAAGGCAGCCAGCCAACTTAGCTCAGGCTGCGCTCCCGTATATGTCGGATATAATAGAGATGATGACTTGTCGAGGTCTTTGGTTGTGTTCGCTAATAAAATTGTCCCACAACTGAGTGGCTTTTCCATTGTTAAAAATTTGCGATGATGACACGCTCCACTTGCCACGCCCCCAGCTGGAGTTGCTGTGGCTGTAGTTTCCCAGCTGCAGTGGCTCGGTCTGAAATGAAAGTGAAAGTCTGCTACTCGGGATGATTAGTCTGACTTGTCTCAAAGTGAGTTGGTAATTGCCTGACACGCCTACTCAGGTCGTTTGACGGCTAATTAAATTTGCCAAACAATGGCAAAATATGAGAGGAGGCAACTTCATTTGAACAATTTACTTCGCCAGCCTAACATTAAAATCTTTCTTTTGCTTTCCTCCTCAGGAGTTGGCGTGGTGCTGGTCACAGTTAGCGGAGCAGCCTGGCGTATGACAGCGCCCGGTGGCCAGAGTTGCCTGGGACTAGGCACCAGCGTTGATCTGGGTCGCTGCGGACGTCGGCCCTGCAGTCGCGGTGGTGGTGCGCCACACGGTCTGCTGTATCCGGAATTTCAACATAGACCGCCACCGCCGTCGTATCAGGCCAGCATGCAGGAATATCGACTGAGGTGAGTGCGAAAAAAGTAAGAAGTTTTGAGAACGAACAGGGTACACTCTTGTTGTCAGCGATAAAATCGGTCCGAAACCGAACTTTTCAGAAAGATGTCCAAGTCTCATAAGGCGGACCATATAAATAACTTTCCAAATTATGACATTAAAATCCCGAACCAGGATTTGATTCCCAAATAGAAATGCATATTTAGATATTTACAAATTTCTTGAGTATTCCAAAAATGTAAGAAATGACAACGTTTTCTCTATACTTTTATTTTCAACAAGCAAATTATATATTTTTCTGAAAAGTTTTGCATTTGGCTGGCTAGAGGTCAGTGGAGATTTACAATTCAATGTAAACAACACAAATCAACCTTTTTGAAATAGCAATTGGTATGTCCGTACAACGATCGCTGTTTCGAAGATAACCACATCTTCTCGTCAGCGGACTCTGTATTGCATATTCACATGTAAACAACCACACAGTTTTCCATTATGTAACTAGATGTCGCCGAATAACGCATTGGGTACTCCGATGTGTTAACGACGAGACCACGTTTCAGCCTGGAATTCTGCTATGTTTTTGAACGCGTTGCTTTGGCTTTCCAATTTTGCTGTAAGGTGATTGAACAATCTGCCCAGTGATCCGTCACGGCGATTTGAAAAAAAAAACGGGGTATTTGTTTAGCCAAGCCAGCCAAATATATATAATTTTTAAATAAAAATGTTATATTAATTTTTTTTCGAAATTTGTATTATAAAATAACTATTATTTTCGGTCCCTGATTTCCACAGACCATTAGATGCTTTTTTCTAGGGCAGTGGTGCCCAAAAGGTTAAAAGCCTATCCCATTAGAAGGAACCTCATAATTTTGCCGGCGTCGCAGCCAACACACGCATAGAGAGAAATATTTTCTATAAAAGCACGCTCGGTGGCTTCCTTTACGACGCGTGCTTTTCGGCTTCTATTCGTCATGACATTTACTTCGTGTTACGCTGCTACGCAAACAAACGCAAAGCTTGTTTGTGTGAGTTTGAGCACCACTGCTCTAGGGTCATAATTTCCATTCGTTTCCCTTCTGTTGAGTCTTCAAAGTCTTGCGATAGAGCAAACCCTACATATCAGCGGAGCCCAGTGTGAGCTTACGACCGCGTGGAGCTACAACAACCACAAGAAAGAGATAAAGAAACACGATGTTTTGTTTGTGCGTGTGTGTAAGACGAAGTGAATAGCGAAAAGGGTTCGGCCACTGTGGCGACCGTGGCGAGAGAGCCAGATACTAAGGAAAGAGAAAAAAATTGTTGTTGCAGGTCTGCAACGCATCAAAACCTGCTTTACGCAGCCATAAGGCATGCACGCCTGAATGCGTGGCTTGCGGAATGGGCTTGGGCACCCCTGCTCCATATAAATTTGGTATTGAGCTCCATAGCTCTTTGTCGAAATAATATTGATTTGGCAGACACGACACGACGGCAACAACGGCCGCTCAAATTAAATGAAAGTTGACTAAGACTTTCAGTTTGTCTACTAACTCTTTCTGTATACTTAGATTCAACCCTTTTGTGGAATTTTGACAAACTGTCAAACGGAATAATGTTACCCCGTTAGCCGGTCAGTAAAGCACCGGCTGTACAGTGCCTGGCCACAGTTTGTGGTTGTGGTCAGCCGTTGGTACTGCTCTTGTCCTTTGCTCCTTGCATGTCCTGCCGCAATTAATTGCATTATGTATAATTATACATTGGCAAAAGTATTTTGCTGTTTTCGGTGCGCTACCTGTTTTCAAACCCCTTTTTCCTGTCGTGCTGCATTAACCACAACAACTCACCCCGTTTTTTCGCTCATTCTTTCCTGTTTTTTTTTTCATTTCAGACTTTTGCTGTTGGACCGCGATCGCCAGAATGGCGTGGTGCGTGGCAATTCGCCTCCGCCCACTTATCGATCTCATGCTGGCAGCCTGCTGAGGTAAGTACATCCGTTTCCGTTCCATTCCGTTTCCTTTCCCTGTCCCCCCAGTTTGCTGGTGAGTTATTTGCAAAGTTTGGCGCCTGCAAAACCACAAAATGTTTACAACGCCCAGTCGAAGCCAGTTTTTGGGGGTGGCTCTCCCTCTCTCTCTCTCTCTCTCTGGCTGCAGCATCAGCAAAAGCCTTGACGTTGGCGTTAGCGGTTTGGCTTTGTGCGGTTTTCGAGGGTGTCAACATTGACACATCGCTTGGTTGGCAGCAAGAGGGTGAACGTTTTTTTGACTGTTTAAAAATAAAACTTTAGAAGCTTTTGCCAATTTTTCACAAATATTTTATAAATTGATTGACAAACTAAAACCGTTTAAATATGTAAGTGTAAGCCGCTCGGCAGACAATAAAAAGCCATTTAAACAGCAGAAAATTCAGGGTTGAACCCCAGGTTTGCGGTGTAATTGCCGCTTATGACTTATAATTAAAAAACTTGACACAAAATTGAAGATTTTAAGCGACATTTAAGGCAAATAGTCTTAAATATTTGTAAAGGTACAAAGGAAATGCGAGAAACCGGAAGCACACGCAGAGTAGAGAAGTATGTCAAAAAGTAAAACTTATGCAAAGTGTGTGGCAAGAAATCACAGCATACTTTTAGCCTGCCCTCAGCCTCATATATATGCACACACATATTCAAATCATGTCAAAGCACCAACAAAGAATTCTGTGAAATTTTGCAAAATATTTACACACACGCGCGCACATTCTACAAGGACAAGCAACTACGTGCCAAGTCAATTAAACAAACAAAGACTCTGGGCAGGAGCCCGAGAGTGGCTGCGAAAATTGCCTGTTATGCACACAGCCATAGAACTTTGTATGTATATAATGTATATAGATAGATAGGCCGAGCAGTTGCCTTGTCTGCCTTGTGCAGATTACTTATTTTCCTGTTTCCTTTATGCATTGTGTCTTTGTCGGAACAATTAAATGCAATTTTACATACTCCAAAATTTTGAATTTTTGAAAAATCACCAACAACCGTCCGTCCAACTCTGCCTCCCGGGGCAGCCGCCCATTATGTGCAGATGAGCGTATGAGTGTTGACTTTTGGGCTCTGGTGACTGAAGTGTGAATTGTCTGTGATTTGGGGGTGGGCCCCGTGGGCAGGACCCAGACAGCAGGAACTGGACAGCTAGACAACATGGCAACAATAGCTGAAAACGGCTTTTGTTATTTAAATTGACAAATACTGAGAGAAATATATAAAAACTTTAAGAGTTTTAGTTTTATGCTGTGGAACAATTTTGGGTCATACCTCAAATATTGTTTCTGCATGGACAATTTAAATCAATTCATTTCGCGACTGTTTTTAATTTGATTTAAGTGCGCAATGGTGTTTTAAAATTGATTAAAATATTGTACAGTAAATCGTATTTTAACCGCGAAATGGTCCTGATCCGAACCTTTGAGAACTGGATTGGTTGGGTTGTGGGCCTCCCTCAAATCGATTAACTTAATTTAAGAACGATTCGGCATCAAAAAGGTTTAAACTACACTCAGAAAAAAACGACCAGCAGAGGTCTAGATCGAACGGGATAGAATTTATTCCGATTTGAACTAAAAATTTCAGATATCTTTGCTTAATTCATTTACTCTCGCTTTTTATATCATAAAGACAAATTGGAAAAGCTTTTAAATTTTATAGACTTAAACCAAGAACATTTTGTACTTAATTTCAAGTATTATTTTGTTTCAAAAATGTATTGGGGTTGACTTAAGAATTTATTTGACTTTGATGGACAACATTTTGCACTTATTTTGAGAGTAAATCTGGCTGTACCAAACGAATAATACCAAAAAGATATTGTAGTAGTTCGAAACGTATATGTAGCCCGAAACAATCTTTAAACAAGTGTTTAACCAAAACGCATTTCATTCAAAGTCAAAGAGAGAGAGAGAGAGAGTGAAAGAGGAACTTAGAGATGAGAGCAGCAGGTACAGAGTATGTCATAGTCGGACTTGACCGACTTTCTTACTTGCTTAATATAAAGCTTAGTATACACCTTAATAAAGCAACTGCCAAAACACAAAACTTCATATACAATTAACTCACAAAACAAAGGCCTTCGGTGTCAAAGTTTTGAAAGTTATTCTCATATGGAATTTTTTTTTTGATTTGGCAGTTTTTTTGTTAAGGTGCTTACCAAGCATTCAGGTCAAAGGACAAATTTGTACAAGATAAAAAGGAAAGCCGAACCAGACTTACAGACTGGCTAAGAAAAGAGAACAGATCTGGCATGCAGAGCGAACTATGAAAAGCTTACGAAATAAGAACTGATTTAGAATGCAAGGCGTTTTATTTTCTAGCCAATTAGACTAGAATACAAGCAGTTAGTTGGCTGCTGTGAGTCCAAGGGTTTGATGGATGGGGCATTTTGAACCGTCTCCATTTCTTGTTTGTCGCCAGCAATCGATATCGAGAGATGTTGGTCTGCATCACATCGACCGATGAAAAAACAAGCGCGCCGGACAGATGTACCTTCCTTCGTCTGGCATTCGATTATTAGCCATATATCGAATGGACAAAGAATGTCCCAATTGTCAAGCTCTCAAAATCAACAAGTGAGAAAGTCGGTCAAGCCCGACTATAACATACTCTGTACCCGGAGTAGAAGCTGAATGCAATGCTGGTGCTGCGCTCATCTCAAAGTCTCTCTTTCACTCTCTCTCTCGCTCTCTCTCTCTCTAAGATTGTGTGGTGTTAGTTGTGAATGGGTGGGAGGGGGTGGGGCGAGGGAGATGTACTTTTTTGCTCATAACTTGAGAACCGCTGATCCGGTCTTTATCATGTCTTCGGCAAATCGATACATTTGGCTAATTACTAACTATTTCTAGAAAGTACCAAACGTCTATCTTTAAAACTGTAGGAGATATAATGTTTTTTTCGAATTGCCTGCAGCTATAAGAAACATTTGTCTCATACATGTCAAACCTCTATTTCTTACCATCTCCGAGATCTGTTTGTTCATACGGACGGACAGACGGACGGACAGACGGACAGACGGGCATGGCTATATCGACTCGGCTGTTGATGCTGATCAAGAATGCCAATGCCATTTAAACAACATAAATTCTTACAAATCTGCTTTATGGGCGGTAAAGAAGTCAATCGTGTGGATGCATGTGTCGGCTACTATAACCTTAATTCGTCTAACGCAAGGAGCATGGTCCGCGTGCTGGACTTCCTCTTGACTAAGCACAATGAATTATTGAAATTCTTTAAATCAAATTCAAAGTGTGCAAAACCGTCAAATTTTTTCGACCCACATACTTGACACTGCCCTCAGTATTGATTTCGGTTTCAGGGATCTAGTTCGCGGAGTCAGAGGCTTATCTCGCTACAGTACGTTTCTTATAAGAATCCAAGCCGTTAATTCTGTAAATTTATACAGAATGTAGGTGTCGATCGGAAAAGAGTCAGAGGGGGTGTCCCATGTCTGTACTGTTCAAAATCGGTTTCTAAACATAAGTGGTACAAAGACTTTTTAAAGCAATGAACTTAAAAGTCTAAGAAGTGAAGTTTAAAGTTTAAAGACTAGATATTTGGTCGTTTGGTTGTAATTATGGTTCTTAATCAGATTGAACCGTTCTTAAAGTGACTCAGAATTTTATTTCAGATAATTTCCTAAACTTTGAACCTAAAATTTGGTGTGTAGATTGGGAATTAAAGATCAACCCCGATCAAACTCGTTTATGTCAGTTATGAGCCGGAAATTTTGATTTGTACACAGTTCCTTGAACAAAAGCTTCGCCTTATTTAATTTATTTAAAACTATGAACCAATACATTGGGTTTAGTGTGGCTTGAGACAGACGGAGACGAAGTTTAAAGCCCCAGAAAACTGCGAAATTTCAAAGATTAATCCTCCGTATTGTTAAAAAAATCTTTACTTCTTTAATTATCACCAAGAAGAAGCTGCAGGACTTCTCGACTTTTGAAAATTCTCTACTTGCTCTGTTTTTCGTTGGCTTGGAATTTCCGGCATGACAAAGGCATAGTCAACTGATGGTAGAATCGGAAGGTTCTTAAATCACTTATGAAGACAGATCTATGTAAGACTCTTGGAATTGCTTCTCATCTCACATCATTTCTCCCAGTGTATGCCAAGACATTGACTGACATTTGTATGGAAAAGATAGATAGACAGTCTCAGCTTTCAGTCTGCATGCAAATTTTGTCCACACACATATTCAACCAGCTTGTTATGACCAAAGGACAAACAATGCCGAAAATTGACTTAAGCTCATGTAAATAATTTATACATTTGATTCACTTTCTGCTACTTGCAGGGCACCACTGACCACACTCCGCTCGGGTATGAGCGGAGGCGGTGGCGGCGGCACCATCAGCTCCAGCATGGGTGGCTCCGAGTACAGTCTGCCGCCCAGTTATCGTTCACGCAATGCCACACCCGCCACAACCATAAGCAGTGAACGGAACATTGAGACAGCGCCATCGGGACGACTATTGGCCAATGAGGATGTGCACCTGCCAGAACCATCGATGGCCGAGCAATTGCAAACGACGCAGGCGAATACATTGCTTACCTCGGCGGTTGTGGAAATTGAACGGGTGACCACACCAGCAACTGCAGCCAACACAGCCACAAACAGCAAGGGCAAGAGCAAGGACCTGGTGACCATTGTGACCATATCGCAGGCGGCCGACTCCTCCGGCGGCCGAGCCAGCCAAATGCAGTCAAGTGGAACGGCCAGCAGTGCACTCGATCAGATCGATATACTGGCCCATTTGTAACTGAACTAACCCAAAACTTTACCTTACTGGACTTGCATTTTTGTTTTTTTTCTGTTTTCTTGTTTGTTCACTCGTTAACCCAAAGGTATTTATTTGTACGAAACTGGAAACTCGGCTCCTACATAACAGAACGCAAGAAACTTACACTTTAAGCGGCATTTAGCTAATAAGATATGTTTGTTGTACTTGAATGTGTTGAATTTATTTTTGTATAAGCCTAAGCAAACGCGTACCGACTAGCTACACCCATAGAAAAGTATTAAAATATTCCAAAAACAAGAAAGCGAAACATTAAGAAAACGAACTACACAAAACTCTGAACTGTACATAACCAATTCGAATGCATTTCTAGCCTGAGTTAAGTGTAGGAACCCCATAAAAGATTACAAGTATATATATATATGAATAGAGAGAGAGCATCTACAGGATATATGCAAATATCTGTGTAAATTCGCAACGGAACGCTACGGTGACAAATTTTTGCGCGCATTCTCGAAAGGAATGAATACTCAACTTCGATTTCTGAATGCGTTTCAAACAAAATACATAAGTAGGTAAACATTACTATATAAATTGCGAATGTGTGTGTGTTATCATTATAGCTACGTAAGTACAGTACCATAATACCATACATCCTAACTTCAACACTCCTCCTGGATGTAATGTGCCAGGAGAAATAAACTAAATACGAAACAAAAAATAAAAACAAAATCGTTGAAAAATGCCACAAAAACCACAAATTGTTTTTTCTTTCTGCCACACACATTCGACTTAATCGAGCGTAAATTTTGTTGGGCCTGCTGGATTTTCGTTAAGGGGGTGTTAAGGGAGCTGCGTACACACAAATTGACACCTTATTCCATTGGCCAAACAGCAAATAATGAAAAGAAAGAAAAACACCAAATAGCAGGCTCAAACAACAAAAATTGGTTGAGCATGAAATTGCTATGGAAAAGTGTGTGTGTGTATGAGTGAGTTAGGGAAGTTAAAAAAACTGTTGCATACTTACACGGGCCGAGAGTAAAAATATAAAAACCTAATCGAGAAGAAAGAATATAAATTGCTACTAGGGGCTGGGGGCTTTACTATTTTGCAAAAAAACGGCCAAGAACCGGGTATGCAAACCGATTTAACTGCAGAATAAGCTCAACTTGAACCTGTTCCGAACCTACACTTACAGTTTGGTTCATTATAAATTATATTCAGTTAAAGATCTGGGCTAATGCCTAGAGATGGTTTTAGACCTAGTCCCCTTACTGGGTATTCATTCAACTTTAAATTCATTTTTTCTGATCAGAAATGGAACAGAGTTAAACAATTACACAAAAAATACAATTTACATTTATCTAACACAAGTTTGCAAAATTAAATGATTATTCTCTATCAATTAGATTTTTGTTTATTTAGATATGCATTTGTTCATATTTTTGGTAAGTACATTTACAATTTAAGCCAAATCTCAATTCAGAAAGAATTAGATCAAGTCAAGCGGTATATGAATAGAAAGTCAATTGTTAATTATACTACGAAGAAGTAAGGAATTAATGAAGAAAATATATTTATTTATAAATACCAAAACTGGACAGATTTGAAATCGATTTTCGAGATTACCAATCCAAACTGCTCTTTAAAATGATTTCATTGGAAATGGGTCTTTTTGGCTGAATTAATAATAACCACACGGGCCGAACCAAGGTTGAAACCAAACCTTCGCTTACCGAATCAATCAATTTTACCTGCCGTTTTCTAGCTTTTGGTGGGGGTGCAACATTTCCGATAAGACAAACTAAAATTTAAGCTCTTTTTGATATATATTTGTGGTTTTGAGATTATTTAAAGGCGGAACGAAATTCTGCTATTTAAATCCACATACCAAATATAACTTGTTTAGGCAAATACAGTTGCATACATTTTGGCCTAATCTAATTAATCACCGTTTGAAGTCGGTTTGTGTATTCACTAATTTGAGTTTGTTAAGCAAAAAGTGTAGCATACGTGCAGGCCGAGAGTAATTAAAAATATATCAATGTGTGGGGTTGTGTCTTCGCTCTTTTGTCAGATCTGAGCAGTGTTGGCAGAATTTAAGGGCCGATTTCACATCTTCTACATAGAGCTATTTGTCACATAAACTAACAAAAAGCAGTGTAAAATCGATGACTATCTGACACATAGCAGCTATCTGGGAGAACAGAAATCGGCCCTAAATAAGGTCAAAAAATAACTACTAGGATAGTCAAGAGGCCTCCGTTGCTCTGGCTATAAAACCCCATTGTAACTCATTTTTAGGAACAACTTAAAACAAACAAAAAATTTAAGATGCAAAAATTCAAAACAAATTTTTTTGAAAAAATTTAAAACAGGGTTAAAAAAGAACAACTTTTTAGGAGTTAAGACTACAAAAATACTTCACATGTGGATAGCAAAACAGCTCTAAACAAAAATTGACTATTTTCGTCATAAGCAGCAAATGCATCTTCTAAAAGTGGTTGGACCTTAAATATTTAACCAAATTACACACAAGGCAAGAAAATAAGACTTTTTGCAGTATATTGACAGGTTGGTGTTGATAATAGGTTCCCAACAAAACGCGTTACAAATTACAGTTCTGATTTTTAGATTTCTTTTAGTGAAACAATGCAAATTTATCATTTGCAGCCCTGATTTGGAGGAGCTGGTATCCTGACATGCTGGGCGTTCTTTCATGACGTTGGCTTTATTAAGATAGAAACATTACTGAAATTACTTATGAACTGAAGCTATTTCTATTGATTATGACCCAACTCATCACTGCACTATTCACTTCTAAGTCGTTGTACTGAGGAGGATGTTCTATAGCATAACATACTCTGGGTATTTCTATGGAAATTATTAGGCATTATTTTACTCTACGGCTCAAACGTAACAAAACAAAAAAACCAGTCATAATTTAAAATTGTCAGATTTGTTCAGCATTTTCGAAATTTTAACAGCATTTGCTAGATCTAGCAAACTAAATAGATGTAATGACAACATTTGAGATGAGTCTTTAGCTCCAAGGTTCCCTATGTGCTGAACCTTTTAAACGGTGACACGTCTATAAAACACACAGTCATTTCACCCAACAACACAATTCAACAATCCCTCAACTCAACACACACAAATTCAACACAAAACAATTTCAACAAGTCAATGTTGAAATTGTATATGTGTTATAATTGAGGTGTGTTGAATTGACGTGTGTTGAATTTACGTTTTGAAATTGTTTTGTGTTGAATAGACGTCCAAATAAATGTATAATTTAACAATTCTGAGATGTCGACAAAAAGGTCCACGACCTCCAAGGGCAGATCACCCAGACTACCCTGGTCTTCAAAGAATGGTTTCCAGATGCTGGGTGCGTTTCCTAAGACATGCAGGGCAGTCGCAAAGAAGGTTTTGGATGCTTTCTATATTCTCCTCATTCTTACATCCTGATGCCATATGATAGTGTAGAGCCCTTTTATGACTCCTATCATAACTCTGATGCTGATCTAGCTAAAGTGTAGAAGTTGGAAACTTCTTTTGGGTAATTATCTGGTCCAGAGTGATCGGTAGATGTGACAGCCAAGGGCTAGGTCCCAGGTAGGTTGCTTTTTGTGGTGGTTGATGACAGAGCTAAAATTTGGGCAAATTATTTGGCTGAGTGAAACTAGCTAAAGATTTTTTAGCATTGGTCATTTACTGTAAAGAGCAACCCTCCACCATGAACACTCACCATTTAAACGCGAAAAAGATTTCGAAATTTATTTACTGTTCTCTGGCAAATTATACAATCAATTGGGTATCTCTCGGTAATGTACAACATGAAAATAGTGTTAATATTATATATATGCACTGCTGACAACTGGCGATTTGTTGTTTTTCTCTTTTTGGTCTAGAAATCCCCTCGCGCGTTGAGTTAGTTTTCGAGTTTTCTTAGTAGTTTGATGGGTCGATCAACAGTTTTGTGTAGATTCGTTGAAGTATGATGCGATGCTTGAATAAATAATGCTTGTTGGGGCGGGGCTAGCTAATTCGATTTCGTGTCGTGTGTGTGTGTGTGTTGACTTTTTCATTTAAAATTAGGATAACATTTTTTTTGCTTTAATTAGGCATTATTTAGTTTCGATAATTGCAATAATAAGTAAGCTTTGCTGATTGTAGTTGATTGGTGTAGTTAGTGTGCGTGATCCCTGAAGTCGTGCCAAGTTAGCGCTGAGCTAACCACTTTAGCGCGCATGATTCTTGCAGAAGGGACGGCCGCCCTTGTTGTAGAAGCTCTGACCCTCCAAGTTTTGTTTGCAGAACTGCGGGAGAGAGGAGGAATTAGGAATGGATGGAGGGGTTACCGGAGGATCCAACTTACAGTGCAGTTAAAGCATTGGCTATGATAGTTGTGATTCAGGGCCTCCACCCATCTATCGCCGGCTTCAACGGGGAAACCGCAAGCATAGCATTTGGTGGTGAACAACTCATTCCAGTCGGCCTCACAATAGGCGTTGCCATCCTCTAGGAAGAAGGGTCTATTGCCAAAGAGCTTGCCACACTGGCCGCAGGTGAAGCACTCCGGATGGAAGTGCTTGCCAATGGCATTCAGGCAATCGCCCTGAAAGCAAACCAAAGCTGGTAAGTAAGACCACTTGTGGGTTGGGTGTGCGAACTCACCTTGATCTTGCCAGCACACTTGCTGCAGCTGGGGGCCAGATACTTCTCGAAGCAGTACTCGCAGTAGAGATCGCCCTTCTCCTCAACAAATCCAATATCCTGCAAAGGACGACGGCAGTTACCGTTCACGCAAATGAAATGATCGGGGCACCAGATGCGGCCCAGAGCCGTGATGAAGGGTCCTCTGCGAATGCAAGTGAAGGAAATTAGTAACCGGAACTAAGCTAACGAATCAAACATCGAAACAAAGAAACAGGCGAAGCTACTTACGAGGTGATCTCCTTATTACACTGACAGCAAATGGGACGCTTACCCTCCTTGAGCAACTGACTCACAGCCTTCTCATTCTCCTCGGACATGGTGGGTTGACTATCGCCCAGTGGCCCCAAGGCCTTGACACTCACACTGAACTGTGGGGTACTGGACTGGCTCTGACTTGGACTCTGGCCTTGCTTATTGGGCTCTATATAGCTACGGCGATCGGCCGCATGGGTGGCCCCCGAACCTTGTCTCTGATTATTACGAAACTCCACCGGTTCGGGGGTGGCTTTGCCATTATCACAAATGTCCAGAATTTTGCTCATGGCATGCTGGGCCGGCAGCTCTGCCATTAGGCTTTGCTCCACACGCGGAGCTTGAGGCTGAGCCTTTTGATGACCAACGCTGAGTGGTTGTTCCTTGGGCAAGGCCACCACCGTCTGCAAAGTCGCCGGCTGTGTGGGATCTAAGTTCTTAAAGTCATCCAAGTCCAAGCGCTTGCGCACAATCATGGGACTCTTGGACAGATTGGAGCTGCTATTGCTACGCAGACTGAGGGAGCTGCCGCTCAAATTGCCATTATTGGCCAGGCGTGCCTCCAGCATGTTGTTGATGATCTTGCCCGCCTCTTGCATAAAGGCATTCGTCTTTTCACCCATATTGATCTGGCCCAGTGACTCGGTCAGCAGAGCGGTGGCATCTGTCTCGGCGGGTAAGTCAGTTGCTGCGGGCTGCGGACGTGGAAGCGTGGCTGTGGTTGGGTTAGCATGCGTATTACTTAGGGGCTTAGCGGAGGCTGTAACAAACACAACAAACACAAGGCAAAATTGGTTAGGTTAGGTTAGCTCAAAGGCGTGCAAATTAGTTGGGGAAATCTTAATTTAAGAATGGAACAACGGAAGAACTTGTGAACTCGGTCTCTTCACCTGATCTGCACATTGCAGCTGTTGCACAGGGGGATGCGCACTCCCGGTCCAGCCGCCTTGTTCAGTATGCCGCGTCCACGCTTGGGGGCCGAGGTGGCACCAAAGGCTCCATTCTTACCGCCACCTGCAGAACCATCAGCAGCATTAGAATTCAAGTTCAAATCGCTTAAGTTGGGCGGAAAAACGGCTGGCTTAGGCGCGGGCGGAGCTGCAGCTGCAGCTGAGGCGATGATTGACTTGGGCGGCGCTGGAGCCGGAGCTGGAGCTGTGATGGAAGCCAGATTAGGTTTGTTATTGCCATTGCCTGAAGCGCCGCTGGGCCTGAACGCGGAGCAGGCTTGATTATTAGTTGTGGTATTAATAGCAGAAGCTTTGGTTAGCGAAGATTGCGTTGATCTGGATGACGATGTGACGGATGCTAGGGCAGATGCTGATGAGAGCGATGTATTAGACTTCTGCTGTTGCTGGTTTAGGAAGCCAGGTGGCGGACCCAATAGTTTGTTGGCCATGGTCACCGAGGGTGATGTAGCTGTTGCGGGCTGAGCCACAGCTGGCTTCAAGGGAAACTTGCTGTCAAATGTGGGCGAGCTTAACTGGGGAAAGCTTCTCTCGCCCATGGTGGCCGCCCGTGCGCTTATCGATTGCGATTGGCTGGTGAGACTGCTTATCTCCTGTTCCAGGCCGGAGAGACGACGTGCTTGATTGGCCACATAGCCAGTGCGTCCATAGGAGGAGCGTCGCTCCGTGGACTCCGACTGGGACTGTACTTGGGCCTGAGACACCTTCTGGGTTTGGGAGCCCGTGCGTATCTCGATGGTCTTGGCGCTTTGCGTACGCTCAAACTCCTCGGTGACTTTGCGTCTTCGCTCGATCTGTGTGTTACCCACTTGGGTCTTGGTCTCGCTTTGGGTCTGCGCCTGGTGCTGCTGTTGCAGCTTCGAGGATTGTTCACGCTGCTGCACACTGAGATTGCCTATCTGGCGCTCTGTGACCGTCTCCGGCTGTTGGGTGTAGCTCTGACTGCCCGACTGTGAGCTGAGCTCTGAGTGGGCCAGCAATTGTCCTTGGTAGCTCTGGCCGGTGGTGATGGAGCCAGCCTGCAGGCGAGGTGCAGAGACAGCAAGCGATGTGGACTCGGACTCTTTCATGCGTGGCGCACGTATGGCTGATAGGGGATTCGGTGGTGGTCCTGGAGCGGGTGAACGTACTCTGTCCGGAACCGATGAAGTCATGAGCTGATCATAGGCACGCGAATGCGTAGCCTCACACTCTTCAAAGACCAGTTTCTCCGCCGTCTGGTAGAAGGGGATAATGGGCGCCGGCTTGTTGATCAGCGATGGAGTAAAAGGCCGGGTGGGCGTCTGCGACTGATCGGGACAAACGTATTCATCTAGCGATTGAAAAGCCATGGTTACTGGACCCGAACGGTCCGTTACTATGATCGGTACCGACGGCTGCGCGGAAATAGAGCCACGCGCAACCGCTGATCCCGCTGCTGCAGAAACCTTTTCTTGTGCCTGGGCTTGTGCTATGGGTCTATGTACAGTGGAGCTGATATCGGGTTTGGGTGCGTCTACAAAAGCCAGCGGCACATTATCGCGCAGCTCCGGCGGCTCCGGCGTGCGAATGGGACTCTGGGTGGGCAACACTGTCCAGTTGCGCTGATACTTGGGTATATTGTCCGCTTTGTGGAGGCCGGACTGTACGGCTTTTCCCTTGAGATGGCTAAGCGGGGATGGTGGAGGGTAGAGGACCTCCGAGTGCTCAAGTTCCTCGGCCGTCTCATCGATAAGCTTAGCGGTATCTACAGCAGACAGGTGCGTGGAGGAGGTGGCAGCGGTATAGAGGGATTTGGCGGTGGTCTGGGCCACCGAAGTGGACTGTTGGACTGTGGAAGAGGAGTTAGAGGAAGCAGTCGCTTTGGTGGTCGCAGTGGAGAAGGCCTGGCGTGTGTTAGTTTCTGTTTGCTGCAGCTCCTCTTCCTTCTTGTGGAAGTAGTCGAGTCGCTTCTGGTTGCGCTCTTGAGCCTTGCAGTATTTCTGGTACTCCAGATCGTTCGTTTCTCGGGACAGTGAGGCAATGGAGGTGCGCGGTGTGTTTTTGACGGCGGTGTTGCCGGGGGAGGAGGAAGAGGAAAGTGGTTCGCGAGACGGCTGGAATGCTTGCATGGCCGCAAATGCCGAGGACTTGCGTTGCTGCTGTTTCCCCCGTGGTGTAGTATTCCACTGATTCTGGTGCCTCCAGCCTGATGCCCAGCTCCTCCTCATGATCGAGCACCTGAAATTCGTGTTTCTTTAATTCCTGTTGCTTTTGCTCCTCGTCGTTCCGCTGTGTGGCATTTTCGGGATTCAGTGGGGTATAGCCACGATCAGGAGCAGTGCACAGGGCATCGCCCATGCTGAGGTGTTCTTTGGGTGTGGGCAAGTCGATCAGGTGGATGGGGACATCCCGCTCGAAGTGGCCCTCAAAGGGACGCTCTGGTGCAGTGGTCAAAGCACTGACAAACGGAGATTTGGGTCGGTAGTCGTCACGCATATAGGGTTTCATATCGATGGGTGGAGGCATATAGGGTACGGTCTCCTCGGGAAGAGGTATGCCTTGATCGGCGGGTGGAGCAAAACGCAACTCAAACTCTGGAGCCGTGACCATGGCCTGGCTCAGACGACTGCCACGAGGCGGTGATTCGTGTAGGTTTAGAGGAGTTGGCTCCTCTACTGGAGGAGCAGGAACAGATGCTGGAGGCGGAGGTGGAGGTGGAGGTGGAGGTGGAACAGCGGCTTTGGCTGCCTCTTCAGCGGCAGCTGCCTTCGCCTCAAAGTCATCTTCACAGGGCCTGGGGAACGGACATTCAACCAGATGGAAGGGCACTTCAGGTGCTGTTGTTAGCACACGAATCATGGGATTTATCCACTCCTTGGGACTGGGATTGGGTATTTTAGTGGGCGGTATTTGACGCACGGGCGCTATTTCAAATATGATCTCTGGCGTGGGTTGGAACATGCGTTCGCTTTCGAGAATCTCGCAGCGGTGCTGAATGATCAGACCTTCATGGTCCTCAACCTCCGCATTAGACTCGGGTATGGTCTCTAGTTCATTGGGTTCTATGTTTACCTCTTTAATCTCGGGCTCATCGTTGAACACCACATGGCGAGCGGGTGCCTGCGGAGCTGGAGTAGGCACAGGACTGGGCGTGACCTCCCTTACCATGTCAATAAGTTTATAAGTGCTCAGGGGTGCGGATAGAGAGTCCACACATTCCTGGGCACTACGTCTGCCCGAGGGATAGTCCTGGCCATCCTGTGCACTACCATAATCCAGCTGATAGTCGAACTCAGAGCCGGATTGTTCCTGGAAGGCTTGCAACTGAGCTGCGTACATGCGCTGGTACTCCTCCGAGGTGGTGGTCGTAGTTGTCGAAGTGGAGGTGTAACTATCGGAACTCGATTCCTGCTCAGCAGCTTGAACAGCTCCCAATGTCTGATGGGTCAACTGAGGCGCTGAATAGCTTTGCCATTGGGGAGCAGCTGGTGGCTGCGGATCGAGGCGCGTAGTGGCAGTGCCCGGAGGCAAAGGTGGCGCTTGCTGCACTGGATTGGCCACCACCATATGCTGCGTTTCCGGTGGGGCTATGTACAGTGGAGCAGCCGTGGGAGCTGTATGGCTATCATCCTGCGGCGGCGGCCAAGTAAAACTAGAGCCACGATGAGACTTACGACTGGCGGCCAAGGCCACCTCTAAGTCCATCTCCTCATAACATTCCTCAGCATATTGCGGCTGCAAGCTTTCCTCTTCCGCGTCTGAGTAGTGTGTGGTAAGTGGATTGTCGTGTTGGGTTGGGGTCAGGGTCAGGGGTTATTGGGGTTAGTTTGTTTGGGTCAACAATTTGCATATGGTTTTTGTGGGCAAATATAAGAGCAGAAAGAAATAAAAGACATTCGCTTGTTAGTCGTTGGCACTAGGCAAAGCGGCAGCTGAGGTGGAGTCGATGGCGGCGGCTGAGGCGGCTAAAAGGCAACGCAGCAGGCGGAAGGCAAAAACGGGGCGAACTAAGTACAACTGAACTAAGAGGCAAATGGCAGCAAAAAAACCAGGAAACCAGTCATAACAATGTATTTCGTAGCTGGACCAAGTTGGAATGTTTGTATGGAATTAGTGTGGCTTAACATGGTCATGGAGTAACAAGTGTGGCTTTGTGTGTGTGTGTATGCTAGAGTGGTGGTCAAGTTCAAGGCACTGCTGGGAAAACAAATGTTGAAAAAACTAAACTGACTTGCTTTCCCCCCTTTGAACGAGCATCCATTACTAAGGCAAATACTGGCGCTCATTCTGGGTACACTCATTTGAAGGCCCATGCCTAGTTTTAAATAGATTTTATTACTCCTTAATTATCTAATACTCTTGCAACTCAGGTGCTCCTCGTAACATTGAGCTATATGTATCTGCATTCGTAAATAGTTGGTAAAAAGTCAAGTCGGAGTGTTACTTTTCTGTTATTCAGTGCAATTTCAGGGCAATTTAAAGTCCATTTTTTCTCGACATGCGGGACTCGTTAAGAGGTCTCTTTACTTTTGTTAAGTTTTTGCTAATTTAATCGAAACTTAGTTAAACTGGCACACGTCTTTGATTGAGTGATGTTTAAATCAAGGCTTTACCTATTCAATTGTTAAAAATTGTGAGTTGAGCTCATTCAAAAATATGTGAAGGACATCCAATGGTCCCTTGCGAAAATAAAAATAGGAAAAAAAGGGTGTCAATATCATCGATATTGCTAAACCTGAAGCAGTTCCGAACCTCAATTTTCAGTTCGCCTTGACAAAATTAAAGAAATTTTCAAGTCTAGTAAATTTCTTAAATATTTTTAGTATTTTGACTTCTTATCAATGTAAACAACTTAAAGCTATAGCATCAACTGTCTTATCAGTATCATCAAATGAAGTCTCATTTGTGGGAGCCTTAAAACTGCTTTTGTCTGATCAAAAGTACAGAAATTATGAATACAATTTTGAATGTTAGGCCCATAAATTGCATTTCAATTAAATTTGGGAAAAATTTGGACTAACCAAGAATCGAGCCTAAACTACTAAACTGTTTTAAAAACTGTTTTAAGTCGTTGTTTCTCAGAGAGAATCAAATTCAATGAACACGAACCAGACACTTGGCTAAACGGGGGAACAATATTTGAATTTGTGCGCTATTTAAAAATTTACAAAAATATTACTTTGATATTTTGTTTTGAAAATAAGTACGTGAAAATCTAAAAAGGGGTTTTACAAAATGTATCATCAGTCAAAAGCGTATTATTGAAATATAACTTGAACTGATTGGCATTTGTAAGGCCAGCCAGATCCATCAAAGAAAATTAAAGATTAAACGACCTAAATATCAAATGTGTAAGTGACATCCCTAAATAATGAAAATGATATGGAAATTAAATACATTTTTTAAAACTCAGACACCTCAGAGTTATTCAAACCTCATGTAGAAGTGTATCCCTGGCATATGTAATTATCAGATTTTATATAGATAATATAGTGCTACCGCTTGAAAGCCGCTTAGAAACTAAATCTGGTGCGGTTCTGAGGGTCGTGAGCGACTGGTTAAACTCACCAAATGGAATTGGTACCCAAAAGACTCGCAGTTTCAGCTTGGTTCACTGGTTCAATCATAATACATGATTAAACCTCACTCAGAAAAAAAAGCAAGCCAATCCTTTGTACTTGAATCAAGTACGAATAATGTCAATAGTACGAAAATCCTTGATTTAACTACAAAATCTTAATTCATGTTCGAGTTTTAAAATCTAAAAATTCTTGTTTTAAGACTGTTTCGGGATATTTTATGTACATTGCGAACTATTATAATATATTTTCGGTCATACTACTATTTTGTCAAGGTCTTAAGTACAGCCTTAAGTACAAAAAGGTTCCTTATACATTTTTAAAATGTTCTTGGCATAAGCCTATAAAATTCTAAGCTTTCCCAATTTGTCTTTGAAACTAGGTCTTAGTATATTATCAAAATCCACAGAGAATAAACAAACCAAAGACCAAGATGTTTATATAGTAGGTCAGAAATCTACCCTCACTCTATAGCCAATGTGTTATAACCAGGATTGAATTTCAAGAACAGATTTCACTTAAAATAATTTGCGTTTTTCGTAGCACACTTTTAGCAGCTAACATTGTAAGTCTATTCTATACTTAATCCAAGAAATTTTGTGCTTGAACTATGTACGATCTTTTCTTAAATTTTAAGGCTAACTGTAAGTTCGAAGTGTTCTTGATTGAAAAACGTTTGTTTTCATTTGAATAGTTTTAACAGTCGTTCTTCTATTCTGGAATGTTTCGTACTTAATTTGAGTACATCTAAGAACAAAACATACTTGGAATTTGAAGAACAAAACGGTATAAATTCTCTTCCTGATCGATTTAAAGCTCTGCCGGAAATTTTTTTTCTGAGCGCTGTTACCGCTTTCAAAACTTTAAAAGTTGTAAACCTTTGATTTAATAACGTTGTCATAAAAAATTGCACATAAGGACACCGCGAAAACGGGGCGTTTTTATAGGATTTCCAAGCATCAGAAACTTAATATCTAAGCTTTTTCTGAAAATGTATAATTTATTTATCTTCAGTTAGTAAACCGAATCGATTTCTTTTGCCATTTTCAGTTCGGTTGAGAATTTTTGAATGATTCCCGGTAAGGTGGGTTAACAAACAAGATTTAGCTGTTCGTTTGGGCTTAGAAATACATTCAGATATCTCAAAAGAGTCGTTTGTTTTTGTTCAAACTGAACCTATTAAATTACATAAAATAAGTCAACATTTTCCAAACCATAAGAGTTATTTGTATTGCTATTACACTATTGTCAGAAAGTCTATTCTAGAGATATGTATATGATAAGTGTAAGGGCAGCTTAAGTCGTTAAGCATAGCTTATAATTATTTCTTAAGAAATTTATTTACTTGAGTTTCTTCGAAACAGTGGCTTTCTATTATTGTACCATTTCAAGTACCATTTTTTTGAAGAAAGTCCAAACAAATTGTAAACAAACGAAATAAATATTTAATTCGAATATCGCTGGCCATATTCGTATTTTAAACGAGGAAGAAAAAAATGATGTGTGTGTACCAACTGTACCTGAATTGCACAACCGTTTTTATGCGCTCTGCCCAGGCGAAATAAATTTCTTATTTTCAGAGCCATTTTCATGGCGCAACAATAAACACACACACACACACTCACAGTTTCATCAGCGTATATGTGTGTGTGCTAGGCACGCATATTTACTTCCATTTTTTATTGTGCCACGTCTCGTCGCTCGCTTCGCGTCGACAGGTAGTCATTGGATTTTATTATGCATAATTTCGTATTGGCTGTAATTTTGCAGAAATTGAAAATGGCTGAAACACACGATGCCAAAAATATTGCCGCAAATATTTTGTCATATCAAAAATGTTGGCAACGACAATACACAAAGTTCTGCCATAATGAAAGCCCACCGGGGCCCCGTAGAAAGTTTTATTCTTTGTTTATTGTTTCTGTGTGTTGTGTGTATAGACAAAAGACAAAGAAGGAGGCATGCAAAGTTTGTGCAAGAGACAATAAATTCTTAGAATATTGGCGAGACAGTTGAATTAGTATAGAATAGATAGAAATTTTCAGTCAGCTCTGAGTTAGGCGTGAAGCGTTTAGCGTTTGAATTAGACCAAAGTATCAACTGTTGCCCCCCGTGGGCGGGGGTCTCGTTTATTTTCCACACAAATACAGGTAAACATGATTATGCTAGACAAAAGAAATGTGTTAAATGTACGAATTTAATATTTCCAAAGAATTCACCAGCTTTGCACACGTCTTTGCTATGATTTGTCTGTTTGTTTGATTTGTGTGTGTGTTTCTAATACGTATATGGGTAACCGTAACCTAAAAGAAGAAGCAAGAACCAAAAGAACTTGTATTAATAAAGACAATAGTTTCATGGGAAGCGGCGCACAGTGTGCACACAATAAATCTTGGACTGATGAATGCGAGGCATTTGATGTATGGCCTTCTGGCACGCTTCAATATGTACGAGGAAGTATGCAAGTGTGTGATGCTTGTTGCCCGCTTTGGGATAATAATGGTGGGTAATTTATCTACTTTCGCTTACATCTCTCTCTCTCTCTCTCTCTGTCTCTGTCTGTGTGCGTGTTGGCATGTGTGTAACACAAACATTTGTTTGCCTGTTTTTCCTGCTTGTTTGAGGGGATTTGCCAAGCAGGCAGCAAATTGGAACTGGATTTGTTGTTTTTATGCCTCAAACCAAACCCAAAACCCCTAATGATTGTTGCGGTTGAGCGTGATTTTCGCTTTGATTGGGAGATTGATTTTTGGCCAAGGGGTTTTTTTTTTGCTCATTTGCTCTCGCATCTTTACGTAATGGCATTTTTAATTGTTCACAAAAAGTTGTGTGGAAATCGACTATTGTTATTATTTTGCTTGGGCCGCCATATTTGCTGTTAATTCATTTCCGTTATGACTGCCCAGGCGGTAATTGATAAACAAACACACAGACACAGATATATGTACAATGTACAAACCGAAAAAAACAACAAAAAATTGTGCGTGGGAAATTGGTTTGAGTGTTCTGAAAATTGTACTCGTAAAATACAACCGGACACAGTCAGCGGGAAAAGTATGCACATAAGAAACTTCAACTTTACTGAACAGAGCAGAAGTCCAAAGAGCAATAAAATCTGTCGGAGGTCAAGTTGGCTTGGGGCAGAATTGAAATTTATTAAAGTTTGCCAATTGATCTAGTTTAGTTGTCTAATCAAATTATTTAAAGCTGAGTTGGTGTATATAAAAACTAAAAAAATTTAGGATATATAAATTCTTTAAAATTGTAAAAAAAAATCGACTAATTTGTACTTGAATCGAGTAAATTTTTTTTCAAATTTAATACATTTTGAGCTCTTTAAAATCTTTGATACCTTTTTTCGTCAGAAAGGATGTATGTAATTTCAGAATCGCTCTAAAAGTGTAAACAAATTCTAATAATAGTATAAGCAAAATATTAATACTTGATTGAAGTAAAAAATCGTCTTAGATTAAAAGCCTTGTTCCACTTGCACATTCTTGGAAACATTCAATGTTCACAAAATGCTTTCATTTTTTAAGTGCTTTTCTTATAAGAGATGGATGTCCTTGAAAGATTAGGTCACTTTCAAAAAATTATGCTTATTTCGCTAAAGGCTAGATAGTTTAGTTAAGGGAGAAGTGCAACCCTATTTGTGGCAAAAAATTCAAGAATATTGAACTCAAGGTGAGTAGGGTTGTCAATATTTTATCGATATATTTTTAAATCGATAATTTGGTTGAACGATAAGGGTTATTCCGATATGATATTTTTTGGACCGATATAGGCGATTATCGATATTTTTATAAACGATAAATCGGAAAAATTACTATAGTAATTGCACGACCAAATTTTCATAACAAGACTGTCGATTTTGTTCTGCCCAAGACTTATAGAAAAGTCCAAAAACCATGGGTCTAAAATGAATTCCTCCATTCAACTTGACCCAGGTACAGTATTTCTGCAAAGATTTGGTTCTCTTATACGTTATTTCTTTTAAGTTGAATAAATAAAAATAGTATTGTCAGTCCTGTTGGAAAAGATAAAATTTTTGTCTTTAATATTTGAGGTGGATTTGCGGGCAAGGAATTAATTTTGGACCCATGGTTTCTTGGTAAGATTTTCTGCACTTATACCCTTTTTTTTTCGTAGAAGTGCGATTTCTAAGTAAAATATATAAAAATTCTTTTTCCAGTCCCGTTCAAAAATACAAAATCCTTAAATATTTATAATATTTGAGATCGATTGGCACCGATTAGGAATTCATTTTGGATCCATGGGCTCTTGGTGACATTTTCTTAGAATTTTCCGTTGATTTCGTTCTTGCTATCCGCTATAATCTCTAGCTTTATTAATCTAGTTTCAGAAAATTAAGTCACTTTAATAATAAAGTTATCCCATTAGAAAAATAAGATATAACGGCGAGTACATATGTAAGGACGTTCCTCAAAAACTTTTCACTTTTATTAAGCTTTAGAAAATAACGATATATCGATGTTTTCTTGACCCGATATATCATATATCGATATTGAAAATGTTGATTTTTGATATTATCGATATGGATATTTTCAGAAATATCGACAACCCTAAAGGTGAGCACAAAAGTTTACCTTATTTCTTATTTGAAGTACAATGTGCTCACTGCAAGAACAATTTTTCTACTAATAAAGAACATTTGTCCTCATAAAATTCGAAGAATATTTCATTCTTGTCTTAAGTTAAAAGGAACTTGAAGAACCTGAACCATTTTATTCTCCTGGCGTAAGCACCGAATTTCCCTTCTAGGTTATAAAATGGTAGTGAATATATTTTAGATCAATGAATCTCAAAATTTGGCATGCTGATAGTCATGTGACTATACATTTGATTTCTGGTTGCTGAACAAAGCCATACTGTCAGTTGTTTTACGTTAGTTTACGTTTGCCATTCGATTAAGCAAACATTAGCATAGTTGAATGTGTGCCAGTGGAACAATTTTATAAGTTTAGAAAATTCTAAAAATAGTCTCAAATCGTTCTCGAGTTGAAGTGTCCATAAAGAACTAGGCTGTTAAGGGGTCAATGTGAGGTATGTAACGTGGTTTTGATATTTATTTCTAATCAAAACGAAGTTAAGAAATTCTTCAACTGTATGCTCATTTCTGCTGCCAACATTTCTTAAAAATGATTACACCGATTCTTGCAGTTTTTTTTCCTAAAATTATAAACTAACACTTTATCGAAAATTTTAACTTCTGCACAAGGAGCGGGCCTCAGAACGTAAAGTAAATCTGGACCTGAAGGACCCTAACACCTGGAAAGATAGTCAGTCCTCTCTACTATCTTCAGTATAGGAGAGAATGCATAAGGCAGGCCCGCAAAAGCATCTCTCGAGAGATGTTTAAACGGTTATAATAAGCGCTTGAAGAAAATAATTACTTTTCGAAAGACTATGGCATTTTTTTTTGTTTATAAGATTCTGTCTTATTATATCGGGAAATAATAAATATAAATCTAAATTATACAAGCGTTGAAAATGAGCTGTGCAGCTTTTGCAACATCACTTGATTCACAGTCTGTCCAATCTTGAACGAACTGAGAATCCTCTTCTGGGGCAAGGAACATCTCACATTGGAAGAGCCAATAGCAATTGTGTTGACAAAATACCTGCTAGATGCTTACAAATACAGGGCAAGAATCCTGCAGGAAGCATTCTAAAAGAGAAATCTGATAATTGTTTTTCTCATTTTGTGGAGCCCGGGACTCCATCCTGAGGAGTAAAAGATCTAATATCTTGCAACTAGCGTGAAAGGTAGGTGGTGTAACTCAGAAGGAAGATCGAATCGGTAACTTAATTTTTTTTTTTAGTTTTGTAAATTGTAATTAAATATGTTGTTAAATAATTGTTTTAAATATGTACATTGTATAGTTGTTTGTCTTCATCAATTGGCCCGTTTAACACAAACAAAATATGATGATAAATGCCTTTATAAGTCAGGGAAGTTCTGGTAAATTTGTTGAAGAAAATGTATAGAACCGCACGTGTATGTCTAGCCCACTGAGAAAACTTCATCAAGTTTGCTCCATCGGGTAAATACCGTTCAGTTTGTAGGAGCAGTAAAAGGTACTAAAAATTATTATTCTTAAGAAATATATAAGATAAATATATATCTGAGTTTTAAATATTCATAAGCATAACTTTGAAGGGCATATATCATGGAAATCTAGTTTTTGTATATGGGCATTTCCGCCAAATGGTAAGCCTGGACCGAAAAATAAAATTTAATGACAATTTTATATTTAATTATTTAACATGCAAAACATATGCTATGTTTACAAAATCTCTTCATTGCAATCAATTAAGAAGAAAAAAATGCATAGAGACCATTTGCATTTCACTAGATTAAGCCAAAGTCGACTTCTATTCCGCGTACGTTCGCGACCTCATGTTTATTGCTATTATTATGAAATCTAAAACTCGATAAGCCCCATCTTTTGCACTAAACACAGAGCTAACAAAATGCTATCAAATCGCAAAAAGAAAAGTGGGGATAGTTTTTGTTTTCTGTCTTTTTTAGTCTTTTTTGTACATCAAAAGCGTACAAACGTACGTTCGTGACCCGCGGAAATGCCCATATACAGGATAAATAATGAGTTGGTTGGATTAAGAAATGAGTGTATTTTGCACTTTAGTGTAAAAATTTTTGAAAATCAGTTTGAAAGCATTTAATTTTATAATAAATCTGCTGTCCCGGCGCGAGCTGCTACACCCCCGTTAGATTTTAAACGCAAATCGAAGAAATAATTGTGATCATTTTTGTGGACTTTTTTTATACCCATGCAAAGGGTATTTTAATTTTGACCAGAAGTTTGCAACGCATAGAAATATTCATTTCCGACCCTATAAACTATATATATTCTTGATCAGGGCGACGAGCTGAGTCGATTGAGCTTTGTCCGTCCGTCTGTCCGTCTGTCTGTCCGTCTGTCTGTTTCTACGCAAACTAGTCCCTCAGTTTAAAGCTATTGAGCTGAAACTTTGCACAGAGTCTTCTTTTTAATGCACACTGATAAAATGTCGGAACCGATCGGATCGGATGACTATATCTTATAGCTGCCTATCGGTCGAAAAGCGGGTCTTTGTGAGAAAAACTTATTTGTTTTTAATGTAAACGCCTCCCGCTTCAGCAATTATTAGTTTTATACACTTTTACACAAATTTGGAAGATTTGGTCAAAATCGGATGACTAGGAACTATCGGTCGAAAAGTGGGTTTTATTTAGAAAAATTGTTTGTTTTAATGCTGACGTTCGTAAATTCATATTTATTAAAACATTTGCAAGGGTATAAGAGCTTCGGCAAAGACGAAGTTAGCTTGGCCTTCTCGTTGATCTTCACCATCTATCTATTCAACAGTGTTTTTGAGCTAGCTTGTTTTTTGATTCGTGCTTTTGTTCTTCATGATAGAAAGATTTTCTATTTACACGTTTATATAATGATCAAAACTTAATTTTTGGACCGTTTGATCGACACCTCACATTTACCCGTATTTTTACCGCTCTATATACCCGTCTATTTACTCGTCTGTCTTTACACAAACTCATATATGAATTTTTTTAATTCTATTTACTCAACTATTTACCCGTCTTCATAACAATCGAAACTTATAAAACTTAGCAAATTGGCCTACACTTCCTACTGTCCCGTCGACCTTTGTCAACAATTCAATTGCTCTATAAATTCCCACTAGATGCATTTACTGCTATCGCTCACTGTCCATGTCATTGTCGCTAGAGTGAACTACCGTCGTCGTCGTCGTCTGCCTATTTGCCTTCCATTTAAAGTGGCGCTGCATACGGCGGAGTCAGCCACCGCAGAGATTGCAATGGTACGTTTTATATCATTTATTTCGGTTTGTGCGAGTAAACGCCATGTATCGTTTGGGTTACATTTTTTCCTCTCATTCGGTTTTTTCTTTTCTGGTTACGGTTTCGGTTTGCGTTCAGCAATCAATGTGCCGGAAGTGCGATGGCAATCGCATTGGCATTGAAAATACCGAGTTTTAATTTCCCGTTGAATATATTTCTGCCCAACATTTGTTATCCTTGTGCCTTGACTTGGTAAAACGAACAAAAAAAACTATGATTCTTTTTTTTTTGGCTGCGAGGCGGCTATGGAGAAACTTTTCGCATTTGCAGTTTTACCTCGATTATAAATATTATTATTATTGTTGAGGTTGCTGTTGTAGTTGTTGTTGTAGGATTGAGTGTTATAATTAGGTTGAGTTGCATATTTATTATTCATGGTGGGTCCCATTGGATAAGAGTTTCTATATTGAGACTTGAGCTGCTGTTGTTGTTGTTGCTGCTGCTGGTGATGTTGTGAGTGTTGTTGTTGTTGTTGGTAACTGACATTACGACCTACATTATAGAGTTGCATATACATTTAGTTTGACGTTTTTGCTCAGCTCGATTTGCCAAATAGCTTTGGAATGTTTCTGTTGTGGTTAGTTTTGAAGCAGTTTTCGGGGTTAAATTAGGTTTATTTATTAGCTTTTTTTAAAAAATTTAGTTTAGAAAGAAAGTCTAGATATCATCTTCATTTTTACAAATAATACTATATCACTATATCAACTCTGCCTGATTTCCAATTGAATTTCACTAGACTAAACCCATTCACCTTCATCATCTTCATCCTCTTCCTCATCATCATGAGCCTTACCTTGTTGGGCAGCCACATTGGTGCGTGGCAACGTGGCATAAGCATTGCCAGGAGACTGCTGCTGCTGCTGCGGTGGATAGGACACGGGTGATTTGGGTGCTGCCGCACCGTAGGGACGAGCATAGCCCTGGTTGACCTTGACGAGCGAAAGAAAAAACCAGAAAATAATTAAAATTTCGAGCCATGCCAAGGGGCGGGTTAACACTCGTTTCGATAACATTTCAGCGGGAACGAGGACAGGGGAAATGAGGCGGCATGGCAAGGCTACAGCTACGGCTACTCACTTTGTAATTGAGTCCCGCCCCACCCTTACCAGGTGCCTGCACACTGCGTATCACGTTGCCAGTCAAGGTGACATACTCAAATGGCGGCTGATCGGCAGCGGGTGCAGGCCCTCCTAAGGGTGCTGGCGCTGGTGCTGTTGCGGCCGTGTTGATTTGGCCATAAATTGATGATGGCTCATCCACAGCCACATCATGGACGACTGACATATTGTTGTCAGTTTGACTGTTATCAGCTGCCACCTGATGTGAATTAAATTTCAATTGATTAGCTAAGGTGGCCGAGAGGGCGGCCACATGCGGCTGCTGGGAGAATGGCTTGGCCGTGTTGTTGCTGTTGTTGTGGGACGGTGTGTGCGTGTGGTTGGAGTTGAGCTTGTGCGTGTACTCTTTCAGCATTTGTGTGTACGGGTTCTTATTCTGCGTATTCATATCATTCTCATTCTGTGACCTCAGTGGCTCTCGGTGTATTTGGGTTTGTGTCTGGGGTGGGGGCGGTGGCGGCGGCGAGGGCATTGTGTAATTATCCGCCTGATCCAGTGTGGTGGACGAGCCAGAGGCTTGGCGCGAGTGCATGGGCGAGAGTGCGTCCAGCGATAGAGTGGACTGACCTGCAGCACTCACACTGCCGCCGCAGCCGCCCACGCCCGATGATGAGGAGCCGCTTGAAATTGATGAGAGGCTGCTGTGGGTGCGTGTGTGTGGAGGTTGGGGCAGTGGCTGGTGCTGCTGCTGCTGTTGTGGCTGCTCCTCCGTTTCGTATTGCAGCAATTGGGTGGGTGAGGGTGGTGGTGGCAGGGGCAATTCCGACTCGGGCTAATGTGTTAATGCGTACGCGTGTTAATGGGCAGCGGGCAGGCAAACAGGAGCACAGGATTATAGAGTTAATACGAGGCAGTTAATTAAAGTGTCAGCGAAATGTGATTACTAAAAATAGCTATTAGGTCAAGGTCACTTAGTGTGTGTGTGTGCGTGTGTGTGTGAGGGTGCCTAAGTATATTATATAACCCACTCAAGGGAGAAAGAACATCAACTCCCTTTCTGGCTCGTCTAGCTAAAACTGTTTCACTTTTTCTTGCTCTAATATATCCAATATTTTTTTAGAGTTTTCTTTCGCTGAATCCCTTAATCAAGGGGAAGCACTATTCCGATTTCGAGACGATTTCGATACGATTTCTAAGTGTCCGCCTGCCGTGTTGCCGCGGACACCAGTCGAAGACACAAACTGAACACCAAATTGCAATGCAAAACTGCAGACTACTAACCAGCTGAGTGTTTTTTTATAGACTTTTGGCAAAAAAAAGACAAAAATACAAAAAAAAAACGTTTTTATATATAAATAAAAAGTAGCGCTTGGATTATATTTAGCTTTTAGCAGCCATTGCACATTTCAGCGAAATGCGCTGGCCGCAGTTGAAGACGAAATCAACACAAATGAATTACTGGCCAACGGAGGGGGAGGGGCGGCTATTTATATATTTGATTGAATTTTGCGAAGGTGGCTGAGTGCTGTCGATGAGGGTATTTGGGGAACAGAGTGACTGATGAATGTTGCTAACTTTATTCGTGAGTAATTAAAAGGCTTCATTTTTCTTTCGTTTCATTGATGGTTCTTTAAACTTAAGAAAAATAGATGAAACAAGAATTGGGACGGCGCAAGGTAAAGACTTTCTAGGTGACACGATTATTTTGTGTTTTAGCTGCGTCACCTGATTGCATCGAGTGCTTATGGCCGAGAGAAACATTCGTATCATACAGAGAATTGGCGGCCTATCTTTTTTTGTACCTAGAATTATTTCATTTCTGTCTTGATTTCATGGGCAGAAAATAATGACATCAGTGCACTAATGTCAAAACGCCCAGAAATTGATCATATTTCATACTTTTATGACTCAAAAACGATTTCATTTCATAGTTTTACCCTCTCAAGATACGAAAAATCTGAATTTAGAAAAATTAAAATTCGTTGGTTTAATTTATGCCTTAATTCTAGGTTTTATCGAAAATCGGCGAAAAATATTGATAGACTTCGCAAATCTATTTAGGCTTATACATTAAAATAAGAATTAATTCTTCATTTTGAAAAATATATTAGGTACATTGAGAAAAAATTAATCTAAGCTGTAAGATTGTAATCTCCAAGGCAAGACTTAATCTTAACCAAAGATTAGATTCTTAATTTATATCAAAGTCAATCCATCTTGGATTAAGAACGTTTGCACTCGATTTTAAGCTAAAAAACTCTCATTTCTTAATTAGAAAAAAATAGACAGAAATAAATTATGCTCAACTCAGGGGGTTTTTTTTTAGTAAATAAAACTCAAGGTGTTGGTTTTTCGAATATGTGGGTTCCGCTGACTCGAACTCTCTGCCTTGGGGGACTGAACCCACTGGATGGCATCTTAAATCGCTGCACCATCGGCCGTAATATAAGATCACAGCTAGCAGAAATTTTGACTGTGGAAATATTTCTAATGTGCATTAGAATGATGAAGGCTTAAGCTCTATTCTCAGAGTTATTTTGGTGCAAAAGATGCCCTATAATTGGTGCAAAAGTTGATTTTGGGCAATATTGCTTTTCCGAAATAATTGCAGAAAACCCAGGCATTCGCATGGGGCAAAAGAAAAAATGGTTTTCGAGGGCAACCATTCAAGTCTCTTAAAAATGGTTTTGATTTGTCTCAAAAATAATGTAGTTTTATCAAAATTTAAGTTTAAACTTCTAGCATAGGACACTTTTTCCATCTATATATTTAAGTTATTTCTTTTAAAACGCGAAGCAAATACTTACATTTAATTGCTATCACAAAGTTTTTCATGGTTCTTAAGCATTTTTGATTCATTTTAGTAGGAGTAAAATTTGATTTCAGCGTCACGTGACGTAGTAGGAGTAAAATTTGATTTCAGCGTCACGTGACGTAGTATGAGTAAAATTTGATTTCAGCGTCACGTGACGTAGTAGGAGTAAAATTTGATTTCAGCGTCACGTGACGTAGTAGGAGTAAAATTTGATTTCAGCGTCACGTGACACTGACGTCATACATATTTTGTGTTGTGATTTGTGGAGTTTCCCGGCAAACACACACACAAGAGGATGGGCAGAGGGGGAAAGCGAAGAGGTAGGAAATATGCTGAAGAGGGGCAACTGGGTAAGTTTTGGGAAAGATCTGGGTGGGATCTTGGTGGGATCTGGTGGTATGTGGGAGGGATTTGGGTGGAGAATCTTGTCTGGGCGGGATCTGGGAAGGATCTGGGAGGGATCTGGGAGTGATATGGGTGGGATCTGTGTGGGATCAAGATGAGGATCTGGCAGAGTTCTGGGTGGGATCTGGGAGGGTTCTGGGTGGGAATGGGGGTGAGATCTGGGTGGTTTCAGGGTGGGATCTGAGTGGGATCTGTGTGAGATCTGGATGAGGATCTGAATAGAATCTGGAAGGGATTTGTGTGGGATCTGGGCGGGATCTAGGCGGAATCTGGAAGGGATCTGGGTGGGATCTAGAAGTTATCTGGGTGGGATGTGGAAGGGATCTGGATGGAATCTCAAAGAGATCTGGCGTGATCTGGAAGGGATTTGGGTGGGATGTGGAAGGGATCTGGGCGGGATCTTATAAGGATCTGGGTGAGATCTGGGTAGGATCTGGGTGAGATCTGGCGGGATGTGGAAAGGATCTAGGTGGGAAATGGTTGGGATCTGGTTTGGATCTGGGTGGGATCTGGAAGAGATCTGGATGGGATCTGGAAGGGATGTGGGTAGCATCCTGGGATGATCTGAAAAAAATGAAAGAACACTGCAGCAAGGGATCTTGTTTCTGGTATTTCTACTCCCCGTTAAACTTCTTCTTTCGAAAGAGCGCCCTTGGTGGATTATATACCATTGAGAGAGCTTGTGATTTGAAAATAAGCTTTTAACCTTAGGATCATGTTTCACATTATAAACTCGAGAGTGCTAGCGACACTCACACCTTTTTTTTAATGGGTTTTCCAATCTTGTTTTTAAAAGATTGCAAGATTGTCAAAGAATAATTTTCAATTTATATTTTAGAATCTAAAATTTAGATTGATTTTTTTCTCAGTGTTGAGGTATGCCAAATATTTATATGTTGTATAAAAAAATATCAAATGATTTTGATATATCGCCTTGAAAATATCGATATATTTGATATATTTTATTTTTTTACTTCTTTTTTTCCAAAAATAGGTAATACTCTGCCACATAAAACGATATAGTCTTAATTAAGCAAACATAACAATATTTTTCATGAGATTCGAGTTTTGTATGCGTAATAAATATAATTAATACTTTTGGTATCAATATTTGGATTTAACACACTGTAAAAATACGCGTTGCGGTTTATGTAAATCCATCTTAATGACGCATTTTATTGCAGAAGCCTGTCGTTCCGAAGCACTATGGGGAATTTTACCAAATATTAGGCATAAACCCCTTTTCCAATAGTGCTCAAAACTTAAATTTTTTTGTTTCATTAGACCACAAATACATCAGTCTTCAATGTTACATACCACGAATTTTGATTTAACAGAGCTCTGTTAAGTGAGCAGCTGGTAAAGTCAGGTTATGCTAACGAATGACAGTTCAATGTTAAGTGTGTGTTTTCTGCTGCAATTTGTAGTTGCCAAATATTAATGAAAACAGAAAGTTTTGTCGAATATTTTTGATTGAATCTAATCGTTGTGGTATGTGCTATGTTTTAGTGCCTTTGATCTGTAGAAATTAATCGTGGCGTTCCTGTATTTGGCGGTATTCGTGATTCATCTCACAAAAAAAAATTGGAAAGAAAATTCAACTTTGCGAAGTCCTACCAAATTTTGTTTAGATTTGTTAGAGCTGGGACTTTTACCACCTTTTAGAGCTATCAATTCCGCTTCTGATTCACTTTTGCTCAACCGCATTTATGCGCATTTCTTTGCAAAATTTCACTTTTTAGGACACAACTTCATTTTCTCCAATGCCTACTTGCAGCCCAAATGAAAAAATGTGACGAGTCGGGAAGATGTTATTTTTGATTGCTTTAGAGAAGGGTTAGGCCAAAGTCTTTCAGTCGCATATAAAAGATATTTAAAAGAAAAAAGGAAGCATATTTTGTGCAATTCTGGAGATGAATCGCGAAAATTTAACCGAATAATGCAACAAATTGAACGCAGAAGTTAAATTCTAAGCCATTGAGCAGAATATGAACACAGAGAGTCGTTCCCGATGGTCATTAACGCTAAAGCGTATTAGAAATCGTAGAAATCAAGCTGTTGGAGATAAAATGGTAGAAGAAGCAAGCACAGCTGCTCGTAATAAGTAAAAAACGACTAGCTGACCATGCAGCAGTTCTTAAGATAGTTTCTATAAGGCAAAAATGATCCTATATTTTATGTGCTAGTATTGTGCAGTTAGAAATGACAGTAAGAACAGAACAGAAATCGAAAAAAATAAATGAGACGCATTTTTTTTCAGGAATCCCGATATTCCGTAAAGTTTGCGGCCGAAAAATATGTTTCCTATTACGCGTCAATAATGGTACATTCATTCTTATGCTAAATTGCAAGAAAAACCAATTTTATCTTGTAAAAAAAAATAATATTTTTTTATTTATTTTTTTTAAAGGCGGGTTGAATTGCTACCACGCCCACTTTTTAGCACGTATAGAGCAACGGTATACCTAACATAAGGCAAAAAACTAGACCGCAATATCTTGCTTAGTTTTTAAGTTATTAATTAATGCCTGATTTTTGGGAAAATTCCCCATAGTGCGAAGGCACTGAGCTACCAAGGGTAGTAAAATACCTTAGGGCGAGTCTGTATAGCCCCGGCATGGCCGCCTTATGCGACTTCCAAAAGATTAAGAGATTACTTTTTCATGATGTTTGCGGCAAGGTATACCTTAGCTCACTATTTGGCAACTCGTGCATTGTAAGGTCCTTTGAAATCGATCTATTATGGGCTTTATAAATTCAACACACAGGTCGTTTGGTGGTGTTACCGCTTGCTTTAATTATTTTCCGCACAAATTACACTTGACTATGCCTTTATTATCTCGCTGTAATTCGCCTATTTCAAAATTGAAGCCAGTTTTCTTCTTGCTTCTCATAAATGAGTTTGCTCTTGCTACTCAGTTCATCGAGTGACCAACGCACAAATATCATAAAATATCACAAAAAATATATCTCATATTCGATATATGGACAAAAAAAATATCACGATGTAAATATATCAATTTATAAAATTATCGATATATTGATATTTCGACAACCCTAGTTTTGATGTGTCTTTATAATTGTTGATTTATTATTACAGCAAAATTGTAACAAGTGTAATCGACGCTCGTGGTGTAGAACTTTTTAGCTGCATTATGGTGCACACGCAACTTAAAATGGCAAGAATTGGTAAAAGCATCAAATTATATGTTCAAGACAGTGTCCGGCAAAACACACATGCTTATTTTGTTTTTGCATGTGTGCGTTCAGACACGAGAGAGCGCTCTCAGTTAGCACATGTTTGTTATTGCAAAAGAGAGCAGTGTACGCTCGTATAGTGTCTGTGTATCGACGCCGCTGCTACAGAGGATGGACGTCACTACTTTTATACACAGAAAACTTAACTGTGCCGGACACTGGCTTAAGCTAAGGATATAATATTCTGTTATTCTGTTTCGAATTTAGTAACACCAAAACTTTAAATATAAAACCCGTTTTTCCAAAAAGCTGTATTGATCCGATGTAATGAGTAAAATGAAAAGAATCCTTAATAATCGGACCAATCCTATATTTTCAAGCATTTTTCAAGAATTTGAATCCGATATCTTACTATTTGGGCTATGCCCTATTTTCGCTCTTACTGACCCCTGGATAAGATTACAGTTGCACGACTTTCTTTTCGTCGGAATTCTTCAGAAATGAAAGGCGATTCATAAGTTGCTGGCATTTCAATTTTGATATATCAATATATAAATTTTGATATAGCTTTTCTGATTCGATGGCTTCATGTAAGTCGCCCCATTGGCAATGGAAATAATATCGAGAATATGAAAAGGGATTGCATTCAGGTTGAGTCACAGTAATGCAGGTAATTGACTAATAGCTTAGCCCATTTAAATTCAAGTAATAATAACAACCAAGTCCTTAATAAAACTCTGTGAAATGCATTAGTTAAAATAACTGTTTTGTTATTTAAATTTGTTCAGCCACTTTTTCTTTTATTGCAGTTGCCGGCAGCGAACAGAGAATCACTTTCTCTGACAGTAAAAATACCCCTAAAACTTTCTTCTTACATCTTAATCTCTTCTTTCGATCACATTTCGCTGCACACTAACAAAAAATAACAATAATTGCATGCAAATTATCAGACACACACACACACACAAACTTTTTCAAAAGAATCGCAGAAACACACGGAAAAAGAAGCGTCTCTTATGAAATTGCCTGAGTTGTTTTTAAACTTGGCTTTTGTTTTTGCCTTGAGAACTTTTTGCATTACATTGCATTTTACTTCTTTTTTTTGTAACGTTTTAGCATATGTCTGCTGCAAGCAGAAATTGCTGAATTTATGCAAACATTTTTGCTAGCAATATGATAAAATTGATTGTGAAAACACAGCGCAAAGAGAAAAGAAAAGAAAAGAACGGAACAGGGCAAAGCTTCTTCAGGTGCATCTGGGTTTTTTCTTTTGTTTTCTTAGTATGCGAATGGCCGTGTGTGCTTAAGTGTGGGTGTGTGTTAGTGTAGGTGTGCGTGTGTGTGTGTGTGTGTGTCTGACAGCAGTACAACAGTTAACAAGTTGTGAGGATCTGGGCTTTACTTACCGGAGCGGGAGTGGGCGTTGAATTGCCATTGGCATAGCCATTGCTGCCATATCCATGCGAGCTCAAGGCCGATGAAATGGTGTTGGCACTCAGCTTGGTGTTGCTGTGAAAGAAAAAATATATATTTATCATTTAATTGCCTATGACGGACGATTCACTACAATTGCAGCTAATTGCCTTAAAAATAGAGGAATGCCAACTGATTCTATACCGGGTCCCAAGCCTTTTAATTAAGTTGACTTTGTGTGAGTGTGTGTGTGAGTGTGCGATTTGGTCAGCAACAAATTCAAATAAAACGGAAACCCTTAAACAAATGCCCATCCAAATTGCACTCAAATAAATTGAATGCCCCCTGGGGGAGAAGTCGGGTATTTGCTTAAATAAAATACTCTAACGTTTGATTTAAAGAAGAAAATATTTATACGAAAAATCAATTACTAGAATAAAATAGTAAATTCATAAAATATCCATTAAATTAACTGCAGGAAACTCAAACAAGTGAAATAACAGCTTTAATTACAATGTTGGCTACTGAATTTCTTGGTAATAAGACAGTCTTTTAAATTATTTACGTATTGAAGCGTTTTTTAAGATCTGCTTTTCGTTTAAAATTGTTCTAAAATTTGTATGTACTCTAAATCCGGAAGCACATATTAAGTATATTTCAGTTATAGATTTGTACATATTTTTTATTAAAGTTTTGCATTTGGCTGGCTTGAGGTCGGTGGAGAGTTACAGTACAATGTAATCAACACAAATTAACAGAGATAAATTACAACAATTTGGAATAGCAATTGGTATGTCCGTACAACGATCGCTGTTTCAAAAATAACCACATCTAATCATCAGCGGACTTTTTGTATTGCATATTCACATTCAAACGATCACACAGACTTCCTTATAAACCTTGATATCGCAGAATAACGAGTTGGGGACTCCAATTTGCTATGGGACGAGACCATGATTCAGCCTAGAATTCTGCTATGCCACCGACCTCAAGCCAACCAAATGCAAAACTTTGACAAAAAACAGGCCGCTAAAACCCATATAAGTATATTTTTTATTTTAAAACCAACAAATTAAGGTTTAACAAACGAGACAAGGCTCTTAAGTTTTTTTTTATTACTAATACGCCACGTATGTTCGGTTAGGTCAGGTTGCGATGGTCTGCAAAGTCAGATAAGAAACGCTGACCTAGGATTGTGAATCGCCTCTAACTAAGCACTGGACAGTGACAGAAAAGATGCTGGGGTCTAGCTTTTTCATGAACTAAGCAACAACTTCTACAATATACAATATATTGATATCAAGCCTCCCGGTTTGCCTGCCTATAAGACAGTGTCCCGTGAGAGAGGCATTTGCAGCTTGACTGTCTGAAAAGAAAAATACATTTTTTTGGAGAGCTAAAACCTCTGCCTGATATACGCTACAATGCCCAGTTGGCATTTCAAGAGTGACGGCCGGCCAACAGCCGAACTTTATTTAGTCCCATACATGCTGATGTCGAAGGAAAACTTGAAGCCAGCTCCCATTGTGGCTAAGCTTTGGAGACTGGATGCGACTGCGAAGCAGTAAGTGAATGAATTTCTTTACTAAAATGGGCTGCTTTTTTATTATGGGCAGCACTGTTGCTTATGGGCACGAAGTAAGAGAGCGAACGAGAAGAAGACAACGCAGCTAACTAAAATGTGACTTTTCTTATCATTCCATTCCTTATACAGCCAATTAGCTTGTAAGCAAGCGTAAGTATCAAACATATGGTTGTGGTTTGCGCTATCGCCTTTTCAAGTTACTCTCTTTCCCTGAATTTGAATTGAAAAGAAAGCCTGGAAAGCATGGTTATGTATATATTTGTGAAAAAAATGTTTTTGTCGCTCCGTCATCTTGACTGCTTATCGCCGGTAAGAACAAGTTGCACGGTAATCTTAACTGAGGATGGAAGTGGGGAATGAACAATTTTTATTCGCGTTTTGACTCCTGATCAGTTTGCTAGTGGTCACTTTGCTTACGTGATGCCTCGATCAAAAACAATCATTTTCCGGGAACTGTATTCCTATACCCTTCACTTAACCAGAAAGTAAAGATCCCTGCGTTTTCATGTGCACTCTGGCAGCAGTTTGATGGTTTGTAAATGACTTTGGCTTTTGGAAAAACCTTAAGCCCAATTATTAAAGGCAAGGGATGAAACATTTTTAGAGATTATGTCAGTTGTCAATCGGACCTTTTTGCAAAGGACGCTCAAAACGAGATCGAACGGACTATGATTTCATTCGCTGTCAGTTACGCTATTTGGATACATTTGGCAATATCGTCGTCTCGCTCTAACCACTGTAACTTCCTACTGGCACTGTAAAGTATCTTTTTGGGCACTATCGTTTAGCACCAACAAAATTGTGAGGCAGTGCAAATTTTCTCTCCAATACTAATTGTTCCATGGTCCAAGCCACTGTTAAGTCTGCCAGTTATAGCCACATCTCTACATAGAGTATTTCACTTACGACCTCCAACAATACCAAATCCATCCCAATTTTATTGATGCACACACACAAAATATGCCCGGCTACACATGTTGCCATTCATTTCATTTAATAAATACAAAAAATTTGTTGCCCGTTGACACACGTCAGCAGCAATCAGTGTCGCATCCATTTCCCCATATGCACAATTGGCAGTGGGCACTTTCCCAGAGCCATTTTTCTAGCCAGCAAGTCAAACTTGTGCGTTTTATTTTTGGTCTGACCAATTGCCCATGCGAAAAATAAGAAGAATTAACAAATATATGGTCGATCACTTACGGCTTAATGGGCACGGGCACGTATCCCTCGGTGCCGGATGGCGGATTGTTTTGGGCAGCCAGCTTGGCGTGGATGTCGCAGTAGAGTTTGTTGTTGAAATTGTAGTAGCCCTGGTTCTTCAGCGAAGTGCCGCAGGTGGCGCACTTGAAGCACTCGACGTGCAGGTTCTTGTCCTTGATGCGCACGAAGACGCCACTGCGGGGGGAAGGGATGCAACATTAATGGGGGGTAGAATAACAATTGTAAGCCTAGTTTTGCTCTTTTTTGATGCATTTGTGTATGTACATTAAAGTTTTCGCCTCGATGAGCCCGGCCGATGTTCGGGGTTAGTCATGGAAAATGCCAAAATAAATTGTAAAACGCTATAATGAATTATCGAATTAAGCCTGCGCCGTGCGCGGGCTGCCAATTAAATTGGTATACAAATTAATACAAATGATGATTCCCATGCGTCTGGCTCTGGATCAGGTGTTGGCTGCATAAATTTCAACAATTGACTTCGGAATAAAAGCAAATTAAAATGCACACAGACGCACGTGAACAGACGCATGAATTGTTGGGGTTGGTGGGATGCGGGAGATGGAAACAAATCCTTACACAATGCCCACGCCGCACAGCTGACATGCCGGATGTCCGCTGGCCGACAATGGACGCACACCGCCCTCATCGCTGGCCAACGCCGCTGCGGCTGCCTCCATATCCGCCTTATAGTCGGGCCCCTGCAGTGCCGGGCAAATCGGCAGGACAATGATGCGTGGATCGGGCTGCGATTGCTCCGCAACGGTGGCAGCCTCCGGCTGCTGTGGCAGACTGGGTCGGTGCGGGGCAGAGGGAGCCAGTGAATTTGCCTGCAAATTGGTTCCAATGCGCTCGTCCTGGTGCTGCGGCTGCTGTTGCTGTTGCTGGGGCAAGGGAGTGCGTCGCTCATTGCCTCCGATGGCATGACTTTGCGTCCAGTAGAAGTTGGCTGGACTGTGCGGCTCTATGGCAGCATCAAAGTTCAATCAGTTACAGAAGAGCAGATAATGTGAGTACTATATAAGGCGCCCCCGCTCCTCCTTCTCCTAAGCCACTCAAACTTCTTAGTTGAACCCCCTCCCGATGGGTTGCCCTACTTTTGTGCATAATTAGTAACTGTTGTTGTTGTTGTTGTTAGTCAATGTGCACACACAAATGCAAATTCCAAATAGCAAATTTCATTTATGATTACTACGGAGCACACTTACGTAATGAGACGTTCGCATTCGGTGCAAATGTTCTGACCAGTTGGTAGTCCGCCGGTGCTTGGGGGCTTTGGTGAATTAACAGGAGCACTAACATGGCGAGTGGTGGTTGATTGGTGTTGTTGTTGTTGTTGCTGATAGTGTTGATGTTGCTGATGTTGTTGTTGTTGATGGTATTGTTGTTGCTGTTGTTGTTGTGGCACATGTTGTTGCTGTTGATGTTGTTGGGGTGCATCATGCTCATAGTTGCCAAATGCTGTTAGCGTGTGTGTTTGTTGTATGTTTCATGTTTATACAATCAGATATGAAAAAAAGTTTTAAATACAAACACGAGTTAGACAAAGAGAACAAATAAAAGACAGAGAGATTTGTGTAGTTCAATGAAAATGAAACCTAAATCGATTTCCTTTTTTCCTGTTTGTCATTGCCGGATTCCATGAATAGCTCACAAAAGGGATCAGCCTAACCCACCAATTTTCCTATCTTAAATAAGAAAATTCCTCCAAGCATTTTGTCATTAGTATAAAAAATGTCTGCTATATAAATGGTAAATTAATTTTAAAAACAACGTCGACTATTTTAAGAACTATTTGACATCTCCTCATCATATGCAAAACATTACATTTATTTAGAAACGAGGATTTTTACAAAAGAGGAAAACCCTTACAATGACATTTCATTGCGGAAAAAGTAGATCAATAATTTCATTAGGCCACTAGGTCCAGTTCATAGAAGATTTTCGTGTACTGATCAGGAATCTGTGTTGAGAAATGCTCCACCATGTCTGGGTTTCTGCTTATTTTACATGTCGATTTTTACCATTTTTAGGCGAGCTTTGTGCGAAACCCATAACAATGTTCTCTCTTTGACATAATCGTAAAGTTCTATTTCTTAGCTTTCAAATAAGTTAAACCAAACAGTTCTACGATTTTTGTACGCGAAGATACCATTAACCATGCATTTGTTCAAAATGACCAAATTTTCTACGGCCCAAAGATATGCTACACATTAAAATTGAATTCAACTACACCCGTTGCGTATCATTGGGCTGCAACAAATTTTGTCATTTCGAACACAATTATTATTAATAGGTTATCTTAGCTGAAAACAACCCTTCAATTGTTTGCGATAATTTATATAAAAGCTAAAATATTGTTTAGATAATTCCGATTTACGATTTGTGATTTATGATTGCCGATGATTGCCTGAATACAGTAATGGCCGATTGGGATTGGAAAGTTTGAAAATCAAAATTGCTGTGAGCACTAAAGCCACTAAATATTTTAAAGTTTACAATCAATTCATCAGAGTGTATTATTATTTTTGTCAACAATCTCAAATCGATAATAAAATGTTCCATCAAATATGTAGGTTTTAGAGACAACACGGCTAAAATGGTCGAAATGGACAAAATCCACACTTGATGTAACATTTTCCAAAATGTATTCGAGATTTACAGAGCCCATCAATAAACTTACAACAGTTTATTTCTATTGCCTTGTATATTATATTAAGCGTGGATATTATATTAAAATGGATACGTTCCAGAATTTTGTTTACACCGAAAAAAAAAATATTTTTTAGATAAATTTTACTCCGATATGAATAAAGATCAAATTAATGTGTCAAAAAAAAAAAATCAAAAAATAATATTTATATTTTTTAACACATCATTTTAACATTTATAGTATCATTCTGAGACTATTTAATATCAATTTAACTGCGTGATATTATTGGATTAAAAATATCAAAATGAAATGATATTTTGATATTTATGAAAAGTTGTTTTAATGAGGTGAATATTAAAATGAATTTGATCTTTTTTTCTTTGTGGAGAAAATTGTTCGCACTAATTACAATAGGTAACAGCCAAAAGCTTAAGTACGAAATCAATTTTTGATCTAAAACATCCTAAGTTTCAGTACGGAAGATTTTAGTAGGAGCAAAATGTGATTTCACCCTCACTAGTCACGCTGACAAGACATATTATGTGTTGTTCAGGAGGGGGTATTTTTTTGTCTCTATTTGCAATAATGCGGCTTTTAAACCTTTTGTTTTTTACTTGATTTCATTTATCTAAGGAGCAGTTAGATAAAAAAAACCAAAAAACACAGCAGCGTAAGTTTCTTCTCATGCGTATTGCCATTGCTGATTTATATGCCATTGATAGAGCTTGAGATTTTGAAATTAATTTATAGACTTGTGGTCCCAGTGCAATATTAGATTTTTTTTTAAGAATTTGTTAACTCGTTGCTTTTAAGCTGGAGCCCGCACACAGCTTTTAAATAAGTCTGTGATTGATTGATTATTGAGCTTGAAACTTGGAAAAAACAATTTTTGAGCAACATTTTTAAAGATTATTTAAACTATAACATTATGGGTATTATTAACAGATACAGGAAAATCTAACAAAATTAAGCTGATAAATTTTTCTATCCGATCACATATACCTAAATCTGAAATCGAATAGTCGGTTTACCAGTTAGCTATAACAAACCGCTTCAGTTATAGGCAGAACAATATCAAGACTTGCCTGCGAATTGTTTCAATGTACAGCTAATTAATGTACGAAAGTGATTTGACACTTTTAAGTTAATCATTTTTCCTGTTTAAGGACCCCAACCAAAGCTAACAACAACTTCATATGTGTGCTCTCTATCTCTCCAATGCCTCTTGCGAATTCGTACGCAACAACAATGAAGTATATGGGTCGTATTTGTTGTTGAGGGGACAAATGATTTCGGTTGAAAACGCAGCCAATTATCGTTTTTTCTTTCTACTTTTTGTGGATAATTCCTGTTTGCGATATCTTCTACAATTGTAAGGGTGTCTACGCGGCCGTAAGCTAGCTGTGAGCCACGCTGTTATAAGGCAATTAACTAAACGGCTTTAAGTATAAAGTGCTTATAACTAAAAAGAAACCTTAAATAAATTTTAAGTTCATTTAAGTGTAACCGTTCTTCAACCTAGCTCCATATTTTGATTTCGCTCTCTCACTTCAACTTTCTATTTTAAACCTAAAAATAATATTTTTGCTTTATTATTGCCAAATTATTTCATAATTTATTTATAAAATAAAATACGAAAAGCCTTTATTAACAAAATGGGAAAAACTTGTAAAATGAATTTCGTGTCGAGTTAGAATTTGGTTTTGACATAGAGAAAACGAAAGTCCATTTCTTTGTGTTGATCTGACAGAGAATGAGGCACGAAAAGTAAAAACAAACAAAAAGGAAAAACACAAAATAGATAAATTAAATCCATAAACATTTAAGGGCTACCCCCAGCTGTTTCAAGGTCTCTGATGAGAATTTTTAAAAAATATACTGACAAAACTAGTCCCCCAAATTGTCGCTCACAAACGGATTGGCGCCTTCATTTAAAATCAATAACAAACGCGCCAGCTCATAGTTGGCCGAGTAATTACCTGGAGTCGATTGGCCAGTCTCTTCCTCGCGCAGGAACTTCAACACCTCAGAGCGATCGGCCTGGTATTCCTTTTCGTTCTTCTTAAAGTTGACGCTGCGAATGGGAGAGGGGAGGAATATTGAAATACTTTGACCATTGCATACTTCTGCGCGTTGCCTTGCTCAGCTTAAAAGTATGCCATGAAAAATGGGCGGAGAGGCAGACACATTGTTACGCATACGCCGCGTTAGCCTCAACAGCTTTTTCTTTCCTCTTCAATTTCTGTTCTGTTCCCCAAAGAAATTAAGTGCAAAAAGCGTGCAGGTCCCACGCGTGCGTTTCAGCCAACCTTAGACTGCGGCCATCATTTGTGAAATTGCACTCACCGTTAGACTCGGCCGCCACAAAACAACATCAACAGAAAGAAACCCCGCGCAGCCAAGCAAAACACAATTTTAAAGTAAAAGTTTTTGTTTTGCTGTTTTCTGTGTTTTGCTATCACGCTCGTCTGGCCACATGGAACTTACCCCAACACGCCGCCAGCCAAAACCTCCGCCTGGGCCGAAAGTGTTTCCGCAATGGATTCATCGCTGTAAATGCCAACCGGGGTGTTGTATTGTTTATTGACAATGCTCTTTACGCCGCCATCACCGCCGCCGTTGGCCTGAAAATTTCAATTGAAATTAGGAGTTTTGTTTTAATTTAGATTTTGGGGAAACTAGCTACATAGCCTTGTACTGTATCAATTTTGCTAAATGCAAAGCTCTTCAACTTTTCAAAATTATTTGTACAAACTATAACTCTTCCACAAGTTGCTTTCAAATCCTGCAAGCCTGATAGTTTTGGGCAAATCCCCTTAAAATTTGCCACATTGAAACAGCGCGTGTCATCGCTTGGGTCTAAATCAATTTTATTTTGGGTCTAAATCCTTTGTTATGGCTGTTGGCAAAGCTAGGGCTATTATTATACAAATTCATAACAATAAAACATACCGAAATAAACGAAAATGTATGCATATCACACACAAACACATTCCCATATAGAGCGACTGACTAGGATATTACTATGCATGACACAGATGTGTAGAAAAGTGGGAGAGATACGGGGCTGTGTGTGTGTGTCTGTTTGGATGAGACCTTTTGCACATTAATTCTTGCCAGGCAAATAATCCTCGCACTCATATTCATTACTCATTCTGACACTTTTCAAAACTATGAACAGACATCGTATAAATGCAAATGTTGTCTACAAGTTGAGGGGAAGCTCGAGCTGGAGCTGGAGCAGCTGACTAACTATCAACATCATTGGTCATCAGCACAAGCAGTTTATGAATTCTATAAATGACACCCTCTCGAGGGGGTGCTGTGTGCGCCCTTAAATGTATGCTACACTTTGTTAACTTACAAATGGACGGGCCGAGTTGTTGTAGCCACAGCCAATGTGTTGGCTATCCTGTTGTTGGTGAGCCAGAGAAGTTTTCGTCACTGTCTGCATGTATGGTGAGTTCGGCTGCGGCATATTGCCAGTGGGCGTCACATGAGGCCGCCAGGTAGAGCCACCCCTAAAACCGAAAATTAGCTTTAAGCGTAAGACCAAGACCAGCCACTTCACTTACCGCTGCACTGTAATGACAAAGTTGTTGCCCGAGCGCACCACAATGTCCTGAGCATCCTTGTGCCGGAAATTGAAGACATCGACATCGTTGATCTTAATGACCGCATCGCCGGGCTGAAGGCCAGCCTGTTCAGACAAGCTGCCCGCATTGACCTGTAAACGAAAAAAAAAAACCAAAAAAATATTGTTAGCAAAGTCATCAAGTTTTGTAGGCAAATTCAATTTTATAAATTTATATTTTGTCAGTCTAAGAAACTGGTCATAAATTTTCGAACGATTAAAATTGTATAAGTTATGGCACACCAACCGTTTTGCTTCCATTAACTCATCGTCGTGTGCAATATTTAGAAACTGTGGGCGTATTAAGCACATATACAATATATGGAAACATTTTGGCGAGTGTGGCATAGTTTCTGAGTGAATGAATTTAAAATTGTCTGTATTTTAAGGCCTTTTCTGTGATGTCGCATTAATACATTTTTATGACAGAGTCCATATAAAAAAGAAAAAGTGTTTCAAACAGCTGATGCTTATTTTTAGGTGCCTAATTTATTAAGTCTGAAGACTGTTGGCAAATAGATAGGTAAAGAGAGCGAATGTAAATTGAGCATAAAAAACCCTTTGTTTGAACCGTTTAGATGTGAGCTTAACTTTGAAGCATAAGCAAGGTAGAGATAAAAAAAATTTATAAAAATTGATCAATGTTTTTGTTTCGCCGCATTGATCCTTAACTATTTGCACTTTTCTTTTGTTACACTTTATTTCATTTTTAATCAAACCTTTAGAGTTGCTATATTACTACTATATTTCTTAAGGTGTTGCTGAAGTACCAGGACCAGCTTAACCTTAGGTCCTGGCGACTGCCTCTTTTCAATAATAGCTGTTTCTATTTCCTGAAGAACTTACAATAGTGGACAAAAGAATTTTGACTAAAAATATTTCATAAGTAATCTGTTATATCTTTTAAACAAAAAATCCTTATATCTTATAAAAATTAAGAAAGTGAAAACTACAATTTATAGATAAAAGTGAGTACTTTAACTTGACATTTAAAAATTTTAAAATTACCCGTCTCTAGGACATAGGGTCCTTGGAAAATCGACAAATATACCATTTTCGGCATTTTCGTGACCATTTTACAGTTAGTCCATTAGAGATATGGAATTTCTAAAACCAGATTCGAGCTTAGCGTGAAAAACTTGTCTAGAAGCAATCATTCGTATAGCATTTTAGGCTATGTGCTGAGAATAAATTAATTTTGAGTTCTTGTCAAAATACTCATGTCCTCTTCCATTTTCACATTTTGATCTATATATATTGTAACCTAAGCAACCGATTGTGTACTACTTATGATTTTTTGAAAGCTGACTTTTATACCAGTATTCGATACAAATTTCAAAATTTTGGGATTTTTTGTTTAAAAGATATAACGAATGATTTATGAAATTTTTTAGTCAAATTACTTTTGTCCACTATTGTATGTAGTTGTTTTGGGTGCGTATTACATAGCGACTTAGGCTCCGCATTTCAATTTGGCTGGTTTCCAAAATGTCCTAAAAATAACATATGGCTACGGCGTTTTATTTACTGAATGTACGGTAGTGGCAGCACTACAAAAATCGGAGAATTAGCTACCGTGATATATGGGAAACCGACATATTTCATCGAAACTTCACATCATTGCACATTGGACCCAATGGCCGATTTTTTGGCATAAAGTCGAAAACTAATTTTTAATAATACATTTTCGATGGTTTGGCAACCCTGAAATTTTTATTGAAGTTTAAGAAATTCTAATTTTTCTGCTAATACTAAAAATTTTAGAAAATATAGTTGGTAGTCTTTTGTTTTTCTTATTTCATTATTTTCAGTTTTCCAATATCATTGCGCTTTTAGAAGTTATAGCCCAAAAACTATACAAATTTTCGACTTTTTTTGGACAACATTTACCGCCAAAATTTCTTGTAGCTTGAAAATAACATGGTAGTTATTTTTAAACCAAAGAATGGATATTAAAAAATTATTTAAGATCGATTGTTGAAAATTTTTAGACATTTTAAGGCTTAATATTGTTAAAAAATGTTAATATATTACAAAATTTTTTAAGGTTTTTGGACAATAACTTTTAAAATCGCAATAAAATCGAAAAACTAAAAATAATTGAAATAAAAAGAAACAAAGGACTACCAACTATTTTTTTCTAAGATTTTTAATATAAGCGGAAAAATTTACAGAATTTCTTAAACTTGCAAAAAAAATCGATTTTTTCAAAAAAACCCACATTTTTAATGTTCAAATCCAAAAATTTGTACCTTATCAGCAAAATCAAAACTTCGTGATTGGTTTTTCTGTAACGTCATTCAATGCAGCTTACATTAAAACAAAGTTGGTTCGAATAGGACACTTAATGTGGCCACACGACCAACAAATGTAAGGATACCTCTCTAATGCAAATATCTCGTGAACCTGACGTGCTGGAAGAAAACGAACAATTTATCTGAGTTCAGCGGCCAAAAATACATAAGGAACGATTGCAAAGTTCTCTGTTGCAAAAAATGGCCTTTTTTTGTAAACTTGTGTTATCAAAGTTGGCTGTTGACTGAAGATATTGTTACGATAATGTTATGGTCAACTTATTGTTAACTTACATGCAGATCGTTAAATTGGCACAATAATTTATTACACATTATGGATATTGAAGGTCAGGGTATGTAGAATGTATTTTTTGTAATGAATGTTGTATTAAATTATAATAGATATCCTCTTTCCGGCTTTTGCGGTGGCTTAAACTAGAAGATGAGCATGAACTCTGTCATGCAACGCTGCTGAAAGTATGTGGCAACTCTGCCGCCCCTACAAACTGGATATTTGGCCCACTAAGGAAACGTACCCTTAAAATTTTACTATAAATTACTTTAAAATAACATTTAATTTAAATTATAACTTTTTATTCACAGTTCTCAAAACTTTGTTTTAAGATCACTTAAACGCAATGCTGCCGTATAAAGTGGGGGTAGGCGTGGTCAAATTAACTTAAATTTTTTTTTTTTTTTGAAAAGCATTATTTATTTATTTTTTTCAAAGTAAGTTTAATAATGTTCAGTCAAACAATAAATAATTAAGTAGCGAACTCTGACCTGGTGTGACAAATTTATTGGCACAAATGCCAGCTATGGTCCAACTCACAGCATAAGTGGTCAAAGTACGTACTAGCCATTGCATGAGAGTTTTAGTTGAGGAGTGACATCAAGGAGTTCTTTACGTCTAGTAGAGAGCTATCTATAGAAAATAGGTGATAGTACTCATTGTAAGCAAGGCACAGGCAACGGAAACGGTCTCGATGAGCATAGCTCGTTAGGCGAGGCGGTAGGTAGATGTATATATAGTGTCGAGTTGCTCTAAGTGGCACTTACAAATTAATTAGGCTTAGGAGAGCAATGGAGTCAATCTCACCGGCCAGTACCTTTAGGATGAAAACTACAGCATGGCAGATTCTACTGGATTCAAGAGATGGGAGGTCTATTAAGCGTAATCTCTGTTCATAGGGAGGTAGGTAGATGGTGGTGTCCCAGTTTAGGCCACGAAGGGCAAAAATCAAAAACTGTTTCTGAACTGATTCGATTTGATCCTGGTAAATTTGGTAATGCGGAGACCATAGGCAAGAACAATATTCCAGGTTTGGTCTCACCAGTACGGTGTTAAGGAGTTTGGTGGTATAGGGGCCATTGAATTCTTTGGACCATCTCTTAATAAATCCAAGGACGCTCTTAGCCTTGTTGCAAATCACAGAAATGTGACTGTTAAAGCTCAAATTGGGCTCAAATAGTATACCCAAATCATCGACCTTGTATATGCGATCTAACGGTTCACCATGAATGGTATATGCATGGTTCTGTGAAAAGTCATAATATTGCATTTAGCAATATTAAGGGGAAGACGATTCAGGCGGCACCAAGCACTCAGGGCATTTAAGTCACTTTGTAATAGAAGTGGAGAAACTGGATTGTCAAATGACGCACATAGCTTGAGATCATCAGCGTACATAAGGGCTGTTGAATGGGAAAGAACTTGCGGAATGTCGTTAATGAAAAGGTTGAACAACAATGGGCCGAGATGACTGCCCTGTGGGACTTCAGAGAAAACGTGAACGATTTCACATACAGCAGACTTAAAACGCAGACGTTGGGACCGATTGAAGAAAAGTCGATAGATTGTGAAACCGAGCGTCGGAGGCAAGGTTGGTTTGGGGTTGTGATATTTAAGCTTTTTTTGTATTGGTGCATTGACCTATTTTTGTTTTTCTCAAAGATTTTCCCGTTTAATTTTGTAAAAACTCATGATAAATACTAGTAAGGGTTATCATTAAATATTTTATTATGTTACCACCACCAATCTCATGGTGTGTCAGTCTCTGCGAGAAGTTTTGCCTTATCGAAATTTATGGTTCGTTTTCTAAACTTGAATATTAGCTTAAACCATGGAAATATGTACGATTCCAAAATATACAAAGTCGCTTTTATAAGGTATTTAGTAGATACCAACTATTTCTTAAAGATAAATTTGCTAAACTCAACTTGTATACTTATGTACCTTAAAAACCAGACAGTTGAGGAAGCCGTGGAAGTGAACAATCTACTGAAAAGCCGAAAGACCTACCAATACATCTTAGTTTGCCAAACCTTGGGCTCGCTACTTGATCCTCGAAGCAAACTTTCTTTCTGAATCTACCACATATTTAAATGAAGAGTTTTGTCGACTTGTTTGGCTCCCAAAAAGAAACATTTCAAAATACTTTTATTTAACCTAAACTCAGTCTACAAATCTCTTCGAACTAATATTCATTTTTCAAGGTTTTTTTAATTTTCCTTGCTGCCCATCGATTTTACCGTTCCGCTCTTCCGTTTTTGTGAACTTTTCTTTAAAGCTTAAATAAGCCTAAACACCTCCAATGTGGCCTCATCAGCTGAACTTAAACATACACACTCTCGTTCATACACTCATCAACCTAAAGCCTACAACCGCAAAATAGTTGCTCCTGTTGCTTGGCTCCTATCTAGGACTCAGGTGTGTCCAAAATTATACGCGCCCTGCACGTATCCACTTTGGCAAATTGTCTGTTTATCAGACTTCAGTCTCGACTCGTCTGGGCTGTCGACCGTTGACTGTGGTCGTCGGTTTCTATTTGCACAAAAGCCCGGCACGGGACGGTAGAGAGGCCTCACACATGCACGCGGCATAAATATTTCATTGGCGCGCCACCTAAATTTTGTAATATTTACAAAGTTGCTAAAAATGTGAAGCCCAACCGGTTGGCGCGTGTTGTTGACATGTTCATTTTCTTGTTGTCGAAATTGAAATTGCTTTCGGCCAAGGTGTTTGCCGCACAACCAGCCAGTCAGTCAGCCAGTCAGTCAGTCAGCCAGCAAATCAAAGTGAATTGCGGCTGGAGAAATATATATATGTATATTTTTTTGTTTTTATTGATTTCCACTTCAAATTGCACGCCACAGGAGGGAGAGGCCATGGCATGGGAACATTGACATTTGGACAGTTTTATGAGGTACCTGCGATCTGGCTGGCTTGTTTGTCCCATGCGCTGCTATCTGTGCGCTTGTTAGACATTTGTCAGCTTTATAGCATTTTTTGCGGCTGGCCACCAATTGGCAGGACATTTGTTTTTCTCTTATTTCTGGGGAATGACTTATGAGTGTGTGTGTGTGTGTGTGTGTGTGTGTGTGTGTAGGGGGACTTGACGACAAAATAGTAGAAAAAAATAGAGAAACCTTGTGCAAAATGAAATATGGAGCGACTGGGTCAAATGAAATGTACAGAAAGCACTGCCTGGACACTCTGAAAAATTTTATTACATTAAAAAATAGTGAAAAAAAAACAAATTTGACAGGAAGAAGTTGGTATACCCTTTCAGTTTCATAAATATAATAAGATATAAATATTTTGCTGTGAGTTTTAAAAATATTAGTTTAAGGATTTGTCAAGCTGATACGGATCCAAACCCATCCGAACATCTTTTTAGAGAAAGCTTCGCTCTTAAAAATAGTTTTAAAAGAGAAGCCTTGACAGAGTTTTAGTATTACGCTTTAATAGTATACGTAAGCCTGCAAAGAAAGTCTTATAAGTCTTCGGTTGTGCTAGCTGGGTCGGCAGCGGTCGAGAATAAAATTCCAATTATAATCCAGAAGCCTTTAAGAGTTTTTCGATTGGCAAATAATGATATCCTTAGCCCATTTACGAGTTATCGAGCTGAGCACAAAGCCCTTAACGGGAGGCACACGGAACCTTCAGCGAGGGACACAACGAAAATCTTCAACAAGAGGCATCAAAAAAGTTCTTGACGAGAGGCACAACGAAAGCCCTCAACGAGAGGAATCGCGAAAGACCTCAACGAAAGGCACAGCGAGAGGCACCTCAAAAGCCTGATAGAGTTCTCGTTGCGCGCGGCAACTTACGAAGCATTTGAAAATCTCGTCCATATTCTTTGATTTCAACTTTTTAAACTTCAACTAGAGTTAAGATTTCTTTAAGTTTTGTTCAACAATTCATTAACCAGCTAAAAGACTAGGAAAACAGGAACGAATCGTAAACAGTATGTAAATGGTCCTTTATCCCAGCATTTTAATGCTTTTCTAACCTTAACTAATTTAAACCAATCACAATTCTTAAAGAATGTTATTCTTTCCAAGTGTATTCATTGCGTGGCATTTTGAATTTTATGTTCCAACTTTTTGACCAACATTTGGAGCTATCCCTTTGCTGTCTCGTTTCTCTTTTGGGGAGCAGAACTTTAATGTGACCTCCGAGCAGATTACATGTGTTGGGGTGGCGTTGGTAGAAACATCAGGCAAATGATGATTTATATGACACTGGCTAGCTAACATTTGGAGCTCTCTCTCTCTGTCCCTTGCCCATAACAACTCCCACACATGCCAGGCATATTCATCTGCATTGTAAGGAGTGAAAAGTGGTAAAAAAAATATTTTTCTCTGCATTATTTGTGCATTTTCCTGGCATGTATTTAGCACTCTACATTTTTGCTGCTGCTGGTGCTGTTGGTATTCGAGGGCTCTTGAAATTATATGCGTTATGACAAATTCTTCGTCTAGATGCATGTTGGCCAAGTGGCTTTGGTGTTGGCAGCCTGACAAACATTTCCATTTACAATTTTTGCTGGGCCATTCGAGTGTGTTATTTGCCTGCGACAAACAATGGGAAAAGATGCCTGAAAATGGTAAATTAAATTGCCAAAAATCCTAGTTCAAGTCTCGTAATCAAGTCAACTAAGCGCTGCTCAAAACCATTCAAGTGCATTAAAATTGAATTTCGTTTTGTGGAGCCAGAAACTATGCATCGGAGGCAGCACACACATTGTATGCAAAATATTTATGTTGATAAATCAAGTTTGCTTTTGTGGATTAGGTATATCTCAAATAAATTGAATTTGTGGCGTAAATTAAACCCAAACAAAGGAAAAGCCTATAGACAGAGACCGAGAGAGAGACAGTGCAAGTAAAAGACCTGCCAAGTTGCCCAGAGTAAGTTATGAACTTGTTTAATTGAAAATAAATCAGTTTAAGGCTTTAAGTCAAGCTGCCAAATCCCCACAGCCCGCCCACTTTCCTTCTGGCCATAGAAAGTGCCATAAAAAACGGTAACTCGTAAGTAGAACGAACACACAGAAAGCAGATAAAATACAAAATACTGCGGAAATGCAGCGCAAATACAATGAATCTCAATGTATATGAATATGCATGTCATGCGCAAGGGGGGGGTGGGAGAAGACCATCACTCATACGCCCCGTCTGACGATGAGTCTGACTGTAAATCACTGCAAAAGCCGCTGCGGTTTTCTGGCACACAAACACTTGACCAGCGAGAAAATGAAAAAAGGAAAACAAAATGTTGCAGACGAAAACAGCACAACAACTTGCCCAGAGTTGTTAGAAATGCAAAATAATGAAATCGCTTAGAGAGTTTGGAAAATGTTCAAATCACATTTTTAAAAACCTTTAAAAATTTTTCAAATTTTCTCACCAGTTTTCGATCCATTTCGGTGATCATTGCAGCCCTGATGAAAATTGAATTTCACTTAAAATTATGACAAATGAATGCCACCTTTCATCACAAACACAGACAAAGTTTGCTTTATGCCATTCCCCAATCAATATCACGGGAAAATGTCAGCAAATCACTTGCTAATGGTTTTTGGCTTTGACCACGCCTGGACAAACCATTTTTAGGGCTGACCAAAAGCCACACAGACAGACGCACAGACGGACCTACAGTCAGCGAAGCATTATTTATTTATCGATAGCGAAAAAGCGTGCACCAGCGTCCAACTGTCGGCAACATTTATAAATTATGATTGCAATCAACGTGCACAAAAGCGCGTGCAGCAAGTTGCTTTTATTTCACTCTCTCCTCTGTCTCCCTCTCTCTTCTTGCTCTCTCTTTCTATCTTTTTTTCGGTAAAATGACAGTTGCAGACACACACACGCGCAGGCAGACTGCAATAAACATGGCAATTTATATAAATGTTGCATATTCATAACAAGTAATGGAAAAACTTTTGCACAATGAAATTATGATGGTGGGAGGGGGGGATGGGAGGAAACAGCAACTAGGATGGGCTAATGAATGTGTACAGCTGTAGAGCTATAGAACTGCAGACAGCTGGTGGAGACCGTTGGTTATCCAGAGACAGCGACAGCTTATGCCCAGCGTGGGTGCCGATCATTTATCTTAAGCCACCGCCTGGTCAAAGATTGTGTGTGCGGCTTGCACTTGAGTATTTCCTGGACAAGCGGTGGCAACACCTCCAAAAATGAAAAATGACAAGCGCCTGGACAGCAGATCTTTTACACAGATATTTGAAATATTTCTGAGGGAATTCCTTTGAATTGGTAAGAGTCTAGCGATGCATTTATTTGTAGGGGAATTCAATTCATTTTACTGCAATAATTGAGATTTGGTATCGACGATCTGTTTGAATTTTCAACTTTTCCGAGAAATCGGGTTGTCTGCATAAGAACAGAATTTAAACAAAAGTCACTGAACAAAAGTCACTAGACTTGAGTCATTGAACAAAAAATACTTAACATATTCACTGTATAAGAGTAACTGAACAAGAGTCACGACGCTCAAACGATTTAGAAAGAACATGATCACTTTTTCAATTTATTACACAACTCTATTTTGTTTACTTATTCATATACAACCAAACACTAAGGGAAAGTTGATTCTTAGTGAAGATACAGTCTGCAGTAAATTCAACTACATCGTACTACATTGCCAAGAATTGCGAAAAACGCTTTAATTTCACAGAAAAATTTATCATTTGACTTATGTCTTTCTCCACCCAGTCGTTTCTTCATCTCTGGTGTGTACTGTACCAAGTGATCCATGTAGGGCTACGTTAGGCTCAGGTTTGCATGGTCCGCTGAGAATAGGCGTGTACCTAATTAAGACACGGTATATGATTGAAAAAATTATAATTGGAATTGAAAAAATCAATAGAATCATTCGTTCTTTAAGGTAAATTTATCTCCACTTTGAATATACTAACCAATAAAATTTAGGTTAATCCTAATAAATTGTTACTGATGAAGAACACAAACTTCGTCCTTTTAATGTAACTTAAAGAACTTAAAGTATATAGTCAAAAGTGAGCATTCATTTTATTCCTCAGAAGTCATTTACCAAATGAAAATACTCGCTTCTTTTTTATTATTTTCTAAAGCATTTACTTTACTCGAATCTTAATCTGATCGGGGCTTTTTTCTTAAATTGTTTTAGGAACTTTTACTTTATTATTACATTAATATGATGCAAAGTAAATGAAAAATTTGGCTCTACAGCCCCAAAGGGCCAAGTCAAGATTCTCTCAATCTCTTGGCGTGTGTGCCAATATATTGTAATTTTTGGCACAAGAGAAAGGGATCTATAGTTCAACTCCGAATACGTACGGAAAAATTCAAGAAGCTGTTTTATGTCTAGTTACTTCACAGCTGGTGCTAATAGCTGGTGTAAAAGCTATTTTCTAAAGTAAGAAAAAAAGTTTTTATTAGACGGTTTGAAGTGAGATATAACCCATGCCTTCCGTGCTGCAGGTTGACACACTAACCGCTGCAGCACATCCACCCACAATTTCCGACGTAAGACTAAAGAAAAGTGTATGTCCCTGTAAAATTTTTGGGAAACTTGGAACACAGAATTGTTCAATTGATTCCGGAGAATCTTTTGTACTGTTTTCGAACACATTTGTTGAAATATTAAGGAAGTCTCAAAGTTTCGGTTGGATAGTTCAAGTCCTGAACATTTTCGGGTAGGTGGTGTTGGATAAACCATATTTTAAAAGTCTAATTTAAAAGTACCTGTTTGTACCTTGAGCTTTACCTAGGTACTGTTTCGGATACCTTTTACCTTATATGGGTATATTTTTTTAAATTACCTTTCCCATATAAGAAAAATGTGTACTTTTTCAATCACTGCTGGAGAAACATGGATGGGAAAAAGGATGTACCGATGTTTTTATCTAAACTTTTTTTTCACAATCGATGTTTTTCAACCCTACATTTACATGACACGGCCACAATTTAAAATATGTAAGATGACCAGTATGCGGTTCTAAAATATTTTAGATATTGGATTTTGAGCCTGCCCTTACTCACAAAATTCCAAATGCTACTATCCAAAAAAAAAAATAATTGGACCAAACCACATTGTTTATGATTGTGGTTTATTTTCATCCATGCAACAACCAAAAAAGCATGCGACATATTAAAACTCAGAAATTTTCCATGATATGAAAACAAACAAAACCCTTCTAGATCAAGAAATCGTTCGACTTTCCTCCATATTATGATTTTCTAAAATCAAGTATTGTGGCCAATAAAAACTGAAACAGGTATTGTTCAAGAAGTTGAAATAGTGGAATAGTTTATATATATTGATAAATTGAATCTAACTTCTGTCTGACAACTTCACAACACCCACTTTACAAGAAATGTTAAAAACACTTACCCCTTTTTAATATGGCGCTGTGCAAATTTCTGCCACTAATTTATTAATAATCGCAATAATATACGAGACTCAGAAAAATACTCAAGAAATGGGTGTCTGAGCCCACTAAAAGTGGCTAAAAATATTAATGTATTCCGACAACTTCCATATCTTCTGAAGGACATTCAGACAGACCCTGTCGTATAGACGCTGGTCCTTAAAGCCAAAGAATTTGAAGCGTTTAATGATCTTTAAGAAAGATTTGAACAATTTTAAAAAGACAAAAAGATATATTTATTCTTGATCCCTGGAAAGGATATTGTATTTATAATTTGTTTGGTATATTTAAATTAAATCTATGTATATTAAATTTGTTTATATTATATACATTCTTTATTTATTTCCAATTTAATCAAGAAGGCAAGAAAGTACCTTCAGAAGATACATCACCACACTTTCGATGATGTTTCATTGATGTCTTACTGCTCAGATATGGATGTATAAAGACATCGATGTTTTTTCAGCTCTACTGCGTTTAGCACATTTGTGAAATACCTTCAGCTCATTATTACAACAATGGACACATTCACTAATATTTCTTAACGGAGAACTAAAATACATTTGAACTTCACATTTGCCAGGTCATTAAGATATATGAAACATATGTGGAACAACCAAATTCACTGTTAGAGAGGGAGAGAATACCGATTGTGCTTGTTGCCGTAGATACTAACGTAGGATGTCATATGTCGGGAGAAGTTGTAAAATTAGTTTAACTTTTAAAATCGACTTCAGCAATTTTTGATAAGCGAATCTTTTTCCAGACAAAGAAATTTTCGGTTACGGCATAGCCTCGAGAGATCATAGATTTCGAGGGTCCGGACCAAATAATAACAGAACCGAACTGGTTCTGCAGAGTACTATTTCGTACCGGATTGCAAACTTGATATATGCTATATGTGAAGATAGAAAGCAAGGACTATTTTCCTACTCGCTTCCGTACTAAGGTTCCAATAGGGCTTTAATTGTATACTGTCGATGAATTGTAAGTAGACATTAGGAATTAATCCATTTTTTTCATCTCTTTGAAATCATGATCCAAACTAATGAACTGATTGCTTATAAAAGACCATTTGATGAATATTATAATATTCCTTTAACAAATTTCCATTGATCAAATTTGAAATACTCCTATTCGGCTTTGGGTCACCCTTAAATCACCCCAACAGTTCGGCAAGGATATCTCTTAAAGAAAAATTAAATTTCAATTAGTGCCCGCAACATTTTGGCCATTAGTTGAGATTTGTGCCAATTGTGCAAAATACAAAATAAAGAACAAAAAAATCGGACACCCATTCGGCTCACTCACTCACTCACTTACTCACTCACTCAGTCTGAAATCATTACGTGATTAAGGTTGCCATTACGGCCGAGGGGAGCAAAAATAGAAAACTAGAACATGGCACGCAGACAGCGCAGCCGCCGGAGGAGCAGCGACCGCAATTGTGCTGCTGCTTGGGGTTTTGTGAAAATAAAATACAAATATAAGAACGCAAAAAAAAAACATAAAAAACGGCAAATAGAAATAAATAAATCAGCGACACGGCGGAACACCCCCAAGGAAGAGGCAAGCCGAGAGAAGAGAAAACACTTCGCCAGCCGCCGCACAAAACAATTAAAATGAAAAACCGTAAGCACTCTAATTCCAGGGCCAAACGTGCGACGTGGCTCTTAAGACCGTGGAGCAAGGAGGCGTCCAAGTGGCAGTTGGAGGGGACATTTGTATGCGCTACCCGCACGAGCACACAAAATGGTTTGAAAACAAATTTGCCGATCTAATTAAAAGCTAAATTGTGAGCATTAAACGGTGTCCCTGCCCTCCGCCTGGCTCCGCCCTTAAATTAGGTGAGTCCGTAACGGAAAACATTGAAAAGCATTTAAGTCCCGAGTTGCATTTTCTCAGTCCCGCCTTTCAACAAGTTGGCAACCAATGCAATTTACGTACTCGGACCGGGACATGGCACAAGGACACAGCCATTACTGGGGCAAAATACAAAAAAAAGTATGCCAAGCGCCCGGCTGACGTTGACCACAGTCCGGCAATGGAAATGGACGTTGCTGCGGATGCGGATGGCTGGCAAATTGTAAATTAATTGATGAAAGCAACGCTTAGGAGCGACAGAGACAAAACGTCGAAGCTTCCTGCAGACTCAAGTGCTGGCCGGGCCAGGACCACAAATGTTTGAACTGCATTTGGCAGGTTGAATCGAAGAGAGAACGAAACTCTGGAGCTCTGACAAATTGCTGGTAGCAAGATTAATGTTGTGCATTATCTTTCCTCATTTGTCGATTGTCAATGCAACTGGGCCGCGTGTCCACAACAGGCTTCAAAGGGCGTGGCATTTTCTACCTTTTACCTTTTCCCATTTACCTGTGCTTCATTTTTTCGCTCCTTCTCTTTGATTTACCCATGTTCTCTATCGTTGACATTTTTCAATTTGATGAGCCGCGCACTCAAGGCGAACAATGTGTAGTGCTCCACGTCCTTTTTTCTGCTGTTCTTATTGTTACTATTATAGTTGTTGTTCTTTTTGTTGTTTTTTTGTTAATGGCCACTGACATGGGACAGGTAATTTCATTTTTATATTAATGACACAGAACTGGGCATCCGCTTTAGGTGTGTGTTGTGTTTGTGTGTGTCTCGGTGCAGACGTTAATCATTTAAGAGTCTTAAATGTGGGTGGAAAAACCATATGCAGGCAAAACCAACAACAGTTACTCCACATGGCAATTGGCATATAAAAAACATATGGGGAAAAGAGTGCTTTAAACAGCACATTTCTGTCAAAGCTTTTAGCTCCAATATTTTAATGTTAATATTAAATACGGAAATTGTTTCCCTCTGTGGTCCAACCACTCAAGCGCAGCATGAAACTGTTAGGATTAGCCTTGTACGAGCTTAATTAACAGAAATAATCGATTTTTAAATAACTGCAGATAGAAATTTCTTTTAAAAATTGGTTTCCCTGCTGTGTGTCAAAAAAAACTTACAATCTGTTGTTTGTAGAAGATGTGAAATTGGTCCTATGACTATAAAAAATTGCTATGCAGCTATCAAGCTCACTTTTTAGAAAATCTTAACTTTTTACTATAACAAGCTAGTTAATTAACTGAACCCTAGGCTTTATTAGGTTTCTTCCAAAGGAGAACTATGAGAAGTTCGCTGATTTCACCTTTAAAGTTCTAGGTCTCCAGCAACTATTGTATTTTTTCTAAAAATGAAAACAGAAAAGTAATCATTCCCGCAAGTTGCGATTTGCTGACGACACATTCTGAAAAAAGAAAGCTATAATGATGAAAAAGTATTTACGCTTTAAAATGAAGTTTAATAATTTTTTGTATAGGATAACTCGCTAATAGAAGGTTCAATGCGGGGCACACAACTCGCTAATAGAAGGTTCAATGCGGGGCACACACACTCATTGGTTCTGTGTCTTGGCGATTGCTGCTGATGTCGGATTTTGCTAAAAGTACTGTATACCTTCAGAAAAATTTTTTTTTGATTTTTTTTTATTTGCTTAAACGTTCTATTAGGATCTTATAAACATCCAGCAAAACTTTCAAACTGATCCGAAACTCAGTTTTAAAGATATAAACAAAAACAATTATTTTTTCCGACCCTTTTATATGAAAATTGTTTTTATCGACCCTCGTATTTTTAGAAATTCGTATTTTTTCCTTTATTTGGTCAAAAACTTTATAAATATTTATAAAATGTTCGATATTATGGAAAAAATAATTTTTGAAAAAAAAAATTTTACTTGGAAATTTTTGGAGATTTTATTTTTTTATTATGTCTTGACGCACTTTGACTCAAATTTCTGGAGAACTGCTTAACCGATTTTGATAATCTTTTTTTTCAGTGAAAGTTAACACCCAAATGCACCAAATCCTTATACATTTATTAAATATAATTTTTATTTCATTGAAAACAGATGTCGAATCTTTAAATGCGATTATCTCGGAACCACTTTTTCCAAAATGGTTACAAAGATTTAAAGAGTACCTGTTGACCGATTTTCAAATTCTTTCCCTTAAATTGCTCCTAATACCCACCATTCTGGTGTGAACTAGGATATTTTTGATCGGTCACCAAATAACGGAGCTAGGACCAATACAGTGGGAAAAAATAGTCGATTTTCGAAATTTTGACTTTGAAACCCCATAACTACGTCATTTATTGACTGATCCAAAATATCCTAGTTCACACCAGAATTACATTATTTCTTAACAAAACCCTGTCCTCAGTTTTAAATTCAGATCATCCGTTCTCAAAAAATTTTTGCAACCATGGGCATAAGTTTGAAATTTTTGGTTAACTTTGAACAGAAATACAACAACAACCGCAGGTACAACAGCAACAACAAAAATTACTAAATTTAGTTTAACCGATTACCTATCCAATGAAAAAACCGCTTCTTAATACCACTTAAAGATTTTGAGTAATCTAATTTTTTGTAAACCTTTAAAAAATGACACCTGAAGGTATACAGTACCCTTAAGGTGATCAACAATCCCCCCTCATTGAGTTAACAACTCGGAATTATAGGGGTCGAAATCGTAGATCAATAGAGCAAAAAAAATCTAACAGCTTGACATAATTTTTTAAAAGAAATAATTTAATAAATAAGATAAGGTTACAGTAAGGAGTACTAATTCCTACCTTCTCTCAGAAACTTGTTCAAAATTTCCTTCGATATTGTTTCACCCGTAAGTTGATCAAATATGGCCAAAAAGTTCCCTAATTTTGCCTATTTCAGCCAAACTTTTAATAAAATATGGGCTAATTATTTGCCTGTGGGAACTAATCAAAAATTATCAATGATCATTGTTGGAGCAGACTTTGTAAACTTAGCCATTTTTTGAGCTCAAAATAAATTTTAAATTTGGATTTGGTTAATATACATACAAAGACATAAGGACACCCTCCGCTTCTTCACTGACACTTCTCCTATAAGTTTATGTGGGTCTGTTTGGTGTCCGTCCGACTCAGTTCGAAGTATTCCATTACATAGCCTTCCCAGCGATATTGCTCTCACTTTTCGCAGTGTATATCCTATCCCTATCCATTTAGTTTTTCGTACTACGTTGTCAACAATCTCCATACTTGTGGCGAAGGCATCGGTTTACAAATATTTGGATTTTAGACACCATGCAAGTTGTAATTTTCCATGTGGAGGAATACTACTATATATTTCGTTTGACTCGAAGAGGCTAAGGTAAGGCTCACTAAATGGCCAACCTGTCCTTATGGACTATTCCGTCTGTGGAAGCAACCCCAGCTTTTAAACTTTTGTTTGCCCTAACTAAAAACTGTCTTCTAATAACTTTTAGAGAAACAATTCAACAGTTTTTGAAAAAGTATTACAATAAACTGTTCAACTTTCCTCACTAGCCTGAAAGCCCCATTAAAGTTGTCAACTCATGCATTTGTGTTTAAATTGAGTTTAAATTGCTCTCATGTTTCCAACTAAAATTTCAATAAATGTCACATGTCTTGCCAGGCAAAATTTGTTGATTAAAACGAGACGCAGCTCTGCTGTCTTCACCTTGGCTCCAAAAGGGTTCATTAGGCAAATGGCTGCGACACAGGATATGGGTTAATAAGACAAGAGATGAGGCGCCAGTGGCAGTGGAAAGTGTTTTCTAACATCTTGTGCCTGTGAGTCGAATGTCATTAGCGTGGATGGGTGGTTGGTGTTGGTTTGAACCCTGAGGGGGAGCCGGGGCAATGCTGTAAATATGGCTAGAGAGAAACCCCCAGAAGAGGGAAAAACCAGGCAGAGAGGCAGAGCCTGGCGACTGCCGCAGCGCAAACAAGATTAATTAAGGAATGTAAATTTTGTAGAATTACGCGCCATTGTTTGACTCTCTCTGTCTCTATCTCTGTTGCCTTCTCTCTCTGGCTCTGTGTGTTTTGAAAGGGTGTTGAGATTTTTTCCATTAACAACATCATCAATGGGCCGCGGGTCGCACAAGGTCGAAAGGTGTTTGTGTGTTTGTGCCGGGTATTTGGCGGATTTTGGCTGGCTGAAGCTTTTCAATTTTGAGCTTGGCAGCTTGTGAAGGGTTGCCGCACAATTTTTAATTAGTGTCGTCGCCTGTGGTTAGTCCTTGGTCCTTTAACCCTTCGACAAAAGGTTGAGTATTGTGTGTCAGCAACATGCATAAATAATATTTTCTAATGAAGCCTGCAAAATTAGTTAAGGGATATGCGAGAAAGTGCGGGGAAATTACCCGCCTGCCTGCCCACCTGCCTACCTGGCCAACTGCCTGTGTTTTTCCAGCTCGCACACATTTGGCCAATTGTTTACTTGGGGAAAAACTGCGTGAACGTGTCGAAATGTGTGTGCGCGTGTGTGTAACTAATTCCCAGTCGAATTTGGGTCAGCTTGAAAATAAACTTCAGTCAGCGGGAAATAATGTCTGTGTCTGCAGTTTTCGAAATGCAGTTTGTTTGATGTTTAAATTTCCAAATGCACCCGCTTTTTATGGCTTAATTAGACAGAGACAGAGAGAGAGTGGGAGAGAGAGAGAGCTCTCAACTAAGGCATCCATCAGCGGGGGTTCTGGTGTAAACGAAATTCTGACAGGCCTGAAATCATGTTAAACGTCAACCGAAATCAGGGTCGGTCCTGCTGCCGCTTCTTCTTCTTCTTCTTTTGTTCTGCTTATCTTGAATGATGGCACTCAAATTACATTAAATGGAATTCCAATTGAGGCCCATCCTCTGCTGCTGCTGTTGCTGCTGACAAGACAATCGAAACTGTAAATGGCATTTACATGTTCGCTGTCATAAGCCCAAAAGACGGACGATATTTGGTAGCTTTTAATGAATCAGCAACAGCCTCATCATGCGATAGGCCTCCACTGCAACAGCTGCAATCAGACAAATGCAATTAGGATTTCGCAATGCGCTCGTGTTGCGCATTCTAAGCAGGCTTTTTTTTCCGCCTTTGGGGACCGCATCCGGAGCGAAGGCCATTGCAATTGTATGTGTATGGATTGGTTGCCCGCCACCAGGGAGTTGACATAAAAAGATACCGCAATGCCGCTGACATTGAGCAGGCGAAAAATGATCATCAACAATGCAGCTACAACAATTTGCCTTGGTAAACAAAGCTGGATGAATTGGTTGAGGATTTATTACTTAAATGAGCCTTTAATTTATGATTCGCTTAAAGACATTTTCTTGAAGGATGGAAGTTATAAAATTAGATCAAAGTGTTTGTTTCTAACCTCGAAATCTGTATAACTTTCTGTTTTTTTCTTTTTCCCCAGATTAGAGAGGCCGGAAATACAATCTATACATCGAAATTTCAATATTTCTGACTAAAAGCGATGTATCACTATCGGAATATTTTACTGTGGCAATGTCGAACATTGAATATTTGTTGGTAATATGTTCCAGCGATACTTTTTTAGAACTTTTTGAATGAAAATGCAATTTTTCATCTGTAAGTGTATCTTCGAGCAAAGGTTTTGTTATTGTCAGCGAATGATTTCGCGTGTGTTAGACAGACACGAGCACACACACCCATTAACGAAAATCTTTCAATTTTTGTGGTTTTCGATGTTTCACAAATATTTTTCTCATTTGTATGTGTCTACGCGGCCGTAGGGTGATTTTGGGCACATCTCTATTAGAGGCTCTAGTAACTAAACTTTAATCGTAGACAGACTGTGGGCTTATAATACACTTTAAATACCTCAAAAATACTGTTAATTTTTACAATATGTCTGTACTTAGAATGTATTGAAAATATCGGTAATATTCATATTGTTTTACTTACAATATTAATTATCGAATTTATTATTGATATTGAAAAATAGCATCCCGACCCTTAATGTTTAATGATCAGTTTAGGGTATTTTACTTTCAAAAGACATATTGTTAAGCGATCCTTAGTTAATACAAACCAAATTAAAGATTAGTCCTATGTAGTAATGAATGGAATTTTACTGTCTACCCGGGCATTGAAACTTATAAGTCCAAAAAATATGATGCGTCGTTATAGCACTAACCGTCTTATCAAAATCATTACTTAATGTCAGCTATTTTTTGTTCATAGCTTGGTGGTAGAGTCGAGAAAGGAAAAGAACATCTAATGAAAAACATTCACTAGTTTCAGACATCACCTTCGCCAGCTAATGGGTTGAGGTAAATTTAATTATAGGATTAAGGGATTCTCTATACTGTATTATATTTGCAAATAAATGGGAAATATTGTGATAAGCTGTTGATTTAGAGAAATAGACCTACAATAATATATTCGCAAAGATCAATTACGGCCGTTTTCTCAAGTTGCTGTTTTAGGGTTGGATTTTGAAGCCATCTACTTCGTCCTCATTGACTTCAAAGCCATCTACATGTCAGGACAAGTTATGTAAGTAAACCGAAAATTAAACAAATTTGATGTGTCCCTGAACTATGGCTTCTTACGCAAATAATTTGAACAAAGAAGGCCGGAAAGTTCCACAAACTTTCCATCAAAATTTGTACAAATTACACGGGCCAACAGAATGACCCTTAAAGTCAGACTACGCACGATTTATGGACAGTTTTTTCATACTATATTATCGCGTTTCAACTAGCTCGGTAATTAGATTAATCTTTTCGCCATCTGAGCATATAGTCAAACATATAATCTATTTTTGTGATTTTTATGGCATTTGTATCAGATTATTTGGCAAAGTTACATTTAATTTAATTATTTGTGAGATGAATAAATGTGAGTAAGAATTTTTGTGCATGACGCAATCAAGAAAAAAGTGATTTTTGCAGTTCTCTGGTCAGCATCAAAAACACTGTTGGGTTATATTATTTCAGTGAACCTAACCTTAGACCTATTGGCTGATCTCCCATGAGAGTAATAAGTTATTCCGGAGCAATAAGCTTCTCCTAAGCTTGTGAAATGTTTGCCAACCTATTATTAGTGCAATTCCAGCCCAGCCGGTAAGACGGTGCCGATTTTGTCCGTATTTATGAAGTTGCAAAATCTAGATGAATATCGACTTAAGCAAAACCAGGAACATAAATAAACATCCCTTGATTTATAGAGGAACAAAAAGCTCTTGGCTTAGCTCAGCCCTAAAAACATATTGAAATACTGTGTTCTCTAACTTCACCTAGCGACATATAAGAGTCTTTCGTCTTTTAAATGTGGTTATGTTTAACATTCGCAGGGCATCAAAAAAGGGCCATCTAGTTAAATTTATAAATTAAATAAATAAAAAAATTTTTACACCACCCACTCAACTGTTGAATGCTCCACAATGCAATGACATTTCGCACTAAGCTTAAAAGTTAATCTATATTCTGGTGTATTTTTTTTTCGAGATTATGAACCCTCCCACCATTTGTTCTGCACTGCAAGTGAATGCTACCAATTAGTAGTCCCAGAGCCCTGCTACTATTCCTGGTCCGACAAAAACAATATGCTCACTGAGCCCAAACAACTGCAGGGCAAAATCTAAATTCTGCCCTGAAAATATAAAAAAAAGAACCAAAAAAAAAAACACAAAACGAACAAACGAACTTTCTAGACAGAACAATGCCTGGACTTGGGGGCCTGGTCATGTGTAGATGGAATTTTTAGGTCTAAATCCTGTTGGGTCATAAAAAGTGCTTATTACATTATCACCTCAAGCGTGGCTGAGCCGAAACGCCCACACACAAACGCACACATTGACTCGCCTGCAGACTCAATTCATTCGCACTCTCTCGCACTCTGTCGCTCTGCCTGTGTATTGGTAGGGCTTTATTATGGTCCTGGCAGCTGCGTTTTTCAATTTTCGCTTTTTTTTAGGCCTTTGGGCCTCACCTGAGCCTTGAGCCGATTTGGTTTTGGCATAGTCACTTATTGGCAAAAATGCGAAAAATGTGTAAATTTTCTTCTTGCTTTTTTTTGATGATGATCCGCTTTGGCAGCAGAGCCGGTTCGAGTTCATTCAATTTGGATTAAGTCGTTCGTGTTGATTAACGAAATTGACTTTTTTCCGAGCACTCCCCCAAAACGAAAGACGAGACTTAAAGTCAGCGTGTCTAGCCTCAGCTGTAAGCAATTTAGAAGGCAATGCGTAAGACACTTAACTAAATATTCAATCAATTTGAAATGCAGGCCAAATGTAATAAATCATGACATCAAGAAATTGTCTCCATTTGAGACAGGGGAAGAGGAAGTATGCGTCATAACAATAAAAATGTTTTGGGGCTACGTTTGGCTAAATAACGCAAATAAACAAGACAACAACGACAGGCCATAATATATCAAACACCCAAAGGCGCTTGACGACACCAGCAGCAGCAGCAGCAGCAGCAGCAGCTGGAGCTGGAGCAGCAGACAGAGCTAAAGCCAGGACAACGTAATGGCTGTCTAGAGAATGCCTTGCCGCTGCCGGGGCCTTAACTGAGAATCAATGACATATCGTTAGAGCAAAATACGTATGCCCGTCGGGCCTGAGGAAAAGTCATAAAAACAAAATGTGAAAATAAAATAATGATAATAAGGATAATGCTACCCAGCTAACATATGCAGTAATAGACCAACAATACAGACTGCAATGGAAATGGAGGAGTTGATCAATTTTGCATATTTCTACTGTTGAGCTACAACAGCTTTCCGGTACTCAAGACTTCTCAATCAAGTAGGAGGAAAAGATAACCGACCAATTTAATGAAATGCTATAACAAGACATTAAAATAAACCCCGAAAAGACCAAAATCATTACTTTAATTCGTCCATCGATAAAAAAAGAGGAAAAAGCAATAAAAAGTTGTATGCAGATAGGACTGGGTAAGTAGAGGACGTAGATATTGGAGGGATATTTCTGCACAACTATGTATGAATTCATCAGACTACAAATATGAGTATCAGTATTAATCACATGAAATTAGTTTTGTTTCCGCAGGTTTCAGCAATTCCCGAAGCAGCATCAATGACAAACCAACCAGAGAGTACAGTGGACACAATGGCTGAATCTTTCACAGTTATTCATCTCGCAAACGAAGGAGAGGTGTAGAAACTGATTAGCCTATAAGCTATATGTCAACACAAACACTTGGAATACCATAGATATTGTTATGTTTAAGTCTAATTCTGGATACAATGCGAGTAACATCGACTGCTAAATAATAATAATAAATATTGTAAAGCTACCAATAAGACCATTTTGGCTCTTTGTTTTAACAATATTATGCTCATTATATCAATATACTGGAGAGTTTCCAATTCCACAGCTGACAAAGCGGACGCTGTGCACTCTCTATAGACGAATCCCGACGGGATTTGAAATATGTCGAAGAGAAAAATTAAAAGTGTGTTTTATTTTATAAGGTATTCAAATCCTTATAATATGTTAAATTTTTTAAATTTTGAATAATACTAAAGTTGTGGGAGATTCTTGGAAAATTTGACTAAAAAAGCAGCGCACAGTCTTATGTTTTAGTTTTTCAAGTTAGTAAGTTGAAGTTAGTTGAATAGTATGTTGCAAGGTATACTAAACAAGGTAGGCGCACACGTTCTCTCACTCATGAAAACTTGTTAAGTTTCAGTGAGTAAGCAAAGAAAATCTAACATAGAAGCACACTTCGAAACGCTTTTTTTTCTGAGTGATGTTAACTCCATTCTGACAATGAGAGCATTCATTGTTACAACTTAAAATTTTTGTCGACATAGGAAACCAAGTTTGTTAGAGGGAGACGAACTAAGTCACAGTAATTACTCAAAGTGTCAAAAAATTACTCAAAGAGCCTAAATGACAGCAAACAGCTGATTAATATCTGAGTAAAATGTTGACGACGCAGCAGAGTGTGCTTCTATGTTAGATTTTCTTTGCAGTAAGCAACTGTTGTAAGCAAAGCATCTCCGCGGATGAATTTTTTGTGTTTTACTATATATTACCCTCTCGCTCTCGTTCTCTTTGACACAAATTTAAGAAGTTGGGAAAGAGCGTGTGCACCTACCTTGTTTAGTATACCTTGGTATGTAGTAGAGCCCTGCATGAATTGAATCAAAGTTCCCCTTGACTTTGTTTCTGATTTGATCTATGTATGAAATCAAGGGCGTAGCCAGCTTCCGAAAAGGTGGGGCAGCTGTGTCTGAACATTTCTTAAATATTTCATATTATATTTTTGAACTTAAATATTGATCTGAGCATTTTATAGAAATGAAAATCAATCTTCAAAATAATGGCGAAAGAAGTATTATAATTGAAAAAGTGCATTTTTCAGGCCAAATTTGTTGAAATTCTACTCATGAATGACTATTATAACTTTTATTTAAATGGCCCAAAGACCGCGAAATTTACAAATTTTACATATAAGTTTACTATATAAAGAAGATTGGATTGTAGACAGGTAAATGTTAAATGAAGTACACCAAATTTCATAACTAGTTCAGATTATCGTGAAGATTTAATAGTTGGAAATTGTCGACGAGTAAATACGAGGTGTAGGCCAACCGGTACAAAAATTTGCAAATTTTAAATTATGATGAAAGATGATGAAGATTTAAAGGCTTAACAGGTCTTCTTTGTTTTTTTCCGCGATTTAATGATATGTCAATCTAGGAACGTCGTTTGAAACAGACTTTGTGATCTTAACTATATTCTTAGCCATTGGTCATCCATGGTATTAATCGCGGCTCAGTATTGTCATAATCATGGTTACATAGATTCGTGTGTGATCATTTGTAGTCTTCGAAATCCGTTTCTTAAGCATTTGAGGCTAGATCCGATTGTAGTCACTGGGAACTTGAGGTGATTAACTTAAACCAAAAAAAATTTTCTATTGATTTACTTGACCCTTTTTTTTTAAACATGAATCAAAGGGCACTTTGTGACTCTATTCATGCTGCGCTCTACTTGACTTAAGCACCATTTTATGTTTTAGTTAATCAAGTCAGTGAGTTGAAGTAAGTTGAAAAATATATAGTAACTGGATTCTATTAGTTGACCAAAGAATTATAAATACTGCATTTAAAATGTTTCCAAAAGATATTTATTAAAGACTGTGAAAATATTGATTTTTTACCAAGTTGTAAAGACATTTTTGGTTTGATGTAATACAAAATTTTTCATCTTAAAAATCAGGTCATAAAACGAAGTATAAAGTCATCTAGCTCATGAGCCACTTATTAAATGCAGATGAGTATAATAAAGAAGTTAACTTGCGAAATTGCAAAATTTTATGAATGCCTTCATCAAGTTTAAGCTCTAATGACACATTTTCTGCTCAGTGTAATTAAAGCGTTGAAATCCAAACTGATTATCTAAAGAGCTAATTGCCTGACAAACTAATTTGGTTTGTCCAAGCCTTTTGCAAATTACGAAGAAAAAAAGCCAAGTCTCCGCAAACTCAAGTACACACATACATATGTCCCCTTGCTAAGCAGCCCAACTTGCCCATAAAGATGCCTGACCCAGGATGATAGGACACGCACTAAGGCACTAAAAGCTCGCACTGGCTCAAAGCCGGATACACAAACACACACGCTCGCTACACTCAGGAGCCCTGAGTTTGGCCACAATGTTAGTTTGGCTCATAATTTATTTCGATTACGCCGCAGCACGCAATTTGCGCAAACACACCGAGAAGGAGAGAGATATCCTGTGGGAGAGACAGACCGAGATAAGTGTGCGCGCAATTTCCGTTTCCGCTTAGCTTACCGTTAGCCGGCGCTGATGCTGCGAAAATCCACTAAGCAACAATTAAATCAAAGCCAGAGCCAGAGCTCCGGGACTGGTTAAAGAGTGGATGATTCATATGCCCAAGAATTCAGGAATCAATTTTCAAACGAACAAATTTAGGCAGGTAGCCCATGAGTCATTTAACTAATCGAGGGTCTTCGTTTTCGTTTGGTGAATGCCATTTAAATGCCTTAAAACTGCAGTTGCTTGCGCTTAGAATTTATAAATATTTATGGCACACATAATGCAACTTGCAGCCCGTTAAGCTGGGCCAATAATTTTATTTTATTTTTTGGGTAGGAAGCTGCTATCAGCGCTCTGTGTGTGTATTTTGGGTGCAGCGAAGCAAGCATTTTCCACTGCTGAAGGATTTATGTGCGCTGACATGCAACTTAAAAAGCAAAGGACAACAAATGCGCTGCAACAGCAACAGCAGCGGCAGCAGCAGGATCCTTTCTTATGTGTGTGTGTGTGTGCGAGTAACAATTGAGAAAAATATGCTGAGCTCGAGGATTAGGAGCAAAGGGAACGAAAAAATTTATGTGACTTTTGCATGTGCCCGGGACTTGGCCAGACATTAGTACAATTTCCGGCCCAGGCCACAAAATATTCAATAATATATTAAAGGGAGCAGAAGAAATAGATATCAGACCCACACACAGAGGAATCGACAACTCAACTGAAGCGTGGCAAGCTGGATAAATCTAAATAAGACGTGCTCGAGCCAGAGTCTTGTGCAATGAAGTGCAAGTGAACTGGTCTACCTGCTGCTCGCCTCGCCCCGTCCGGACATAAAACAAAACGGAAGCAACTCCCGGAAATCCCCAACCACGTTTCTGGCTGTGTTCAATAAATTTCAACACTTTTAAATTGGCCATGCAATGCAATGGGCTTTAAGCGACTCGCAACAAATTGATAATCAATCAAATGCAATGCCCAGGCGCTGACTCAATGTCCAGTCAGACACTTAATCACTGTCTGGTTATCCTTTTTTCAGTGTTTTTATATGCTCTCTGACGGTACGTGAGTACACTGGACGAGAAATTGGATGTGTTTAAGCCCATTCATATTTGGTTTCATATTCAAAAACATTAAAAAATTTTCGGTTTTAATACCTATTTGATCTTAACTGATCAAAACAAAAGGTGGTAGAATAAACTACATTCGCTTTTACATACCTATTTCTCTCAGTGCATCAGCTCTTCCCTTGCCATTGACTTTTATCAATTACGCTTTCTGACTGGGGACAAAGATGAATCACAGGAAATCAACATTGAAATGCTTTTTGTTTAATTTTTATATTGATTAATTTAATTAACGCTTCGGTGATAATGCTTAAAGAATTTGAGTTTTTGCCATCTGTTGAAAGTTGAATTGTGCCTCTCAAGCCCCCTTGACAAACAGATATCAACTAGCTGATTAAACTCTCAGAGTCAGGCACTTGGCCCAAGACCATAAGCACAATTTTGTGGTCAGCATCAAAGCACTGCAATTGCACTTGAGCATTTGTCAGCTCCCCCCTAACTCCAAAAACCCACCTAGGCAACCCCAAAAAAACCGCAACACAAATTTCAACAACTATGCAAATTTGGCCCAACAAAGTGAGCAAATGCAATTTCCATGTGAGAGTGAAAGAGATTCACAATTGATTGAGCAATGAGGAGATGCTGGACAATTAATAAAATGTCCAACTAAATTGAGACCCAACCACAGCAGACGACGACGACGGACGAGATGAAGTCTTGACATTGCCTTGGTGGCGTCATCCGGCAGGCGGCGCTTGTTGCGGTTACGAAAAGTGCAAGTTCAATCAACAGTCGGGGCAATCACAGTTGTCCAGGCAACCACAGACCTGACTTTGAACGCATATTCAATTACACAAAAGCTCTGAAATTTGCTTGCATAATTCGGTAAAAGACGCATTCGGCGAGGGCGTAGCTCATAAATCAAAGAGCAAGCGCAAACAAAAGGCTGGTGGGAACCAAAAAAATAAAATCAAAAAACACGCCGAGTTTAAAATTCAAATAGGAACTGTACTGTGATGAGAGCGATGCGACTGGTTGATATCCTACAGTAAAAGTAGAGCAATCCGGGGCAAACATTTTTGAGTCACGTTGAAAAACATAAAAATAATGTAACATACCTCTATAATGCTAAAAAAAATACCGTCAACAAAACTCTAAAAAATACTAAAATTATCCTATAACTCAAAATTTGGAGAAAAAAATCTTAACATCTTAAAATCATCCAAATATATGTAAACAATTAAAAAAAACTTACAGAAATTTTTAGAATGTCATTTTCTTGATAAATCCAAATCAATATAATGATATTTTTAAATACGTTTTTTTATTAAATAATTTTTTTTACCGGCGCTTTTATTCACAATGATCTGATCGCATATGCCGATGATATTGACATTATCGGCAAAACCGAACGGGCGGTAAGCGGGGCTTTTTCAGAGATTGAGAAGCAGTCTAAACTAATGGGCTTAGCGGTAAACGAGGACAAGACGAAATACCTAGTATCCTCGAAACAGAAGTCTCCGCGCCTTGGACAATCTGTTACAATGGGAGAGTACAACTTTAAAGTTGTAGAGGATTTTGGTTACCTCGGATCGACGATAACCTGCGACAACAACATCAGTCCGGAGATCTGACGAAGAATCACTCTTGCAAACGATGATTCAAAAGCAGAGACCTCACACGAAAAACAAAAATAGCCCTATACAAGTCGCTCATCATCCCAGTCCTGCAATACGGCGCAGAAGCATGGACAATGAAAGTAGCGGATGAAGCGGCGATTGGTGTGTTCGAACGAAAAATTCTTCGGAGGATTTATGGACCTTTAAAAGTTGGCAATGACTTCCGCATTCGAAAGAATACCGAACTGTATGAGCTCTATGGGGACTCATGTGTGGTCCAGCGCATAAAGCAACAGCGGCTGCGCTGGCTAGGACATGTCTTCAGAATGAAGGAAGAAGCTCCAGCAAAAAAAGCGTATATATCGAAGGCGGATGACTATGGAGGCGGCAAGAAGGGAAGACCACCACTAAGATGGGAAGACCAGGTGCGGGAAGACATTGCCAAGGTTGGTGTGACCAACTGGTGGCAGCTCGCACAGAACAGAAGCGAATGGAGAGCGTTTATCGCTGAGGCCCAGACCGTCAAACGGTTGTAATGGCCCATAAAGAAGAAGTAGAAGAATTTTTAAGGCCTCTTTAGACATGCGAAGTAATGAGAAGAAAAATGGACGGAAGTAGAAACTAGCTACAGTTGCTCTTGCTTAATAACAGCTTTTGTTTCAGCTTTCATTTGACATTTCATATCCAGATAGTTTTCATCTCTAGAAAAGGTGCCATTTTCTTCAAAACAGAACTCTGCTGATTGAGTAGAGTGACCCACCTCTGGTAAATTTAAAAATTTCAAAAACTTCCATTTTGGAAAAGTTTTCTTAAGTCTGGTCATTCTAGACTAAAGTTACACGTTGACGAAATAAGCCAAACTCGTCGCTTACCTATCGTGCTTGGAAAGCTTTCATTCTCTTTTGAAATTAACATAGCAATAAAGGACCTAAATGAACACTTTTCCTTTTCATGCTTAAAGGCCCATACGGACATCCGAAGTTACGAGAAGTTTCATACAACAATTTTGGGAAGAAGAGGCAGAAGTTCCTTTTTGCAGGTACCGAGGCGAGAAGTTGAATGTTACGCTTAACAGTCAATGTTACGCTTAACAGCACCTTTGTGAAAGACTATGTAAACTGGCTGTGGGCCTTACTGTGCTTTAAGCAGCAGAAGCAGCATTGAGAATAAACCATGTCAAGTCACTCTGCTTATACCTGTATTGATCAGCTGTAGTGTTTTTAGCTAAAGTGTTTTAAAAAAAATTGAATATAAAAGAACACGGCAGTAAAACAAACACAAAAGAGTCGTTTGGGATTGTTTGACGAATATTAAAAGACTTCGTGCTAAGTTTGGATAAGATAGCTTTAAAACTGACGGAGGAGATAGCATAGAAACAGACGGACAGACGGACATGGCTATATCAACTCAGCTCGTCATGCTGATGAAGAATATATTTAGGTACTTTATGTGGTCGGAGATGCTTCCTTCTATGCGTTACAAACATCCGGACAATTTTAATATACCCTCTCCAAGGATAAAAAAAGGGCTTTATAAGCTTTGAAATATAGCGTCCAAAATTTCCAATTTAGAAATTCATCTCCAACTTCAAATTAATACTCAACTAAGTCCATCGCTCTTTTGTTTAAGAATCAGTATTCCTAGCTTATCTATTTACAATTACAAATTGCCAAGCTAGAGCAGCAACACTGGAAACACCTCAACACTGAATAGTATTTCACGGATTCACAGAAACAAACGCATGCAAGGTGCGTAGCTACTCAACTCATAGTCTCATTATGAAGGATAGCAAAAGCTTGCTGAAAATTATGAAATTTTCATAGTTTGAGCCAAAGACAAACACCGACACAGACACAAAACGCAGCGCAACGCAGCCAGACAGGAGTCAAATAATTAATGGCCAACCCGGGGAAAGCAAACAAACAAAACCGAAAGCTAAAAAAAAAAAGGAAAACATGCAAAACAGATTTGCATGAACAAAACGCAGGGTCAGAGTCGGCATGTGAGTGTGCATGGAGAGGGATCGGGGAGTAGCCAGTCGGTTGCCTTGGCTGCCGCCCTGCTTAGTCTAGACTTTAAGTTGGCTAATAGCCGATGTGGGCTGCATCCTTTGCCCATTTTTTACGCTCTCTTTGCGGATGGTCCGAAATGTGTAGTAAACCGAATTTACGCTTTTGTGTTTTACTTATTTGCTGGCATTATTTGTACGGATGTACTCAACCGGGGCGCGTTGAGCTTGGCTTTCGCTTTTATTTGGCTTTCGGTGGCCAGCATAAAGCTTATAACACACAGCCAAAGGACTACATCTGGGCGTTCGACGTATCCCTCCATACCACATTAAGAACTCCAGCGAGAAATCATAAATTAATCCGATTTAAGCAGCTGAGTAGCTTATTTTTATACTGTCGTCTGGTCCCGGCCAGTTCATTTGGTAAGCTGCAGCAGTAGCAAAAAGAGCTGACATGATTGGATGCGTTGATGATTTGTTGTCAAGGTAAGACTTAAGTGGCACTGAACTAAAACACTGCATCCTGGCAACGCCAGCTCATTACGAGCAAAGTTCTTGCTTGAAGCATCCTTCTTGAGCTGCAGCTTAAGTGCACCATTCTAAATTCAATTGAGCTTGAAGTGTTCAAAAAGGCAAGCAAGTAGATGTGTTCCAGGTGCCTGGCAAAGTGTAAAGTTGAATTTATGCGCCAGCAAGACAAGCAACCAAACCGGCAAACTGACAAACTGACAGAGAAGATGGCTACGAGAATGCATTTGGGTTGAGCGGATGGAAATCCGATTTTATGTTTTGTGTTTTCATTTGTTTAATCCATAAATATTTTCTATTGTTGTGAAGCCAAATTGCATGGTTGTTGATTACAACAAATTGGTTGATAATTTGCACATTTTATACCCTATGCGAAGTGAACTTTTAATGATGTCATTTGAACTGCTCCCAGAGCGATTTAAGGGCTAACTAAATATGAAAATAATTTTCATCTTTGGAAAACCCCTTCCGTAATGTCGAAAAATGAGGCCTAAGTAACAATCCATATTTAAGCCTAGCTAAAAGGGCGCGGAATAAAATTAGGCAATGCACAAAATGCTCTAACGGGATAAAAAAATACTTAAGAATTGATCTATTTGCACATGAGTGTGTGTTAACGACCTTTGTGATAATCAAACCTTTAATATTATTGCTGACCCCGGTTTGAATGCAATTCTGCACTCAAACTTATTGGCGAGGATATCTCTCTGATTAATATAGTAAGTTCAAATTGGGTGGCGGTAGCCTAGCGCTGTTCTTATGGTGCCGGTTTTTGCTGTCAAGTCATTTAGGAACTACCAAACGATTATAGCAGCTCTGGCATGGAGAGGTAGCTGTTTGATATAAGTACAAAGATCGCTGATGGTTTGGTAGTGATACCAATGAAACAGCTGTACGATCAACTAGCCTTCTTTGTGTTGTGTGGCGTTCCTGTTTTTGAAGTTATGTGCAAGCATAACAAGACCTTGAAGCCAGCATAATATTGAAGGTTTGATTTATCTCTTTGCTAATTTTCAAATCGCTTAGGAAGTAGTATTTAGTTGGCATTAATAAACAAGTAAGAAAGTCGGTCTTGCCCGACTGTAATATACTCTGTACCTGGAGTAGCAGCTGAAAACAGCGTTACTGAACAATAGATGGCGCCACTACTTGCATTGCATAATAAGGGGTTTTAAAATCAAACCAATAGATGGCGCCATTACTGCCAGGGCGGAAAAAAAGTAACTTTCTTCTGGTCATAACTTGAGAATAGTTCATCCGATCTTTATCGTTTCTTTAGTAAATAGATAATTAATCTTGATTACTGAACATCTCTAGAAGGTACAAACCATCTATCTACAAAACAGATTGAGATATGATGTTTTTTCTAAATTGCTGGGACGGGAGAGGGCGTCGCAAACATTAAAACAAACTTGTTCAGCCTGCAAGTATAGGTAGTATATGGGTCATTCTTTTATAAACCGAACAGCTAAAAAATTTTTTTATTTTTTATTTTAATAAAAAAAATCCGAAATTAGATCTCGACATGCCCACCAAAACGTAATTTGCGGTTTTGCACAAAATTTTTTTTGCTAATTTTATAAACAATTTCAAAAATCGTAAAAAACGAAAAAATGGAAAAAAAGGGTTTTTTAAAAACGTGATATCTCAGGTTTGGTTTATTGGACAGGTCTCAAATTGAGATCGATGGAAAGATTTTTACTGTATCTACTCAAATTATAATTTTATAGATTTTTAAATTATTTAATTATATTAAGTAAATGTTGCTAAAAATATATTTTTTATACAATACTTGATATACAATCAAATGTTCTAAACATAACTTAAATTTTGTTATTTTCAAAAATGGAGTCTTTTATAGCTTAAAAGTTATGAATTTTTACTTATAAACAAATTAAAAGATGCCCTGAAAAACTTTGCCATGACGTCGTTTCAAAGCTTTTTGATTGTCTATATTTATCAGCTTTTCCAAAAAGTCAACAGCGATCGGACGACTATATCATATAGCTGCCATACGAATGCTGAATTTAGTAGTGTTATAAATTACTTTGCACGCTCTGGCAACCCTAATCCACAGCAAAATTCAATTAATTTTTTAGCTGTTCGGTTTATAAAAGAATGACCCATATGTCCCATACATGTTAAACCTCTATCCCTTACCATCTCTATGATCTCTTCGTTTATACTGACAGACTGTGTAAGGGACATGGCTATATCGACTCGGCTGTTGATGCTGATCAAGTATATCTAAAATGATTCCTTCTCCCTTACATACTTTTGCACAAGCTTAATATGCTCTGCTTACGTTTGGTACAGAGTATAAATTCTTATTTGCCTTTCTCTAACTAGGAAAATTCTGCAGTCAACCTACATTTTTTTGTAAATTTGCTTCAATTGCAATAATGTTTGAATAAATCAAACTAAATCAGTCTGAAGGTGATAGAAACGTTTGTAAGCGTATGAAAAACTCACCAAAGTCCAAGCTAAAATTTTGCTGAGATTTTTTTTTTTGACAAATTGACACACATTGCTTGGCTCTACCCTAATTGATATCATTGGGTTATGTTTAAAACATTTAATTGATTTAAAAAAAACCCAACAAATTTGATATTCATTTAACTTCTATACCATTCTCTACCGATATATACAAACATACCCGCATGTGACATAGTATTTTTCAAGTAGAGCGAACAACTGTTTAAATAGAAATTGCGCACTTTGCCAAACCCAATTGAACTCATTTGTAAGGCCAAAGGCAAACAAAATGCTTTGGATTTGACAACGAAATCAAATATTTACAAATGGAAAAATGTGTACTAAAAAAAACTCATACAAACAGTCTTGACATTGGCTTGGTGCTGCTGCTCTGATTAGGCACATTCATGCGCTTATCAGCTGCCAACGGACTGACTCGGAGACTGTGACTCATGTATATGTCAGAATGGAAATTGAAACTGAAAACGTTTCAAGACTGTAGGAGGGGAAACAACTGGTCAGACATAACATGCCTGAAATGGCCTTTGGTCTGGCATATGGATATGATTCATGAATTACTTACAAATTGCGATAAGTCTGACTAAATTAAAATCAAGAATACAAATTTGAAAACTTGGTAAAATTTCAATTCAGAATGTGTATTTGTCACCATACTAAATCCTTTTAAATAAATGGATGCATAATCCATTTGTAATCCTATCGGATAATTTCCTTTCATTTAATTTTTCCATCTCTCTTTGTGTCAGACATTAACCACTCAAATATTGACATTCATACAAGCCGCACACTAACTGAAACCGCATGAAAAATATGTTTACATAACTATACCACATATATTTCATATATGTTCATGTTCGTGCTTGTGTATGCTAGTTTATATAAGTAGCACTCATAAAATTGTCAAAAAAGTTTTCAAAATGATTTAGCAGAAATTTTGCGCCTGTTTGCCAGAAAAGTAAAATTGTGTGAAATAATTTATAAATGTTAAACAATTTGTTGGAAAACTTTGTCTTGTTGTGTGTGTGTGTGTGAGCAATGGAAATTGGTGGGGTAACGTGCGCAAAAAAACACACTAAACGGATTTATTTTTAAATTAACTATTTAATAAACTGGGATATCTTTTGTCTTGGAACTTACCTTTTGCACTAGCAGCGGCTGGGCAAAGTCCACACCGCCCTGCAGACGAAAACCCCAGGGTTGGGCATCGAAACGTGACAGTTTTACTTGCAGCAATTGTGGTTGGGCCATTTTCTATTTGCACAGACTGTAAAAGGAAATAAATAGAAACAAATGAATATGAAATACATGTCGTATACTTGATATCACGTACGCAACTAATTAATGAAATCAAAATCAACTGCACACAAAGTGATTGCTCCTTTTTGGCCACTAATAAAGACATTATTCAGCCATGTCCATGCTAATCCCTGCTCCCAAGCATGCTACTAACTATGTGCTATCTGCCTGGGCTGATCTCTCTGCGGCAGCTGCAACTGCCTGCCCATTTTCGCAGGCAAAACCAAAAAAAAAAAAAGAACACGCTCTTTCGAGTGCCAAACTGCCAACATATTCAGTTGCCAGGCTAACTGCAGCTACGCAGTGAAGTGTCAAGTGTCGGCTGATAGACTTGGAAAATTCCCTGTGGACTTAAAGAAAGAACTGACAAGCACAGAATTAAAACAGAATTGTCAGAGTCGTCCGACAAAAACTCAAGCTACTCCGTAAGGATTTTGACAGGGCTCTACACGGGCCACTTTCGGCTGCGGAACCACCAGTACAAGTTGGGAGTAACAGAGGCACAGACTCAATAGATTTGGGAAACACATCTCACACAAGAAACCTAGAACCCACGAGAAGCCTGTCACTTGTACAGGACAGCAGGGCAGGTGGATACGTTGTAAACTCAGAAGGAAACATTTCAAAGTCTTATTAGACGGATGAGTTTATGAATCTGGGATGAGTAAATATATAGAAAATGCGCCTCCAACATGGTGAGGTTTGTTTTGAAACTTTGTTTATAGCTTCACACCAAAGTCTTCGAAAAACTTGGGGAAACCAGCGAATTGAAACAAATTCGGAAACGATATAATTGATAGTCGTTAATTGCAGCTTCATACAGAATCCACACTCTGTACTCAGTCGGATTGTCGGAGCAGCTAAGGGGACACAAAATAGCCTAATAGGACAAATATTAATTTTAAATTATTATTATTAATGTTGCATACTTTTAATGGCATTTATCATGATATCTTATTTGTGCTAAGCAAAATGAAAATTTTTTGAGTTTCGAGGGTATGGTCAAACCATTTTGTCAGCTGTGTATTGCTTACAAAAAACCTTTCCCCAAATCGGCGCTATCTGCACTTCGGAGTTTTTATGTAAATGTAAATGTAAAATTGGCTATACAGCTCCTCCAACGGGGCCAAGCCTAGCATCCCTCAATCTCTCGGCGTGTGTAATTTTAGATTTTTCGCACAAGAGAAAGGGACCTGCAGTTTAACGCCGAATCCAAACGGCAAAATTTGGGAGTTTGCTTTTTCATGGTGTTTTTATGTTAACTGGATTTGAATGACTTAGAAAAGAGCTGCCCAGTATCAGCTTAAGCGCTTTTGAATGTATTTCTTAAACAACAACAACCACAAGAAATAAAAAGATCAAACCGATTTTTGTTTCTGTGTGAGAGCTCATAAATGTATGAAGCACACGTAGCCCACAACAAAACCTTCGCTCGGAGAGAGCGAGAAGAGAGAACGCATTTGAAGTTGTTGCTTTCTGTAACGGCAACAACAAAATCTTCAGGAGAGAAAAAGTGGAGGATGGAGAGAACATACATATACGAAGATGTTGCTGCTTTAAGTATTGCCATAAACTGCGCGTGAGTCCTATACGCGCTCCATCTCCCCTTGCGTAAAACAACAGCGTGCGCAATAGGCTTAGGCACTCTGGATTTTTAACAATGCGTTTCAAACCTTTATGTCGCATAAGAGCATGACATCAGAAGCATTCATTTCATTTAACTATATATATCTACCGCTGCTTGAAAAAGCTTCAACCAATTTCTGAGTCCACCTTGTAAATAAATTATTTACTTGCCTGCAACTACCCAAACAATTGAAATCAATTAGTATGGGTGCACAAACATAGCTCGAACAGCTGTTTATACAATCCACACTGACAATCAATATGGCTTCAAAATGACGTTTGAAGTATTAGTCTACATAGAAAAATATCAATTGTGCAATCGAGGTTTTGATGTGTTCACAATATTCTTTAAATGGAACCAAGAGAATTCTTTATAATTACGCTCCAAAGTTCCGATAAAAATGAAATTGTTTTTTGTTTAAGATATAAATTTGGTTGTTTTTTTTTTTAACAACCGCAATAAATAACCACAATCTCAAGACATAAAAATAGAAATACTTTGTTATCTTTAGGGAATGCTTTTGGTTTTTTCTTGAACTTGTTTGTAATTTTTAAGATTTTCCATCTTAAAGTATTTTATACATTTTTTTTTAGTTTGTTATTTTTTTAGCATAAATAGCACGAGGAAACGAAAAAGGGAATGAAAGAATAGAATTGAAAGTTGAACCAATATACCCTTTAGCTTTTGCTTCCTGCTGGGTAGCAACATAAAACGAGTTAAACTTTGTTAGATATCGCCTTTTTTCTCGCACACTGGCAGCTCAGTCGCCCATCCACCCACTTTAGCTCTGGCCACAGTGTGTGCTGTAAGTAAGCGCACATGGGGCTTGGGCTTTGGCTCTGTTGGCTGTGTTGTAAGTGTGGCTTACATAGGTTTTTTTTTGTTGCTGGTTATAGTCGTCATAGCTTTGTAATTTGTACTACGCCAGCGAGTGTGTCTCTCTGTGTGTGTGCGTGTGTGTGTGTGTGTGTGCGTCGTGTCTGTTGATTTAGTTTGCTGCATAACAATTTTGCTGAGTGTTGTGTTTTTTATTAGCAAAGACACATTCGCTTCGTGTGCCGCTCCATGGAAGACACTCAAAGTGGAAGTAACTACATTAAGCTATTAAAACGACAGCAGCTGGCAGCCAACTCCAGTTCCAGGACGCAGGACACGGCAATACCAGCCCACACACACACACATGGACAGAGACATTTTAGCACACACAGCAGTTTAATTAACGTTAAGTGCGGGTGGTAATGGCACCAACTCGATCCTCCAGTTCTGAGGCCATAACACGTTGGCGGCAACACAAGCATCGGCAATGTCGGCATTTGCATGTAAATACTTTTGTTCGCCCTGAAGTTGGCCCATTAGACGCCCGGTAAAACGTATGCACATGCACAGAAATAATTTAATTAAAATATTAAATAAATGCGCCAAGCCAAAAAGACACCCGAAACACCAAGTGCCCAAGTGCCAGCAAAACCATTGTAAGCTGGCTAATTGTGGGCTTTGCAAACTTTGAGCAGATATCCATAAAGATAAAGAATCAAACAATTTGTGCCGATTTGTATAGAATGCAGGCAAATGCATTTGCAAAAGACGGCACAGAGAAGAAAGGGGCAGTAAAGGAGATGAAATAAAATTATTTATCAAGTATCAAATTCATTTTGCAGAAAATAAGAGACTTAAATGCAAAGTGAAGCAAATGGGATCTCTGGTAAAATTGTGTCTGAGAACATTTGTAAAGCTTTGCCAAAATGCGAGTGTAAGCTAATTTGTGGTAATTTATATTTGCTTAGAAATTTTGCTTACGCCAATTTGCTTAAATCATTTACTTGTGCTGCCAAACAACATATAATATTTGACCAAGTTAGAAGAAATTGATATAGCTCACTTACTTCAAGACTGGCAAACTCAAAATAATCTATTTTAAGAAATGGATTCAACCCAGAAAAATTTTTCTTTTGCTTTGGAGTTAATCTGGTAAAATATTATAAACTTAAAATTTATATTTATAAAGCTTGAAAATATTATTTTTTAACTGAAAGCCGAAGTACGATTGCGCCATATCGACTGCAGGACAACTAAGATAGTATGACGCTCTTGCATTAACATGAAAATTAACCTGTAAAATGATATTGCGACAGATTCTCATCTCAAATGGTAAAAAATATGAGGATGGCAATTGAAGACGCTTATTTAAAAGGTGTAGACCAAAATTTGACAAATTTCCATTTGAGTATTTATAAAAAATTTTAAAATTTATAAACGTTCATATATGTCATATGACTCAGAAGACCTAAGATTATTATAAAATTTCGATAGAAGGGTAAACATATGAGGAATATAATAAGTTCTTTTCTCTAATTCATATTCCGAACCAATCCAGGTTACGTCTGGTGTACCCCAAGGTAGTCACTTATAAATGATCTTCCGATGATGTAAAACTATGTTTAACATATAATGATTTGGTTTCCCGCTTTAATTTGCAAGCTGACTTGGATGCATTTCAGTCTTGGTGTAAAGATAATCGATTAAACCTTAACAGTTCCAAGTGTAAGGTTATGACATTTTATAGAACCACATCACAATTCTTTTCTTATATGATTAATAATGTCCCACTAGAGTGTTTGAATGATACAGTCAATGAGGTAAATGATCTTGGGGTTATTCTAGATCACCGACTTAAATTTGACTCTCATATAACGGCTACTGTTTGTAAGGCCAGGAGTACTCTTGGGTATATTAAGCGCTGGTCGAAAGGAATTTGATGATCCATATACGACGAAAATTTTGTACATTTCTCTTGTCCGCCTTACTCGAATATGGATCATGTGTGTGGTCTCCCCAATATTCGACCCATCAAGACAGAACTGAATCCGTGCCACTATTTTTCCTCCTCACACCAAATCGTAGCAGCTTTTTTTATTTTTGTCTTTGTGGTTTAAACTGGAACCTGAGGTCCGCTTACCGCATACTCTAGTAGGCTATTTTTGATTAACGTTCCCTCCCTCGTTAACCGTAGAGTTATCTTGGAGTAATTTTAACATAGATTGATTAATGGTGAAATCGCTCATTAGTTGGTTGGCCAAATTAACCTTACGTTCCTATTAGACCTTACCGACTTTTATACCCCACAAATCGCTCCTACCTAATACTATTTTTTTATTTTTGAAATAAGTGCAAAGTATATTTTTAAATCTGTTTTTAACAATCCAAAACATAGGTATTTTGCAGAAAACTATTCTGAATCAGGATCAGAAATAAAAGTTTGCCAAAGACCTTCAATTAAGCAATGAGTGAAATAAAACGGGCAGAGTTTTCGAGGTTCGGGTAGGAAACGCAAAAACCGTTGCTTAAATCACTCCTAGAGCACGCAGCGATCATTTGGCAATGATATTAATAATGAAAAGTTAATGTTGCATTTAAAACACATTGTATTGATTAAGTCTAGGATAATAGTCCAGAATTATGACCGATAATGCAAGTTGGCTTCAGGGCAAAATAAAAGGCTCTGCTATAGGATTGATCGCGCCTTCAACCTCAAACCGCATCGAAAGAGCTATAAAACTATTTTCTGATCAATCTAGTGAAGAAAGTTGTGATTCAAATTCAGATTTTGATTAAATTTGTCAAAAAAAATTCGCCTAATCTTTTCATCAATTTTGAGTTGTTTTTTTTTTAATTAAAAAAAATTCTAAGAAATATGGAAATCGCTTTTTTCTTTTAATAAATGAATTACCTTTGAAACGCATACATTTTTATATTTGTACGGCCAATACTTTTGAAGTTACAAGCAAAAGCATGATCATTTAACAAAAGTCGTAAAAAAAAAAAAATTAATTTTTTTTTCATGATTAATTTAAAAAAAATTTTTTTTAATTGGCTAAAATCAAAACAAAAAATACTAACCTGACACTTTTTTGAAAAAAAATTTTCCTTTTTTATGGCGGATTGTATGTTAAAAAAGTGAAAATGTTCTGGTTTTTACGTACTTTACGCCCTTTAAGGTGCCACGCCCATTTTAACTTTTCGTCCAAAAATTTCTTTGGGAAATTTTTGAACATTTAGTCCAAAGTTCATGTCTGCTATTGAATTAAGTCCCCCTAGATTGGCAAAATCTTACACTGTGGGTCGGTTCGGCTACTATTTTGGGCTACTATTTTGCCTGCGGTTCGCGCGTAACAGGCCCTAGCTTGGTGTCGCATGGGCCACTTGAACGTACTGCGCATTGTACATCAACGTCCATATAATAAACGATCCAACCACATATAGGAGTTTAAGAACAAACGGTTGAATAAATTGCGACCTAAGACCTAAATTTTCATTTTAGTATTTACGAAGGATTGAACAGTCCAAAATAGAGCAAAGTTTGGAAACGCCAACGTGGACAGGTAAATGGGAGGGTAGATTAAACAATTGAAAAATAAATGCAAAATTTGCAAAATTTTCTTATTTCTAAAACTATTATGAAGATATAATAGACTGCAATAGTAGAGGGTAAATATATGAGGTGATGACCGTACTCTTCCAAAAATCGCGAAATTTACAAAATTTCATAATAAGTTTAGACTAACATATCGATTTAAAAATACTAAAAACTTTAAAAAATTCGTATATAAGTTAATGCAAAAAAAATCTCAAAATTTGATCAATTTTGTAATGATTTTAGATGATCATGAAGACGAATTGTAAATTTCGCTAGATGAAGATTTGATAATTTGAAGATTTGTAAATACAAACTACTCACGCTTTAAATATTGCTTTAAACTAAACTCGTTAAAATTTTTTACAAAAATTGAGACTTTTATTAGGCAATTTATGCAAAATTTTGTTTGTACAAATCTAGTTGTGAAAATTTGCTTTGGCAAATTTGTGAATTATTTTGCATTCTAAAAAAAATAAACTGTAAATATTTTACGCCAGAATTGTATAGACCATTTTTGGTTTTTCTTTTAAATTGTTCATTTGCTGAGTTTGCATAGAAAAACATTTGATAGAAAATTATGCAATATTTTTATTGTTATTCTTAAATAATATCTGCCTACATTTTGATGCAAATTTTTATACAGAAATTTTATATAGAAATTTCTTTCGAGTAAATTGATTTCCTGCTTTGTGTACGTCAACCATTCGCAGATCATTAATAAACTTGTCCTGATATTGCAATCGCTTTATGTCGGCTTTTGTGACTAATAACCAAAATGTCAGCTTATTCCGTACACAGAAACGTTCAACTTTGTTTCCTGATACACCCGACATTTAGCAAAAACAAATAACAACAAAAGTTATCGCTAATACACACACAATTGGCCAAGTACAATTTATTTATATTGCAGTCCAACGGTCGATATTCGTCATGCCCCACCTCTACTCTCACTCCACAATCGCGGCCCACTGCATGCAGCTTGCAGAGCAACAAATCAATTTGCATGCGGTAGTTTTTTGAAGATTTATGAGCCAGCCGCATTTTTGGGCAAAATAATTTCATTTAATAATACATAATTTTTAAGCCGATTTGCCCGGCAGGGAAATTTCCATTAGGAAAAAGCAGGTAAGTAGCATCAAATTGACTGCCATTAGCAGTTACTTTTAAAGTTGCCTCACCGACAGAGAAAGAGGGTAGAGAATAGACAAGAAGCCAACCGCCATCAAGGCAGCAAATGCCAGAAAATGAAACTCAAACCTATGAAGTTTGATGCTGATGTTCATGCTGATGATGTCATGGTGGAGAGGGAGCTGGTATTGGGACAATTTGGCACGCTATTCAAATTGAAGCTGAAGATAATGGTGTTCAATTTGATTTTTATCTTGGCTTTTTGATTTCAATAGTAGAGTATACGTATAATAAAATTAAATTTGAACTTTAAGCCTCTTTAATGACAGTTGTCAGATTTGATACAAAATCAAACTAAACCAAACTTGGATTGCCTATGTTCGCCGATATGTCTTTGATTTAATAGCCAGAATTTTAGATCCTTCTTTCTTTTCGCCTTCTTCCCATCATTGTATGCCATTTCCTGTCTCAACCTCTCACTTATCGTAATTATATGCCTACAAATTTATTTTCTTAAGCTTGGACTTATTTTCTCCTTATTGTGACGAGACCATCTTATTATGTACATATTGAATTATTTATAGACCCCTAAACAAACATTGAACACAAAAATTTCAACACCAAGATAAAAACTGCATATGCAACAGCTCATTAAAAAAATGCACTCCGGGTCCAAGCTTCATCTTCATTCATGTGATGTCAAGTGGGTAAGCCTTAAGAAGCACAACTACTCGAGAGGAGAGCTGGTGGTGTTGTTGTTGTGGTTGTTTTTGTAGCTGCCTGGCTTTTTGGGCCAAACAAAAGTGAAGCGACATTCACCCACTAACAGAGCCGAGCCAAAAGGAAATTAGGGAGAAAAAGCGTTGCCAGTGGCAGCAGCCACAGACGGGGGCGGGGGCTGCTGTTGAGAAATAACAAGCCGACACACACACACATCCACAAACATATGTGTGCGTGTGTGTGGCAAAGTGCTTTTCCAGCCGCCAAGCATACGCGTTGATTTCGCATTTATGCAAATTTCACGTACTCTTCAAACTGCGGCTGCTGCGCCACTTCTTCTGGTGGAGCTTAGCCAAAACTAAACTTTGAAATGATTTTTTGCCTTGTCCTCTGTGTTATGACGTGACGTCATGTGTGTGCTCGTGCCTGCGGTGGCCGCCGCCAGGATATGCCTCTCACCTCTTCGCAGACTGTCTAATGCAATGCGCGTGCTAAATGGGCGTAAAGTTTTTCACTCATTCACTCATTCCCGCTGCAACTGTCAGTGCATCAAAACACTTGAGTATTGAGAGAAAGGCGGGGGGAAACAAAAACAAGTTTTCCCGTAAAATTTTTTAATATTTTTCCTCGTTGGCACAAACAAACAAAAGTGACACGTTCTAGTTGTGGTTGTTGTTGTGATTATTTTTGCGCTTTCAAGTGCTCTGTCAACGACGTCGTCGTCGTCAAAGTAAAAGCAAATGCCAAAAAAGAATGCAAGTGACATTGAAAGCGGCAATTTAGCAGTGAGCTCACACATGGAAAGCACTAGAGACCAGTGGTTTCCAAGACACACAATCAAAAACAGGCGCAAGTATTAGTGCATTTTGTAATGCTCTCTGAAAGTCTAGCACAATAGGTGTGAGAGAAGAAGTAACTTAGATATTGGACATAATGTGTTAGTGCTATAATTTGGTATTAATATTTTGTCATTGAACTCTTTTTCGGACGTTCGATTGGATTACGACAGATTCTTTTGGGTATGCACTTTCTTTGCATTTTGTGTGTGCAAAGTCAACCGCTTTTACCATTTGCCATAGCAGCAGTTGGGTTGTGTGTTTGTTAGTGTGTGGAGTGGAAAAGTGCGATGGAGGGCTAATCAGTGACTAAACAGTGAATAAGCAATAACTAAACAGTGACTTAACAATCACTTATCAATATGACTTAACAGTGAATTTAACAGTTACTAACTAACCAGTGACTAAAAAGTGACTCAACAGTTTCTAAACTGTGTATAAACAGTAACAAAACAGTGATTTCACAGTGACTAAACAGTGACTAAACAGTGACTAAACAGTGACTAAACAGTGACTTAACAGTGACTTAACAGTGGCTAAACTGTGACTTAACAGTGACTAAAAAATTACTTAAAAGTAACACAACTGTAACAAAACAGTGATTAAACATTGACTTAACAGTGAATTAACAGCGAGTTAGCAGTTAAATTTACAGGCTTGTACCGGACGTCCCATGACACCCACTCCTTTTTAAATACTATCGACAAGCTTAGATCAATATTTCAACAAACTGTTAATAAAGTTATCGCACCAAAAACAGTCAAGGAATCCCCTTATACTGCAGGAATGTAAACTGATGGGGAACAATGACTGCTAACTAAACCACCGATATGTAAAATTACGATCATCTGCAGAGTTTTCGAAATAAAATGTCCTAAGCTGAATATAAATCAAAAAATCCAAGTAAACAATGCAGATTAGGAGAAATGTATATTTTAATAGGAAAATACAAAAATTCAGAAAATAAAGGAACCAGAAATATGGCATCATCTTTCCTTAAAGAGGCGACTAAAGGGACCAGAAGTATTATTTCTGGGTTTCGCAAATTTTAAGACTTTAATATTTCTATCTGGCCACTTTAATCCAAGGTTGCATGTCGATTTGGAAACGCACTCTAATGCGCCGGTTTGGTTCGGGCTTACCTAAATCATTTTCTGTGTAATATCTAGTAAAAGTGCAGTTAAAGAAAAAAAAGGAAAAATCCAAAATAGAGCCAAGCACATCTTTATTTGTCCTTGGTTTCGTTTGGATACATCGAAGCCATGATCTATATCCTTAAATAGTCGGTTGTCAAAATTCTCTAAAAAAAAACTCTCACCAAATCCTAGTCTGTCCTATTTCATCAAAGGAATCTAAATTTCTAAATATTTAGTGTTATTTGTTTTGCTATTACATTATCGTCAGAGTGTTTCTTTTGAGTGTTAAGCTCAGGTCCCACAGGCAGCCATGCTTTAAACCTAACAAACAAATAACCACAACGATATGAGGTATGAGAGTAATTATTTAAGGGGCCTTACAAATATTTTATCTATTTAAAAAATGCGCAACCTTAAAAGAGTCGAGAAGTAATATTTTTTAAAAAACACCAGTTTAGTTCGTGGTTCACTCCGATATCTGGTTAATTCAAAATGTTATTACAATATCAGTTTTTCTATAATTTTACCTAACAACGTAATTTTTTGGTGATTAAAAATCATTGCAATAATTTTGGATGCTTGATTTTATTGCATTGAATATTAATGACGTAATGTAATGATTCTGACAAGAAAGAGTGAATATTTCTTTATAAGTTGGGGCCTTTACTGGACACTGCCTAATAGGAAGACACGCCGCAAGGCTCGGCATCACACACAATGACTTCTGTAGAAGCTGCAACTCAGTGTATGATTTATCCACTATATATTGATATACCTGTATACAGATAAAGCCTCACTGCTCAAATTTCTACTAATTTCTAAATGGTTTAACGGGGAAGACATTCCCTCTACGATGACAGTGTAGATGGGGTTATATGGTCTCACAACGGGCCTTCATTGGCCTCAGTGAAGAAATTGGATTCTCCTATTCTAACCATTGCAACCTAACCTAAGCCAATCTAATGTAATGATGATAAAGTTTTTAGGGGGATTTTTGTACAGACTGTACTGTATCAATTGTATTTTTTGAAAACGACAGCTTTTATTGACATTTTTTATAAGAGCTAACAATAACGGTAAACACTATTATTCTCAGCCAATATATTCAAATATTTCGAGAAGCTATATCTGTTTATATGAATGGCAATAACTTTTTAGTCTCTTGAGCTAGCATTATTAAAAGATGTTTAGGCAAAGACAACGTCTAAACTGTTTGATGTCTTTCTTTTCCTTAAGGTGATTAGCTTTTGTAATTCATATTAAAATCATGATGAAGCCTACAGCCTATGTCTTGTAACTGTGTCTAATAGCAGATACAATAAAGATTAACTTCGAATGTGAGATAATGAATAATGATAATAATGAATATGATGATGAATATTACTATACTATTATTAATACTACTCGTATAAGACATATTTCATCTTATCTGCCGAAAACAGAATATATTTTGTGGGTACTACATCAGTCGACTTTTTCACTATTCCAACTAACTTATTTCTTTCATTTAAGGAAAACATTTTTATTTTTTTTTATTTTTGGCATGCGCTGAGTAAACAAAATGAAAACAATATACCACAAACACACTGGCATGTGCACAGCGCAAATATACATATATTTTTATAAAACAACAATAAAAATGGTTTAATACATTTGACTAAAAGCTGAAAACTGCACGAAGAAGCATGAAATTGTATATGTCATACATTTTTTTCTTTGTTTAAGCGAAAAAAAGAAATAATTTTTATACATTTTATTAAAAGTAAATAAGATAAAAACGCAAAAATAAAACTGAATCGACTTTGTTGTTGCTGATAAATATCACCATAAATAATAACACAATAATGACATTATTTACCATTTACAGTGCAGAAAAAGAGACCAAATGTAATTAAATATAATAGAAAACAATCAAAAAACCAAAGTCCATAAATTATAATGGGGTTGGCAAAAAAAAAGAACGACTGTGATTTAATTTAAATGAAATCTGTCAGTGGAATAGTTAATGCCATATTAGTTTTTTGAGCTAATAAAGCGTAATTATCAGAGCATTTATTTAATTAGTCGCATGAAAAGTACACAGCAAATGGTAATTTAATGGGCAGATGGAATCAAAAAGGGTGATCCCTTTAATGGAATGTGGTTAAAAAGTTGCACAGCATACCGAAATATATTGAATCTAAAACTTAGCAAGTCTTTTGTTTTTCATCAAGTTTATTTTGGCACTGTGGTAAGTACTTTTGTGCCAAAACGTGTCGTAGCGATTGAGCAAAACGTGCAGATACCATGGCGTCTTGATAGGTGGCAGCATTTATATAGGAGAAGAGGTAGTTTAATGTGGCGTTGTTGATATTATTAATGGCAATTTGTTAGTATTATAATATATTCTCTTTTGGCATGTCAAAACATTAAAGTTCACAATTACATGTGAGGTTTGATAAAATTTTAAAATTCAGGAAAATCAGCAATTCTTTGGGATCTAACTGATTAAGGATTATGTGGTCAAACTTTAAACAGGAATGTAGAACAAACTGTAAAAGTAGTTTTAAAAAGCTCCGATAATTATGAGATCAATTACTGTGCAACTTTAATTGAAAGCAGGGAATCAAACCGTATCGTATGGTTCCGGTTCCGAGTTTTCTAACCACCATTTAAGTATATCCTCTTTATTTTGTAAGCGTTTTATAAGCTATATATACCCTATCTGCGGATCTTGGAGACTTCCACTCTGGATCGGTTTTACTCTGAACTGGCTTGAAGCCCTGGGTATCATGACATTATAATAAGAATATAGGATGCAATATTTTCAAAGACACTGATTTTTATTCAACAGAATAAAAGTTTCAAAGATTTTGATTTAACCAGCCTTCTTGTTGTTACACTCAGAATCGATCGATATGCTTAAGTTCTTGTCGGTCTATTCGGTTCCGAAAATATTAGTACTTGAAAACGGAATACAAAACAAGTGAGAAGGTCGGTCAAGCCCGACTATAACATGCTCTGTACGAAGAGTAGGAGCTGAATGCAACGCTTCTGCTCCGCTCATCTCTAAGTTTCAATCTCTCTTTCTCACTCACACGTTGGTTGTGAGTGCTTGGGAGGGGATGAGGGAGGGGGATTTCATTTTTTGATCATAACTTCAGAACCGCTCATACGATCTTTATCATTTTTCGGCAAATCTATACATATTACGAATGACTAACTATCTCTAGAAGAAACGAATCATCTATCTACAATACTGCGGGAGATATGACGTTTTTTCAAAATTGCGGGGGCGGGAGGGGGCGTGGCAAAAATTGAAAATAAACTTGATCTGCCTGCAAGTATCGGAAGCATTTGTCCCATACATGTCAAACCTCTATCTCGGATTGTTCATACGGACGGACGGATGGACGGAGAGGGTTATATCGCCTCGGCTGTTGATGCTGATCAAGAATATATATACTTTATAGGGTCGGAAATGATTTCTTCTCCCTGTTACATACTTTTGCCTTCGGTACAGAGTATAAAAATTAAAACATGTGTTCTCAAACAATTTTCAAAAGTAATTTTTTCATATCAAATCTAAACAAATTTCAGTTTATTTAATTTTTGTAACACCCTTTATTAACCAACTATCGCACTCTTTCACTCAACTAAAGCCCCGTTTATGCAGTCAGTGAGATTATCTCCTGCCATTTGATGCACAAATGCAATTAAATTGCAAACCAAATGCGATTAACCAGTATTCAAGGGGAATGAGGTCTAATCTATGCAAACCCAATGACAGGAAGCAGATTGTAAAGTCAGCAGCTGCTGCCTATGCCTCTGCCTGGGAATGGTGCGCCATAATACTCAATCACAAATAGAGGCTTCACTTGTTGCTTAGGCCTCCTGCTCCGGCTCCTGTTCCGGTGACACTTTACAAAGTGCCGCAAATTAAGTTGACAAACTGCGAACTGTGCTTACTATATATTTTCTCATTAAAAAACTTGCGTTTCCACAATTTGTCAAAGCTTTAAAGTACATATAGCAAATGTATATTAGTTTGTCTGACAAATGCGGCTGTTCTTTTGTGTCTCATTTGGTAATCGGAGCTGCCGCTGCTGCTGCAGAAATGCATTTTCAAGTATTACCCAACTGCGCCTGGGGCCTTTCTAATGGTAATTATTCAAAATGGAATTTGCAGCTGACGTTGGTCTTTCACTTTCGTTTGACAGGGCCACAAAAAATAGAAGAAAAAATTAAAACGCCCACGCTAAACATTCCTGCTCTCCCCTCTCACCCGCTCTCTTGGGCAACCCGTGTGCAAATTGTATTTATTTTTAATTCTCTATAGAATATATTTAATGACCTTCTTTCGGTGGCGGCAACTGTATGTCTGTACTTCTGCTATCGCCCGCAAGGGTAAGGTTATAAATTGTCTTCAAGTAGCAAAAGTAATTTTCATTGAGAAAATTTGATATTTGTGACTTTGGCATTGACGCTGTCTGCACAGCTCACAGAAATATTTGACGTTCAAAATAGATACGAAATATACTAGATTGAAATATTTGAAAGGAAGGCCAAACAACCCAGCACACAACACATCAAAAACCATTTAATTCTAGGAAAATCTATTCAAAATATTTGGGGAAAATTAAATCTCTCAAAATAAAATTAAATGCACGTAAATGTAGTGCAGTGATTTATGGGTCCAGGCTGTTTATGATGCGGGCCTTAAAAATTAGTCAGTCAGTCAGTCAGTCAACCACTTAACCCATTGTACGGTCTCAATCTCAATCTGAATGGGTTTTTGTGGTTTTTCGGTGGCGATGAAATAAAAATTGTTTGCCAGTCACGTTTTGTGGACTGAAGTCGTCTCAGTGTTGTTTTTTGTTTTATTTTATTTTTATCTGCACTTCTTCATGGAAGATTTTTGCAATTGTGGGCGTTGTTGGCTTTTTAGTGTTTTTTGCGGTTATATAATTGCCAAATTGGTGTATTGTGCAATGCGCGATTTCCAGTTTTTGCGTGGTGCGGGGAAAGTGAAACGAGTTAAGGTCAGGGCTGGCCCCCATATCCATTCTCCCATTTACAAATTGGAGCAAATCGGATCACTGCAACACCCTGTATTCACCCACATCCAAATGTGTTTTTCATTTCTTTATGATTGTCTTAATGGTCTTGTTTTTAGCATTGTTTCGCTTCAAGTTGTTTTCTGTATGACATACGAACCCTGAAATGCAATGAAAAATACATTAAAACACAAATATGCTCGCCTCAGCAAAGAGTGACAGAGAGAGGGCGAGGGGAAAGAGGAGGAAACACGAAGGAAACGCAATCTACCATGACAGTTCGCGAAGGTTAAATTCTTAAGAAATGATTTGCTTTTGCTCTAAATGTATACACTTTGACTAACAGCGTAAGCCAACTTCATAAGGCTCATACAGTCTGAAATCAGGTTGATCAACCCAGTTGCAGTATAAGAGAAATTATGGCAGAAAAACACTCCGCATTACTTGAATAGAACTCATCTTCTACCTAGAGCGAACCAACTGTGCTAAGTCTGACCTAGATCAGATATCTGAAAACAGAGAGTCGCACTTTTGTTTGTCTTAATTTTTAACTTAACATTTTGGATTTTAAATTAAATCTTGCTTAATGCTGAAGGTGGAACGTTCAAAAGTAATGTCATAACCTACATTCCTGGTTAGTTCTGAACCGAGCCGAATCAAACCGAAACCAAATCCCTTGTTTCATCTAATAAATATACCGAATCGATAACCCTTAACTTCAGACAATGAATTTGAATCGATTCCTTAAATTTCTGATAATTTAAGTATCTCTCTAATGGGTCCTACAAGGGAGAACACTCATAGACAGAACTAGTGATCCCTTACATCTCCAGCAAATAACCGTTGACCTCTTAATATACCTGTAATCAGACCATACTATATATTTCTTCCTTAAAAATTTCAAAAGGGGACAATTTACTTAGTCTCTCAGCAGCTGAGCATAAGCAACAGAGCCGAGTAAAAAACACTTTCGGGCGTTGCTGCCAAACGAAGTGGTTTAAAAGTGTTTCAAAGAAAGTGAAAAAATACTCTCGCTGGTTAAGTTTATTTAGTTATTCTGGAATTAAAAAAAATTGTTCTGTTTAGGTTGTATGATATTTCGGTAATTGGTTCCGAATTGATACCTTGGTTTTTATTATTTTTCGGTTCGGTATCATTTCTCAAACATTGTTGGTCAAAAAATTCAAAAAATCCGAATAATGTTTCGGCTCTATTCAGTTTCTCTGTTTCATTAATAAGTTGAAGCGAGTATCGGTTTTCATAAAGTTTTAATTTTTCACTATAGTATAACAAATCGAAAAAATCTGAAATCAAAGCAACAAAGTCTGCTGATGAGTAAATTGTGATCAATTCTGAAAAAGGCTGTCCACACATACCGTTGCTATTCCAAAATGTACGCATATTAGCACTGAGCACTGGCTACAACTAAACTTCAAGCCGAAAATCTAGTTTTGGGTAATTTTTATTCCATTTGGATACAATGCAAATTGGAAATACAGGGTGTCCAGAAACTTTTCGTCAGAGTTTTAATACAAGATAGCTGTTATCAATAGAAATATTTTTTCTTACTACATGGGTCCAAAAACAAAACTTCTGCTATAAAGCTGAAACGACAAAAGGTCGTTTTGGTATGAATTGGGATTCAGTGGCTTATTTTATATAAGGGCTTTATATGTTGGCAATACAAACAGAAGGTCAAAAGCCTGATTTGGGCTAATTCTTCTTAGAATTGGCAGTATTCAAGGATAATTATAAATTCGTTATTCGATATTATTTTAAGATCCAGAAATCATCTTAAAACATAAATGCTGTGTAAAAGCTGAAAAATGTAAAATTGGCGTGGGTGCCTACAATATTTTGCACAAAGCTGATATTACAGCAAATTGCTAAGGAGGTATAGTGGAGATATAGACCTAACCCACATAAAGAAAGAAGTAAGATAGAAAGAGGCTGTTTGGTAGAAAGGTGGGAAGACGAAATGAAGGAGGAAGAAAATAAAAGGAAGCAATAAGAAAGGCAGTGGGTATGAAGGAGGAAGGAAGGAAGAGGAAGGAAGGAGGAAGGATGGTGAAGGGAGGGAAGGAAGGAGGAAGGAAGGAGAAAGGAAGGACGAAGAAAGGTGGAAGGAAGGAAGAAGGAAGGAGGAAGAAGGAAGAAAGAATGAAGGAAAAAGGAATTAGAAAGGATGGCGGTAGGAAGGAAGGAAGTAGGAAGAAGAAGGAGGAGGGAATGAAGGAACGAGGAAGGAAGGCAGAAGAAAGAAGGAAGGAAGGAGGAAGCAAGGAGGAAGGTAGGAGGAAGGAAGGAAGGAGGAAGGAGAGAAGAAAGGAGAAAAGAAGGAGAAAGGAAGGAGGAGAGAAGGATGGAAGGAAGGAAGGAGGTGGAAGGAAGGAGTAGGAAGGAAAGAGGAAGGAACGAAGGAGGAAGGAAGGATGGAACGAGGAAGTAAGGCAGAAGGAAGGAGGAAGAAAGAAAGAGGAAGGCAAGAGAAAGAAAGGAACAAAGAAGGCCAGGAAAATGGAAGGTGAAGTAAAATGGATGTACTCCCTGTACACCAAAAAGGAATCGAGAAATGTAGAATGAGGCAATAATATTGATATTGCTTAAATTATTGGTTTTTAAATATACAATATCGACTGATCTGAGATCGAAGAATCCGCATTTCAATTCCTTTCTTAAGATAAATGAACGATTGCTGCTAAGTCAGCTATAAAAGTGATAAATAAAACTACCCTCCAGATTATGCAAACCTTTTTTTTATTCAATAATTTCCTATTTCCAAGAGATAGCCAATTATTGTAACGAAAGTGCCAAGCCAAGTATTGGCTTGGGTATGCTTCGTATTGAGGCCAATTGACATATACATCAATTGCAAGATTAAAATCATGTTTCTTTCAGTTTTCGTATTCAAATAAGAAATGTCGACTCTTTTGAAGACGAAGATATCTTTCAGTTAAAGAAATTTCAAACATGGTTATGCAATTTCCAAGATATTAAGGCTAAATTCAATTCAGGCCAGCTGTGCAGTGTATGCAAACAGCGGCTTGTTGTTCCATCTTCATATCTTCCGCTGCATTTATTCGCATTCTACTTGCAAACTAATTAAAATATACGCCAAAGCGGTATGCAATTTTTAGAGCATGTTACAATTTTTTTGCTGTCTTTTTCCGCCATGAAATATTGTCACGCACAGAGCGTAGACATGTGAGAAAGATGCAAACAGGGAATCTACTGTTTGGTGTGGTTAAATTTATGACTCTATTTTGCACTCTGACGTCAGTTTGGCCTATCAGTCTTGTTATTATTAATTTATAGGGAACTGATAAAAATTTGTATAAGCAAGACAAACAAAAGCCTCTGATTCAGTAGCCCACTTTTGGGTTATCGCTGAGGAAGTACAATATTTTCATACAATTGGGAATACTTTTGATTAGATGATCGATGAGTGCGCAAGCTATAAATGACAAACTACCAATAGGGAAAGGTAAATGATTAATGACAAAGTTCATTCAACTTGGAAGAATCGGGTCCAAAGTTATGAAGATGATTGCTGCCAAAGATAAAGACTTTTATTACATCATAGGTGGTTGTGTTTGGCAAAATGGAATTTGAATTTGGAAAATTACGTATTTCAGATGAGAGAGCACACACACACACACACACACACCCAAGAGAAAGAGAACTCGAACTGTGACTGACTGACTGATGCGGGCTGAAAATAGATCAAGCAGAAATGAAAAGCGCAATTGCCAAGTCAAACAACAACAAATTGGCATAGAGTACAGTTTGCCAAGTGAAAGATACATTTCATATTGTCGGCGACCTAGAGCTTCATCAAATATTATAGAATTGGTCCTGTTGGACGACGCTTATGATGGCGCCCCCAAACTTTCGCAACTTGTCGTATGTATCTGGCAGACATTGTATCTGCCAAGCAGAAAGCAAAAAAATTCGGAAACAAATCCGCTCAGCAGCCATTTCAAATATCTAAAAATAAACTCACCTTGAAAAGATTCTAAAAATTTGTTGTATTTATTTCTTCAAAGATTTGCTCGTAGTTTTTCGGTATCCAGAAAATGTTGTTCGTAATATTTGGCCAAATTTTGTTTCAAAATTTGAAATTTGGTTTCGTAAGGAGTTCCTCCTTAACCTTCACAATTTTACCACACACAAAAATTTATATACAACAATTTTTCAACACAAAACACTCGAATCGGGGGGGGCTAGAAAAGAGAGAGAGAGTTTTGATATTCACAAATTAATTATTGTTGTATTGCAATTTTCCTTTTATTTTTTTTATAAATGGCAAACTGAAGTTGCTCAGCTAGAAGTTATACACACTTTTCTGTTAATTAATTGGGATGGATTGTTTTTTGGTTTCTTTTTTCTTGTCAGGTGCCAGTTCTTGGGCGACGTTAACTAAGCGACGATTTTCTCTCAACTAAAGCAAAAACCGAAACCGAAAATTTATGTGAATATTTTTTTTTCTTTTTTGTTCGAATAGGAAAATCTTTTCAACCACATCGACGATGCGTCGACGTCGCTGCTTTTGGGCCGTGTGTTGTTCTCGTTCTCACAGCGAAAGCTACAAAATGCGGCAGACGGCGGCGGCTGCCAATGTCTGTCGCTCTGAAATATATTTTGTTATTTTGCTAATTGTTTGTATTTTGTTTTCAGTTGGCGCTGCTGCTGGCATTCTGGTGGTATTTGTGTTTGTATTTTGTATTTGTAATGTTTAGAGAATCGTTGCAGGTGCCTTCGAGGTGCTCTGTTTTCCACAGTTTCCCGTGGTCTGTTTTCTTTCAACTGCAAATTGGTGCAGTTCGAAAGCAGAACAAACGGAACTAAAACGTTGACCGGATTTTGAAATAATGTTATGATAAGGTGTAAAATTTCATATAAAATTATTTGGTTGAGATGGTGGCATTGATGTCAGTCAGCGAAATGTTTAAAGCCTATCAGTCTTGCTTCCATTTTCGCTTTCGGAACAAATCTATTTGCAAAAATGCATAAAAAAACAAAAAAAAACCAATGCAAAGTTTAAGGCAAACCGTGAAATGAAAAGTAAATGGGAAAGATATGTTCTTATAAGAAATATGACTAAGATTGTTTATATAGAATTTTCTATACAATTTGGATTAAACTTTTGTTTTAAACAATTGTTTACCTGATTTTCATAAAGTTGCACGAGCAGCAATTTTTATTCGACAACAACAAACGGCGATTTGGCTGGGCAGATAACCGATAAGTTTATCTAAGAAGTCTAATAGAACGAATAGGGAATAAAAGGGAATGGATAAAAAAGGAATAAAGAAGGAAAGTTAATGCCGAAGCGCATCTGTATGTTCAGATTTATCCACTCCAACCGTTATTTTTAAACAAGAAGTGATTTTCCCTGAACTTTTATACAATATAAACGCTGAATTCCTGTTCAAGCAGTAAGAATACGACTGATTGTTTCCAGAATCGTACCCACAATATGTGATTTGTCTTAACTTCTTGGACTTTTTTGTAAACTTGTGTTATCCTAGCAAAAGTGTGTCGATAAACTCAGTTGTTTGTATGGCTTTAAAGTACCATAAAAAAAACACTGTTTATCGCTGGTATAGTGAATTCTATTGTGGTCGTAGTTCGCTCACAACGAATTCCGTAAAGGTTGTTTAAAATCGGTTGGTGCGCCAGAAAACATCGATTCCGATAACGCAAGTTCGTAATGTGCATACTATACCGTAAGATTGAAGCATCCCTAAACATTAGTCCCAAAACTTTGATTAAGCACCATGCCGTGAGAAAGTTTGTTCAGGTTGGTTTCCGCATTATTTGACAATTTGTGGTTTGGTGCAAAGAAATGCTAAAAAATACGACCGCGGTGCTTCACAGGACGTTTATAAGATAGTCACAGGGGACAATTAATGGATATATAAAACAACAATCGATCATGAGGGTGTTCCAAGACAAGCCTAGTCCTGCAAAAGTTGTTCGCGCACGAAGCACTCCGAAGGAAATGGTCGACTGTTTCTTCCACCCAATGGGTCATTTATTTATTTAGAGTCCACAAAAAAGTGCTGTCAACAAAAATATAAATAAGTTACAAAAAATTTTAAGAGCTAAGAAAGCCTATCAAAGCCTATCCAAAAGATTCTAATGATATTACAAAATAAACTAATAACAGCTCCGACACAGTGGGGGAATTTTACTTGTCCGTCCGGCCGGCTATGCCCCGATTCACAGCCAAGTGCAGTCAAACACGTTATTAGAGCTAGCAAAAATTTAATAATATGGAGGGAAATAATCGAAAAAATATTTATATCAAAATAATAATTGAATATATCAAGGCTGCAAACCGGTCCGGAACCGAACCCCTTAGAACCGGTTCGGTTCGGGTTTTTTGGGTCCGTCGAACCGGACCATGAACCGAACCTCTAAAATTTTGGACTTCTCGAACCTGAACCCGAACCGGACCACTGTTTGGAAAAATTAGGTTCGGTTAACAAAACTAAGTAGTTTTCCAACGAAACACACAAGGAAATATTGAAAATATCTAGAGATTTTATTATAAACGATTGCGTTTTGAACTAAGCTTGGATGATTTTTTATTGCAAAGAAGAGAAGTTTTTGAAAGCACTATAAAGCAATAAACAAATATCAAATATGTTACAGATTCATTTAAATATTGTTCAAGGCAACATCCCATACATCGAGAAGTGTTTTATGATTTTGAAAAAAATTGCCTTGCTGCTCCAAGAACTCAGGTATCAGTTGAACGATCCTTTTTAACACTTTAGTTTGTTCTTTCTGATCTAAGAGCTAGTATAGATGAACATCTTCTAGAAGATATAATGCTTATCACTTTGACAGCATGCGACCTCATACTGCTTTTTTTTGTAACAACATATGCTACATGAGCGCGCTGTCGAGTGGCTTTGCACACACACACGACGTAAAATCAGCTGATGAAAAGCAGCTATAAAATTACATTAATTATTGTCCCACCAAAGAAATGAAGAAAATGATATCATTTCTTTCATACAATTTGACATTCCTCACGAACGAGTTTGGTATTTTTTTAAAAAGTACTTCCTACTCTCTGGAAGCAGAAATTGTCATTAGAAATAATTTGTCAATCAATGGAAACGGCAAACTTTTAAGAAATTAAAGTAATAAGAAATATGTGAGTGATAAGGGGCTAGAAGATATAAAGAATATTATTTTAAAAAATAAGTGTTAATAAATCGGAACTATTCTTCTATGTTCAAGCGAACCGAGGTTCGAACCAAAACCTTCGGTTCAAAGGTTTTAGGAACCGATCCGCTAACCGAACCTAAGACTTTGGTTTCGAAAATTAGTTTGTATGGAGAATATTTTGAAAGACAATAAAGCCACTTTCATTTAAGAATAATTGTTATATTAATGGTATCTCACGTAAAACTAAAACTTTTGTTCCATACGTAAATAATTTGATCAAATACGAACGAAAAGTTCCCTAATTTGGCCTTTTTAGCGAAATTTGATTCAAAAGTTTTGTGAATTGCTGGTCAGAATACTATTCTAGTGAAGGACTTAGAAATATTTTCTATATTTTAGAAATTTTTTTCTAAAAATTCCTTTTTGGGGCCACTTTACTTAATTTCAGAAGGAAAGTCTTAAATATAGAAATGATTTCAAAATTTTATGGCGATTTCAACCCTTGACTAATTTGTTAGAAAAAATAGTATTCTGATTGTAGCTAAAGGCAAATAATTTGGACAAATGAATGAGATTTGGCTAAGTAGACCTAATTAGAGATATTTTCGATAATATTTCAGCAAATTATTTTCCTATATAACCATTCCCCCAAAATCTAAAATCATTGATATCTAGCCAATTTTTTAGAAATTCTTAAAGAAACCTATGACGCTTGTACCAATTTAATGACGATTATTAATCATCGATAGATATTTTCGTAATATTCCCATTAAACATGGCCTCAATCACAAATTGTGCGAGAATATCTGAAACGATTCAGGGTCAAGTCTATCGCAAAGTGGCGACTATCTCCAACCGAAAATGATTCTTTCAAGTATGAGGCAACATTCCTCTTGGCTAATGGATGATGGCAAGGTTGGTCGCCCCATTGAAAATTTCATCTCTCAAAAATTAAGCTACAAAATTTAAAATGTTGCCCAGGCAACTGGCAGGGGAGAAAAAAATGTATATTTGTATATTTCATACATATGCCACATATCAAATTTTTGTGGCATAAAAAGCTCAAGCGTATTAAACAAGAGCAACAACAACAACAACAAAAAGGCAACATAATAAACTCAGATGGGTAGAAAAACAATTTCGATTTCGGTTTGAGGCTTTTTAATTAAATCATGTAGCGCGCTGTGTAATTCAATCAAATCACAAAAACAAAAGCAACAATAACACAAATTCACAATTTCTGCAAAATGCCATGCATGTTTTTTGTATTATTTTTTTGTTGCCGAAAAACTTTATCAGTTGAATTTTTGTTGAAATATTTGTGTTCCCCCGAATTGCAGAGATAAGCAGATAATTAAAGTTAAACACGCCGTTTAATTACGTCGCAACAGTTATACAATTTTTGCGGTTTTAACACTTTTGCTTTTCGGGAAGCTGAGTCAAGCTAGTTGGCTGACCAACGGTCAAATTTTGTGTGCGATGAATCATTTAGAGCTGCAGGCATTCCCAGTGAATGAAACCGGCTTTAGATTTGGTGTTAAGTCCCAACTTGCCTACACTTGAAGTTTGTTAACGTAAAATGCGAAAAACAAAACCGACGGACGACAAAAGTTCTGTGCGCGCACGATCGTTGCGTTCGAACGAATGAACTGAAATGAAATGAAATGAAGGCGAAGGCAAAGATCGGCGTTGAAGTCAGTGCCAAGCAGCACTCACACACTCACCGAGACACCCACACGGACACACACTCGGACGCTCTCACTTATAAATCAACAGGTAACCGAAAGGTGTGCAAGATACAAATGTATCTCGCAGTGCGTGCGTGTGTGTGTGCGAGTGATAAGATAAAACCGACCATTTCTATGGGGAGTGTAATTTCTGTTTTGGTTAGTTATTGCTATTATTTATTATTGATTATTGATCTTCCCCCTCCTGTGGTTGTTGTGGCTGTCCGTTTGTTTGTTTGTTTGTTTTCGTGTTTGTATTGCACACATTCTATATTTAGGTTGCATGCCACATCACGCCAAACTGGTTCCTCCAGTTTCCTGATAATCTGGGTGACTCCACTGTTGGCTGTGCGAATTGTTGGCTGATTTTCCTTTTTAGCGCCAAAATAAAAAATAAAAAAGAAAACACACGAAACTGCGCAGTTCTGCGAAACCGGTTGGGGAGGCCCTTTTTTCGCTGTATTGACCACACTTTTTGTGTGGCTTGTAACCGGGGCTCACTGGACCTGGATCGGGCTAATGCACACCAAAGCGGCCGTAAATCATTTACCAACTATTTTCGTTTTGTTTGAAACAACGCGCCGGCGCACAATCATCTGAGAAATGTCACGCATGCGCTGTTGGCATGCGCGTAATTGCAACAGCCGCAGACCAAGGCAAGGCGGATGGCTAGAAAGTGGAGGATGTGTGTGTTGTCGTCCGTCGTGTGGGACATTTTGTTTTACAATTTAATGAACAAATAAATTAAGGGATCCGAAAACGAAAAGCCAACAGGCAAAAGACATCGAAAGATTAAGAAACGTTTTTAGTTCAATGAATCCTTTGAGGAATTCGAAGGTGTCTGCAATTCTTGGTTAACAGAAAAAGGCTTCTGCAAAATGCAAGCCTACCATCTGTTAATGGAGTATTGATCAATTGCGAACATGCAGCTTTATTTGCTTATTTAGTTTGTGATTGGCAAAACAGAAACCAAGAAAAGTCTTAAACAATATCATGGCCACTTTTACTATCCATTTCAATGGTTAAGAATGCTCAACAAAATTTGGGATGGTAAAGAGATTACTGTCCATAATAAAAAAATAAAATCTTAGCGGTTCAACCTACATTTTAGAAAAAAAAACAAATATTATGGAAAGCTTCTCGAAAACATAGTTCAAGTTGAAATATAAGAAATTTTTATTCAAAATTTATAAATTTTTTCTTAAAGCCCGGAGAACGACAGAAAATTACTTTCGTCACAGTATTTTATATAATTAGAAACACCTTGGCTTTGCTTTGATGCTCATTTGCTGTTAGAAATTATGTTTTATTTATGTGAAATACTTTGGGGTATTCACTTTGTTGAGCACTTGAGCACTTGAGCAGTTTTGCCTGACTAGTATTGTTGAGCAGCCCTCTGTGCGATTTGTGCACCAACTACGTTTGAGATATGATTTATTTTTAGGGGGCGGGGGGGGAGGGGGCGGGGGGGGGAAAAGTTATAAAAAAACCGTAAAAAAAAAATAAATTAAAAATAATCAAAAAAATATTAGCAAGGTTTATTTTGGTGGCACAGTTTGGGAGCCAGCATCCAGCACCGCGCAAAACGAAAAATACCAAAGAGGAAAAAATATTAAAAATGTCAAAAAACTTTATGCCCAACCAATAAAAAATCAGCCTAGATTAATGCATAAGCGCAATCGGATGAAGGATCTGCAGGTAACAAAACCCTTAGGCTTAAGAAACTGCTTTTCAAGGGCACAAGTGACCACACATAACACATTACCAGATTTTGAATAAACCGAACCGCGTAAATACCAGGATGACCACGTTAAAGAATAAGGAAGATCCTAAGGAATGTTTCAAACCAATTTTAGGACTGACAAATTATCAAATCCGGGAAACGTGCGGTCAAAATATAAAAATGTCAAACATACTTTACTTCCAACCAAGCAAAAAATCAAGCCAGGATTAATGCAAAAAGCAACCACATCAAGGATCGCCGGGTAATAAAACCGCTAGTGCAAAAAATGATTTTCGAGGCTAAAAATGAGCACACATGAGCACTACAACCGTTATGATAATACTGAACCACGATAAATACCAGGATGACCAATCGGGACCACACCAAATTTCTTTTAGACCCAAGTTCTGTTAAGGTCATCCAGGTACGGGTTAGTCACAGGGTTGTCATAATCAGGATGTAGTTATATAAGATCATTGTGGTCTTGAAACAAGTTTTTAGTAATTAGCGGTTTTAATTCCACGATAACTAAGCCAACGCGGTAGAAGATCCTTACATGGTTTTTTCGTTGTTGACATTATTACATTTTTGATCCTCAACGGTACTTTTCCCGCGATTTAGAGTTGTCAGTCACGAAGTGTGATTATTCCTTAGATCTTAACTGTATTTTAACCTTGGTCATCCAGGTATTTACCGCGGTTCGGCACGTCTAATCAGTACGTGTTAGGTGGTCATTTCGGCCTGAGCGTTTCTTAAGTAGTTCGCGTTTTTATTACCTCGGAGAACCCTAGCTGCGAATGCGCAGCAATGATCCCGCCAAGATTTATCACTTTATTTGCACTGTCTTTTTTTTATTACTATTTTTATCCTCTTGGTATTTTAATAAGCCGTCAGTCTCGAAAGCTCGGTAAGGGCGATTCCGAACCCTGAAAAGTAAACAGAGTACGGTGCCAAATTGACAGCTAGGGAATCGTACTCATTTGTAATCATACTCGGCGAGTAATTATCAATTACTTTTTTATTTACTCGTGCAGGTCTCTATAAGGTACAAGTGCCCGACTTTTCGTAGTCAGGGCTGGGCGTGTGCACAATTTGTTCAGAGTAAATTGTTGTTGGAAATGTTTACACTTTTCCCCAAGTGCTCAAGTGCCAACAAAGTGAACACCCTAACTGTAACGAAAGGAAATTTCCGTCGTTCTCAGTACGAGGCCTTAAACATGGTATAATTAACAAGGTAGTGTCGTCAGGAACTCACCATGCGAGAGCAAAGAAAATCTAACATAGAAGCACACTCTGCTGCGTCGTCAACATTTCACTCAGATAATAATCAGCTGTTTGCTCTCATTTTAGCTCTTTGAGTAATTTTTTGACACTTTGAGTAATTATTGTGACTGTGTTCGTCTCCCTCTAACCAACTTGTTTTCCTATGTAGACAAACATTTTGAGTCTAATTTTAAGTTGTCACAATGAATGATCTCATTGTCAGGATTGAGTTAACATCACTCAAAAAAGAGGCGTTTTAAAGTGTGCTTCTATGTTAGATTTTCTTTGGCGAGAGAGGTACCAGTTGATATGAACATGTGAGAGCACGTTGACAGCCCCTTTGCTACTGAGTGTCTTTCACCATTCAACTGGTACCCCAAAATAGAGGCAGCCTACTTTAATGACTTCACCTGGTATAATTCCACCATGGCCCTAAAGGCCTGTACTCGATAAGATAAATTTTTAGTTTGCTACGATATTTCACATGAATAGAAACAGTTTTAAATAGCTTTGAAATCTGAATGATTATGAAAAGGTGTTCTATTTTTGTGAATTATCATAGCAAACTAAAAATTTATCTTATCTGAGTATAGGCCTCAAACCTAGAAAAAAAAGTGGTTCCCAGAACCAAAAACAAGTTCAAAAATCGGTCAAGCCCGACTATAACATACTCTGAATCGGGAGTTGGAGCTGAATGCAGTGCTGCCGTTGTGCTAATCTCTAAGTTTTCTCTCTCTCTCTCTCTCTTTGGTAAGTGAAATGCGGTTTTCTTTATCATTTCTTCAGCAAATCGAGACATATTGCTAATGACTTACTATCTCTAGAAGTATGAATCATCTATCTACAAAACTGTGGGAGATTTAACCTTTTTTCAAAATTGCGTGGGCGGGAGGGGGCGCGGCAAATATTGAAAATAAACTTGATCTGCAGGCAGCTATTAGAAGCATTTGTCCCATACATGTCAAACCTCTATCTCTTACCATCTCTGAGATCTAGGTGTTCATTCAGACGGACGGAAATGATAAAGATCAGATCGGCGGTTCTCAAGTTATAAGCACACAATCTTAGAGAGAGAGAGAGAGCGAGAGAGAGAGAGTGAGAGAGAGAGAGAAAAAGAGAGAGAGACTTTGAGAAGAGCGCAGCACCAGCATTGCATTCAGCTTCTACTCCAGGTACAGAGTATGTTATGGTCGGGCTTGACCGACTTTCTCACTTGTTAATCTACGAGTATCGGGTATAATAACAAAATTTGTCTCGAGGTTCAGACCAGAATGACATCTATACTGATTATAACCACGTTTTTAGTTTTCATTTCACACAACCTGCAGATGAGAAATCGTGGCCGCCAGCACTATACCTGGTTTTTGATCCCCTCATATCGAAGCAGTAAAATTTGTTTGGTTACTTTTATCTGTTTGTAACATAATAAAAAAAACAGAATTTTAAAAACTCTTCCGTAATATAGGATTTTTTTTTAAAAAGGTCCGAAAAACAGCATCGACTTGGAGAATATCTTAAAGTATATATGGGGCATTCCAGTCTCCGAGTGCTATGATTTGAGCTTTTTTGGAGCTCTTTTGCAGAACTTGTTCCCTTAAAAATCTAATATTGTGAATTTTTTAAATTTTAAATAACTAAAAAGAGGTTTAATATAGAGCTTTGAATTCAATTTTCAAATGTTCAGGATCAAAAGTCTTTTTGAAAACAATTTTTACTTTTTTGAAAAAATGGAGTATTTCAAACAAATTATGTAGTCTAGCAACGAAGACTCATTCTTCAAAAATTCTTAAAAAAATTTATGTAAAAGCCGCATCTTTTCCAAACATTTCGCGTGCCTAAACATATCGATACCTTGAAAATTGAGGAAGTTAAAAAAATGGCGTCATGTAATTTCAAAAATATCAGTACGGAAAATTTGTCCAAAATTTCTAATAAATTCAATTTTTGGTTCTTAATTTTAGGACCCAGTAAAGAACGCCTTGGCTTTAAAGTTTACAGAAAAAGATATTTTAAAAAATTAAGGCAAGAAATAAATGTAAATTGAAAGGACAAACTAAACATTTCGCAATCATAGTAAAAATATATTTTAACAGTAATAGTAATAATAAAGACCCATGAAAACGAACGTTTTACTATTTGCTGTCTCAATTCCGAACGATTTGGTTGTGTTTTTACTTTTCGAACTCTGTTTCATAAGCAACAGGCTGGCTGGCCTGCGCGCGTGTTCGTGTATATCGACAGCAGGCAGAGATGTCACCATCTTTTTAACTTAAATATACAAAGCCTTTATGGTCCTAATGTTTTAACTGGTGTCAACTTTTTACGGTTGGAAAAGTTGGAAAATGAGTCAATGAAAAAGAGCAAACAATAAAAGGAATGGTAAGTTAATTTAGCTATTTTCCAATTGAAAATCAGACAAAATGTTTGTCTTATAATTAGAGTCTAACTGCATAATTACGTGACAACTAGAATTACGAAGGCTATATTCGCAATTATGAATTTAAATTCGGGTAATAATTCAAATTTGAATTCGAAAATTTCTTGTCTCAACCAGTACTGTCTCAACCCGTACTGTCTCAACCCATACTGTCTCAACCAGTACTGTCCCAATCAGATGTCAGCAAACGACACTGCAGCTGTCTACCCATAGATGGAGCCACTGCGGCAGCAACAGTCATATATTAAAACTGAAGCGCTCTTTTGGACAAAAACTTATCTAAGCAACAGCTTTCTCCAAAAAGCTTTTCAGTGATTGTTAAGAAACAGCTTTTAGCAAGCCACACTAAACTTGGCGCTCTCAATATGTAAGCTCTGCTCGCTAGATGGCACCAGTGAGGAGCTAACATAAAATAGTGGGTGGAATTTAGCTTTAGCTCGCGGTGAATTTTATTTATATTTTAGATCAGTTCATTGTTTAGTATTTCCGCATCCGGCTAATGCAGTGATATCTGGTCTGTAGTTTGGTAGGATATTTTACTGATAGGTAACGGAATGGAACCGGTTTTGAACCGGTTAGTAATTGGTTTAGAGTCATATTTCAGAAATTATTTAATGTTTTTATCAACTTGCAGCCAGTTAAAACTTAAATATAAACGCTCTCATATAAAAAAGAAGCTAGTATTTTATTGAAATAAACATTGCAGACCCTTCTTTGCGTGACCCTGGCTAAACCAATTGCCTATCTGGTATTTGAGTTTTTTGTGTGCATTCCCGCCGGGCTTACAACAAACATAAAATAATAGAGTAATTATACAGAGCACATCTTACATCCTACATTGTGAGTCATAAATCTTTGTAGAGGCAAAATTTGTTATCTTTGTAGCGTGGTCCACTTATACACTAATCTCTTAATATTAAACTGAAAAAAATGTTGGCATCACAAATAGTTATTAAACATTAAATTGTTGAGGAAAATTCAAGGGGAATCCAGCAGCAGTCATATACAGCTATTTGTTGTCAAGAATTCTAAATTGCAGCCAACAAACAAATTTCGATTGATAGGTAGATATATAATTTATTATTTTGATTAAGACTAAATTTTTACATATTTTAACGCGATTTCTAGAAACGAATTTGGCATGGCTTACTTCCGTCTGCCCCATTATTTCCAATTATTGAAAAACTAACATATTTGTTGGATAAAGAATTAATACACTCGGCTGACCCTCTCGTCGCAAGGTACCCAAACGTTCATTTCACACAAAACCCTTCTTAAAGATTTCCTATCTAAACTCTGATATTATTTGTGTTCTTTTTTTAATTATTTTACTTATGTATAAAGACTAGCAAAGTACCTGTCGCGCTTCGCTGCGCCTTTAACAGTATAGAACAAATATCAGAATCAGAAGTCAATTTTGAGAGTCATATATTATTAGATTTTTCCGACCTGGAGTTTTAACGAAATTGAAAATATTTTTTTAAATTTGTGTTTCCCGTAGAGCCCACAAATCGAATCTTACTCACACTACTTTGCGCTTTCCCCGTTTCGACTTTGCGGGTGGGTTTTTCTCGAAGTTGGAAAATATGTTAGCCTTGAACAAACCACCGCCCTCGATTAGGCGACTTTGCTGAAAAGAGAAAGATCCCGATCAAAAAAAAAGAGATCCCGATCGGCTAGAAAACGACGAACACACCTCCACCCTTATTTTGATAGTGCCTATTGCAGCATAGTTTTCAATTTATTTTCTCAAAAAGAAATTCAAACGGCATTTCATTTAGATCGGCTAAAAAATAACAAAGCCACCACTGCAGTACATTTCCGAACGTTCGGGGTGAACTGACCAATATTGAAAATTCACACTGCATACTTTTTCGCATACATCGGATAAAAAATAGTGATAACCATACACCCGAGTAGCAGATTATGAAACATCTATGGCGAATTTTCCAACATCGGAATATGATATTACAAGTGAACTACAATTATATCTCTACACAGAGGGAAAAAACCGAGAACATTGGACTCAAAACGAGCACAATCGTTACCAAAAAGTATGCATGAACGGGTCTTCTCATTTGTAGTACAATGTTCCCACTTCAAGATCAATTATTTGAGAACGCAAACACTCAAATTGAGTTGATATTGTTCCATTTTTGAGAACATGATTTGAGTTAATGAACGGAACACGTTCACTTGGACCAAGTGTGGGCGACTCCTCACATTTGGGTGGAATAGGAAACGGGGACATATCTCTTTTGATTGGAAGTCAAGGGAGGCAAGACTCCTGGATATGCGTGACTGCTGCTTCTCCCTCCACCCCATATATCCCATAGAATTTAGAAACTTCACCAGACTCGTTTCATTTAAGTTTTACAGAAAAACACAGAAAAATTGGTTCGGACTTGACGGGAATTTGAGCCTGGTACCTTATGCACTCAACGTATGGAATGGCGCGCTAGACAATTCAACCGTTGAACAGTTTTGCAGATGCACGTCTAGAGGGCTACTTATGCTTTGTTGAGCAGACAAGAGAGAGTTCAAAAAGAGAGCCAACTCGCTCTCTCTCTCATGTATATCTCTTAACTGAATACAGGGTTTGTTGTTGTTTAAAGCAAATCTTATTCGATTGAGAACACCTATACTCATTCTAAGAACATTTAGAACATTTGTTCTCAAAAATTTGCTGACCAGTTGAAAAAAAGGGTTTCGAGAAAGGTAATATTATATAACTTTCTAACAACATCGGATATCGAAAAATCCTTTTAACCACATATTCTAAAAAAGTTAAAAAAAAAGTATACAAACAATTTTTTCCGTTTTTTGAAACCATTACACGGGTTCACCCCCTTTACATTAGAAAATCACATTTTAAACAATTTCGTATTCTGTACTTACAAACAGAGGCTTAAGCCAATCGGATGAAAAATTGTATTTTTGAAATCAGAATTTTACGGCCATTTTCTTTGTTTTTGTTTTCCAAAACTATTTCGCATTGTGTGCTTAGAAACCAAGTTTCAAGTCAATCGGATGAAAAAAATGTTTTCTCATACAAACTTTTCCGGCGCGTTTCCACCACTTATGGGTGGAATTTTTCGAAACCTCGCTTAGGGGCTCTTTTTGAACACTAATGGAAACACGTGTCCAAATTTGAGCATTTTATCTCTTACCGTTCGGGTTGTGCGTAGACTGCCAATCAGTCAGTCAGGACAAACTGTTTTATATATAAAGAGTTACATACATAGATTGACCCAACCCCTTTTGCCATTTAAATTAAAGTCATTGTACAGCTTGTGTATTTTTCCTCCAAAAACACTGATTCATGAGTGGTAGCCGCTTTTTTTTATCCTAAGCAATAATTGTTGAGGGCGGAGCTGGTTGAGAAATTTTTAATAGACGTTTCGCTCGACACACGTGCGGCGTTCTGGTACGACGCGGTGTTTGTTTCGCCAATGAGAAACCTATTCAATTGTGGAATTTTACAACAATTTCCCCCAGCTTCCTTTTCTCTGCTCATAAAAGCGGTTAAACACCCACACTATAAATCGTTAAGCCAATATTTTACAGCTGTTATAGAAGGAGAAGAGTCCAACATCGTTAAGTAGCGAATCACGAACCCATATTGAGCTAGCCAACAGATTAGTCTTTAATTTGGTATGCTGAAGAATACATCTTCCCATTATATGCCCCCAAAAGCCTTCGGTCTTTAGCTCCAATTTTGATTTATCTTGCAAGGACACCCAAATCGAAAAGTTATTATCCATGTCAAAGCCATTTCGAAACCAACTGACATTGCATATGTTCGTGTTCGTGTTTCTGTCCCCCAGTTCAAGTCGCTGGTTCTTACCGTTATCCTCTTTTCTCACAACATTGAAACCCCTGCAGGATGAGCACGTGCCCATCATCATTGGGACAACAACATCATGATAACAGGCGCAAACAATTTGACAATTTAATGTGGCGACAATCAACCTGCAAACGCAAAACTGAAAGCCGCAGGTTTTGCTGACAACATTAGCCGGGCCATCGCCGCTGAAGGAGCGCTTCCTTGCTTGCTCTATAATTATAATTCCATTACCATTATAGCCAAGCGAAGGCGACGACACATATAAAAACCAAACCAAGCAAATTTGAAAAGGTGCAGCAAGTCAAAGGACACTTGAGTGTGCGTAATTGCTCTGCGGTGGGAGCGAGAGCGAGAGGGCGACACTGAGGCTAATGATGGACCCTGGATAATGCGGGCCACGAGCAGGTGAATCGGCGGCCAGTCCAATGCGGAAGTATGCGCATTTCGTTTGATTTGCAGTGACGGAATGTCCGCAGTTCCTCTCAGAATCGTTCCGCCTGCTTCAATTAGGAAACGGAGATGCCTTACAGCTGCCCGCCCGAGGCAGCGTCAGTCACGATTTTATGAGTGGAGCACACCGGGTGAAATCAACGCGCATTTTCAGATAAGAATAAGAATGGTCATAACACTCACACAAGAGCCACCCAATTAACTAGCGAAGGAGTCAGCTAGCTCATTTGCATCCATCAGGGCCATCAGTCGCAACGGGTGTTTTAAGTGCAATGATGCCGCGACACAGATATGTGAAATGTACTGGTGCGCCCCGTGCGGCGTAGGCTCCTGTAAGACAGTTAACGTGAGTTTTATGACCAAAAGGCAAAGGTCAATGGCTTGGCACATTTTCGTTCTTTTGTCGTCTTTCTGATTTTCGCGAAACGTAGGATTTGTGGGATTGGTTCACACCAGCACCATTTCCGCAGCTGCTCAATCATCAATAACAAACAATAAAAGCTAATTATGTAAATGTCACGCAGACACATTTTCGTAGTGCTACTGTGACTCTTCTGATTGCCTCCTCAGTCGGCGAGAAGGGGGAAAACATTTTAATTTTTATTGGTTCACTTTGGGTCCTAACCTGTTGCCGAGAGCGTTCTAAATGAGAACATAACTGCTTCGACAGTGGCTTCTGTGCTGTAGCCGCTTGTCGGCCAATTAACCCCTTCTTCCTGGCCTGGCTGTGCGCGTTTTAACGGCTCCACAAACAGAGAAATCAATCTCGAAATGCGTTGACAAGACGTACGTACGCACGTAACCAGGCTAACTTCGAGACCTCTGCGGGTGCATTTGGGTTGTGGTGCACCTTTTGGGGAAATTAACCATAAAAAATTACTTCATTTGGGCAGGTAGCAGGGCGAGAAACCTTTGACTCGTCGACCTGGAAAGCGGAAGCTGAGCTGCTCCAAATTTTCACCGCTCACCGTCTAAGCGCGTTGGTCTGTCGCTGGTCAGCTTAATTGAATGCCATTTCTGTCAACCACATCTCCACAATGCCTTAACAATGTCAAACATTTGGATCTGCTAATCGCGTAAAACATAACACCATTACCGCCATCAAATAAATTTTCTGCCATAATATCTGTCGTTGCATTGCTCCAGGAACAACAAGAGCCCTGCGAGCAGGCGATGATGCACAGTGGTTGGTTTAACTGAAATTTGTTGGAAAAATGTGCGTAAATGTGGGCTTAAAAAAGTAAAATTTCATTAACTTTATGAGATGAGACTTTAAATTAGAAATCGTCGATATTAAAACACTTTAATGAAAGGCTGCAATCCTCTGAATTCTGCAATTAATAACCGAATACACTTCATTATAGTTATGATTTATACCAGGGGTGCCTATGCCCGTTCCGCAAGCCACGCATTTGTTGTTCTTTGACGCTATTCATACTTATACGCTCGCAACAACTTCATATGCGGGCCTTGCTCTCTTTATTTCTGAGTTAACGTCTTGTTGTTAGCGAGTTCTCAAACCTGCAACAACAACATCATAAATGTTTCTCTTCTCTCTCTCCTATGTCTCTCGCAAGCTCGAACGCAACAACAAAGTTGCTTATGCGTAGTCGCAGCTCGCCTCGCTCGCTATCCATGGCGGCACACACAAACAAAAATCGGAGTTCTCTTTCTATTTTAACTAGTTGTTTTTGCTCTAGATATATTTTGTGCATTTGTATAGTGTTTTTACGTGGCGGTAAACTCGTTATAGGCACCCCTGATTTATGCGTTCGCTATGACGGCTTAGAAACAAGACTGCAAACTCAAACGTGAAGCTTGCTTCACCATCGCCCTCAATAGGGTTTGTTTTGACATTTAACAACTTGACTTCATTTTCTTCTTAAAATCATAATATGACGAGTTTAGACATGATTTTAAAAAGGTAATGTTCCAATATTCGGTTCTGGGTCAGGTTTAATAGACCCAAAGGCAAGGCTTATAAAGACATTTGCTGAAATTTATTCAATGCTTATCACATGCTCTTTTTTTTTGCATTTACTTGCTCGGAACGTTTTGATAAACGGTCCCACTTTCTTTTTTAATCATCGAAAGCAAGCAAATTGATAGTAAGTCTAATCTTTTAAAACATTCTTTAAAATTCGTCAAAATTTTGATCCAAATGATTTCTTATGAGAAAATACCTAAAACTACCTTAAAACTTCCAGAAAATTCATCTGGAATGTGAATGTGGAAAGTGTGGCCCTGTCTGGCCCAGCGGTTAGTGTGTTGTCCTACTGTGCGAGAGGCGTGGGTTCAGTCCCGACTCGGACCATGCATCGGTCATCTTCACCAACTATGTGAAGTAACTAAACAAAGTAATCATTATAACTTGAACATCGGACCTCTCAACTACTGAACACACCCCTTAGCCTAAGTTAAAAAACGGAAGACCGTGGATCAAGTCCCTGTAAAAGCATAGTTTATTTTCTTATTTTTTTTTTATTTGAGGTGTTTTAACAATGCTTTTACATTATAGAATCCTTTAACCGACTACTATATGGTGCAACGCATGTGCTTGTTCTTGCTCAAACTTGCTTAATGCATGAGGAAAGGTTTAAGACAAACTTTTTTAAAATTAGTGTTCAATTTCTTAATTTTGGGCCAAAATACATTATCAGTTTGTATAGTCCGGTGACCAATTACATGTTCCAAGTACTTAAGCTCTCTATGGAAAAAATGACTTTTTTCGACATTTATGGTAAGGCCAGCTTGTAGCAATCTAGCTGCCAGCTCTTTTAGGACTTTAATGTGCTTGTCGAGCGACTCTGACTCTACCAACAGATCATCCAGATAATTGAAAATCTCGTTTCGAAGTGATCAAAGTATAACCTTATCCATTAGTTAGTAGATAATCCGAAGGGCATGACCGTTTTTTGATACCGGGGTCGCCCAGGTATAGTGAAGGCGGTTTTTTCACCCCCACTTGCTTCCACTTGAATTTGCCAATAGGCATCTTTTAAATCAACGCTTGATATGAATTCAGCTCACTATTCGATACCTCTATTACCCCCAGTGACAGCATACGGTTTATTTCCTCATAGTTTTAGCTAGGCCTTTCCTCATAGTTTTACCTAAGCCTTTTTTCTTGAATAATGGAAACGTCTCAACAGTTTCTTCCAACAACTTCTTCTGCTGTTCTGATAGCTGGATTGTTAAGACATTATCGACTGAAATGGTTGCAATACTGGGTGTATGCATCTTATTCGCGAGAAAATTGACTGATAAATATTAACTGTTAAATTTTTAACAAATATTTTTAAAATCAAAGGCTTTTATTAAATTCAGAAAATGTTTTCTTAAATCTAGAAACTTTTTCTAAATTATAAGGCCGAATTCTTAAGTAAAGGAAAAAATGTACTGAGTGCACTCTGACAATTATGCTATACCGTTTGAATTGGATCTTTAGATTCAACAAGCTTAGGTGGTCTTCTCAATATTTACAAACTGAACTTTGTGAAAATCTGAGTGTTCGCCTGGTTGATTAATTTTTCTTTCCTAGGCTTTTAAGGGTCTATTAGGAAGCGCTTTACCTAGTACTTCCTTATTTTAAATTTTTCTTGTATAAACTATATTGCAGTGGTTCGAGAATACGCTCTTGAAGGAGAAGATGATGCAATGTGCCTCAAACCTTTTCAAAAAACAAGAAGAGAATTGGTTAGGGTTCAAGTTCTAAAAAAAACCTATAAGAGTTTAGGATTGGACTGTTTTAAGTGAAACATCCTTAAATTATCCTACATATGTTTATGGGAAAGGGACATAACATCAACTAACTCTTATAGGGTAAAACCGACAAAAGGGTTCGAGGACTTTAAAGCTTTAAAGCGGTGCCCATTGTTCTATGACTCCGAGATGGTCTATGGTTAATCATTTGTTTACTAGAACTCAACCAACCCCCCAAGACCAGTCATCCTCTTTTCAATGCAAGCTCTCACACGGTGGCACTAACATTAAAAAGTACAGTCTTAAAACAAGTAAGAGTATTGTAGTCGACTGCCCGGTCAGCAAAATACCCTCTACCAAGTGATGATTGGAACAATTTTGATTGATTTCCTTTGTTTATTTTTTTCGCAATTTTAAAATTTATTTGAATACATGGGGCGGCGCACTTGCAGTTATTTGGTGTTTATATTGGGCCTGATATCAAAAATGTTAAGTCATTAGGTTCAAACTTAAAAATTGTAGCTCTGACAGTATTCCGCGGTTAAAAGAAGAAGGAGAAGGAATTTGACAAATCTGAAGCTAAAATTTGTGGCTCTACCTCTTATAGCCTGTGAGATTTGAAACAAACTTGATGTAATATAAAGTAATGTAATATAAACAAATTTAAAACAAGTTTTTCGGGATTGAAAAAATCGAACTTTTAAATAAGATATTTTTCCTTGATTTAAGTACAAAGTTTTTGAATTTTTCTGAGTGATTTTCGACGATTCAGTAGCAAATCCAATATTCAGAACCTAACTGGTCCATATTTAGGTCCATAGTATAGTCACAGATTGACCTTTTCCAACTTTTTTCAAATGCATCTTGATCATTCCTTTGATAGACATTTTATATTTTGCATATTTGGAAAGTGGTTCCAGCCATTTAATTTGAAATCGTTTAATATCTCATTAATCTAATAAATAATTAAAAGAAACCAAAACTAGCCACTGTGCATCAGAGACGATGACAAACGGAGACGACATCGTGGCCAATTCCAATTCCAATGCTGAACAGGATTTTGATTTATGCCAAAAACGCAACGTAAACTCAACAAAAACTAAAACACAAATCAAACGCAAACAGCGCAACGAAACATTGCAGCCAACCATCCATCCATCCAGGCTACAGGCTTCAGGCTCCCGGCTGCAGGCTGCAGCTTTCAGCTCCCGATCCGGCATACAGCAATAATACAAACAAAAAACCGCAAACGAGCGCGAAATCCAAGCGTTTTTGTGCGGGGCGTTAAGCAAAAACGCCCCGGCCCCAGTTCAATCGTTGGACCGTTCAGCCGTTGGCTCGCCTCATTGATATTTCGAGCGCGAGCGTATAAAAATATTCCTGTTTCCCCATCGATTCCGATGTGGCTGGCCTAAAAGTGTCGCCCCCAGATCGAGGATCGATATGTGCCTTGCGTGGCAGCGTTTTTGCCCCGGACGCAACAGGCTGTCAGTCATAGTCAGGCATGGGGCATTCTTGGGCTGCTGCATTCCTGTCTCCTTACGCCTTTTAGCATTGTTTATGAAGTGGATCTGGCGAAACTAGAGGAGCGCGCGGGCCAGCGTCTACGCGTGATACAATTATGGCAGCTTTTTGCAGGATGAGCTGCATAATTTAAGCAATTATTTTTAGCCCCTGATTTATGGTGGGCATATTCAGAGTACAGCGCGCTCTCTGAGAAAGTTTCACACCTTCGGCGCAGAGCGGCAGACTGATTATGAATTCCACTCACAGTGCCTGCGCCACACCATGCCAATTCCGAGCTCCTCCATTGTCGCCTGATCGAGCAGCCATTCGCACTGCGGGCGATCGATAGTTATGGTCGTGTCAGACATCCTGTAATTTTGCACTTGGCTGGCAATGTTGGCAACTTGTTGACACTTCATTGGCGCGCAAGTTAATTAAAGACCAGCCGCGACGGGACCACCCCGAGGGAAATAGCGTGTACGTTGGGACAAATACTCATAGTTTTTTATGTTTTATTTAGCGTAATGATTAACATGGATCGTATGCTACAACTACTACCACTACTGTGCTTCATATGTACAAACTGGGAGTTGGGAGCTTAGTTGACCACCTCCACACTGCACTCCTCCTCTTCGTCATCCTCCACCACCTCCACCTCCGCTGGCTGTGGGGCAGTCGGATGTAGTGCCTCCTCGGAGCTGTCGTGACTGCTGCTACTCGCACATGAACTGGAACTGATGCACTCCAAATTCTCCGGTTTCAGCTCCTGCGATTCACTGGTGAGACGTAAGCGCTTCTCTGGCTTCTTAAGCAGCTCCTCTATGGAATACGGGTTCCGTTTGCGACTGTGCGTCAGGGACAAAGCAGCCGGTGAGGATTTTCCTGAATCACAATCGCTAAGCGCATCGCCCGTGCCACCCGGTATGGTCAGATCTATGGAGCTTTCCGATTTGGTGAAGCCTCCTCCACCTCCGACCACGCCAGTGGTAGAGCTGTTGGCTCCAACTGCTGCCGCTGCAGCCGCTGCCATACCCTGGGGTAAATAGGCTGCTGCTCCGCCATAGGGTAAGAACTGACCTCCTGTGGCGGCCGCCTGGGCCTGCATATGTGCCTGCGTGTAGTACAGTAGCGAGGGATTCCACAGCCAATGCTTGTGCAGGGCCGAGTAACTGAGATCGAGGCCACCTAGCTGACTGGACAACGCACTAGGCATGCCGCTGCCCGGAGCCTGACCATGGCTATGACTGGGTGGCATTTTGGGAGCAGGTTTGAGTGGCAGTTCCCCCATTAGAGCTGCAGGCGGCTTGACATAGCGCGAATTGGGCGTGGCTGCAGCACTGGAGGCCGTTGTAGGCTTCGGTGACAATTGGTTGGCATTGGCATACAGTTGCGAGGGCGTGTTATAGCCAGGAGGGGGTCCTGTTCCAGTGAGATGTCCCGTGGCGGCTGCTTCGGCTGCCGCAGCAGCAGCATTCTGTTGACTGGATGTCATCTCATCGGTCCAGAGACCACTATTGCGTAATATACGATTGATGGAACTAATTGAGGGCACCGAACTGGGATCACAGACACGTTGCTGTTGCAGCTGCTCACGGATCTCCCAGGCAAACATGCCGCTATTCTCCTCCTTCAGGCGTATGATCTTCTTGACCACAGTGGGCGTGGCCACTTGCTGGAAAGAAACAAGAAAAAACAAAGAGAGAGATTTTAGTTGAGAAGGATAACCTAGGATAAGTACTAGACGGAAAATTTGCTGATGCTAAACGATAGTGTACAAAAAGATATAGTGCCAGTGAGAAATCACTGTGGTTAGAGTGAGACGACTATAATCCCAAATGTATCCTGAGAGCAAGAACGAAGCGTCGTTCTTTTGTCAATAATTTCAACTGTCGGTGTTGGGATTTACAATATTTCGTACTTAATTGTAGTACAAGAACACGAACAAAACAAGATAATGGATAACATTACAAAAATCGGTAAATTAAAGTGCAGAGTTTTTATTACGAAGTATTTAACTTATGCTTATGCAACAATTACACGCAGACTATTGCTTTAATGCAAAAATATATTAATGGCTCATAAAAACATTGCCAGACTCATGGTATGATATAAGAAAAGATTTCTCAAGTAAAAAACAATTGTGTTCTCAGTCAAATTGCACATCTCATCTGGGACTCTAATGTCTCTGTGAACCTAAAGGCACTAAAGGACTCTAATAAGAAATATGGTATCTGTGTCTTGCACTTTGTTGTTTGATTCACTCCAAGTCTACAGAAAAATTTAGTTTTATATTTCAACTTGAAATCCACCCGTGAGTCCCAGATTTTCCAGCGAAATCTACTTAAAATAATGTCCACCATGTTCGCCCCTTCCCTTTTTGTTACCCCCGCCTAGTTGACACTTGGCCAACGATTAATTAGCGTGAAATTCAATTGTGCAAAACCCAACTGTGCAAACTCCAACAATTGCTGAAAAACTCGCTGTTCACTGCAACATGCAATGCAGTTTAGGCCACGCCCCTTTTGGCTGTCATGTTACCAGATTTGCATCGGACTCCCCAAAACAAACTGTTTTGCATAAATGTTAATATGGCAGCTACCTGGCGCCCCTGTCTCACGTGTGACGAGGCAATTCATTAAAAATTCATAAATATGTTGCCCGAGAGGAAGTGACAGAGAAGTGTACGGCGCGGAGGTACACTTACCCGCATAAAGCCGATCTTATCGGACATCTACACGCGCGCACTTTTTGTACAGGGTCGGAACTTCTTTATTGACCCAGCGTAGGTGTTAAATGCGCGTTTTGTTTTAACCATTGCACGAGTTTATTGAATCGGAGTGTGGGGGACCGGGGCGTTGCAAGTTGGCTTAATTAGGCCGTCGGCAAACAACGCACCTGAAACGCCAACCCCGTACTTATGCGGTACTCCTGTCCGTGATTCGCGCTTATCTGCTAGCCACTATCTTCGACATTGCATTGTCGTCATCCCTGCGACTGGGGCCCTCCGTGAAGTCTAAACCCCATTCTGCACGGTAGCTGGGGCCCAACTGATTGAGCGTGCGAACAAACAGCTGACGACGCGTCCCTCTGGAGTGAAAGCGTGCTGCCGCTGCAAATGAGATTGATTTGTTGCGCTCTGGCTGGCAAACGCCCACAACGCCCCTCAATCAGCCATAAAAGCTGTCACCTGTCCTCGTCATCAGCGGAGGGGCCATCCGAACAACATGTAAACTAGCTGCTGGTTTACAGCAAAAGCTTATCAGTATCTGTGATACTTTATGGATTTACTGCTCTGCGTTTGATTTTTATATAATCGGTTTGTTGATTTCATGCCCACATGACCACATGTGGTTTCCCGCTAACCTACAGCCACTCACTGACTTACCTTGGTCTTGCTGCCGCCTATCGAACCGGGTCGTATGGAGCCAGTCTCATAGAAGCGTGTAAGGATTTTGGAAACGCAGCCTAGCGAAAAAGTGGGGGGTTAATAAGCATGAGTGAAGCATTTTGTTTTTAAAGGACTTACCATGAGAGACCAAAAGTTGACGGGAGATATCACAGGGTCGTACGCCGCAAAGAGCTAAATCCACAATACGACGACGTACATAATCGGGCAATGGACGTCCATTGACAAAGACGCCACCCAATTGATTAATACCGGCTTGACCTAGAAAAGAAATAAAGAGAGATTAGAGAAATCAGCGACAGTCAGCTAAGTATTTTAATATGGCAGAGCACAAAAATCTGACGAAAGAGCGCTAAAAAAATTAAGCAATTATATAGTGGAGTTTGAGATGAGTAAAGAACCGTGCCATTGGGTGCCCATCACTATTGTCGACAGAGGAAACAAACCTGTTCAGAAAATACATTGAAGTTAACTCAAAACAAGTATTCTTAAATTTAATGAAGAAAAGTGTTTTAAATGTTCTTTAAAAAAGGAAAGCTCAACTTGATAGGAGAAAAGTAGTTCTGGAAGTGAGAACTTTGTCCTAAAAATAATTATGGCTACCAAAATTCAAAGTATTCGCATTTTCCTCTCTGTGTATTTGCAAGATGTCCTTGAACATAAATAAGAATTCTTATCTGAGTTAAGCTGTTGACTACTGTGGCGCAGTTGGACGAAAACTATCTACAGGTCAACCTTACTCATGTGGAAATGAAGCTTAATGAATGAAGGTAGCAGGCTAGCAGACTCAAAAAGATGGCAAGAAATCGTTCCCGTGTGAAAATATTGTTAGTTAAATGTTTGGAAACGTTTCCAGAAACAAAACTTTTCAAGGCAATACATTTTTCAAAATATTGCATTAAGAACTGTGATGTAAAATCTACTGCGACTGACATTGCAGTCCTCAACCAAACCTCGAAGAACTAATTCGATTCGGGCTTTTTGGGCCCTTAACCCTAACTTACTCAGCTTGTATACGGGGTCGTTTTTGCGATCTGTTTTGATTTTTATTCAAAGTTTTTGCTTCAAGCTCTCTCAAAGTCAATGGTTATTTACAATTCAATACAATTAACACAATTTAACAGAGAAAGTTCACAATATTTTGGAGTAGCGATGGTATGTCTGGACAGCTGCTTCGGAGTTAATCGCAATTCGCTCATCAGCAGACTTTGTTGCTTTTACCCTTCAATCAATAACAAATTTTCATATTTTTTACCAAATGTTGGTGAATAAAGACTTGAGGATTTCAAAAATTGTGCTATGGGCTTTATTGAAGGTGTTATCAATTTGTCGTGAATGCCAGCTTGTTTAACTAGATAATTAAATTTACAATTACAAAGGGTTAAAGACCCCGTTCCGATTCTCAGCAGAATTTTACAGGTTTTTAGTCCTGAAACTAGTTAATATAATTAATGAAAATGAATATGGGATTACATTGGCTTTGGAATGTTAAAATAACAATATTTTGAATACTTTATCAAAGTTTCCAGTGAATCCGATGTAAATATAAAAAAGAGATAGAGATCTTTTGAAACGTTGATAACATTTTGATCAAAAAATGGTTTTTGAATGTCTACCAACTTCTCTTAAATCTAAACGTGAAATGTTGCAACCAACTCTATATTAAAGCCTCATCATTAAGCTTTCTTTTTCAGTATGTGTCTTTTTGCTGAAATGTTTCCGCATTCAAATGAAGAAAAATGAACGGGTTACGGAGAACATGCTTCATCGATTTCCACGTCATGTTTCTGTATTTGTTGGGACCAATTGGGCGTAGTGTATTATGAGCTGCTACAACCGGGTGAAGCCATCACCGAGCTGCGTTTGAGCAGAGCATTGAAGCATAAAGAGCCATAATACGAGCAAAGGCACGACATGGTAGTATTGCACCATGCACCTGAAATGGAAAGACCTACCCAACACAACGTATAGCCCAGATATTGCCCCTTCCGACTACTATTTGTTATCGTCAGCACTTACGCTCTTTTAATGAACTCCAAATTTGGAACGAGTCGTGGATCTCTTTAACAGACGCATCGTTTTTTTTATGGATGGTATCCGAAAATTGCCAAAAAGATTGGGAAAAATAATGGCTAGAGATGGACAATACTTATTAAAAATGAATTGGCGAAAAAATTTTCACAATATAGCGTTAAGCTTGAAAATAATATTCTTTAAAACTTTTTTGTACTCCAAATAGTATCGATCTAAGTAAAATTGTAAGCTTTGCTTTTGGATAGGATGACTTAGTGATTGTACAAAGCATTGAGCGTATTCAGCAGAGAATTCCGATTAGCGATTACCGATTTACGATTTGCGATTGCTGATGAGTCTCTGCTGAATAGATTTGATTGCAGATTTTAAGATATCCGTTGTCTTTAGTACTTTTTATTAATGGGAAAACACTCACACAAAATCTTTAATATTTATTGGTTAGTTAAATTAATAATTTTACATGAATGTCTGAACAAGGGTAGGCTGACCCAGCAATCGTTAACCAATCATACGTTTTGTTCGATTTCTATTCAGAAAACATGATTGTCAGATTTTCCAATCCCAATCGGCAATCACTCTATTCAGCAGGTAAAATCGGCAGTCATAAATAACAAATGGTACATCGGAATTATCTGCTGAATACGCCCATGGATTTTTCGTTGATCACAAACAATTTTACCTTAAATCGTAACAACTTGCTTACAACTCTGCCTTAAATTATATTTTTTCAGTCCCTGTGTTCAAACAAGAGCTATGCTTTTCCTATAGTAGTCTCTCCACGTTAAGCACATATAAGTGGAACGCATGGAATTTGCTGATGATGTAAAATGGAAATTCACACTGGCCACATCTAACATCTTACATCTCACAAAAAGTTAATGTATTACAAATTATACAAATATATATTCAGAGAAAATACATTGACATGAAATTAAACTCACATTTGCTCAACCATTAAATGTCTTAAGAATCTTATGGTTGCGCTTAAAAGGCAGAACTGCTTGACCTTTCTCCCGAAGACTTTTTGGGTGTTTTGGGACATATTTTGCGAATTTTAATACTTCAGTATCTTGCTTGCTAAATTAATCAACATCAGATCTTGGGCGATTTGGTATGGCTATTACTGATGCAGTTGGGTCCTCTGCGTAGAAGGTGGAAAGTCTTGCATGTCTTCAATCACCATCATGATATAGTCGCGCCCATGCAAGGCCTTTTAAGTGTTATTATCGCCGCCTTTATAAATAAAATCATAAGTTCTAACTAATGGCCAAATTTTCAATAGTTTTGGAGGAAAATTTTTCCAAATATTATTTGATTAGATCCGATTTGTCATCTTGAATATATTGTTGTTATATTACAGATCAGCGATGGGCACAAAATTTGAGTTTGGAAGCAGTCAAACACCAACAACAGAAAAAACCATCAGCGATTGTGCGTGCTGCACCTGTTGCGCCGTCTGTATGTGCACCCAGGTGGCGCCGTGAACCAATTCGCATGGACTTTTTTTCTGGTGAACACTTCAAAGCCATGCAATTGCATTTGCTGCTACTTTTGCTTATGCTTATCGAAACTAACCAATTCCTTATGCGTCTGAGTGACGCCAGTTGCCGTTAAATATATAGGTATATATCTCGAAGCAATGGGAGGAAGAGCGTGCCCACCGCACTTATGGATGGATTTAGATCAGTTCTGCTTACGTAAAGAGTTATGTTATTAACAAGAGGAAAATATGGTTTACAAACGAAAACTTTTAACAATAAATGCGAATGTTTGAGAAGCAAGACCAAATGAAAAGTCTTTTAAAAATTTGAACTTAAGATTGGGCGATTGTGCTAAAACTAAAATCTCACCAGCCTAGAGCTGTAGAGAGCCAATAGCAGCTGCAGTGACTATGAGGAAGGACAACGGATTTAAAAAAAAATAATTGGCCAATGAAGCCGATCTTCTCTCATTATATTGACTTGACCCACAGTTCATCGACGATTTCGCAAAGCTTGAGAAGCTTTTTCATGGCTGCTTACTTCACAGCTGGGGCCACAGCGGGCAGTGAAAAAAGTTAAAAAATTTTTTACTAGATGCTCCATGGCCGCCACTTATTTTGACTTAATTTGGCTGCCCAAATTCTCTGGGTGTTGAGTTTTCACCTAGAATTTTATCACAAAGTTCTAAGCCCCGCTATTCCGAGCTTGGTAATTTTTTACAATCTGTATGAAAATTTAACAGTCGTTTCAAGTTATGATGTCTGCTCACTTGCCTCGGCTAATCTTCCACCCGTGCCAAGCTCATTGTTTCATCCAACTTACGCTCATAAACATGCATGTTCGCTGTTTACGTAAACCCCAACTATGTGTACAAGTGCTCTGTGGTAATAACCGTGTTGGCATCTCAACCATTTATGAAGTGCGAATTTTATTGTCTTGTTGTCTGTCTTTAGTTTGGGCCAGCCCCTAAGAGCTGGATCGCAATAATCGCCCGCCGATCGCTTTCTTTTCCAAGTTCATTAGCTACTCACCTGTATGCGGCATAGTTATAGTTGAAATCGAATCCGAACCCCAGTTCCAAATGGTTTCTTGTTTTCGGGGGCAGCACCGACAAAAATTGCTGGTCGACAATTCAATCCAAAGGTATTTTGGTTTAGTTAATCGACGAATTTTAATCAAATTTCAAGCAAGAACGCCATAAAACCTGGCGGATGGCTGATGGATGGATGGCGCTGGACTGGAATGATGCTGCAGACAAACGTTGGCTTTTTTACGGCTTCCACGAAATCGCTGGCCGGGCCAGAACCGAAGCAGCGAGCGGCAGCAGTGAAAAACTAGTAAGGAAAATACATAAAACTTAATTATTTTATAAAACTACTAAGATACTCGACTCTCGACTCTTTGGGGTCTTTTAATGTGCAGTGGTTTATGTGCTCAATGGCCATGTCCGAATGCCCAGCGACCAGTGTGTGTATCTCAAATTAGCTGCTTATCAGGCACATTCTGGGCGCAGCGTGAACTGGTGGCCCATTACCATTGCATGTCCACGAATATGCAAATGCCCTTTTTTTTGGGCGACAATTAAAATGAATTTTAGCCAATTGCCTCGCCGAAAATATATGCAAATGCTTGCCCCCCTCACCAGTGGACGGTTTCCGCTTCCCGTCATTAGAATGAATGGGTCGCAGGATCCGGGCCTGTCGCCAACCTGTCAGAGGCATGAAAACGCGCTCCACTCCGAAGAACCGTATAAATCAAGAGTGTAACTGCCCAATGGCCTTTGTCATGGCACTGTTATTATGGAATTCACATTAGAATTAATTGCGGAGTCCTTTGGTTTTGGATACTTTACAGCTCGTAAAACCCCCCCATCCATCCCACCGAAAAGCCGGACACACGCACACTTTACATTCCACCGAAAAAAAAAAACAAAAATCTCGAAATTAAGTTGTTCATTTGGCCTTTGCTGCTCACCCGAAACTGAAACGGGAAACTCGTGCTGGCCGTTAAGCTCATAAACTCCAGTTCTGGCCTAGGGCCAGAAATTTAGGCAGCGATAAGGATTCATTTCTCAACTGCTAACCGGCGGCAGTAGAAAGTGAGAAAGACATTTCTTCGCCAAATTGAAGGCAATGAAGGGGTTCATTTAGAGTTACAATTGCTTTGGCGTGTTTACGGGCCATGTTTTACTCTTTCTTTTTTAATGTTTTCTAATTGAGGCCAATGAGTAGGTGTTCAAAGGGGTTAAGGCGGCTAGCTTTATGGGTGCTATCACTCTGGGCCCGGAGTAAGTATATGAGACTCTTCAATTTTGGAGCTAGCTGCCGGAGGACAAATTTGATTTTCTTATTGCTTATGAACAAATATGGTGGATCAAACACAAACTCAGTTCGGTTCAGCATCACCTGGCGCCATCTATTAAAAAAAATCTGAAACCCTTTCTTTTCTCTCAAATCAAGATATTTAGAGAAGCTTGGCTTGGCCTTTAATGCTTATGAAAACACAAAAATATTTATTTTTAAGCCAAGTTAATTAGCAAAATGTTTCAACTGTTTGTAACTAATAAAATCCACTTTTGTTTTACCAAACAAAAGTTGGCGAAAAATGTATGCAAATAACCTCAGGAGCAGCACAGGGATCTATCCTTGGAACATTAGCTATGACGCAATTATCCGCCAGGAAAACCATAAGGACACTTTTCTGGAGATGACATAGTAGCAGTCATAACATCGCGTAACACTGAGTACGCACAACATAAATTAACGCAGGTGGTACAAGTAAAGAGCCGGCTGGGCTCGCACGGATTACAGCTGGCAACAGAAAATAACAAAATTACTGTTAGTCAGCAGAAAACAGATCCCGCTTAGAGGTGGTTATGAGTCGAAGAAATTTTCGTAAGGACTTGATTTAATATTGACTTTTAGAGCGCACATACAACCTACTAAATTCAGAGCCTCTGAGACTACAAATTCCTTCCGCAAACTAAAGGCAAATACTGATGGACCGATTCAATCCAGGCAAACATTACTGATGGAGGTTAATAATGTCATCCTGCTGTATGGCAGCGAGGAGCAGCAGCTCAGCTCTTTGTGGCAGGAATTCCAATATACCTTCTAGCCAGAGAACACAGCAAATCTATAAGAAGCGACAAGCGGGAGATACAACAGGACCAATTGGAGATACCTGCAGAGAAGAAACTATAAGCACAACCATACTTTTGCCCAATGTGAAAGAATGGGTCCAAAGGAAGCACGGTGATGTGGATTATTACGTTTCACAAATGCTAACGGGACACGGATATTTTAGTATCTATCTGCATAAGATAAGGAAAAACACAGAGTCTATCTGCGTATATGGCGACGCCGATCTACATATACAATCTTTCACTGTGAATGATTTGCCGCTGTACCTCAGAGACCAAAGCAAGTAACTAGATACATCACACTAGAGAATGTTGTTGCCAAAATGAACAGCAGAGAAGAGAACTGGACAGAAGTAGCAAACTTTCCTGGCAAAATCATGCACCTGAAGAAAAAAGCCTTGGGGGGGTCTGGAGACAGACGAAAGATTGGAGCGCAAAGCGCGTAAATGGGCCCGAAGTAAGGCGAAAGATTTTCCGAAGTGGACAAAGGCTGGACAAGAGTCCCATATACCCTACTGCGAAGGCAGACTAGAAAATGCATAATGCATTTTCCCCTCCTTACCCTCCTCCTTTAATTCCAGAAAAATTATCTCCTATTAATCTCCTTTTAAAAAAAAAAAGATTTAAAACCACACGAGAACTGGCTAAAAAGATTTCCGTGCTAACTCCGAATTAGTCTATTTCTAAAAGGGATGACTCAGTCTTTTATTGTATTGATTCTTACTTAAGTCAACGAAAACAATTCGTGCTGGACTCTTTTTAAACACCAATTACACAGATCTACCAGCTTTTGGACCAAAAAAGATTGCAAACCTTCCTTACATACTTTGGCGCTCTGAATTCAAATATGCATATTATTTGTTTTCCTCCAGCACGTCAGGTTTTAGGGATATTTGTTTAAACGTTTGTTTATCATACGCACAAAAATTCAGCTTACATTAAAAACAAATCTTGTTTGAATGGTTTACTTAATTCTTCTTCCTATCAACGATTATCAAAATATTTCGTAAGCCAGACTATACCACAAAATTTAAAAGAAAGGTTTCATATCTTCTCTGGTCCAAAAGATGGCCTGTTATCATAGTACTAGAAAATACTGAGAAGAACCATTATAGAGCATTGAGAGTACCGTATTGGGGGGGGGGGTTTTATAAAATTTTTTTATTAAATTTTTTTTTTTTTTTTTTTCGGGGTTTTTTTTTTTTTTTTTTTTTTTTTAAAATTTTTTTTTTGGATGGAGCGGTGCGGTGAGTTAATAATTTTTTTTTTTCTCTCTTTCTTTTTTTTTTTTTTTCCCACATTTCTGGCTAAAACAAAATTATCGCATTTGGGCAGATGAGCATCCCGAAGGGACACTTGAACTACAGTTACATCCACAAAAATGCACTGTTTGGTGTGGTTTATGGGCTGCTGGAATCACCGGTCCGCCTTCGATAGAAATTCCAAAATTGACTAGAATAATTTTCTAAAATTGCTCGTTTTACGTCTTACAACCAATTATTTTGCTTTTGTCGTTTTAATGAAGATTAAAAAAAAAAACAATTATTCGGTTATTGGTTCGGTATACTAGCACTAATTAATACACATTTCATCATTACTTCTTTTCATAATACAATACAAAGTTAACTCTTGTTGGATTATTCATTTCTCTAAATAAATTAAGTAGTAATTTTTGCAATTTTGTAAACTAAAGCCAAGGTTGCCTTTAAGGTGAATGCCAAGGGCAAATACTGATGGTTGTTTGGTCCACAAACTCAACAAATTTCTCAATTCTTTGTCATAGATAAGCCTACAAAAGTTCACCTCGGTCGGTGTATTTGACATGCCTAGAGCTAATCTTAATTCAAATGTTTTTGAAATTTTCCCTCAGTATGCTTAAGCAAATCGAACAAATTTACACAAGAATTCGGTTCAGTTCATTGACGAGTTTGAAAATCTAAAGAGTACAACTTAGAAGTTTGTTCAGACTTCAGAGACACAATTGACTTGACATGTTTAGAGAAAAGATTCGAGACAGTACTCACTATGACTCCAAAGCTAGGGTTATGTTCGAGCATTGCATACAAAACACAGATGTTGTGCCAAGGATCTGTGAAATGGGGTCAAAGAGGCAAAGTTATTATTTAAATAAACCCGGAGCAAAAAGACGGTTCTTTATAAAGACGACCAGTATACTGTGCTCTAGGACAAAAAACAGTAAAGTAATTTCCATACTCTACACACATTTCTTATCCGTACAACATCTGTCAAGCGGAACATTCACATTAAAAACTCAATAGAAATTAGTTAAACATGCAATAATTTAAATTCGTACGCTTACTGAAAGTGGAACCGACACCGACAGCAGGTTCGTCGAGCTTCTGAATTTAGGCATAAGCCTGCCTGGGACCCAACTCTGGCCCCCTCCCCTCTCCCACCACTCTTATAAACCTGGCCTGTGGCCGCTCCCATTCCCGCTGTGAGCACAGGCATTAATAGCCGCTAATTAAAATAAAAAATTATAATAAAACGTACGCTTCACCATTTGAATATGATTAAGCTGAAGATGCTCTTTTTGGTTCAATCTAGTTGCTGGTCCGCCACGCTTAAATAAGTTGTTCGGCGGCTGGTTTGTCATAGAAAGCTTTCAAAAATCAATGGGCCATAATGGCTGCCGACACAGCAAGAATTAATTATTAATTAGCATACGATTTTTGACTTTTGTCGCTCGATTCGTGGGAAAATTGTGTGAACGGAAACTCAGGTTTTTCGCAAATCAAACCTTTTGGCATGCAAATTTCGTAGGTCAGAAATTAAAGCAATATCCGTTCATTCATAATGAAGACTAACTGAATGGAAGATCGTTTCGTTCCGTTCCGTTAGATTGTCGTTCATTAAGAGATCAGCCGACGACGATGTGTGGAACAAGATAAGCAAATATCATTTGTTAAGTTTCCAACTCTTTTAAATGAAGCCGCCAACTTAATGATTCCATATTCGAGTTTGAGAAAGCAATTTATGCGTAAACAAATTGATTAAGCACATTTATAATGGTGATTAGGAACAGGTAGAGATGTGACAAGTGTCAGACCGAGAGCTGGGGTAAGCTTCTTAGACTGTTGCCCAAAAGACAGCCCTTCAGAGTTAAGGAATTAGCCATAACTCACCGTTCGTTTGATTTGTTTTAAATTAATCCAAAAAACTATTCCTTTTTATTAGACACTCTCTGTTGTCAGTCACTAAACTTTCCGTGCACTTTCAATTGCCTCTAGTTTGATCATTATCCTGGACCATATCATTCCATTCCGTTGGTAACATTCACTCCCGACGGCTTGAGTCTCGCGTCGCGCACCTTGTCACTCGACACTGTCAAAATTTCGACTAATGCACACGAAACGCTTTGGCAACGCACAACGCATCGATCACTTCAATTTAAACGTCACTGCCCGTGTGTGTGCCCTGTGCGGCCGTGGACCAACAGCCAACGTTGGCTACTGTTTCAACCACACTCGACCAAAAAAAAAGGCAACAACAAAAATCTTTCACGGGCGGACGAAACGTTTTTCTGGTGTAACCGGTTTTCACGGCAGCCAACAACAGCAACCTGGAAAGCAGAAACAACAACACAGTTACCAGCCCCCCATATCATCCATAGGCCAATGAGCGTGCACCGTGGCCGCGCATGCGTTGCCCTCAATGAAGAAGAAGCTGTCTGATTGGTCGAGAGAGAAGCATGAAAGCAGGCAAATGCGGCGATTTTAGGGAAAGGGACCGGGGGCACTAGGCAGAGCACAGTGGAGTGGCCAAAAATGTTGGTGTTATCATAAAGTAATAACGGAAGTTCATGGGACAGAAGACAGAAGCTAATGAAGCTGCTGAGAAAATAAACAAAAATGGTGGAGAAAGTCTGGTAAGTAGAGTAGACTAGAAATTGCATGATTAAACTTTGAACTAAACCCACAAAAACCAAAGCTCATGAAATCTTCACTGATGAAAAAATTTTTTATTAATTATAACTATAGGCAAAACTATTGAAGCTTGGAAGATGAAAGCTATTGTTTTTTCCCACCAAATAGAGAATTTTCTCACAAATTAAGGTACTCTACTAAAACTCTATTAATAAGTACGTTTGAGCTAAGGAAATTGATTACGGCCGGAAAAACCGAAATACAATGGCAATGGATGGCACAGCATAAGCCAGTAAATTCATCATTTCCACACAGGAACTCAAATTCTCATTGAAAGTTCGTTTTGGGATGAAAAGTTTTCTTCAACATGAAATATAAATATTTCAGTTACATTATTACTATTTTAATTTAATTTTAAAATTAAGGATTGAATTATGCGTGATTTATGAAAAAAAAGAAAACTATTTTAACATTTTAAGATCAAAAGAGTCTAAATTCAATCACGGATTTACCAAATATAAATATTTTATATTAAAGAAGTGTGGATATCACGCGATTTCCGATCAAATTTAAGGTTGGGATTAGAGCAGGACAAAGGTGAACGGAATATTTGAGTTCAGAATAGACGTTGGTCGAGATCGAGAAGGGACGGGACGAGCTCTTCCCCGCCTAAAGTTGCATTATTTATACTTTGATTTAAATCAGTGCTGCAAACCTTCAAAAATGAGAAGAACCCTTTGGGTTCGGGTGGACGGAGCGGGTCGCTAAGCCCAGGTTCGGGCTCGAATCGGAATTCAGAAATAATTTTGTTCAGAAAACATGTACGTAAATTGGAACAAGCTAAAGTTTAGAGGCTTGAAAATAAAATATTCGAACTTGGGTCAACGAACGTTTTAGCAGGCCTTAGGTCAATAAATCATGGAGCAATGAGTAAAAGAGATAAAATATACGCTGCTGAATTTTGTGCGGTGTTGTGAGATTCTTAGTGTCCGCATAGGAAATCGCAGTGGCTATAGCGAGTCGTACATATTGGAAAATGCACTCAGAGAGGGTAACAGCTGCTTAATTTCTGACAGAAACGTAGTCGACTGCGCAACCGTCTAGTTTATGTATTTTAAATTTATGTTTGTTCATAGCTTTTTAAACAGGATACACACACCACAAAGGGGGATAGTCGACGGTACTGCTGTTTCAAGAATCTCGAGGTTTTATCATAAGCAGGCTTTGCCTATCTTCTGCAAGCTGTTAGAGGCCATTTCATTCCAGCATTGCTATTAGTGCAAAACAGACAACTCCAAATTGTCAGAAAACTTTGTGTATGGGTGTGCACCCATTTCGGGTTCTCACCCCTCAGTTATCGCACTGTATGAATAAATCATTAGTGTGCCTTCCAGAAATCTTACATTATTCCTAGACCTCGGATTTTGCATATTTTATACAGTTATTAATCCCAGTACCCAAAATGACAAAATATTTGTTGAAAAATGTACAGCCCTATAGTAATTTACTGCCTACAAGGATTAAAATCTGCTTCAAAATATGCAAAATCTGAGGTCTAATTGTTAGGCTGCCTTCACACTGTTCGACCCATGACACATGACAGTCTAGTATTCCTGCTTTTTGTTCTGTCTTAAATTTGAATAGCTTGTCAAATTTATAGAGTTTCATGAGTAAGTGCGGGCCTACTAGATGTCATGGGTCATGTGTCGAACAGTGTGAAGGCAGCCCTACAGACTCCATCACTGGACAAAACAAAAATATATTACTTTATATATATAAATCATATATATAACCCGTATAAATATACGGTTTGCAAGCCTGATTTAAATACTTTTAAACATGATTAAGTAAAACTGAAGTCAGAAGGAACACTTTTATTTAAAATCAAATTAAATAACCAACTGATATTCATATATTCGTCATTTAATCTAACTAAAGTGGACTTATATTTATTACAATAATAAATCCATAGCACAATATTCTTGGAATTGGATTATTAAGGCTTGACGGACAATTCTCCATCTATGGAGAGTTAAAGTACGCTTCAATTAAGCCGTTAGCTGATATAGAAGAGCGACTGTTGTCCATTTACGAAAAGTAGACCTAAAAACTGAAAGTGTCATTCACCAACACTAGATTGGGACTCAAACTCAGGATCCTAGGACTCAACCAGATTGAAATTCCACCTTAACGCAGTGCGGCATCGCCCATGATTGTTGCTACAATAAAGTTTTTTAAGGGCTGAAAACCTCCAAAAATTCGGGAAAGGTTCACCCGGGGGTGCGAACCAGCAAAACTTTTGGGGTTCAGAATCTCGTAGTAGAGCATGCCCAACTAGGATACACCTGCTACTCAAGGAAAAAAATGTTGAATAGCCTAAGGGGGGAATGCTTCAGTAAGTATGCAACATTTTTCGCTCGACTATTTATTATCTAATCCTTCTGAAAATATGAAGGGTTTTAAAAACTGCGAATATAATTAAAATAATTAAAATTAAGATCGATAACTTAAAGATTGTGGGATTTATTTAACAAATTTTATTCTGGGGACATTTGTGGGCGTCTGAAAAAATTTGAAACAAAATTGATCTTCGTGCAGTCAAAAGTTCGCGGCTTGGCAGTTGATGCTGTGTGTTGATCAAAATGCTTTTACTGGGGTGTTCCAAAAACCTGTAAATCTTCTTTTACACTTGTTTCAAATTTATAGCTGGATATTAGGGGCTTGGCTTGGCAATTATGATTTTAATGCATAAAATCAGGTAAACTTTACACTTTGCCTTTATTTCTTCATGAAACATTTAATAACTTTTTGATACTTTCGATCCCACTGTAGCTCTGCCCATCGCTGGCTCCTTCAATTTATTAATGCTTTTAGGGGTAGTCGATGACGCTGACGCAGACAGAGAGAAAGAGAGAGCGAGAGAGCGAGTACCGTGAGCATTTACTTCAGCGTAGCCGTAGCCGTTGCCGTTGCAGCCGCGTTCCGGCCAATGCTGGCCCAGCTGCCCTCCCACTACCATCCTCGCACACAACCACCTTCCACATTGTGACGCCGTTCATAGCCGTTACCCGGGGCGAAACAGCCACAGCTACGGTCTCATCCTGCCTATTCCCGTGCCCTTTGGGTGGTGGCGTAAAGTAAGCGTAAGCGTTAATTGAATTTGACAATTGTCGGCGGTTTGGCATTCTCAATTGAAAACGGAATTCCACTGCCAATGACTGGCGCTGAAAGATAAAACTGTCATGAGAATGGCAGTGCCCGGCGTGGTATGGGAAGGACATGCGGCGGGGACGAATATTGATCTAGAAAGTAAATGAGAATTAGTGCCTTCCATTTGGGTATGGCATGACTAGAAAATCGATGTATCGACTGGATTTTGTTGAACTCTCGCCATAGGCTGCGTGTCATATGCAAATCCACTTGCCGCCACAAAACCTGTGCCAAAACTGGCCCAGACCCCCCAAAACTTCTGCTGGCCAGAGATAAAACTGTCAAAAGGCTGGTTCATCCTTGTCCTCGACACCAGCAGCCAGCTGCCTGACTTTTCTCATGCAGCCAAGCGGGGCATAATAAGATCAAGTCAGTCAGCCGTGCGTGTGGTACGCCCAACGCCCATGCAGGGCACGAGTCCATGAGACCACCCAACGCCCAGTTGGCTTGTTTCCTCTGTCTCACTCTGTGCTGACAAGGCGATTATATGACCAGAGGCTTTTCAAGTGCCAGCAATTACCCAACCCCCGGGCTGAACACGCCCCAATTAAAGCAAATCTGTGTGGGAAGTGCGTTTTGTAATGCAAAATGGAACAAAAAGTGAGCAACGGAACCAGAAGGGTGGTGATAAAACGGGACAGGAAATCGGCTTAACTTCTTCCAATTGACTTGGTTTTCCACACGCTCGCGATCCTTATCTCTGGAATTACATTCGCTTAAAATGGGTAATTGAAATCAAAAGACACTTGAGGAGAGGGAAAGAGGACGCCCACACCTGGGAAAAAAGGAAGCGACGTCTGGAAAAAACAGAAGTACAGAAACGTATAGGTGGGCCAAAAATAAAAAGACGGAAAGGAAGTTTAGATGATAAAAAGCTAGAAGGTAAAAAAAGAAAAAATTGTTAAAAGAAAATACATGAATGAAAGCTCAAAAAAAAAGGAGTAAAAGATTTTGGTTTTAGCCTTAGTAAATACAGTATGTAGCTCATAGCTTAGATCGTCAAAAGATGTTCTAATTGCATACCAATCTATTTTAAACTTAGTATTCTCTAAGATTCAATTTCAGGACATTGGGGACTGAACACTTACGACACGGCGTATTAAAGTTGGCCGCCAAGGAACTTACACGTTTATGGAAACGTGCGTATGGTCGCTAAGCACCCAGTCATTTGTTAGGCTCTCAGCATGCAAAAAACCCCGGTGGTGAATATGGTAAATCGTTGTTTCAGAACGGCGAGGTCTTGGTAGTGTTATATCTGTTACTCATACAGTAAAAGGGTATACTAAAATCCTGCAAGCTAATGTAAGAGGCAGAAGAAAATAATTTAAATATATTCCTGATTAGCATCTGTCTGTCTGTGCATATAAACAGAGAATTGTAGTGACCCTCCTAACAGGTTGAGAGATTTTAATACTAGTTTTTGAGATTTTCAATCTTATATCAAAGAATTTTAGTAATGTCCTTTTACAGATTGCAAGCTTCTTGAAGACTTTCAATATGAATTTTTTACAGTCTGTACCTTAGGTACACAGGATATATTACATTTGTGCAAACGATGTTCGCTGCCGCAGCGCTGAGTTGTCAAATGGTGTGGCGGTTCCAGTTCCAGTTCATCCATCTCTAATCACAGGTCCAGTTCCTCCTACTAGCTTGCACATCACTAACAACTTTCGATGCTCGATACTTCCGCCTTTTTATATTTTTCATCTCTAACTCACACGCACACACTCTCTGCCATTCTGTGACATTCATTCTTAGAGGCAACCCGCCGTCTCCAATAAACCGAGTTTAAACCTAAAATTAAAACGCGAACAAACGCGAAGAGATAAAGAGAAGCTCGGATTGTCCCTTTCGACTATATAGAACCAAAACTCAATTTGAGAATGGTTCTATTATAAGGAGCCTATACGATTGTGTTTTGGCGACCATTCTAATTGTAGATGAGGATAAGGGGGGTATCTCATGGCACACTAGAACAACATAATAAGGCATAAGTGGTTATAAAAGCAGCTGATCCTCATGGAATCATAGAGATATACTCTCTATATAGGGTTTAACTCTATCATCAAGTATTGCTTAATCTTGCTTGAAGTATACAAACTAATCAGAGATACAAAACTCGTTCTGAACCAAACCAAACTGTACTGAACATCTATTTCGTGGTCAACAGCCGAACCTGTAGCTGTATTCTCACTTGTCTAAAGTTAGCATATGATATGACTAAAACAATAAGTACCACAATTTACTGTGGGTTGGCTGTAAAAAAAATGATGTGAGAAATCAGAAAGCCCTTTTTTGTATTACTGGAACATTTTACTATATTCTCTGAGTGACTATTACAACTATATAAGGAGTTCAATAATAAATCAGACAAGTGCTTAAGGCGTTGATGAACTAAAACATTCGAATATAATATAATTTGTTTCGGAAAAGATTACCAAATAAGTTAGCTCACATATTTTAGAACATTCTTGTTCTTACAAAATTTTGTTCCTGTTGAGAGAGTCTACAAATAGACCAAATTTAGTGATAAAGGATTTATGCCGGAGGTGCATAGACTGCAATACAAATGAAGAACATTTTTCTGAAGCAACAACAAACACATGATCTACAAAATCTACGGTAAGTCTACGAAGGCATAGGAGAGAAAGAGAAGAGAGGCTTGCTCTATGCGTTTTCTGTGTGGGTGCCTATGAGCGTCAATATGGCAACACCCAAGGAAAAAACATAAGAATTACATTACTTAGGGCCGATTTTCATCTTCTACATAGAGCTATTTGTCACATAAACTAACAAATAGCAGTGTAAAATCGATGACTATCCGACACATAGCAGCTATCTGGGAGAACAGAAATCGGCCCTTAGTCAACAATTTTAAACTATATATTTCAAATTTTGAATTTCAAAACTAAAAAAATAAAAAAAAATATTGACAGCGCGATCAAATTTACAAAAATTTATAAAATACAGAAGAATATAATAAAATAATAAAAAATTAGATACATTTTCTGCAGAAAAAATAAGTTCATTCACGATGTTTGACTTTAGTTCAATCGCGCGGATCACGCACGAAACTCAATATTTACTCACGATCTTGACTCTTTGTGGCACACTGAGACACTCTGTACTCTGCATGCTCCATGTCCACGCGGATGTTGTTTAATCAGATATCATTGACCCACGGCTCTTCTGTGACAAACGGCTCTTCTGCAGCTATCTTTGTTTCCAAACTCTTGCATTATCTTGCAAAGCCACAGCTTCATTGTAACGTGGTATATTTCCTGTTAAAAGCGTAGAATTTTTTTTTTAGTTTAATTTTAAACCACAGCTTTAAATTATTACGATTGTAATATACATTATTGTTTAAAAATAATTGTAATGATTATATAATCCTCTTGATTAAAAATATTTATATATTATATAATCAAAATAATCAAAAAATAATTCGACTACTTTACAAGATTATTTTTTATTAGTGGTATTCCTGAAAGTTGATTTGCTTTTGATTTGCTTTCGTGAAAGCAAAATAATAATATATAAATATATAATCCTCTTGATTAAAAATATTTATATATTTATATATAATCAAAAATAATCAAAAAATAATTCGACTACTTTACAAGATTATTTTTATTAGTGGTATTCCTGAAAGTTGATTTGCTTTTGATTTGCTTTCAGCAAAACAACAGTTGGTGGAACGACCCTGATTTCATTTTGATTTGCTTTCAATTGGCGCAAAAACATGGCCAAAGCAAAAACGAGAGCTGTATGATCATCTTTAACAATAGTGTGGGGAATCGTAGTTTTAAGAAGTTCGCAACTTTCTAAGGTGAACAATTGTTATGTATTTGCTTAGCCAGGACGCAATTGCAGAAGTGACAGGATAAAATTGTGAATAATTTGTGATTTCGAACCTTCTAGGAGAGCTGTGCAAATATTTAACCCTGAACATCTTTGGATACGTCAAGCCAAGCTCAAGAACCGAGCACTTACGACTCTGTCCACTGTAGGCCGGGCCTTTTTCCAGTAGTCTCATGTGCAGTCTAAGATGCAAAAATAGTTATCATTAAATTACCAAATATGGAAAGCAAGATAACAAAATAACAACGCTCTTCATATTTAAAGCACAATAAAATTTAAACAAACACGATTCGCGCGGAGCCATTTTTTCTAAGAGAGTGGTCACACTAAAACGAAAGCAAATCGAAATCACCTTCGAGGCTGATTTCGCGAAATCAATAGTATGACCTAAATTTCCTTACATTTTTTGGGCACACTGGTCATTTTGTATGGAGCAGCTGTGATCAGCTGTTTTGCGAAATCAAATCGAAAGCAAATCAAAAGCAAATCACTTTCAGGAATACCACTATTATTTTTGATTATTTAAAAAAAAAAGGCATAGCCAGACTTGTGATTTCATATAGCACTTTTAGCTGCCTACTAATGGTGTAGTGGTTAAAGCTTAGTATACACTTCCACCAAAGACTCGCCAAAACAAAAATACCAAAAGTGACAATTCTTTTGTTTTGGGACAATGTGACCAGATATTAAGATGTATGCATGTAAAATGGTCACTTTACCAAGACCGTAGCTTTTGGTTTAATTTTAAATTATAAGTTTTACAATCAATAAATACAAGTTATTAACATGCGTTCTTCATGACCAAACCCTGGCTACTGGGACTGATGAGCAGATATGACACTTTTGCAATAATTAAATTCATAATTATAACCCAGTTTAAGTATGATTGAAGTCTCATGGTGTTTTGTACCTTACTTTGAATATTGCGCTCAATCATTGATGGGAAAATTATCAAAATTTCACCCGATTACGCATATTTGTGTATCGGCAATGTCCGATACCTCTTGAAATAATTAAAATTAATTATTCAGGGAGCTATCGATAAAAATACAAAAACTACGGATCTAGTATTTTATCGGTATTTAATCGAGGCCTTTTGTTTTGAGTGTGGACTGCCACCAAAGACACTGCTAAAGGATTTTGGCACAAAAATTTTTTTTTTTTTTGGAGTTTTTGTTTTTTCGGTGGAAGTGTATACTAAGCTTAAGGAGTTACATTTGTTATTTACAAAATTATTTAGTTTATTTGCAAAAAGAACTACCACAACGAATATTTGTATGCTTTGCTGCTTTGACTTACCTTGTAAGTGTAGAAGTTCGAGCTCATTATTCCAATCCAAAACCTTTTTTTTAACCCGTCGTCTGAGAAGGTGTCAATACCTTCAATCAGAGCAATAAATGTCATGTCCAAAAATTATTTCATATGAGAGCGTGACTATGCGAACAAACCATTGTTAATATTGAACATTTTGTAGATTCAAATTAATACTTTTGAATATGAAGTAAATACTCCAAGTTTCCAATTAATACCCAAAATGATCCATTTGCTACTCTCTAGGTATTTATTGACAGTTTTAGTTTCAGTTTATTATTACAAATTTATTTACCTCTATGCGCAAAACAGGAACGAGTTCGCGTTGTGCTTAAAGGCCGAGGGCACCCCTGATTTGTGCTACCAATTAGGTGAACGCTAATATAGTCTCCTGAATTCATATATAGAGAGAAAGAAGAACGTTCTAATTCAGAATAAAGTATCGAATAAAGAAGAATCCAAAATCGATAGTTCTATCTTCAAGCACTTTCTTACAAAAAACAGAACTGCAACCTTAATTGGAAATTGACTCTTCGTGCACTTCTGACACCCACCTCAAGTTTTTGCTTAGGCAAATTGGCACCTCAGGCCTTGCATTCCTATGCCAGGATGCGTGCTTTCAGCTCATTAGAAATCGCCCGCTATCATTTTGGGGGCTCGTGCCTGGGGTCAGGTTAGTCTGCAAAAATGTCTGGGGCTTCTAGATTTCATGGTCCATTAATAAGCGGTGTTTCGGGCTACTGTGCAGGAATTCGGCCTGGGAACAGAGCAAAAAACTCTTTGTTTTTGTTGGCGTGGGTGCCTCCAGAACCTTAGAAGGCAACCCAAATTGGCTGCGTTGTTTTTTTTCGGTTTTTGCATGTCGCCCCCCTTTTTTGGAAGCAGACAAAAATATATTTTCTAATTGCAGGGGCGGTCTAATTGAGGGTTCCCGCTTGGGCAATCAGCAGATGCAACCGAAATGTTTCCTTTTTTGTGCGGGCCAAATTGGCGCAGGTTACGCATGTGCCTCAAAATCATGAGCATGAGCCGAGTATTTGATGGATGCAGGCAGGTTGCAGCAGCCGCAGCAGACTGCACCTTGCGTAAGGGACACGCGTCGAGGAGTCAGGGACAGGCAGGCGGGCGGGCAATCACAAAAGACAATCGGACAATTGTTGTTAAAGATAAGATAGGAGTTTCTAGGAGGCGGCAGGCACGCGATTTTGAAACTGCCATAAAACGTTGTGAGTTGGCAGGACGCATGTCAAAGCCAATTAATAAAAACGCAATTTCCACAAATCGAATTTTATGTGTCCATTCTATCCGTCCGTCCACCTGCCTGCCCCCTCGAGTGGGTCTGGGGTTCAATCTACGATAAGCCAAATGAACAATTACTACAAAGGACTTGAAATTGTAACATTTTCTCACATTAAAAGACGCGACGACGAGCCGATGTCCTGCGCTCCACTGAACCCTGACAACACACACACACAAAATGGCGGCCCGGCTGCCTGCCTAGGGTGAGTCCTGGCCAAAGTTTGCGTGTGTAAAGAGGACGTTTTCCTTGCGATAAATTAAATGTCTGACATAATTATGGCTAAATTGAAAAGCGAAAGAGCAGGAGAGGCAAGGAGAAAAGGTTTCTTGGGGCTATAAAACCACAAATTATTTGATCAAACACTATAAACACGACAAGATACCAAAGGACATCGTACCGCTGACAGCTTAATCATACAGCCAGCAGCTAAAGGATATCGGATTTGGCTCACGTAAGACAGGGTGCTCCCGGTCGAACTCCAGTCTGCCTCCGCCTCCATCTCCCTCTCTCTCTAAGTAATTGCATTTTTATGGCTCGCAACGCCTCTGGATATATCTGGCCTGTGGATCATAGAATTCAAATCAATTATACGCTTGTCCATAGACCAGCTACAGCTCCAGCCGCAGCTACCTCCTTGACTGACCAAAGTGTTAAAATAATCGTAAAACTTCTGCCAGCAATCGTAAATGCAAAATGCAGAAAGCGTTCGCGTCCATGGCTTTAAATCCAATATTTTTACGATCTAAGCGGCCGCGCCTCGAACAATCCCAAATCTCTCTCTCTCCTTTGGACCACAGTCAAGCCAGTTTGCCCAGTTCGATGGCCCCTTTGGCGAAGCAGAAGCCAAAAGTCAAATACAGTAGCCCAACTAATTGAAAAATTAAAGTCGCTGCTGGCCCAAGCAGATGTTGTTGGCCTATTGCCCCGCCCCTCCCCCCTCCGCAAACCAAGGTCCTACATAAATCTTCTGGCATTCCCGAATAAACTGAAATTGAGGAAATGTGAGTACGTAGTCAGGAATCAATCTACCAAGACAATTAAAGCTGTCTAAGATTTAAGCAGGTTTTAAAAGTCTCTTTGGAATTGCGTAACAACACTCAAGAGGTGGAAATACACATTGAGTGTCCTTTACAAAATGCCTAGGGAGTTGCAGATCCCGTCCACAAGTGCAGTGTAAACTAAAAGGGTTTTGAACATTATTCCTAAAAATATGCAAGGCTATTAAATAGGCCTTAAACCAAATATTCCCTTTATAAGCAGGAGGAGTCTTTCCTTAAAACTAGTTTAGCGCTTTCAAGTTGGTGCAAATAGCGTATTGACCTGAAAAGAATGCAGAAAGAGAATACAAAACAGACGACACTTGCAAAAATAGGTTGGTCTGCAACTCGATTTGGAAAAATCGCATTCCTTGATATAATAAGTATAGAGTTTCCTTAGTATGCCAAATCGATAACTATCTTTAGGATTTTTATACCCGTTACTCGATAAAAGGGTATACTAAAGCCGTGCAAATGTATGTAACAGGCAGAAGGAATCATTTCCGACCATATAAAGTATATATATTCTTGATCAGCATCAACAGCCGAGTCGATATAGACATGTCCGTCTGACCGTCCGTCCGTCCGTCTGTATGAACACCCACATCTCAGAGATGGTAGGAGATAGAGGTTTGACATGTATGGGACAAATGCTTTTTATAGTTGCAGGCAGATCAAGTTTATTTCAAATTTTGGCCAATACAACATTACCATGGTTATGACAATAGTAAGCCGCGATAAACACCATGGATGACGAATGCTAAAGAATATAGCCAAGATTATAAAGAATATTTAAAGCCACTTGTCGTGACTGACAAATCAACATAGAGGATTAAAAATAGTAAGAAGGCAAAACTAAATTTACTTCCAGTCAAGTGTAAAATCAAGTCAGGATCAATGCATAATATGGCATCCACATTTTCGGCTTTTAAGTTGGTCCTTCGGTATTTTAATACTCGGTTTACCGAACTAAAACATCTTTTGCTGGACGCTCTGGATGCTGAAATGCAAGAGAACACGAGTAAATACAGTAAAGGAACAAATAAAAATATACATTTGAGTTCAGAATCTCATGAAGAAGAGTAAATCGACAAGTAAAAAGGAGGAGTAGATGAAATGGTCAAGAAAATCAAAGGACCTAAGATAATCATGAAGATTAGCAGCAATTAAAGACTCGTATACAAGAGGTTTAGTCCAAAAGCTGCGAAATTTGTCAAATTTAGCATTTGAGTATTTACGAAAGAGCAGGCGGTAACAAAAAAGAGGCGTAGATTAAATAGTCGAAAACTGCCAATTTTTTGTATGACCTAAAATTATTATGAAGATTCAATGGATGGCAATGTAGACGGGTAAATAGGAGGTGTAGATGGAATGGCTCAAGGAATCACACGAATTTTCATATGACCAAAAATAATTTTGAAGACTAAGTAGACGAGTAAATATAGGAAGTGTTAGACGTACTGTAAAAAATTAATATTTGAGCTTAGATTTTTCGCAAAATTTGCTAAATTTTATGAGATTTGGGAATCATTAAGATTTGATAGATGGCGATTGTAGACGCGTAAATGGTTCGATACAACGGTCCATAAATTCGCGAAATTTTTAAACCTATTTGTATAATGATGATCAAGACCGATAGACTAACACAAAGCTTTAATAGTTGTCAACTGAAGACGGGTAAATAGGAGGTGATTGTCGATCGCCTTAAAGAAATTTTAATATTTGTTTAATTTTAATATGAGTTTAGATTGACACGAAGACGTGTAAGCCGACGGCTGAATAGAAGATAGATCATACAGACCAAAAAATCGCGTAGTTTCGGAAAACAAAATTGTATAAGCTTTGTTTTGTCTTTAAAGAAATATGTATTTCGAAACAGTTTGATGGCAAATCTTTTAGCCGTTTTTAAATCAAACGTGATTTTTATCACTCTTTTTCTGTTGTTGACCTTTTAATAACCCTAGCCTAAAAGGATAATAACACAGTGCTACAAATTTCCAAAAATTGTAATAACCTGGGTATTGGCATAGCCTACGCTGTAGAGCAGGTCGCGTATAGCACTTCCTCATACTTGGTTTTCCTCGGGGACCCCCAAAATCTGAAGTTATGGCCCAAATCCGCATTTTGCTTTTTACCTCACTAAAATAGATATAACTCGCGAATGGACCGTCTGATTGCTCATAACCTTATCAATTCCGATAGCGACGAGAGGAATCTAATTCATTTTAGTCAATGGTTTGACTTATTTAACGCGATGGCTGAGTAATGCGGCTTACAGATCTGGCGTTTTCCATTTTTTTTTGAGAAATTTGTACTTTGACCATCACTGGTTTAACAATTTTATTTTATGCTATTTTTTCTTATAACTTATTACAAAAGCCAATTTAATTCTCCGTCGAACGGTTGTTGTCCCAATGAATTTGGATACCGTTTGACGAAGTTATGCGCGCATTTCTGAGTACACATCGACAATCTAGTATTTTTTTTTAGTGTGCTAACATATTTATTTTTGCTTTTACATAATTGTCCCTAAAAGTAAACTCAGTTTTGTTTGGCGCCAGATTCAAATAATATTTTTAAGTACTTTAAATGCAAATATATATAAACTTCCATTTTTCAAAATTTTTTCGCAAATATTAACGGTCTCTGAATACTGTTATCTAGCATAAAGATAAATTGAGCTACGTATAGTGAGTAGATGTGGGTTGTAAGTGGTTGTTGTTATTTGTCAATGAGCTGAAATTGGCAAATAATATAAAAGAGCCGTGCACAGCAAGAATCGTATACAGGTGGGCACGGTTAAGGCTTGTGAAAAGCAGATTGCTCTCATGGCGCAAGCCTTGGCCACGCCTGGACATATCTGGTCTAATGCAGAGAATTTAGCTGCGGGTTCTATTTAATGATGGATGACCAATGATGAAGAAAATTAAAATCACTATAACAGGATGGACAAACCATTAAATACCAAATAAAAATCAAAGTGGACCACGCCAAGTAAAAATGAGAAGAATGTGACATCAGCTTGCACTTAAGCAGCAATGGGTAATCCATAGCTCGCTTGGGCCGCGACTCCCGGCCCGTTATCCTGTTTGAAAACTCAGCGCATAATAAATTGCCTCCTTTGGGGCGAGGACCCGCACAAGCTGACATTGCAATAAGTGTAATTCGCTCGATTTGAAGTGAGTTAAAACAAATAAATCCAAGAGTGTCGACGACAGCCCGCATAAGCACACAGCGCAGCAAGTGCAGTATGGGCGACTTTAACTCGCTTATAAGGGTGGTTTGTGTTGTTTCTACAAAATAGCTTAACCGGCCACAATAGGTAACATTATTGGAGAGCGTTAATCTTGGCCCAGAAATCGTGAAGCATTGAAGTTGATATATATTTGCATTTTAAGCATTTAAAAATATTTTTTGAATCTGGCGCCAATCAAAACTGAGTTCACTTTTAGGGGCAATTATGTGAAAGCAAAAATAAATATGTTAGCACACTAAAAAAAAATACTAGATTGTCGATGTGTACTTAGAAATGCGCGCATAACTTCGTCAAACGGTATCCAAATTCATTGGGACAACAACCGTTCGACGAAGAATTAAATGGGCTTTTATTACAAACTTTAAGGAAAAATAAATCAATCTAATAATCTAGATTGAAAATCCCCTTTTTGAGAATCTTGCAATCTTATAATAACAATATTGGAATACCTTAAAATGAGCTTAGAAATCTTAAAAACCAGATATAAATATAGATTTATTTTGTTAAAAAAAAATTAAAAAAACAACCCGCCTTTCCTGGGACTGGAACCACAACCTTCTCGTTCTAATGAACCCTTGGGCATGGGCACTTAGCTCACTCTGCTATGGGCTTTCAATCTATAGGCGCCAATTACAGTAGAGGAACGCAGCTGGTAGAAATCACGGCTCAGCTGGCAGAAATCACCGTCTTGCTGAGCTCTCATACTGCGACTGGTGGCACCTTAAAAGCGACAGCCAATTGCCGAGTGAGCTAAGTGGCCATGCTGTGTGTTCTGTCACCCGAGATGGTATAGGGTTTAAGTCCCAGTACCGGCGGATTAATAATTAACATTTGTAAACGTTTTTCAGAAAAACAAAATGTTAATAACTAATAAGCTATCAAACAGGTTGATAAAACGAACCAAATCATTATCTTCTGCAGCAAGAATTAACGGTTTGGTGCGGTTTGACACTGACTGACTTAATACCGGTTTTGAATTTGGATGAACTGGTTCATAAAGGTTTCAGAGTCATATCCCAAAAGTTATCTTATTAATGACTCAAAAATTTGTTGTTTGTGTTCGATATTTCCGTAATCTATAAGATCTCCCAAATTAAACGCCAACGCAGTTTGACGGAAGTTGACTACAAATTACTTCTGATAGGATCATGTTTCTTAAATTCTTCTTTTTCGCCTGTGGTTAGTGTGTGAAACGTCTAACTGTCCATCACATCCTCCTCCAAATAGAAGCGTATCGTAATTCTCGTTTTATTTGCTGTGTTGGCCATTAAATTAATGAAAATATGCGTAATGGTCATGTCGATGATGATGCTGCGGAGCATATCAGCCGACTGCCTGCATGTCCTCTCATTATGCCACAAATTGCGCCAGAGGCAGAGCCACCAACCGAGGTTTTTGGCAAAAAAAAAAAAATATGTTCTGCTGCTGCACTTTGCTCTGGTCATTAAAGTAACGAGCCTGGGTGAGTCGGCGAGGCGGTGAGGCACTGCGTCGAATGCGTGTGCCCCGAAAATCGGTGAACCAACGAGCGTTGCCAGCCCGGAGGCGTTAAGGCGTACGTTTATGTAATTATAATAAGTTTTCAATTTTATGGCTTAATAATGCGATGGGACCAGCTCCCAGTGGAAGCTGGAGCGGTGGCACCGGCCCCATCATTAGGCGACAAGCGTTTAAGCAACCAAAAGGGGTACCACAAATTGGTTTGGCCGATTAAGTCAACAAAACACGGCGCTAACCAGCGGCCCCGAGACCAGGTTGAATGAACTTGATGCGCTGGCAGGATAACCGAAAATTGATGAGCTGCAAATGTGCGAACATAACAGTTTCCGCCGGGGTTTAATCGCGACACCTGCCATAAATATGGCTTGCTTTGCACTTCAGCGCATCAGTTTACGGGTGCGAATAGAAATGTCAACAGATCGACAGAGTTTGCCACGGAGTTAATGATACGTAACGCTTGCTGTGCCAACAAGGATAACCGCGCACAGGGATGACGCATATGCGCATTCTAATAACGGCAATCTGTGCCGTTTTGCTTTGGCATTCAAGCGTAAACCGCATCCCATATTTCGACGATCATTGTCCTTTTGTTCGCTGTCTGCTCCTCGTTCACGCAGCGTGTGGCTTTTGTTTTGATGCGAATTTGATTATGTTTATAAGCCAATAAATTATTTGAAAACCACATCCCTTTGTATGTGTTGACAATGGTCCAAGTACGAAGTCACCCGAGTGAGTCTATTAAATTGGTTAATTTATGACTCTGACTGTGGTCAGCTGACGCGTTGGTGTGGTAACCCTTCTGGATCAACGCTGAAAATGACATTGTTAAAGTGCTCCAAGGCGCTGTAATTTGTAAGTGCACTTAATGTAGTTATAATTCCCAAATAGCTTCCCTCCCAGCCTGGCAGGGACATGAGAATTAAGGGCTAAGCCCTGCTCCCTTTTGCCACAGATCGCTCAGACTGATTGCACACTCGCGCTGATCGACATCGTCTGAAGACGAGCAAGTGCAAATATCGAAGGGGGGAGGTAACTGCAAATTATGTACATTGCAGCTGCTTACACACAAAGCGCAAGCGCGCGCTTCCTCCCAGTCCCCCAGAGATCCCAAACGATCGATTTTGGGCAAAAACCAGAAGTGATTTTCGGCTGTGTTAAAAATTCAGCAAGCCAGAACCTGTGTTTAACTGCATTGCGATTATCTTTGGGCCCTGGGAGTACACCGACGATTTTCTTATGCTTACCTTAACGTGTCTGCCAAGGTGCAAGGTGCACATTAAGGCGGCATTGGTCAGGATGGCAACAGTGTAAGGTGACTGATTTTGGAGCAGGGCATTGGAAATAGAAACAACAATTTTTTGCTGGGCAGAAAGTTGGGTACAAATCCATGCTTAGAGGTCAGGATCTACCTCAATTCCGTATCATATCGAGGGTGATGAACTGCAATCTACTGGGAAGGAATATTCTGGGTAACGAGTTTGTTCTCGAATTGGATCATCAATGGGCCGCCGGAATCGCGCAATTTGACGCCTTTGGATTAATTTCTTCTTGTACGCAGAAACCGTCCATACCTTAAGATTGAATAGCTGACCTATGCCGATGACGAATATACATCATTGTTGTTGCGTTCGACTTTGCAAGAGCCATAGGAGAGAGAGAGAGAGAAGCGGGAGACACATATGACGTTGTTGTTCCTGGTCCACATGGGCTAACAACAAAACCTTTGCTTGAAAATTTTCTTTTCCTTTAATTTCTTTTTAATTTAAAATTCTAAAGTTTGCGTGCGCAATCGAAAAAATATTGAATAAGTTGGCCACTCATTTACCTTTAAGAATATGTAAGAAAAATTCTCCTATGGCCACACAAAGCCCCAATATCTGCATAAATGTTCGATAGTATATTGCTTGGGGTTAAGAAACATTTGTTCGTCAAATTTTAGCTGCAGGTAGGAGCAACTGCTTTCCTGCATAACAAACCACAAAATCGCTGAAAATGATGTAAATGTATGTTGATTTTAAATATGACTTCCCACTTGTGTTACTTCAGAAGGGCAACTTAATCAACCAGTATTTCTATCCTAAAGCATGCTGACCAAAACGTTTTTCCATGATTTAAAAGTACTCTCCATGCCCTATGTACAACTATGATTGTGTGAAGGATTTATCGCTCAGATCGCCAGAAATATGCATATATGTAAAAGCGTGCGAATGTAATATGAACTTGTTGTTGCTCTACGTAGCCGTAAGGCAATCGTGAAAGCTGCTGGCCGCACCAGCTATTTCATTGCGTAAAACAACAATGTATGCGCGGCTTGCAGATTGAGCTTGGGCACCCCTTGTTAAATATTCAGCGGCTAGACTTGGAAGAAAAAGCTCCTGCAGAAAGTGCGTAAAAGGCAAATGCGGCTGAATATGGAGGACGGGGCAAAAGGGGACGATCAACTCGCTTGGAGCAGAAGCGACTGGAGGACACTTAGAGCAGAGGTCGACAGCGCCAAGCTTCTCTCATTCAAACATTGGGCCAAAAAAGAAGAAGAAGACTTTTTCTATACGTAAATTCATCCGAATCTATTGGTTCGCTTTTACACGTTTGTAGATAGAAACCTGCGGCTGCTTTTGTGCAGCGGTCAGTGTGTTTGCCTTGGAACATATAATAAAATTTTATTCCGACTGTTCCTCATTGTTTATTTTGACCCCTCAAATAAAAAAAAATAAAAAAAGGATGCTTCTACGAGGACTTGATCCAACGATCTCGACCTTTTTTAAGCGGCCTTTGTTGCTCTCTGAGCGGCGAACTGCCAACAAAATGCAAGGTCTCAAATATGATTTCGCATTCTCCAATATGATTTCGACACCACGTATTGCTTATGGGTAATAGTAGAGTGTGTTAAGGTGCCGCACAGTGGCCGGTTTGGCCGATTTATCGATACAAAAATAAAAAATGTATGGTCTTTTTTTAATGCTTTAATTTAATTTAATAAAGGAAAACCCAGCCTTTTTAGAAGAAAAAAGTTTGAGCAGGAAAGGCGCATGCGCGAGGAAGTCGAGAGGTTATTCGGCATGTGTGAGACTCGAAAATTTTACCAAAAAATTAAGCAATGAACGGAAGGTTTTAAGCCCAGAGTCGCACAATGCAAAGACGAACACGGGAATCTGGTCACAGATCCGCAAGTGGCGCTTAACAAATGGAGAAGTTACTTCTCCAACCTACTGGGAGGCGATGACGAACAGGATGCCGCTCCTAGAGAAGTAACGATGCCACCAATCGACAACACAGAGATAGACCCGCCGACCCAACAGGAAGTCTGTTTAGCCATACGAAGGATAAAGAACAACAAATCACCAGGCGCTGATGAGCTGCCCGCTGAATTGTTCAAGGCTGGAGGCGAAGAATTGGTAAGGTGCATGCAACAACCTCTGTGCCGTATATGGGTTGACGAAAGCATGCCCGACGATTGAAATCTAAGTGTTCTATGCGCCAACTACCGCGGGATCAGTCTACTCCCCATCGCATATAAGGTTCTGTCCCGCATTATTTGTGAACGTCTAAAGCCGCTTGTTGATACACTGATTGGACCTTATCAGTGTGGCTTTAGACCTGGTAAGTCCACCACAGACCAGATATTCACATTGCGCCAAATTCTGGAGAAGACCTATGAGAGAAACATCGAAAATCACCATCTTTTTATCGATTACAAAGCCGCTTTCGACACGCCGATAAGGTCAAGGTTTTTCGAAGCCCTGTCTACTTTAGGTATTCCAGCAAAGTACGTTCGACTTTGCATGATGACGTTGAGAAGCACTCAAAGCTCCGTCAAAATAGGAACGAATCTCTCTGAGCCTTTTGATACCAAAAGAGGTTTTAGGCAGGTTGACACCTTATCGTGTGACTTCTTTAATCTGCTGATGGAGTATATACTGCGCCAGTGCCCAAATGCCAACAGATCGGGCACCATCTTTAATAAAGATGTAATGCTACTCGCATACGCCGATGATATTGATATTATCGGCAAAACCGAACGGGCAGTACGCAAGGCGTTTTCAGAGATTGAGAAGCAGTCTGAACTAATGGGTTTAGCAGTAAACGAGGACAAGACGAAGTACCTAGTGTCCTCGAAACAGAAGTCTACGCGAATAGGGCAATCTGTTGCATTGGGAGAGTACAACTTTGAAGTTGTAGAGGACTTTGTCTACCTCGGAACGATGATAACCGGCGACAACAACATCAGCCTGGAAATCCGAAGAAGAATCACGCTCGCAAACCGATGCTATTACGGGCTAAGTAGGGAGCTCAAGAGCAGAAACCTCAAGAGAAGAACAAAAATAGCGCTATATAAGTCGCTTATCATCCCAGTCCTGCAATACGGCGCAGAAGCATGGGCAATATCATCAGCGGATGAGGCGGCGATTGGCGTTTTCGAGCGAAAGATCCTTCGCAGGATTTATGGACCTTTGAAATTTGGCGAAGGAATGACGAACTATATGAGCTCTATGGGGATACTAGTCTGGTCAAGCGCATAAAGCAACAGCGGCTGCGCTGGCTGGGACATGTTACCCGTATGGATAAACAAGCTCCAGCAAAAATGGTCTACAAGAGGAATGCGAAAGAACTGGGACAAGGCAAGGTGGGACGACCACCTCTAAGGTGGGACGACCAGGTGCGGAAACACATTTCCAAACTGGTGCCAGCTCGTACGGAGCAGAAGCGACTGGCGGACATTAAATGCAGCGGCCGAGACCGTCAAACGGTTGTGATGCAAGCATCGGGCCAATAAAGAAGAAGAAGAAAGAAAGGGAAACCCAGCTAGCCCAAAAATGTTTGGGTTTTTTAATTTGGTCAATTATTTTGGTTTTTACAGTGGTTCAAAGTTAAAAAATTTTCCAACAAGATAAATTTTTGTGTTTTTTGGTTTCAAATGTCTCGTTTGGAAACGTATAAAAACAAAACGGAAATTCCCATTTGAATTTGGCTTTCATTTTTTTAAAGGTGCATTAGTTCTGAAGAAAAATTATTTGTAAATTAATTGAATTATTTTCGTTTTACTAAGGCACTACTTTTGTACCTCATTTTCTCACTTTGATGGACCTGGTTTTAAGTTAAAGAGTAAAAATTTTTGTAAAATACATACTTATAAACAAAATATAAAAATATAGAAGAGAATTTTCATTTTTATAGAACAATTTTTTTCAAAATGTGGTTGTAAAACTACTTTAAAATAACCCAATTTAATAAAAAGCTAACTTTTGAATAGTAACAATAGTAATAAATAATTTTAAGGAAAACAAAATATTTTACTAATCAAAATATAGACTTTTTTCAATTTTATTTATTTTAAGTAGTTTAACAAACATCTTTTTTAAATATCGATTTAAAAAAGTTAAAATTTTTTGCATTTTCTTATACAACATTTTTCGTGAACTAAACTTGGCTCTTTGACAGTCGATCCTGAGTCACCCTGTGACACGTACAATGATGATTTTAAACTTGTTTGAGAAAGATATCGAAATTCTCTATCACCTTCCCATTAAAATTTTTCAAATATCTCTTTCCGTTCAAATGTTACGATTATTACAAGTTTGTTATACGGCAACTATACGATATATTCATCCAATTTTGAGACATTTTTGAAAACAAAAAAGTTTTTCTCACTAAAACTAGTTTTTCAACCGATCGGTTCTATGGCAGCTATATGCTATAGTCATCCGATCCGGCCGGTTCCGACAAATGTGCAGCGTATTTGCACCAAAAGACTTCGTTCAAAGTTTGGTAACAACAGCTTTAAAACTGACGGAGGAGATAGCAGAAACACAGGCGAACAGACGGACATGGCTATATCAACTCAGCTCGTCATGCTGATCAAGAATTTATATACTTTATGTGGTCGGAGATGCTTCCTTTTATGCGTTACAATCATCTGAACAATTTCAATATACCCTCCATATAAAAAAAATTAATTACAGTTTCGAAACAAGTGGGACGGCTTTCTTGGTCGGTGTTTCGGTGTTAATAGGCTCAGGGAAATATCTGATAACTTAAATTCAGGATAGTCGTTAGCATCTGAATCTTCATTCCCATAGTACACCTCAATTGAATCGAAACATTTTTCAGAATTGAGCCTGATTAGTCGATGAATGCGATATTTCCGATAAAACCAGCTCTTTATGTGGTGCATCGTCCTGATAACAATTAAAATACTTACTTTCCTTGTTAGTGTTTTATACTATTTAGCATTCCCACATTGCAGCTCCAACAAGCTCAATCTTGATTTACGATACACCTTGCTGGACTTCCTCTGGCCCTCACTTTAAGATTAAATCCCAGATGTTTCCCACTGAATTTTTCGAAATTTTCTTAAAGATTGTAATTAACTACTACCAAAAATTAATATACATTACAGATGACACGGGTGTCACCAAAAATTTATCTTGTGAGCTGACATTGGAACCCAAAAAAAAAGTTTTGTGTTTGATATGTCTTAAAAATCATTCCCTGGGCCGATTTCTGTTCTCTCAGATAGCTGCTATGTGTCAGATACTCATCGATTTTACACTGCTATTTGTTAGTTTATGTGACAAATAGCTCTATGTAGAAGATGTGAAATCGGCCCTCTATCTAAAAATCTGTTTACTATGTTTGTGCATCTAGGCAAGCATGTCGATGTCTGCTTGCTGCCGAGGTGCACTGCAAGCAAAAGAATGGCCACAATGATTTGGAGGCGGAACAAAATCTGTATTTACACAAAACTAATTTATCTTAACAGACAAAATATCATGATCGATATGGCTTACAAGAATCTCTTGAAAAATAAATGGGTCAGACTATCTAAAACATATCGAAAGCGTATGAGAGCTGAGAATTATTTAAAAAACATGTGCTGAACTATTGGCATCGGTGTGAATCGGTACGAACAACTGCTGCAGAGCGACAATTACAATCCACCATCAAAAAAGTTCCAATTTTTAAAACAGTTTATTTCTTTATTAAAGTTGGACCTCCTATTGTTACTTTTTTTCCTGAGATAACCACACAATAAGTTAAATGTGGTTGTTGTTTTTTGTATCACTGAACTAAGTACTCGTGTTTTCGAATATACTCTAGTAGCTTCACCTCACTTTTCTTCTTTCTTTACGAACTTTTCCTGCATTTCCACATCCGCTGGAGTCTTACGACGTTTTCCACTCCGGAACTGCTCTTCGATTTCGAGCAGTGTACGCCGACGGGTCTCGGGTAAAAAGTTGTAGATAAATAGCATGGCCAGCAGGGCCATTACACCGAAGAATACAAAGCATGCACTCATGCCTAGACCATTCTTCATGCTAGGAAACGTTTTGAGGCAGGTGAAAGCAATGCACATGCCCACCGCCACCGTAAGACCCGTGGCAGGACCTCGAACTTTTTGCGGAAAGAGCTCTGAGACCATGAAGAATGGCAGCGTGTAGAGACCCAAAGTGCTGAGCACTATAAAACTCACAATGGCTATAGCCGGTAGGAAGGGTACGTTGCGCATCCAATCAATCCAGCCATGTGCAGCTAAAAGAAACATGCAAGAGCTCATGCCGATTGTGGACACAATCCCAGCTCTACGCCTGCCCCACCTTTCCAGAACATAGCCCAAGGGGAAGGTTGTAACTACTCGTGCCACTCCTATAAGCACAGCACACAAGAAGGGATCAATGGAAACGCCTGCTTCTGAGGTGATTTGAACAGCATAAACGATGACCACAAAGATTCCTGACAGCTGTTGGAAGGCAAAGAGTCCCATGAGGATAATCAAAGGCTTGTACACCTCGGGCAGACGTAGACTTCTGATGAACGACGTTTTCTTCTCGCCTTCACGCAACTCTAGAGATTTCTGCAGCACTTGAAACTCTTCCAGCACCTGTGGATGTGTAATGTGGGCTGAAATAAAAGAAGAGTGTTATAAATGGAGAATTTTCTTGGTCATCTGAAGCACTCACCTGATTTATCCAGTCCACGGAAATAATTTAACGATCTCATGGCTTCCGGCACCCGCTTCTTGGATAGCAACCAGCTATGGGTCTCTGGTAAAGGCACCACGCAGAGCAGCCCCACTATCTGATACCCACAACAGATCATGGCTATCAATCGATAATCATCGCGTATGAAGTAGCCAATGCTATAGATTATAATAATGCCCATAGCTGCCGAGATGGAAAGGCCCATTATGAGGTTACCCCTGATTTTGGGCACACTGATCTCAGCCGCATAGACACCCGGAGGGGCAGTAGCCAGACCCATGGCCATTCCTGAAAAATTAAATTAGAAATATAGTTTTAACTAAGGATTAGGGAATGTAAACTTATTTTAGACTTAGGAGCAATTTTAAGCCTTTCTTGAAACTTAAGGGCCTCTACGGACATCCGAAGTAATTAAAAGTTTTATGCACAAACTAGCTGAAACCGCCGTCAGTATTGTGTTTTTTTATGTCTTAAGCTTGGTATGGAGATACTTGCGAAAAGTGTGCGAAATCTCTGTACATTATTTCGTCGATAGCAAGTGCGAAATAATTCGCTCATCTCTAGTTACTTTGTTTTCAAATTTAATTTGGCGGGACAATTTAAACTAATTAAAAGCGAATATTTATGGTGGCCTTTCATGATGCAATAGTTGCAGCAATAGCTTTATGTGATTTGTAAGAAGCTGCAGTGAAGGCACCAAGGGTGTGGCAGTGTTTGTTTAATCCCTACTTGCAGTAAAGATCCATGTGGAGGCAGTTGTAAAACGTAATTAGATCGTAAATAGAAATAAATCGTTTGGAAGTTCATCGTGAACATTATTTGTAACTTTTCAATCATTTGCTCCAATTGACAATTGGTGCTCTTTGGACACGACTATAGTCGTAGAGTCTCTATAGGGAAATGACAGAATATGTTCTTATAATGCAGTATCATAGATTAGAAGATGTTGTCCGCGACTTGCGGCAACAAAGAAGTCCCAAGTCTGACCATTGAAAAGTTCTGCGGCTCATCCGGTCGACATACGGAATCGCCGTCGTTCACAATTAAATCACTTTGTACTGGACCAAGTTCCTCATCATCACCCCTTTCGTTCGAAGAGCTAAGGTTCTTGAAAAGAGAATGAGCACATATTTGTTCATATGCCTGGCACACATACCTTGTGCCGACAATTTGGTCAAAAACGACACAAGTGGAGCTAACTGTCACTTCACATCGCTGCCTCCTTAAGTTGCGATGGATACTCCACAACCGCTTTCACTCTTGGCGTGCTTAGGACGCCGCCAGCGAACGGTGGCGCTGTCCTTTAACGAAGCCCAAGCCGCATTGCAATGATCTCCTAGCAAAAACAATCAATTGTAAATAGGATAATTAAACTCAATAAATAACCTTTTCCTCCCATGAAAAGATGTTTAGCCTTTTTAATGTTTTTATAAAGTTGTCCTACTCATTTTAAAATTGCGCGCCACAACACTTGTATGTATATGGTTGCCTTCCGCCATGTAGAGTACGAAAAATATCTTTTACATATATTTCACACCTTCGAAATCTTCTCTCATCACTTGACTATCGGGTGACTATCGCGTGACACGTTGACGTCGGGTGGCAACGCTGTGATATCGATATGCCAATTTCGCGCGTGAACTCCATACCAACTCACGAAACAGCAACTTGCGAAATCCGTGCGAAATCATTTTTTTATATGGACTTTTTCATTTCGCAGGCATTTCGCGGGTATCTCCATACCAAGCTTTAGACAGTTTCGGGTCTAAATTTTCTATTCACTCGAAAATTCTGGAATTATATATTAATCCGTTCTGTCCACTGGACGTGATTTTCGGGTCAAGCGATACTTCCATCCCGTATCCATATCTAGTAATCATATGTATAACGATTGTGGATTTCACAGCAGCATCAGCACTGCTTACCCATAATTCAGAACGTATAGATTCCTAAGTCTTTCCCGAAAAATAAAGAGACATTCTTTTTTAATGAAACTTCGACATTAGTCCCGTTTTGTTGAATCAATAATTACTAACTAAGTATCAAATCAAATTGACCCTAGGGCAGTCGTTCAATTAAAATTGGCTTCCCCCTTTTTCCCCTCCCTTCACAGCTCTCGACTCTTTTACATCACTCCACTCCCTCTTCCAGCGCTCTCCACTCTTCCCGTCACGTCTGATTCCTCCTCCCCCTTCCTCTTTCTGACCTCTCCACTCTTTTTGCAGTCCCCCTCATTCCTCTGCTCTTTTTTTTTAATACATGTCTCTCATGGCAGCTATCATATGTCCAAGAGAGCCAAGACACTAGGATTCTACCATGATGAAATTAGTATAAGGTAGTCCCGTTGTGTGAGCGCCTCTCTCGTTTGAAATTTTATTGTCAACAGAGAAGAAACATGTTCGCATTTCACTCACACTAACGATTTTAACTTAAGTTGTTTAAAAGCTTTCATTTCTCACTCGCTGACGGGACCACCTCATACTAGGGTTGTCGATATATCGAAATACCGATATTTTTGCCCAAAATGACGAATATCATTATCGCATATTTTTCAGAGGCGATATATCGGATCAATTACCACAAAAGACCTATTCATAGTTAAGATCCGGGTTTTTATTGAAAAACATCGATAATATCGAAATCAGAATTAAAGTTACGCTTAACAGCACGTTCGTGGAGTGTATGCTAATAAGCTGTGGGCCTCGTTATATGTTGAACAGTAAAACTATTATTGAGGCAACTTTACGTTACGTAACCCTCAAGGAAAATTATTGAGTACCGATCAAACGCCGGCTTGTCATTTAAATAAATGTTCTGAAAACTGATCAAAAACGGGTTTCTTAGATATAATAAATGCTGTCATAGAAGCAACAAGTGCACGTTACAAACTTAACTTACTAGTTACAAAATTAAAATTGTAAAAACACAGAATACTTTTATATAAGGCAGAGTGGAAAATTTGTACAAAACTTTGTATTTGTATATGCAATCTTTTCATTTAAAAAGCGATCAATGTACTGTTCATTTTATTGCAAAGGAGCTTGACGGGTTAGGTGTCAATGCTAAAGCCGAATGCAATTCTGAAACGTCTACAGTTTGTGGTCGTTTAATCCATCCTCACACCAACACAAGTAATGAGCTCGTACATGAAAGCGTTGTAATACCCCTCTAGTACGGCCGTCCGACGCTATATCAACGTTCCGTCGACGATATTGTGACAGTCGTCGACGCACGCTTATTTCCCTCACAATGAGCTCGACTGACGTATTTTGCAAGGGGATGTCCGCTCAATACGTTAACGACTCTCCAGGCCCGCTAGGTCGACGCAATGCCAGCAGAGAAGCTACGTAAACGACGCTCGTTCGACCCAATGACATGCATGGTGCGACTTTATCGACACTCGTTCGACCCAATGCCATGCAGAGAAGCAACATAAGCGACGCTCTTTCGACCCAATGCCATGTATGGAGCGACATAAGGCACGCTCTTTCGACCCAATGCCATGTATGGAGCGACATAAGGCACGCTCTGTAGAACCAATGTCATGCATGGAGCGACATAAGCGACGTTCCTTCAACCCAAGAGGAAAAAAATTAGAGCGTACGCCTCTCTCCCTCTCTCTCTAACAATTTTGACAGGCGTCACGACTCATCACCGTACAAAGAGCAACGCTGGGTTGACGTATATAGATTAACTGACCCCAGCCGTACTAGAGGGACCTTTTATGCTAAATGTAAATGTCAAATTTTTTGGGGTTTACCCATACATAACTCTCAAAACAATGTTCAGTTTGCTCTGCTCACGGCACTGACCGAAAAAAAAAACAAAAACAAATCTCTCTCGGGCTTCCCTCAACCGAACGTCTGGCCCAAGTCAGTCAATCGGTCATAAAAGGCAGGCTTCTCGTAGACCGATTTGTAAGAATGATAGTTGAAAAGGTTGCAGACTCAAAATAGCGTCAAAGTTTAGCGTAGACAGAGAGCGATTCAGTGTGAGAGAACACAAAAGAGCGCATTTAGTCGCAAGCGAAGGTTACGCATCGACGCATACATACAAAAAAGACCTTTCGAGTGAGTGGGAAAGACCTGAGAGGAAAAAATAGTGTTTCTCTCCTCTCACAACCAAAGAAAGGCAAAGAGCGTAGTGTACACATAGAGCGTAGTGTATGACATAGGCAAACAGGAGACCGACTTTAGAAACATCTGGAATTACCAGATTTAATCTATTGACATTCGTGTGACCAGGTCCCGAAATATAAATAGTACCCTACGTATCTCTATTCGCACTATTCGGGTATTAAAATTAATTATGAAAAATTGTCCAAAAAACTTCCACACCCTAAATCCTTGGTCTATTGTGAAGATAGTAAATAATGCCTGAAAATAAGGGAAATTCCTATTGAACAGTGTCCCGTTTTTATATACGTCTCAAGATACCGATTCTCAAAAGATTAAAAATAATGGTTCTGGTAATGAATTTTAGTCGGTTTTTGATTCCCCTTCTCAGACTCACCTGAAATAAAGCGTGAGACAAGCAATTGCCAATAGAAGGCCTCCGAATCGGTTTTACTGGCAGTGGCCAGCAGAGTCCAGGCGGTAATGGCTAATAAATTTAACACATATAAAGTTCTCTTCCTTCCAATTCTATCCAATAGAAAACCCGACAATAGACCTCCCAACGGTGACGATAAGGTATTGATGGAGGCAAACCAAGAAGACTGCTGACTCGTGAGATAAACAGGCTCCTTATCACTGGTCAGCTGAGGTAGGGTAACCGTGGGTATGGCCAAAGCCATGCCTGTGGACATTATACCCACATTGGAGAGTATCACCATCAAGGCCTGGCGACGCACGGCACGTGACTGTTCGCCCACGGGCTTTGTTTCCAGGGTGTGATTAAGACCCGATACAATTTGGGGTTCCTTTGCAGAGTTTCCATTGCTATAAAGCGATTGTTGTTGATCCTGTTGTTCCTGTTCATCTTTCATTTGCCTGCCATTGCCCATGTTCTCTCAGTATAAGCTTATACCTGAAAGTGTGGAAAATTTATTTATAAGAAGATTATAATAATTTTATTTTATAAATATGAATTACTAAGTTAAGCCCAAACTAAGCGGGATATTGATCTTTACTTGGAGCTTGTCGTCTTTGTCTGTCCCTGAGTCACTTTCTTTATAAATTCTGTATCTATTGTGGGTTCGGGTAAAATTTAATGCAAATAATAACTTCTGAGATATGGCTCTGAACCATTTTTGAAGCGTTACCAGTAAATTATCCAACTCCATATTACCAACCTACAGACCAAGTTTTGAAATCATTGCTCAAATAACTTCTGACATATGGCTCTGAACCCCTTTTTAACCGCATGTGAACCAGCTAACTGACTTCAAACATGCCCTGTAACTCTTTTCTGACTATACAATTTCGTGAAGATCGCTTTAACCTACAAAAATTCACTTGTATATTATGTATAGATTTATAAAAAAAAAGATTTTAACATGAAGTCTGAAAAATCTATATATAATAGCATATTTTCAGACTAAATACTTATTAAAACAACATAAAACATAAAACTTTTGGGGGGTCCAACCGAGTTTTGACCAATTCAAGATTCATTTAAATATCAGCGCCATAGCGGCAGGGGTTTCCTAGGGTTCCTTTATCGCAAAATTGGCAAGTGTTGCAACAGACACAAATATGTATAAACAAAGTGAGAAATTTGGTCAAGATCGACTGTAGTATACTCTGTACCTGCTAAAGTGTTGGCTCTTATATATGCATTTAGCTGCTGCAGTTGTTCCTAACTTCACTATATAGTAGAGGTGGGCGCGGGCCGGGCTTTTTTTCGTGGCCCGCGGGCTTACACAGGCCCGGAGCGGGCCCGGGCCTTAAAATTAAGATTCGTGCGGGCTTCGTGCGGGCCCGGGCCTTAGCAAAAAGGCCCGGCCCGTAAAAGCCCGAAATAGGCCCGAAAACAATTTTGATTTGTTCGCTCTATTTTTGTTTATGTTTGAATTAGAACCGCCATTTATCGCATTTTAATTGTTTATCGATACTACTATCGATTTGCTAATATACACTCCAAACTGCAATCTCTCATTCATTTATTTAACTTGATTTTGCTCACCACTAATTCTATTTATTATTAAATGAATTTTTTAATTTACACTAATTGTCATGTTCCTCAAAAATAATGCAAAATTTAAAAATATTTTTGCGCCAAACATTAAATGCAATATTGGCAATTAATATTTGCACTTTTTTGTTGTAAACAATTTTTATTAAAAAAAAAATTATGTAGAAAAATAACGTTTAAACAGCAGAGCTAGACACTTTTTGACCCTTATTGATTGTGTAGTCCCCACTTGATTCCCAAATAATAACTGAGTTTAAAACAATGACCCTAAGCGCATTAGAAAAAAGGTTTCTTCCGGCAATCGCTCATTTGGTTGGGCTTTTCTTGAACCCTCCTTATAGAGAGATGAATTTCCTCTCAGAGGAAAAAAGAGATAATGTGTTAGCTGCGGTAAAAGCAATGCTCTCCGAATTTATAGGGGATCATGAATATAGTAGCGTTGATGATATAACTAATAACATAGACCCAAATAATTCCGAAAATGGAATGTTTGCTGAATTTTTAGACTTAAGTTATATAAAAAAACGAAAAGTTGAGAAAAACGCTATCGACATAGAGCTTGACAAATATTTGGCCTATCCAGCAGCTCCTGGCACACATATTTTAGAATTCTGGAAAAATGCAACGGACTTAAAATACCTTCCCAAATTAGCTCGGACCATTCTGGCTATTCCCGCCAGTTCGTCTACGAGCGAAAGGCTTTTTTCAACATCGGGCCATGTTTTAAATGAAAAACGCACTAGGCTAAAAAGCTCAAATTTAGAAAAAACGAGAGCGCAAGTTAAAGTCGGCTCTAACCGACTTCGATATACCCGTTACTCAATGAAGAACATGTTTAACAGTGTTCCTACGTTCCTTAGGGTGAACATCTGAAAAGTATGCAACACTTTTAGAACTCGGCTATTTTTCACATTTTTGCTCATAACTTGAGAACCGCTCATCCGATCTTTATCGTTTCCTCGGCAAGTTTATTCGTTTTGCTAATTATTAACTATCTCTAGAAGGTACGAATCGTCTATCTTTAAAACTGTAGAAGATATAACGTTTTTTCCGAATTGCGGGGGCGGGAGGGGGCGTGGCCAAAATTTGGAATAAACTTGATCTGCCTGCAAGTATAAGAAGCATTTGTCTCATACATGTGAAACCTCTATCTCTTACCATCTCTGAGATCTATGTGTTCATACAGACGGACGGACGGACAGACGGACATGGCTATATCGACTCGGCTGTTGATGCTGATCAAGAATAGATATACTTTATATGGTCGGAAATGATTCCTTCTGCCTGCTACATACATTTGCACGACTTTAGTATACCCTTTTTACTCTACGAGTAACGGGTATAATTAAATTTCGTGCCGGGCCGGGCCGGGCCCGGGCCTTGGTGAAAAAGTTTCGTGTTGGGCCGGGCCGGGCCTCTCAAAAAAGAGTTCGTGTTCGTGCGGGCCCGGGCCTCAAAATACAGGCCCGCGCCCACCTCTACTATATAGTATCTTAAAGAAAATCGCAATACAGTTGAAGTTTCCCTAAAATTTAGAATAAGTTTATTTATTTGAGAAGTGTTTTTTGATTTTTGGTTAAATTACCCTAAAAATATGTTTTTTTGAAAGTATTTTTCTATTTTATAGAAGAATTTCTAATTTCCAGTGCGAATTTGGGGCTTTTTATGGTGAGTTTTTTATACACTTGAAAAGTGTATTATAATTTTGCCCAGAAGTTTGCAACGCATAGAAGGAATCATCTCCGACCACATAAAGTATATATATTGTTGATCAGCGTGACGAGCTGAGTCGATTAAGCTTTGTCCGTCTGTCTGTTTCTACGCGAACTAGTCCCTCAGTTTTGAAGCTAGCGAGCTGAAATTTTGCACAGAGTGTTCTTTTGTCTGCACGCTGCTAATATGTCGGAACCGACCGGATCGGATGACTACTTCTTGTAGCTGCCATACAAATGATCGGTCAAAAAATGGGTTTTATTGAGAAAAACTGGTTTTTTCTCAATATTACCGCTCTCAATCACGGTCATGGGTAATACTAAATGTTTTTAAGCTGATCTGCGAAGTTTGGTCGAAATCGCCAACCGTTGAGACAAGCGATTTCAAGTGTATAAAAACTTCGGCACGGACGAAGTTAGCCTTGCCTTTCTCGTTTTTAGTATAGACTGCAACTTTAGTGCCTTACAAGCTGATTTCGTTCACTCAATGTAAACACAAATTGTAAGTGTTCTGCGGTGACACCAGTCAATTGAATGCCGCCTTGTTTTTCATTTAGTTCAATAAACATCAATTAATTTAAATGAATTTGCTTGCAAACTATTTGCTTATGATAAACTGAACGTTGGCGTAAGCAAATACAATAATAACAAGTGAGAAAGTCGGACATGCTCGACTATGAAATACTCTGGCACCTGGAGTCGGAGCTGAATGCAGTGCTGCTTCTGCGCTCATCTCTAAGTTTCACTCTCTCCCTTCCTCTCTCTCTTTGCTGAATGAAATGCGTTGGTGGGCAGGGAAGGGAGGTTTTTGAACTTTTTTTGCTCATAACTATTGGCAAATCGATACATATTGCTAAAGACTAACTATCTCTAGAAGGTACAAACCATCTCTTTACAAAACTGTTTATTTTTGAATTGCGGGGGCGGGATAGGGCTTGGCAAAAATTGAAAATTTGGTCTGCCTGAAATTATAAGAAGCATTTGTCCCATACATGTCAAACCTCTATCTCTTACCATATCTGAGATCTCTTTGTTCTTACGGACTGACGGACAGACGGAAATTGCTATATCGACTCGGCTGTTAATGCTGATCAAGAATATATATACTTTATAGTGTCGGAAATTATGCCTTCTCTCTGTTACATACTTTTGCACAAACTTAATATACTTTAGTACTTTCAGTACAGAGTTTAAAAAGCGTAATTGCTGCCAAAAATATTATATGACTTTTTTTTCAGTGCTAACCACCATGATTTAACTTTTAAAGATATACGATTTATAGCCCTAAGCATAAATAAACGATTTTTTTGTTATACCTTTCCGCCCTTATAACTCTACTCCAATAGCGATTAGTAGACTAAAAATTTAGGAGAGTGAGTTTCTCATTGATGGTAACAACATATTTAATTTTGGTGCTGATTGGAGTGGGGGCAGTTTTTGTATGCTTATTCTGCTATGCCCTTTGAAAATGTTGGTCAAAATCATATGACTATATCTTTTCGATTAATCGTTATCAGTCTTGGTCATTATTCATGTTATACGTTTTCCAACTAATCTGTGAAATTAAAGTTGAAGTCGCTACCCGATGAAGTGAGCTTTTTCAAGTGTATTCAAACTTCGGCACAGACGAAGTAAGCTTTGCTTTCTCGTTTTATGTGCTTTGGAACAGATTCACAAATTTGCTCGAAATTTGATGACGATAGGCCGGAAGAAAGAAAATTGTTTGTTTTAAGTGTTAGCATTCTCGTCAATATTATAAAATGTCAGCTGTTATCGACAAACCACAAACCATATGGTTTGTTCCAAAACAAATTTGCAAATGTGAACGTTAAGTCAAATTTAAATCAAACTTTCAAAGATTCGACTATTTCATTTGCAAATTAATTGCAACCTAGATGAATTCAGACAAACTCCGTCATGACAGTTTGAGTAAATTTACTCGCGCGTGCGAACTTAACTGCCAAATTGTGACCACCAAAATAGTTTCTGCAGCGTTTAGTCCGCTGAGCACGCCAGAAAAAATGACTCAAAACCAAGGCACTCAACAGTTTTGAGTCAAAACACGGGCCACTTGGCGCAGGCGTGAAAATCGAAACAGTAAACAAGCCAACGAACTGCGCGCTTTAAACTGTCGAACTGAACTGAACTGAAATTGAGTTGCGATGTTAAATGTTCCCCACGCGGCCAAAGTGCCAAACCAAACGGATTTCTCGCTCTCTGATACAAACGCACTCACACACTCACAAATGTTTATACACGTGTTGACTTGACAAATAGATTTGCCAATGGATTTTGTATATGTCATGATGGTTTTGATCAACGACGGGCAACCGATGCCTTGATTGTCCCGCTTGACCCGGATCGTTATTTTGCCCAAAAAGCAATACGCAATTAAAAACTTATGCTTTCCAACAACAACTGCGTGTATGAAATCTGAAGATAAAAAGCTTTCGTTCTATTGTTTAATTTTGGTGCCCACGTAATTGCGGCTTATCAGTTTCGCACTAAACCAAAGACAATATATACTCTCATAAATATAAAATTGGCAAGGTCGGTAGGCTGTGCGTAATCTCATATTAAGCTTATCAGTAGAACTTCCTGGAGTATCCGCTGTAGTTGGCTGCAACAATTTGTAGTCTGTGGGGAATATTTTGTGGATTCATTTTGACTCCCAATAATTGCGACAATAATTGTTGCTAAAAATTGAAAGTGGCATTCCAACCTTGCCATATAAATCTTATCTAATTGCGGCTGTGACGGCTGTCGATAGTTTATAAATTAATGATTAGATAAGATAGATTAAGTAACAACATATTCAGTAATGTTTGAAAAACCGTTACTCACTTGCCGCGCGCTAGGTACCATCGATTCATCGATAACTGTAAACGCTTAATATTAGCTTAACAGAGGATTAACAGGTATGTGCAATGCTCATATCTAACTGAATGAAGTGCTGTCTACTTTCGGGGGCCAAAAACGGCTAAAGTGAATTGACAAGAATTAACAAGAGTACCTGAATGGCTAGGCTTCCCTGTTTTCGCCAGAGCCCTAAAATGTGCTTATATATGACCTGTTAAATATTTGGTAAGCCAAGTTTGCTGCTTTGCAAGATGGTTTTGGATTTGTGGGCAACGTGGTGTTTATTCCTCACAGCTTTAATGTTAGTTTTTGTTAAAATCATATACAGTCCTGTTTCCATTTTCAATTTCGATCATATAAAGCAAATTGGAATTGCTTTTACAAACAGTCTCAATTATTTGGCTTTAAATTTGAAATTGACGCTTTTCTTTTTGTTCAGTTTAATTCGTAAAAGAGAACCGGCGTAATGGTATTTTGTAATCAACATTCAACAGTTTGCAAATCCAGCGTGAAAGGGGCACAGCACTCTACGAAAGAGAGTTATGGCAGCGACTGTTGCTGTAACAGAGCTCTGCTCTGCTCCCAAAGCCAGACGCTCGAGATTAGGATATATAGACTAATCGTTTGCAACATTGACACCACTTCTGTCAAAAACTAGTCAGCTGTTCGCTTTCACCTACGCTATCTGAGTGCTTTTTGAATACATTCGTCTCGCTTTAACCACTGTAATTCCTGTGAGCACTATAAGTATCTCGTTGGGCTCTATCGCTTAACACCACTCAAAATTGAGAAGCAGCACACATTATTCTCTAATACTCAATGCTGGGACAAAATCAACCAGAGCGTAAGTTAAAGTCGGCTCTAACCGACTTCGATATACCCGTTACTCATGAAAAAACATGTTCCTGAGGGTGAACATCCCAAGAGTATGCAACATTTTTTTAACACGGCTATTTATTATCCTACTTATTATCAAGAAACCCAGAGTGGAGCTAATTTTGGACCGTTGATATCAGATGCTTGCTATATGAAGGATATCTTTTTGGTGCTGTTCATTTATTTTGTGTGAGAAACGAAACAAACAAACCTACAGTATACAAGCTGTTGTTGCACTCTTTCGCAGTGTTAAATGAGCGTGGCTAAACCCACACTGGCATCACCAAAATGAGCAAGTGTGCTTTGCAGGCCCCTGCTTTAGACCAGATTGAGTTGCGTGTGTGTTTAGGCACTCGAAAGCATGGTGGAATTAATAAGGTGAAGCTGATCGAGAATGGGCTCTTTCTGTTTGTAGATCCACAGGGTTAGCAACACACAATCAGAAATAAACAAATGTTCTGCTGTCTCTTTTTAACTCACAGGCATACATAAACTGGCGCTCAGCAAGGCTGAGCTATTGCAAAAGAGAGCAGGGCTGCGTTTTATTCACAGTAGATAGGTTTTTCATCCAGACCAGACTCTGCATTAGGTACTTACGGAACCCACTTATCTTATTTTGATGTCCGAAACTGTCGATGCCTAAAAAAATTTTTTATTTTAGATGTACTCATATTTTGTTATTCCTTACTTTGTATTAGCTCCAAACTCTCAAATTTTAACGAAACTCGATCAAAATGTCAGACATCACTTAAATTCATAATTCCCAAAACTGACAGCTACAGCTGCCACCGGTAGCAGCAAGCAAAGAGTCTCCGCGAGTAATAAAACTTTGACTCAGTTCGTTGTGTCACAGCGAGCACGTTGTGCTCTATGTGATGGTTAGCCTCTATGTGATACTTATAGTCAGAGTAGGAAATCACGGTGGTTAAAGAGAGAGACGAATATAAAATATAAAAAATAATAGAAAAAACAGCTGGCTAATTTCTTAGTAAAATGGATGAGGATGACGAAAAGATAACGATGAATCTGAGTGCAAATTTGAGTGCCCAAACATTTGGGCTCAAGAGGAAGATGAAGGCGCCATTTTTTACGAGTGTTCCGCTGGGCGCCAACACTGACCTACCTACCCCACAATGTAGTGTGTTTGTCTTGTTAGCAGACATGATTTTGACCTAATTTCTGGAGCTGTGAGTGAATAATGAGCATAAAACTCGAAATAAGCAATAGAAAATCATCCACAGGCCCACCATGGAACGGAACACAACAGGCAGGGATAGCTATATGTAGGTGCTCCCGCTGGGTGGCGAATATTGTTGCCAAAAGAGATAACGCACAAAAATAAAGCACACATAATTAAAACAAAAATATTCTCTATGGTCTGCCCAACGCTTAGGCAAGCCCCATTGACCTCTAATCATTCATAATGGTCTAAGTGGTAGAAGCTAACTAAAGAATGCACTTCATGTCGGATGAGTAATATTTGTGTAGACTCATTTAAAGTTATTCTCAAGAATTGTAAACACAGGTATGTCAGTAGGTTTTTTCTTCATAGACGCGTTCTTGACATAGTCCATTCAATTAACAAACCCGCTGGATCCTGTCATTGATTTTATTCAGAATATTTTCCCCATCATCGAGTTTACTTATATTTTTCGCCTTGGTTTTTTTAATAGAGTAGTATGATTTGGTTCTTTTCTATGTTTCGTTTTCAGAGTTATCTTATCCTATAAAACTCTTGAAGTTTAAACGTGCTAAGTATGAAAGCTTCTATTATGAACAATCTTTGGTGTTTGTCTCTTCCATTGTTTCGGAAGTTTTCTATTCTTTGTTGCACTATTAATGTTTATTCCAATATTTTGGAATCCATCTACTTTTTATTTTGGCAAATTGATTAACTTAAGTGATCACCCCAGAAATGTTTCACATATTCCATGGAAAATTGTAAACGGTCGACAAGTAGAGGTGCGTGAACACACCTATGTGAAACTTTTCTTAGAAGTCGATGCAATAGTATTTGAAGAATGTTTACGCTATTTAGATGGTTTTTAAAAATTATTATTTATAAGTTATGAAGCAGTGAATCATAAGTCAACAAAATAATCAAATCGAAATTTGTGGTTTCGGAACTATCTAAAATTGTAATGGTAAATAGAAACGCAATTTATGTGACTAATATTCAATATTCAGAATTTCTGTACTCAGAATTTCTGTACTTTTGATCAGACAAATTAAGATTTAAGCTAAACTAACCTATAAAATAAGAATTCATTAGTTTTATATTTTATTGATGATTGGTTGGTTTGGGTTCTCTATTAACAAAGTCGCTGATTTAATTTTCGTCATTTTCGAAATGTGAAATCAAGGATCAAAAAACAAAGATTATTGTGGAAGTAATTTTTTTTTTTTTTGTATTTAAAACCTCTTTGACTTTTGACGAAATTACAACCTTCTCTTCAGATCAGCTTAAACCTGAAACCAGCCAATTATTGATTGGAACTAATCTATAACTATCGATTCAGGTTCAGCTCGGATTCCTAAAAAAACTTGGATATTCTGATTCCAGAGCAAACAGCTCTATTCAGACCGCAATTTTAGTAATTTTGTAGTCTGAACTTCTTGAAAAAAGCTTTAGCATAATGATTTTTTTTTAGTTCTTAAAACAATCATTTTTTAATTTTAAGTTAGACTTTTAGCAACACTTTTAAGAAACTTTTTTATTTTAAGCTATTTTTACTGGTTTTGAAATCAGGATCTTCATAAAGACTCACTACAGGGTTCCCCTAGAAGAGAGTGCGAAAATGTGACTGTGTCTCTCTGTAACACACAGTGATGCATGACTTCGGCAAGCATACGGTATGAATTGGCAAGTCCCCCTGGGGCTAAGGCTGTCAATATTTTATTGATATATCGATATTTTTGTTAGACGATAAGGGTCATTCCGATATGATATTTTTTCTGTCGATATAGGCGATTATTGATATTTTTTTAAACTATATATCAAGAAACAAGTGAGAAAGTCGGTCAAGCCCGACTATAACATACTCTGTACCTGAAGTAGGAGCTTAATGCAGTACTGCTGCTGTGTCTCTCTCTATCTCAGTCTCTTTCTCTCTCTCTCTCTCTCTCTCGCTCTCTCTCTCTCTCTAAGCGTGTGCGGTGTTGGTTGTGAAAGGGTTGGAGGGGGGGTTGCGGGGGGAGCTTTGTTCACTTGTTTGCTTATAACTTGAGAACCGTTAATCCGATCTTTATCATTTCTTCAGCAAATCGATACATTTTGACAATTACTAACTATCTCTAGAAGGTACGAACCATCTATCTACAAAACTGTGGAAGATATGACGTTTTTTCAAACTATAGACCACGATTGGTTGAGCTGCTCTAATGCACTAACAACAAACAATAAATTGCAGTAGCAAACTCTTACTACGTTTATGCTACGAAATTCATGATTTCTTCAATTTGCAAAATCAAATTTCTTCCTGTTTATGCAGCTTTGGTAAATTCACAAAATGACCAGAACACATATGGCAAAACAAAAGATCTGGCAACACTAACGCAACGAAAAGCTCTTTGCGACGCGGCATTTCATGAATTGACAGCGAATTCATAGTCAACTTTCGTGTGTAATGGAGTTCATGAAATGGTGTTTATGCACACACTTTCGGACCCATTTCATGAAATGATTTTGCAAAATGAGCATAGCATAAACGTAGTATATCATAACAAGACTGTAGATTATTTTTCCTCTACGACAAATTCTTTGGACGAATGCTTCCATTCTACTTGATCCAGCTACGGTATTTAGCCGTAGATTTTCTTCGCCAATACCTAATTTTCTTTGTAGAAGTGCGATTGCTTATTGAAACTAAAAAAAATAATACTTTTTTTTCAGTCCTGTTGTCCTTAATATTTTAGTTCGATTTTAGATTTTAGGTAAGAATTTTCAGTAGATTTGGGACCCGATATATCAAATATCGATATCGAAAGGAACCGTAAACCGAACCGGTTTCTTTTTAAAAATAAAGATTTGATCATGGTATTGGTTAGTTGGTAGCGGTGGGGACCAAAATCCCAATTAAACTCACTGTGCACGAAAAGCTTAATACTTTTTATTTGTTTTTGAAATCAGGAATGAAATTTGTTCAAACTGTTTTTATGTGGGGTTTTGGATAAAGGCTGAATTTTTTCCCTGTCGATACATTTTATCGTTTGTCGGTTTTTATTGACAAACTTTCAAGCATTAGCTGTGTGTTAATATTACCTTACGTCATGACGACTAAATGATTTTGCTTAATGAAATAGTTTTGTATTTTCTTTTGCGCGCCTGTTGTTGTTATTGTTCTTGGGCACTAGGCATTGTTGCTGCTTCTATAGCCCACGAGTCTACGTTCCTACGTCACTGTATAGTGGTCTAGTATTAAATAAGACTGCTTGTGCTCAGTTGTAGCGGCATTCCATGTTTGACTGTTGACAGCAGTCCTAAGGGGGTGTATTTAAGGGGTGGTGAATGAAGGGAAGGGGGTGGTTTGTTTTTATATGCCTCTTTGATAATGATACTTCTTCGTTTTGTTTTGCTTTGCCCTGCTTTTTCTAATTTCCAGGATGCCCATATACACAATCACAGAACACGCAAACACACAAACCGAGGAATCGATGCGTAATTTTTGGTTTCTTTTTTTATGTGTGCAACAATTTATGCGGTCCTCTTCCACAGACTAGGAAAAATATACTAAAGAGTTGCGCAGACGGCATCATTTCACTCAGAAATTAGTCAGCTGTTCGCTCTCAATTACGCTCTGTGAGTTCATTCGAATCGTTCTAACCACCGTGATTCCTACTCGGACTAAAAGTATCTCAACGTCACACTACTCAATATTGAGATACAGAGTACATTTGGTTCTCTTATACTCTGTGCTACTTCCCAGCGCACAGTGGAGTACTCGACATATAAACTGTTGTTTAATTTAGAAAGATCTTGAAGGTTTATAAATCGGTTAGAAATTCCGTTGGAGTACTGCTTCTTAAGCGTTATTTTGTGTTATTTTATGGGCATTTCCAATCTGACGTAACGTGTCATATGTACGAAAAAATGTTTTAAAAAATATAAAAATAGTTGGATTTTTAAAAATAAAATTTGGATTTGCATTGAAAATAATTTCTACAATCAGAAAAAAACAATTACAATAAGGGCTTAAATATATAAGTAAAAATAAGTGCTGTCGTCATGTTACAAAAACGGAATTGGATTTAGATTTGCACTACAAAAATGCCAAACTCATCGAATTCGCCAAATCTTTTTACCAGGGAATCAAACCGGAACCGTATACCGTAAAGAACCAAATAAAACACAGAAACATATCCGGAACCGATGGTTGAAATTTTTCCTAAAACGGTATCCGAGAAAAGATATTCTTGGAATCGAAAAGAACCTAAAAGTTGTACCGGTTCTGTTTGTGTTCTGAGCAACAACTAGACTCCAAAGCTAGCACTTCGAATTGGGGAATTTTTACGTAATTTGGTCTTATCCATTTCTCTAATGGAAAAAGCAGCTCTGACCAAGTCTGCAAAGCTTAACTTATCAAACCTAAGGCTTTGGTCCATGATCAGATCAGAGACTAAAACCGAAACGAATAACGGTTAGGGTTACGGTAACTGTATTGGCTAGTCGCTTTTCTCCGGCTAAGGTTATATTACGGTTGTAGGATTTCGGTTACGAAACGGGTATACTAAGTCTGTATACGGTTTAGGTTACGGTTACGGTTATTAGTATAACATATTTGTCCTTATATACCTTAATGAAACAAATGTTTTTTCTCAGATATGAGATAGCATAAAAGCATTTAGAGTTTGATAGTCTAAGCGTCCCCTGCGAGGATTCCTTATAATTTCACTCCTGAAAACAAACAACAACACTTACTTGTGTGGGGGTACTGTTAGCAGAACTATTGATAATTAAATAAGGTCTGGAAATAATGTTCATTTTTTATCCCTCAGTTCTAATCAGGGCAGCAAACCGGTCCGGAGCTGAACGGATTTTAAAGAATACCGAACCGGACCTGAACCGGAGCAAAAAAAAATTTCGGGGCCGAACCTGAACCCGTACCGGAACAAAAAAAAGTTAAAAGTGGTTCGGTTCGGAAAAAAAATTCATTTTACTTTTTTCGGGCTGGCCTATGTCTTCATGCTTTAAGACTTGAATGTTCGTAAATATTTAGAAAGTTCTTAGAAAAACGTTCTTACTTTTTTATTCAATCCCAAATTCAACTTTTTTTGGATCCAACTGAATTTTTGGACTTTGAAACAAAAATAGTTTGCAATGACACAAATTGCTGAATTGTATAAACCTCACAAGAAACTCATTGATAAAAGCATCCCTTATTATTCTCCAAGTTCATATTCTTAAGAACATGAAATGAAACCCTCAGCTAAAGATCAGAATATAAAGAATTAGTGACAAACAGTAGCGGATCCAGGGGGGGGGCTATAGGGGCTGAAGCCCCCCCCCCTTAGAGCCCAAATATCTTAATTCACCCAAAATATGCAAAGAGCAAAATAAGTAATTAAGAATTTCAGAAAAATATGCAAATACTTAGAATGTTTTAAAACGAAATATCGATATCTAATACTTGTAGAAAATTTTTTTGGTGTGTATTTTTGTTAGTTTCGGCCACAAAAAGGGAGTTTTTTTGAAGGCATTCTCTTGGATAGTTGGTGGCGGTGTGGCCCAGCGGTTAGCGAGCTGGACTGCTGGGTGGGAGGTCGTGTGTTCGATCCCGCCGGAACATCTAATAATAAAAGTTTTTACTTTCTTTAGAAAAAAGCTTTTACACATCCGGTCACCTTCACCACCTATTGGCGCCAGCTGTGATGTAACTAGCCCTGAAATAGCAAATTCTCAAACTTTGCCGTCGGTGGCACACACGCCAAGAAATTGAGAGAAGCTTGGGTTGGCCCCTTTGAAGTTGTATAGCCAATTTTACATTCTCTTGGATATTACTAGTATTTTTGATATTCCTAATATCCAAGGGAATCGATATTTCACAACCCTATTCAGCAGTGAAAAGTATCTGCAAACAAACACCGTTGGAATATGGGTTGAAATATTACGACCGATCGTTGAAAATTCGGTGGAATATTTAATAATTTGAGCAACCACTGTTTTTTACGAGGCAACAGTTTGCAGGATGATTCATTTAAATCAATTCCTATCAGCCCTTCACCTTACGACACTGAACGAACAGTTGTCGCTTGATGAGAATGGTTGATGTATGCACGAAAAACATGAATGCGAGTGCATTCGCCGAGTTGCTTTTATACATTATTGGAGAATTAGAAAAGCTTAAGAATGATAGAGACAGCGAGACATCATCAGAAGCGGCAAATCTCATAAGTGCGATTGGAAAAACGGACTTTCTGATCTGTTTGCATGTGTTTACTGCCGTCAATGCTGCAATTTTGACACTCAGTAGGACTCTTCAGACTCCAGAACTTCACATATCATCAGCCTGTGCTCACGTCGCCCATGTGATTGAATTGTTACTTGAAACAAGATGTAATTTAAAACAAGTGAGAAAGTCGGTCAAGCCCGACTATGTCATACTCTGTACCAAGAGCAGGAGCTAAATGCAACGTTTCTGCTGCGCTCATCTCTAAGTTTCTCTCTCTCTCCCTCTCTCTTTCACTCACACGTTGTTGAATAAAAATGCGGTGTTGGTTGTGTGCGCGTGGGGGGGGGGGGGGGAGGGGAATTTATTTTTGGTCATAACTTGAGAACCGCTCATCCGATCTTTATCATTTCTTCGGCAAATCGATACATTTTGCTAATTACTAACTATCTCTAAAAGGTACGAATCGTCTATCTTCAAAACTGTAAGAGATATAATGTTTTTTCGAAATTGCGGGGGCGGGAGGGGGCGTGGCCAAAATTGAAAATAAACTTGATCTGCCTGCAGCTATAAGAAGCATTTGTTCCATACATGTCAAACCTCTATCTCTTACCATCTCCGAGATCTGTTTGTTCATACGGACGGACGGACGGACGGACGGACAGACAGACGGACAGACAGACGGACAGACAGACGGACAGACGGACATGGCTATATCGACTCGGCTGTTGATGCTGATCAAGAATATATATACTTTATAGGGTCGGAAATGATTCCTTCTTCCTGTTACATACTTTTGCACAAACTTAATATACTCTATGTACCTTCGGTACAGAGTATAAAAAAAAATCAACAAAATTACAGACGAAATGTCACTTGAGTTGAATATTCCTCGATTATATGGTCGTCAAAAAAGCAAAAGCTTACGCACGAGTATACGACGCTTTTTTACCACCCATGTAAAATATTTTTATGCAAAATACTATTCTAAGAATGAAGCATCTAAAAAAAAAAATTTGTAAATATTTAGTATACCACCGTTCAAAACAACAATTTTGTAAAAAATCTCATCGATCGGCCGCGAACTATATAGAATTATTATACAACAAAGTCGAGGAGGTCATCCACGGGTTCCTTTTTAATGAAGTTTTTAAATTTGCAGGTTTTGTACTAAGAATATGTGAATTTTATTCGGCAATTGTAAAAAAAATTAGAAAACGTTAAAACTTAACCACGTACATTAAATGCAATAGCATTTCCAAATTTATAAAACTAACCAAAATAATGTATGTACAAATATGGTCTTAGTGACGTGTACGACGTTTTTTGATTTAAATTGAAGGTAACATTTTAAAATATGCTCTACACATCCTGCGCAGTTTTTCAATGTTTATTGTTTGAGCAGTTTGTTGATACTTACTTAAAAATCCTTCTTCACTCGCGACTTAAAATAAAATCGCCTGCGGCGCTATATATTTATCTAGCTTTACCTTTAAACTAGGGATTAAAACCGAAACATATTTCGGTTTCGCTCAAGGCATATACATATATTGGCCAAAAACTTTTTATACTCTGTGCCAATGGTACACAGAGTGAATGATAATGCAGTTGCACTCTAGAGGTAAGACAAAAATTGTTAAAAAAAAAACTGATCAAAAAACAAGTTCTTTATTTTTACCTTGGGAAACTTATTACCTTCAGAGCATATCGACTTTTTGTATGAGATGATGTATCTATTCTGAGAAGCACAATAAGATCCGAACAATATGGCTAATGTTGTTACAATTTAAATTCCTGCCAGCAAATTCAAAATTATTTCTGAACCCCGGTTCGAACCTGAACCTAGGTTCACCGACCTTCTAAACCCGCTCCTTGAACCCGAACCCAAAAAATTTCGCGGGTTCGAACCCCGGAGTGAACCTCCACCGAATTCAGAGGGGTTTGCAGCCCTGGTTCTAATATGTCTACCTTGCTAAGCCATTTTTTTATTTTAGAAACACAAATTACACAGATTATAATCTATTAATAACACAAGTTTACAAAAAAAGGCCAACTTTTGGAACAGAGAACTTTGCAACCGTTCCTTATGTACTTTTGGCCGCTGAACTCAGATAAATTGTGTTACAGAAAAACCAAACACGAAGTTTTGATTTTGCTGATAAGGTACAAATTTTTGGATTTGATCATTAAAAATGTGGTTATTTTTTTAAAAAATCGATTTTTTTTTTTGATCCTTTAAGTTAAGTTTAAACATGAGAATACAAATACTCCTACCCACCTCTCCCCTTTTCTCCTCTACCAACCGGTTCCTTCTTATTTTACTAGGAAAACCCTATTTATCTGTTTCATGTAATCTTTGTTAATAGTTTACGTGAGTTAAAGAAATTCTTTCGTTACATTTTAAGAATTTTGATAAGTTATTTTTTTTTTATCTATGTTGGATCGAGGTTAAAAACTTCCTCCTCTTCCACCATCTCCACATTTGCCTATTTAAAATGAGAGCGCAGCACCTGTTTTACTCATAAACGTTGTTGCCATTTAAAAACTTGACTTTATTTACTTCTCGAAGTTGTAATATGCGACATATCTTAGTTGTCCTTTATCTACTAAAGATCTTTTATTATTGTCTATTAAAGATCCTCAGCATCGGTCACGTTAATTCGATGGTTGTTAAAGTATGTAATAATTTATTTTTAGGTATGACTCGACTTCGTCTCCACTTTTAGATATACGGGGGTGTCACAGAAATATCTAGAGATTTTGGCCTCGGTTGGTTTGCAAAACGCTCCGAAAAATCTGTGGGTGTCGCAGAACTTTAAGAGATTTCATTTTCTTATTTGAAAATCAAGTTGAAAGGCTTGTTTCCATGCTAATAGACAAATCTCTCAACAGGGTTGCCCTTATCGCAAAAAAATTTCCCATCTTCTAGCTATGAGTTATTTTGATGTTCAAATGAAATTTTTTGATTGTGTTATATGTTTTATAATACATTTCTAAATTATAAATCCAATTTAACCCTTACCGCTCGTTGGTAAACAGAGGGCGCCACCATATGTAGAAGGCGCCAGCTGAGGTTGAGTAGCGAGTTTGTGTATCGGTTGGTTTTCTAAACTATTGTCGAAACTCACTTTTTAATATTAAAACCAATAAACCAACCTATCTAGAAAATAATTTTGCTTTCATTTCCAAATTAAAATTTGCCTATCAAAATTGTTTGGGTGGTGAATTTAGCTAAATCTCCCAACAAAACACGAGAGATTTGAATTTAACCGAAAGAGAATTCTGGGACACCGAGAATTGGTTTTGGGTTGGAATTTGGGGGGAAGAGCTGATTTCCTCATGTAAACGACTCAGACTTAAACGGAAGTGAATAGAATTTTGAATACATACTTGCCAAAATATCTACCCAGGTAACTTTTTTTGGTTCAGAGTTCAGCGTGGTATTATATTTATGAGTCCGAGAAAATGCCGAGAAAATGTTTCCAGTCGCTTTGCAGTCTACACAGGAATAAAACCTCCAAATATTTTCAATCATTTTAATATTGGAGTTAGCCCACCATGAGCTTAAAAATGTAATCTCAACTTTCAGGATAGTTTACACAATCTTAGCTTTAATGGATAGGCCCATGCCTTTCGAACTCGCATCACTCCAAATGTGTTTAATCCAATTCCATTCGAGATCGAACGGACAAACCTTTCTTTATTCCGGAAGGTTTTTACATCTAAGACTATTGGCATGGTAAATCAAGGCATACACATGCTGCTGAGCTACTGCTGCCTCGTTCACAGTTACAGCCCCACATAAAAACATGTCACATTTTAAAAACATTTTATTTCATTATTATAACTGGACCTACTATTGTCAATTTGATTATAATTTTCGCGTGTGACCCTAATTACCTAAGATAACCTCAGAATAATCTGATTTGGATTTGTATGTGTTTTGTGGTGGTTGTTGTTTTTGTATCACAGAACTAAGCACTCGTATTTTCGATTCTAGTCTAATCCCTTTACTGTTCCTCTCTTCTTACAAACACTTCCTGCATTTCCACATCCGCTGGAGTCTTACGACGATTTCCACTCCGGAACTGCTCTTCTATCTCGAGTAAAGTACGCCGACGAGTCTCGGGCAAATAGTAGTAAACAAAGAGCATGGCCAGCAGGGACATTAGACCAAAGAATACAAAACACTGGGTCATGCCCAGGCCCGCCTTCATGTCAGGAAACGTTTTGATGCACACAAAAGCAAAGAACATGCCCACCGCCACCGTAAGACCCGAGGCGGGACCTCGAACTTTTTGCGGAAAGAGTTCCGAGATCATGAAGAAGGGCAAAGTGTAGAGACCCAAAGTGCTGAGCACTATAAAACCCACAATGGCTATTACCGGCAAGTAGGGTATGTTGTGTATCCAATCAACCCAGCCATGTCCAGCCAAAAGTAACATGCAAGCGCTCATGCCTAGGGTGGACACCAGACCAGCTCTGCGTCTGCCCCAACTTTCCAGAATATAGCCCATGGGACAGGTGGTAACTACTCGTGCCGCTCCTATAAGCACAGCACACATGAAGGGATCAATGGAAACGCCAGCTTCCGAGGCGATTTGTACAGCATAAACAATGACCACAAAGATGCCGGTCAACTGCTGGAAGGCAAAGAGTCCCATGAGTATAAGTAAAGGCTTGTAGACCTCGGGTAGACGTAGACATTTGAGGAACGACTGTTTCTTCTCGCCTTCACGCAACTGCAGAGATTTCTGCAAAACTTGAAACTCATCCAGCACCTGAGGATGTGTAATGTGGACTGAAACAAAAGGAAGAGTTTTATTAATCGAGAATTTTTGAAGACAATTTGATTACTCACCTGACTTGTCCAGTCCACGGAAATAATTTAGAGATTTCTTGGCTTCTGGCACCCGTTTCTTGGACAACAACCAACTAGGGGATTCTGGCAAAGGCACCACACAGAGCAAGGCCACTATTTGATAGCCACAACAGATCAAGGCTATCAAACGATAATCATCACGTATGAAGTAGCCAATGCTATAGAGTATAGTAATGCCCACTGCCATCGAGATGGAAGTGCCCAGAATGAGGCTACCTCTGATTTTGGGCAAACTTATCTCAGCCGCATAGACACCCGCAGGGGCACTAGCCAGACCCATGGCAATTCCTAAAAAGATACAAAATATATTTTAAACTAAAGATCAGGGAAAGACTCTGAAGACTCACCTGAAATAAAGCGAGACACCAGCAGCTGCCAACAGAAGGCATCCGAATCGGTTTGACTGGCCATGGCCAACAGAGTCCAAGCGGTAATAGCCAATATATTCAAAACATATAAGGATCTCTTTCGTCCAATTCTATCCAATAGAAAAGCCGACAGTAAACCACCCAACGGACAGGATAACGTATTGATGGAGGCAAACCAGGACGCTTGCTGACCCGTGAGATGTACAGGCTCCGTTTCACTGATCAGCTGATGTATGGTAACAGTGGGTATGGCCAAAGCCATGCCTCCGGACAATACACCCACATTGGCCAGTATCACCATCAAGGCCTGACGGCGCACGGCCCGTGACTGTTCGCCCAGGGGTTTTGCTTCCAGGCCGCGGTCCAGACCCGATACAATTTGGGGTTTCTTGGCAGAGTTTCCATTGCTATGAAGAGTTTGTTCCACCTGCTCCTCTTCCATCTGCCTGTCATCCCCCATGCTTATCCCAGCTGAAAGTGAGAAAAATTACTTAATAATTTGTTATTATAAAACATTAAGTCTCAGCTTAGTGGAATATTGAACTTTGCATCTCTGATATGTGTTGGCAGCTTGTCATCTTAGTCAGTCCCTGAGTCATGAGCTAATTCAACCAACCGCCTTGTTTGTTCCTCTTTAACATATAAGCTAAACGATAGAGCCCCTTCAGACAGATGAAATTCTCATGCGGAAAATCACCCAAAGTAAACACATTTGGTATGTCTAGATAAGTGAAGCCAGTTAAACAATTAATTGCTATTTTTAAATTGTATAAACAAATTAAAACTAACAATTAATTAATGAAACAATAAAGTTGTCTTAGCTGGAAAATATATCAACGTGTTATACTACGATTAAATGAACATTAAACGAAGTTTAGGTACTTTTAGAGCTCATAAAGTGTAGGAATAAAAGATTTTGAATGATTTTCATGGAACAATTTCATTTTTTTTTTAAAAATGTAAGTTGAGTGATTCTTTTAAGCTGACCAACAGATGGCGCCAGTTTTGCATAGCCAGCTATTTGATTTGGTTTAAATTCATCAAAAACAAAAAAGTTTTTCTCACTAAAACTAGTTTTTCGACCGATCGTTCCTATGACAGCTTTATGCTATAGCCTTCGATTCTCGATCAAACTTGGTACAATTCTGTGGAAACATATATAATACATCAGGAACAAGTTTGGGGGTGATAGCATTGAAAACGAAATAGTTTTTCTTTTTGAGACTTTTTTCAGATTTTTTTTGTATGGCAGCTATACTAAATAGTTGTCAGAATTTCATCAAACGTGGTAAAATTATGTTTAAGCTTAAAAAACTTCTAACTACGAGGTTTGAGGCGTTTGCAATCAAAACAACAAAGTTTTTCTTACTGAAACTAGTTTTTCGAACGATAGTTCCTATGGAAACTATACGCTATAGTCATCTGATCCAGCCGGTTGCGACAAAGATGGTTAAGATAGCTCTAAAACTTATGGTGGAATAGCAAAGAAAGAGACGGACGGATGGACATGGCTATATCAACTCAGCTCGTCATGCTGATCAAGAATATATAAACTTTATGTGGTCGGAGATGCTTACTTCCATGCGCTACCAACATCTGGACAATTTTAAGATACCCTCTGAAATATTTAACTATTTAACTTTTAGACATTGATATGGAAGGTGGCAGGATAATGTGCGGTTTTTGGATAATAGCTTCCTTTTCTACGTATTAAATACACGTGTTATTGAACTGTCGGGGTCAACAGCTCAAACAATTAATATTTTATATGAAAAACGAAGTGGAATTGAGAACAGGTGTGATTGAGAAATTGAATTATAACTCTTTGCCAAATCAAATGTATGAGTTTATATTGTCCTTAGTTCTTTAGCTATACCAAATACTAAAATATTCTTAAGTATTCAACTTATAAGTTCGAATGAACAACAGGTGTGAATTTTTACTTTATAAAATTTTTTTTTATGAACCTGTTCAGTTGGGCCAAAATAAATTCAACATTTACAAAAAAATATAGTGAAAATTCATTAGTTTACGAGATTGAAAACTTTCATTTTTCATTAACAAAAAAAATTATTCATTGATATCGACAAGATAATAGAAGAGAGAAAAAAATAAAGAAATTATACTATTTGCAAAGTGTTGAACCTATTCAGCTGAGCTGGATTGTATAAGCATGTGTTAACTAAAAGAAATTATTAATAGAGTGCCAGCTTAATGCGGTTGATAACACTGTGAGACATTTTTGAACTTGAAAAAGTTAATCGCGCCGAGACCAAAAGAATCTTAAAGCTTATGAAAGTGGTAAAAAAAAAAACTTTGTCTGGGTTTGGTCTGGTCAGCAGCCGTTTTCTTTTCATAGCAGTTGAAGTTTTAAGCTTCCAAATGGGTTTTAGAACATATTTCGTAAAATATTTGTGATTTTTGCCGAGATGTAGACCTTGATATAGCCTACAAAACATTTACACAAGGCAGGACAAAAAAATCTCATCTTCATATTTTAAATTACAAAATTAAAGAAAAACATTAAGGGCCGATTTCTCATCTTCTACATAAACTTACATATGGCTGAGTAAATTGTGAGCTTATGTGACACATAACAGCTCTCTGAAAGAAGGGAAATCGACCCTATTTGTTTTATTTATTATTTAATAGCGATTTTAGGTTTCATTTTTACGAATTTTGGTAATCGTTTTATTTGGCTGTGACTGCAAATAGGTCGGTTCGGGTTTTATGGTTCCTAATATTTTTGACTCCTCGAACTTCAACTCCTCTTCCAAATATTAGGTTCGTTTCACAAAATGAAGTATTTTTTCCATCAACACATACGGGGAAATATTTAAATTCCTTGTAATCAGATTGCTATCATTCAAGAAATTCTCCAATCCTACGACATTTCTCTAGTTCAGATAATGGAACGAATATGGTACGAGCATTAGAACTTTTAAGTGAGGAATAGACTAACAAGCGAACAACGCTTCCAAGTCATTAAGTTATATTATCAAAATTTGTGTTTTGTAAGAAATGTGAAAAACCTAAAACTTTTCTTCTGCATCGAAGCTTATTTCTGGTCGAATGGATACATGAACAAACAAAATTGCCGTATTTGGTGTGAAGAGAAGAACTGTCAATGCATCCCAAACAAATGCACTGTTTAATGTGGATTCTGGGCTATTTGCATCGTGGGACTGTACTTTTTTAAAAATGACGAAGGCAGGAATGTTAATGTGAATGAAGAGCTCTACCGTACCGCACGGTCCGTGCGATAACAACAAACCTTATTTTGCCCAAAATGGAAGAGCTGGACTTGCCTGACATGTGGTTTCAACAAGATGGTGCCACATGCCACAAAGCACGCGAAAGAATGGCCCCATCGAGAGGCGAGTTCGGTAAACATCGATGCGATCTAGGTGTTGATGTGGGAGAGAGTATGACCAAAAAGTGAGTCTATAGACTCTAAAAAAGATTTTACTCATTTTCCTGAATTTCATGCATTTTTTTTAATCAAATCCAAAAGCTGCTTAAAAAATCACTTAATAAGGAGTTTAGTACCAATATTGTTTGCAGTGTTCTTAGACCCGAGATTTCAAACCCAACTTCTGACCCAAAAATTGGCACAAAGCAGCACAATACAGACATGCTGAAGCTCCAAAGAAAAATTCTTAATGAGAGTCTCAAAAATTTAAATTTAAATGACATAACCTCCGATTGCGAAAAGCAGAAGTTGTGTTTTGTGGTTGCAGGAACCGGTCCGGGAACCTTCAGAACGGTCAGACCTTCTGCAAAATATTAGAGGTTTGCAGCCTTGGTTGTAATATTTGAATGTTTTACTGGCTTGTTTATATGAATCAGAGCTTTCACTTTGCTCAGTATTGGTATTGAAAGACTGTAATAATCGAAGATAAAACTGGACTCTAATTTGAAAATTTGTGTAATTTGTAGTACGAAGATGTGATTTTTAAAACTGGCACATACTAATCTATTAAGGGCCGAATTAACAGCATTAACTCAGTAGATAGCATTTTGCAATGAGGGGGATCAAGTCAAAATTTCAAAAAAAAAATTGTAGGGATTTTAATTTTTATTTTTGGCTAAAATTTACAAAAAAAATCTCTTTCGAAGGATCGCAAAACAGAAGCTAAACAGACCAAACCCAGGCAAGGTATTTACATTACCATCACATACTCTCAGATTTGTTTATCTCAACGCAATCAGTGTAATTTGGCACTTTCGTTTGCCAACTTTTAGGTTCCCTGTTCTGAGCTTAGAATTCAATGCAAATTCGATCCAATCATGTGTTTTCTGACTTAATTTGATGCATTCAATCTGGCCTAAAAATCTCAACTAACCCTTTTTGTATTTCTGCCCACGCTGCCATGCTTCGATGTGAGTGAAGCTCAATCAATTGACAAGTTGCTGAATTTAAGTGTTCAGCGGTGACACCATAATATTGAGAGCCGGCATATTTTCCATTTTAGTTCAATAAACACCAATTAATTTAAATTAATTTGCCCACAAGCTGTTTGCTTATGATGAACTGAATATTCTGGAAACTTACTATTTAGAAATGCAAATGTACATAAAACAGTGTCCACCAAAACAGGTTCTGCAACGTTTACTCAGCCCACTGAGCACGCCAGAAGAAAGCACTCAAGACAACAAACTCAAAACAGTGTTTAATTCCCGCTACCTGCCTGGCGCAGGCGTGAAAGGCTTTAGACCAAAATTTGAAAAGTGAATAAGCAAACGAACTGCGCGCTTTAATCCGTCGAACACGAAACGCTTCACTGAACTGAACTGAAATTGAGTTGCCAAGTTAAATGTTTCCCAAGCAGTCCAAGTCCCAAACTAAACGGATTTCTCGCTCTCTGACACAACACACACACACCCCAACGCTTATACACTTGTTGACTTGACAAACGGCGATAAAGCGCCAATAGATTTTTTATATGTCATGATCGTTTTGATCGTTGATAATAATTTTTTCTTGAATGCATCAAAGAACCAATTGCAAGGCCAATGCTGATTAGTAGAATTTGGTACATATAAAAAAATAATAATTTTTGCTTGTAAATGTAGTTAGTTTACTCTACGCAATTGCAGCTTATCAGTATCACACCAAGACAAAGGCGCGGCTGAGATCATTTGCAAATTATACGCTCATAAATATTAAATAGGCAAAGTCATAAGGCTTGGCGTTATCTCGTCTTAAACTCAAACTACACTCAACAACAGCTTATCAGTAGAATTTTGTGGAGTTTACATGAATCTTTTAGACATTCCGCTGCATTTAGCATATAAATTTTATCTTATCGAATATATAAATATTTCTCGAAAGCCTTGCCCTTACTGTTTGAGATTTTTTGTTGACATGGGGCAGAGTATGAGCTGTCAATTGGCCATTAACTAACGATTAGATAAGATTGATTAACTTAAACAATATGTCCAAGCGTGTTTAAATATCCGTTACTCATTTTGGCGAGCGCTTGGTGCCACGGTCACACCGTAACGATAGCCTAACAATATATCGATGACTGGGGAAGATTAACATTAGCTAAACAGAGTATTAACAGGCTTGAGTAATGCTCATCTCTAACTGAATGCAGTGTTGTCGACTTTCGTAGGCAAAAAAAAGGCTGAAGGGAATAACTTATTTGAAAAATACTACCTGAATGAACAAAAACTGGCTCAAGTCCTCCAGAGTCCTTACATGAAAGTACCTATGAGTACGTATTATAAATTATTTTGAAAATATTTATAATTTAAGATAAAACCCTCCATATTTAGAACTTTTTAACAATGACTTGAATAGTTGTTTGTAGATAAGTAGAGCGTTTTATTTATTGCAATTTTTATATTTAATTACCTCGGATGATTGGTTTTGATTTAAATTATTAAAAAGAAATCATCTGAATTTTATTGCATATTTGATATAGGTAATTAATTTATTCCAGTTTGGCCCATTTAATATATTTATAACTTCATTCTTCCTTATAACGGTCTTCCCTAGATAGATTGGCTAAATGTCTCCTTTTCGTTAAATTACACATTTTACAAAATCTCGATTGGTTCGGTAAAAATCTTTCGCTATTCAGTTTCAAGAGATCACATCGGGCTTCAAAAATCCATGTAATGTCTGCAACCTTTAAGTCGTCTGTGATATTTACAAGAGATTTCATTATTATCATCCAGAAATGTATAGATGCGACTCGTATTTACAGCTGTCTACTCGTGATGATCTCGAATTGGCTAATTCCCATATTTTTGATGCATAAGATTGAGTGGAACGGCACACCGCAAGGAATAATTTACATTTGGAGCTTAAGGGTACTCTTTAAATGCAAAGTAGAGCTTAAAACCTTAACGAACTACGGTTAGGGCTACGTTTACTGTTTTGGCCGATCATTTTTATCCGGCTACGGCTATTATCCTAATTCTCTTTTGGGGTTCGGTTACGGTTACGTTTATTGGCACCCGTTCAACCCCGCCCGTTATTTACCTTAACCCACGACGCAACAGATATTACAACAAACTCGCGTTCCATTGCGCTGATCGAAAGCAAATGACAAAAATAAGAATGTTGTTGTACCATTTCCTTTATTTATGAAAAGTATTAAGCAGACAAAAGCGGCTCTATTTGACCACTTCGCGGTCAAATTTTGTTCATCAAATAAATTTTCGTATATCGAAATTTTAACTATAAGGGAAACGAATAAAACCCATATCTTTGTGTCTAGTTTCGGTACTGGTTACCGGTTATGTTTACATATAACACGCTTATAAAAAAAACAGTTTTTTCGGTTACGGTTACAGTTTCGGTTACAAATTTTAAAGTGTTTTTAGCGGTTAAATGTTAAAGATTCGGTTACGGTTTTAATGTCTGCTGCAAATATAATTTTTTCATGCACTGTTAATTCAGTTTTCATGTTTTATGAAGGACAAGGTTGTTTTAAAATTTAAACTTTACTGTTTAAACTTTAAATACCACTTCCTGATAGCTGTGATCTCTGACACAATCGGTATAGGTTTTGATTTGTAAGCACGTTTTTCAGTTTTGAGACAGCCGGATGCCGGTTCTAAATACCATAATATTTGATTTACTGGTATTCACCTCCATATTCCACTCTTCACAGTACTGCTCGGGCTTGTAGATCATTCGTTGCATCATGTCAGTATTTTCTGCAAACAGCACGATATCGTCTGCGTACAAAAGAACTCGGAGGTTGATATCACCGATCCATAGTCCTTCAATTTCCCATATTGTATTGTGTTTCTTTGGTGGGGTCTCCGTTGGCGGTCTTCGTTGTTGCGGCGTTGTGGTGATTCCTCAAGGTCGCACCACCGGCTGCAGCTGAAGTTAAAATTATAAGCTCTAGAATAATCAAATACATGTTTTTTTCCAATTTCGATTTCACATATTGTGAGCGAACTTGTTTCCAAAAACCGACAGTGTTCTTAGGCTTTTCAATTCAAAACCCCATTACTCCTTCAGTCGGGACTCTTGATACCAAAAAGATTTTCCCAAAATCTTTAATAGTTGCATAGAAATCACAATTCTTACCAGTTCCGATCCACATAGCAAATGTGTACTAACCTGGCCTGAAAAGAGCCAAATGGGCATCACTCACGGAGCTCTGCCTGGCTCCTATTAGGCTGGGTTTACATTGGGGCACACTGTGACCGTGTTGTCTGTGACGCACTGTGACCAAAGTACTCGGAAGTACAAAGTGTTTACATTATCGTCACAGAAATTGCATGTCACAGCGCTGTGCCATGCGCTGTGACTATCCAAATGAGTACTTTTGATGTGAACGCTTCTTGTCGTTGTCACAGAGCGCCACCTCGGTCACAAAAGTGAACATTGAACTGTTTGTGAGCTGTGAGCTAGATCCGCATAAATAAAGTAAACAACACCGGCAACAATTAAAAAAAAAGAATAGAGAAGTCAAAAACTATTAATCGCGATCGCCGTGTGGCCATGCAGTGGAATGCCGATTCGATCCCTTATAGCATCCGTGGAGGAGTCGGAATGCCTCTGCAATTTGACCACTGCCAATTATAAACATCGCGATGCCAAGAAGTCTGGCTGGAGCTGCATTGCCGATCAGCTTGCCGTCATCTAGAAAGACGTTGTCGACAAATAGAACAGTTTGCGAAACACATGAAATTGTATTTTTATTCACATTTTTACAGACAACTGACTTGTGGTTCTTGGATAAGAAGGTGCTCTCTATCTAAAGCACCAATGCAATGGATTGCCTTATTGTTGCCTTTGACATTCTAAACTCGTATGAGAGGGATGCCAACTCTGGATCCTGAAGCCGAATAGCGCAATACGTTGTCTGCTTTCTGATAAGTGGCGTTACCCAGCATAGGAGCCGATCAAAAGTGGCTGCATCCATACTTCGCAACTCTCTCAAATTAATTTTGTCGATCCAGTAAGAGCGCTTTGGCTTGGTTCATCATCATTCTCATCTTCGTATCTTCGTCCTGCACCCACAACGCCTCAACAGCTCGGGCCACTAGCCCTTTCGCATTTCGCGCATTCATTTCTTGCAGATAAAAAATTTAATTTAACATAAAAATCATCAATAAATGACGCATATTCACCTTCACCAATATTTTTAATTTGCAAAAAAACAAAACAAGATGGCCACAGTGTGCCTTAAAAACGAACTTGATCGATATGCTTGTCACAGGAAAAATAGTTCTAATGAGCTAGTTTTGAGCTAACTCATTGCAATCAGCTGTTCAATATATTCTTGGCACAAACGTGCCACCCTCCGGCACAGAAACACTGTGACGCCAAATGAGTACTGGTGTTCACATTGAAAAGTACTCATTCCTGTGACACACGATTTCTGTGACAAGCCATTTGCTGTTCACATTGCGCTGTGACACTGTGACACTGAAACGTGACGCGCTGTGCCCCGATGTAAACCCGGCCTTATGAATATCAAAATTGATTACAAGCTCCTAATGCCCTGCCATAGTAGTAAAACATCAATTAAGTTATTTTGAATTAGAAAACACATTTCATTGGTGGTTTAATTAATAATTTAGTTAAATGCAGTCTCATGGTTCCACCTTGCGCTTGCTCAAATATCAGCCCAAGAATTCAATTTACGCGACACTCTACAGCTGACTATGGCAGCGAGTAAAAAGTCACTGCTGGTAGCGAAAATGTCGGCGCAGCTCATTGCGCCTCTACATAGATTGTGTACTCTGTGACTCGCAACACACAAACACAAGCAACGCGCGTGGGAAATCCAAAGCGAAAAGCAACAACGAAAAAGGACCTGTCTGCGAAAGTAAACACTGTCAAACGGGTGGTGGAGGCGCTGCAGCAGCAAAGTCGTTAATTTTAATGAATTGTTAAGTGTACATACATAGCTGTAGATCCCTCCCCCTCTCCTTGCAGAGTACCGCACACTTAAAAAAAGAAAAAAAAATTACGCTTCGATTCCTCGGTTTGTGTGTTTTCGTACATGAGTGTGTGTATCTGTGATTGTGTATGTGTGCAGCAGCAGCATCCTGGAAACAAGAAGAAGCAGGCCAAAGCAAAGCAAAACGAAGAAGCAACATAATCAAATAGGAATATAAAAACAAACTCAAACCCCCCTCTCCTTCATTCCCCACCCCTCAAATACACCCCCCCTTTAGGGCTGCTGTCAACAATTTTCGCCATTGCTGTCAACCATCAAACATGGAATGCCGCTGAGGCTGTGCTGGAGCTGAGCACCAACAATCTTGCTTTCAATGCCAGGCTTACTTAGACTTCCGTCACCCAACAGTCCCATAGGATAGGAACTGGTACAGCATCTCCACTATGCAGTGACGTCTGAGTGCATCCGCCACAACAATATACTTGGAGACTCCCGCTACGTTATCCCCGCACCAAAGCAACCACAACAACACTTTAACCAAGCAGCAAGCATCATCAAGATGACCACAGACTTTTTGTTCCCCAAAATAGCGGATTGCTCCTATGTGTCCTGTTACTGGTGAGTGGCCAAATAACGTAGACCCGTGGGCTATAGAAACAGCAACAATGCGTAGTGCCCACGCCAGAATAACAACAACAACAGGCGGGCAAAGAAAATACAAAACTTTTTCATTACACAAAATCATTTACACGGCATGACGTAAGGGAATATTAACACACAGCTTATGCACGAAAGGGGTGGCTGGGCGGACACAGACGACGAAATGTGTCGACAGGGAAATAAGAGTTAAGATTTAATCGACTATCGCGGTGACTGTCTCATAATCCCCATATGAAAACAGTTTAATCAAATTCAGTTCACCTTTGAGAACAGAGAGTGGAGAAAAGGATTATAATTGGTGTTTACAAAGAAGACCCTGATAAATAAAGAACTATTTCAATTTCCCGGGTTTAGTTAGTGAAAAGGGGCCCTAGTGTTCTTGTCGCCCGGTGTTCGATGCAAAAAGCAATAAGGAGAATTTAGCTTTGCTCTAAGTTCACTATTATTATTCCCCCTATATAGGGCTTACCATTTACCTTTTCCATAAAAACCCTCAATATTATATATACTGTTCTCACTTCGAGATCTTTTAAAATTCTAAAACTAAAAAGTTTTAAGTTTTTAGAGGATTTGAAACAACTGCGCTTAGACTTTTTTAATTAAAGATGGAAAATTTATTAGTAGTCTACTAGAATAAGAAGGTAAACGGACAACAAAGGAAATTGTTTTTGTATTGACTCAATACTTTTCCAAAGCAAATTAAACCTATTTTAGTAAAGAAAGGACAAGTAAGGTATGCAGGGTCTCTGTTCCTTTGTGATCGAGTGGAATACCCAAATCTTTTATTTCAGAATAGTGATGTGTTATAGAAAAAGCATAACCAAATCATTTTAGTTCCACATGAATTTTCATAGGCACTAAATGTATACACTTAATAATTACAAACACGTCTATTAGTTCTAGTTATATCTTGCCAAGCAGGGATGCTGAATATTATTCCAACCACCATGAAAAAAGGCACTACAAAGGATCAATTCGGTCCATTTGTTGGTATAAAAGTGGATAAAGTTATGCGAATAGTTTTTTTGCGGTTTTTGGTTCAATATTTTTTGAGAGGATACCGGTTCGGTTTGGTTCGGTTCAGCATGAATTTGTTGTTCGTCATGGATTGGTACTACTTGGTTTGGAACAAGGCGAAGGTTTGAAAACATCGTGAAGTAAAGGATGATCTATTATGAAGTTTTTTTTAATTACAATTACAAATGATTTTAATTACAATTAAAATATAAAAAAGCAATTGGATGACGGAGTTTTTACTACGGGCTGAAATAATTATCTCTAACATTTACTTTTTATACCCGTTACTCGTAGAGTAAAAAGGGTATACTAAAGTCGTGCAAATGTATGTAACAGGCAGAAGAAATCATTTCCAACCATATAAAGTATATATATTCTTGATCAGCATCAACAGCCGAGTCGACATACACATGTCCGTCTGTCCGTCCGTCTGTATGAACACCTAGATCTCAGAGATCGTAAGAGATGGAGGTTTGACATGTATGGGACAAATGCTTCTTATACTTGCAAGCAGATCAAGTTTATTTTCAATTTTTGCCACGACCCCTTCCGCCCCCGCAATTAGGAAAAAACGTTACATCTCCTACAGTTTTGAAGATAGACGATTCGTACCTTCCAGAGATAGTTAGTAATTAGGAAAATGAATCGATTCGCCGAAGAAATGATAAAGATCGGATGAGCGGTTCTCAAGTTAAAATCAAAAAAAGTGATAAATAGCCGAGTTAAAAAAATGTTACCTACTTTTCGGATGTTCACCCTAAGGAACGAATGAATACTATTAAACATGTTTTTTCATGAGTAACGGGTATATCGAAGTCGGTAAGAGCCGACTTTAACTTACGCTCTCGTTAAAGATAATTTCATTCAAATGATTGACCCCGACTAGGCCGAAAGTGATTAGTTCGAATGTTTCAATTTTGGATCACTCTTTCCTGCTTTGCTAATGGGTATCTCGGGAAGTGGGTCTTAAATCGTAACTGGCTTATCGACAAAGTCTCTTAACTTCACGTTACCCCACAGGAAAAAGTCCAGTGATGTGATATCACATGATCTATTCGGCCAGTTTACAGGTCCCGAACGCGAACTAAGCTGCTTATCGAAATGATTTCTCAATAAAGCCATTGTGCCATACCTCTTGCTTAAGCCAAATGTCGCCGACATCAAGGGCTTCAGTTTTAGGTGTCAGTCATTCGTGAAATTTGAAAAAAGGCTATTGAAAAAGAAAACGTATTAATAAATCACCCTTTATAAGGTTCGGTTTGAAAACTGGTTCCTCATCTTGTCAAACCTGAGGATTTGGTTCCAGACTTGGCTTATAACGTCCAAATTCCTTGAAACGTGCTTGACTCTATTTTGTTTTAGTTTCAGCCAATTCTGCTCAGCTTTGTACAAGAGCTAAATTTAATATTGTATTGTAATATTGTCTATTAACTGCTATTGAACAAAAGCTATAAATTAGACTTCCCCTGTACTATATACTAGGACATACAGGCCTGCTCTCAATTTCACTTCGGTTTTCGTGTAAACGTTTGTCCTTTGAACTCTATGGTAATAAGATTGTATGGAAGATGACACTTATATCTACGGCTACTAGATCCGCTTTCAGTAAAAGTGGAATTGCTCAAGCAGTTGAAACCGGCAGCTCAATGCCAAGTGGTTTCAATTGGTAGAAAATTGAAGCCTTGATCTAGTAGCCACAGATTTTCTTCACACCTTCCATTCAAATTTGTAAGAGTAAGAGTAAAATGACCTGTTCAAACGTTTATACGAAAACCGAAGTGGAATTGAGAGCAGACCTGATAGATATGAGAAGTTTGCATTGTTATTTCACAACTTGACTATTGCTTTGTTTGGATTAGGGATTAGGGTAGGGTCGATATTTTTGTTAAACGATAATTGTATTCCGATTTGATATTTTGTATGCCGTTATAGGCGATTATTGATATTTTTATAAACGATATATCAGAAAAAATTGCTATAGGTGTAAATTACAACTTAAAATCGCATTTAAGAACTAATCATGCAAGTACGGATGCAGCAAAACTTGCAATATGAGTTGTCAGTGTTGGAATATATTAAAGATATCGACGAATTGTTAATGCTGTCTGAAATTGCATTTCTCAACTTAATTGCTCCTGGTAGGTTAGTACCATCAGAACGGGGAAAGCACCCACAAGTAAACTAGTGTTTAAAGAAAATATCAGCAGAATGACTAGGGAACACATTATCCACATCTTCAACTCTATGTCAAACCCCTATAGGTATAGAGCAACAGAAAGAATAAATATGTAACTTGATTTTTTTAAATACTTCTTACTTATACGAAGTATTGTGCATAATTAAATATCTCATTTGAATAAAGGCTTTAAAGAAAATAAAAATCTCACTATTAATGCACTTTAGAAATATGTACAATTTAGTATTAGAAAACTAAGGGCCGATTTCACATCTTCTATATAGAGCTATTTGTCACATAAACTAACAAATAGCAGTGTGAAATCGATGACTATCTGACACATAACAGCTATCTGAGAGAACAGATCAGATATATAAAATATCGATATTAAAACTTTTGATATTTGACAATACCGATATTGATATATTAAGGAATATCGACAACCCTAGTTTGGATATATATCTTCATTAGTTCATGGGTATACCATTATATGCAGACTACTGTATACCACAAACTATGTTCGACAAATTATGCGACGTCTTAATAATTGGCAATGCCAATTGATAAGTGCTTGGTGCCGCCTGAATCGTCTTCCCCTTAACATTGCTAAGTGCAATATTATGACTTTTCACCGAACCAAGCCTTATTTCTTCGAATACACCATTCATGGGGAACCGCTAGATCGCATATACAAGGTCGATGATTTGGGTATACTATTTGAGCCCAATTTGAGCTTCAACAGTCACATCTCTGTGATTTGCAACAAGGCTAAGAGCGTCCTTGGATTTATTAAGAGATGGTCCAAAGAATTCGATGACCCCTACACCACCAAACTCCTTTACACCTCACTGGTGAGACCAAACCTGGAATATTGTTCTTGCCTCTGGTCTCCGCATTACCAAATTTACCAGGATCAAATCGAATCAGTTCAGAAACAGTTTTTGATTTTTGCCTCCCTATGAACAGAGATTGCGCCTAATAGACCTCCCATCACTTAAATCCAGAAGAATCTGCCATGCTGTAGTTTTCATCCAAAAGCTACTGGCCGGTGAGATTGACTCAATTGCTCTCCTAAGTCTAATTAATTTGTCAGTGCCACTTAGAGTAACTCGTCATTATATGCCCATCTATCTACCGCCCCGCCTAACGAACTATGCTCATCGAGACCCCTTCCGTTGCCTGTGCCTGGTTTACAATGAGTACTATCACATATTTTCTATTGATAGCTCTCTATTAGACGTAAAGAACTCCCTGATGTCACTCCTCAACTAAAACCCTCATGCAATGGCTAGTACGTACTCTGACCACTAATGCTGTGAGTTGGACCATAGCTGGCTATTGCCAATAAATTTGTCCCACCGGGTCAGAGTTCGCCATTAGCTTAATCTTAAGTAAAGTACTTTTAGGTAATTATTGTTTGACTGAACATTGTTAAACTTTCTTCGAAAATAAATAAATAAAATGAATAAATAATTCTTAATTTCAATAAGAATTAATTCTGTCAGTGAAAATTTAACATTTTCAAGATCAAAAAGATTTCGTCAATATCGTTTCGAATGTGCCCTCTGTACCGAGGCTGGCTGCCTACAATCCTTTGACCCCTACTTTGTGAACTCACCCACTGTGCTGGGTCAGAGTGCCGCCAGATGTCACCAAAGCAGAGCGGGCTAACAAACGAAACGTTTAACGAACCGTTCGCGAAAGCTAAGAAACGATTCATATGTTTTGTAGCTGTTCCCAGAGTCAGGGAAAACGAAACCACTAACTTTATATTGCCGAAGAGCGCAAACGAAACGATTGGAATATTGTTCTCCGGACAGCTGCACTGCCTTGGAACGTTTCGGAACGAAACGTATACTAAGAAATCGTTTGCTGAATGATCGGCTTTTAGTTCTACTTCAGCTGCTGAATTGAAGATATAAAATCAAAGCAAACGAAAACAACAAATCTGAGAGAAACAAAGAAGTAAGCAACAGAAAAAAAGAAACAAATAAATGTATACAAATTGAGCAGCAAACGTTTTCGAACTATTCGCGCTCGTTGCACATCGTTCCGATTCCCTTTGTCCGCAAATCAAGATGTGCGCATTTCGCTTTACGTTTAGTTTGCTCTCACGAACGCAAACTGAACAGAACTCATTTTTTGTTACAGTTACTTTTCTCGGGTTTTGTTAGTGTTTCGCTCTGTGCAAAGAAAGAAACGAAAGGATTCGGAAACATTTCGTTTCGTTTGTTTGCCCGCTCTGCACCAAAGATCATTTTGGAATGAATAAAATAAATAATTTAAAATTATTTCAGTTTAATGCCAATTGAGAATTGTGAATTGGCATTGTTTAATTTCAATGCCAATTCAAAATATTTTAATCCAAATTGTATAATGCCCATTAAGAGCATTTTGAATTACCTTCCTTACCTTATCTACTACCTGTAAGTTTCGACTCAGCCTTCTTTGTTAATCAACACCCAAAATAAAATCCATTCTCTTGACTGATCCTTGTCCTTTTGGTCTAAAGCGACCTAATTTCGACGCCACAAATTTGCACAGAATATATTTTTTTCTGGAAATTATTGATTCAGCACAGAAAACTTTCATTGAGTAAGGAGCGCTATATGTCGATCAGAGACTTACAAGAGTGCCTGTTTTTTTGACTGCATCAATGCCCGCTTTAAATCAGACCAGGCCACCTAAGGCTAGCACGTGCCGGCGGTGAGCACTGCATTGTAAGTAAAACGCGTTTTGTCTGGAGAGAACTCTCGTGTTCACCAACACAAGCGCACTTTTTTGTCCTCTCCATTTGGCCGCCTCTTCGTTAAATGCCTGTATACTGTGACTGACACTCATAAACACATTTTATCTGCTATTGGTGCTTTTGGGACTGGATGTCTGAGAGAGTGTTTATCTGTCAAAGCAGTTGTTTCTGTATTGAGGGCCATCGCATACCACAGTTAAACATCAGTAATAACAAAGTATGAATCTCTTTTTTTTGCTCTCGCTCTCTATGCCGAGAGTGTTTTAAACACTTCGTACATATTTTACATTGGTTGGAGACACTCTAGTGTAAAAAATATCAAGTAAGAATGCGTTACACTAGTTGTAGCAGTGCAGTCGTGCAGATCTCTGATGTCGATCGTTTGCAATTTTTTCATGGATTTTGTAAAATATTTTATTAAAATTATATTATTGTGTTCCTTGGACTATTTTTTTATTGTTGAAAGCAGCAAATAGTTGTTTTTAATGCATTCCATGGTGTTGTTTCAAGATATAAACTTTTTAGAAAATTATAGTTTTGATTTAGGGCTTTTTCTTATCTTTATATTTATATCGCATTCAATTTACGGTCTCAGCCGCTGCTATTAATTCCCGTCAGCCGTTTGTTTTGCGCTAGCTGGCTCCAGTTCTTCACACCAAACTAGGCAATGTCTTGTCGCACCCGGAATTCTTATCATAGAAAACTTTCTTAGAATAATAATTTAAAATATGGGAAATAATTAGGGTGTTCAACAGCCCGCGTAAAAGTGTAAAGCAAAAAGCGTAAACTCCAAAAGTTTACGCCACAACAACAAAACACATGAGAAAAAGTTTACGCTCTTTTTGCTGCCCTGGGGTATGTTTACAAAATCCGCGTAAAAGTGTAAAGAGAGTAAAGTGTTGAAGTGTTGTAAAATCATTCAAAGTAACGACAAAAAGTACTCTGGTACTCTTCAAAATATGCGGTCACCCCTAGAATAATTAAATTTTTTTTGTCAGTTTAACTGCATCTGGCCAGCAAATCAATTGAGACATCTTCCCCAAAATAGCTGTCTGTAGCTACACCTCAAGAGCCGTCATCACCTACTGTAAACATTGTTGTAGTTTCACTTATTGATGCAGCTTCCCCAAACTACCCCAAACAGAAAAGTGCTCCCTGTAACTCAAGTTCCACTTGGGGTCGAAATGCATTCGACAAAAAGCATGGGGCCGCACAGACCCATTGGTCATTGAAAAATGGTAGCTCATTGGTTCGCCAGTTGACTCATTTGGGCACACAGAACTTGGATCCTCGCCGCCAGCATGCAACTGCTGTAAGAACCTCCATAACGTCGTCTACCACTTCATCGACAGTATCATGGTTGTATCTCAAGATTTGTTGTATATTCATATTTCTTTATTTAGCTTGATTTATACACCAACAATCAATGCTTTAAAAATACGAATTGAACTTTGACACACACAAGCAACAGAAAAACTCACAGCTTGTCAAAAACAGCTGATTTACGCCAAAAATTACGAGGGCAAACCCTTTAGGGGCGCTCAATAGCTGCGTCGCGTAAATTTACACATTTACTTTTTTACGCGGGCTGTTGAACACCCTAAGTATATTTCTGCGTTGCCTTCCAAATCCAAAATAGGCCTTATTGAAAACTTTTGTGCTCTAGGATCGTCAGTAAAAAAAGCACGAAAAGGTTAAATAATTGACTAGATACCATTAGGTTAGGTTAGGTTAACCTTACCTAGATACCATTAGTAACCAATAAAAGAGCTTGCAAAAATCCTAGGTCAAAATTAGATGAATTTTTTCTATTTAAGAGACCAAGACCTACCAACACACCCCCGATCACAATCCTAATGACAAAGTCAAGATGCGTTTCATTCACAAGAAGTTTAAAGTAACCTATACAAATATTACTCATCCGTCGAGAGGTACAATCTGCCAAAGCATTTCTTAGACCTTTATGAATGATATCAGCTCATTCCGCTTGCCTAAGCGTTTTGCAGACCATAGCGAAGATTCTTGTTTTAATTATGTATATTTTATTTTTGTGCGTTATCTCTTTTGGCAACAACATTCGCCACCCAGCGGGAGCATAGTGGGAGTAGTCGCAGCTATCCCAACACACAGCCTGTTGTGTTCCGTTCCATGTCTGGGCCTGTGGGTGTTTTTCATTTATCCTGTGCTTATTTCGTGCTTCATGCTCGTCGATGGTGCCTTGCTTCGCATTTAAATTCGCTCATTACTCACTCACTCCGGCTGCGACTCCGGCTCCGCTGCGCAGCTCCAGAAATTAGGTCAAACGGTCATGTCTGCTAACAAGAAAAGCATGCCACCGCGTGGGGTGGGTTAGTCAGTGTTGGCTTCGTTTTTATGGCCGCATGCGAGAGGCGCGTTTTGACTATAAAACAAACGACCAGCGGCAACGGCAACAAATCCAAAGCGAAAATTAAACAAAATACATACACACATGCCATCCATGCGTGTGTGTGAGTGTAATATTTAAAATGCTAATTGCAAAAATGGCGGCGATGACGACGACAGCGACGACAACATGTTGGCGCCCCGCAGGACACTCGTAAAAAATGGCGCCTCCATCTTCGTCACATCCATCCCGTAGGACATGTTCATTGATTAATACCCCAAATGCTTGCGCACTCACATTTGCACTCAGATTCATCGTCATCTTCTTGTCATCCTCATCATCGTCTCCTTCCAGTACGGGAATTTTTGCAATGCGCGCGCCTTCCCCACAGAAACACAGACACACACACACAGTGACACAGTCGTCCTTTGCGTTTTTGTCTGTGTGAGTCACAACAGACGACAGCATCATCAGGCAGCGCAAGGTGAACAGCAGCCCAAGAGGCGCTTCGCCTTCTGGCATTTAGCCATTAAGCTTCAGGATGTGGCGTTATCCAACAACGTTCGATTATCTGGCCCCCACCAAGCCAAGTCACGACTCTTGACCGCGCCACTTGAGTTGTTTTGTGGGTAACTGTTGATATGGCGTCTGTCCTGATTTTAATGCCCGGCTGGCATGGCATGCACCTGCTTCAACTCACCTCCCGCCCCACCACCCACAAGCAAGCAACAATTGATTGGAACTTATTCGCCTGAAAAGCCAACCGCGTGCTAAACAAAATCGATTATTATAATTTAAGGACCTCGGCCAACGGGGCGGCGGCCTGTTGCTGATTAAATAGAAAGATTCAGGCAGGCAAAAAGAACAACTTTTAGCATTTCGTGACAGGAAAAACTATTCGCAGGAATTAAAATTACATTTCCAACTCCAAATCAGCGTTAACTTCTAGTATATTAAATGTATTTCATTTGAATTTTGCTCAAAAAGTGCATGCAAAAGTGAATTTTAGAGTTAAAAGTGCATAGCTTTTAGACTGCTATGCGAAGGGAATTAATGGAAACACAAAACATGCCCTATAATGGCCAAGCATAATAAACTTTATTTCTTGGTCCCTTTGAATGTTCAGAAGATGAAAAAAGCGATTTAAACGCGATTGCTGACACCATTAGAGCCTTCGATAGCTCCAATAGATATCCGACTAAACCAATCGTTTTAGAACTATTGACGTCTTATCAAAGTAAACAACTTTAGGCAATTCCCATATCAAAAGATGACGTTTTGGAAGCAATCAATGACTTTGACGACTCTTTTAAGCCAGACAGTGATGGAATTTCTTCGTTCCTACTCAAGCATTGCATTGGTGAGCTTTGTGAGCCTCTCACTATGATTTTTTCTAAGTCGCTTGCACTTGGGCATTTTATTAGTGAATGGAAGGTAGCGTCAGTTATCCCTATTCACAAAAAGGATTCAAAAAGTGATGTCTCAAACTATAGGCAAATTGCAAAACTAAGCAATATATCTAAGCTCTTTGAACGTATAGCCTCAAAGCATTTTAATTTTCTTATAAACTCTTACCTTGATCCCAATCACCATGGTTTTTTTCCTGGCCGTTCTACAGTCACGAATCTAACTGTATTTAGCAATATTTGCATTTCTGCATTTGAAAATCGTTGTCAAGTCGATGTCATTTATACAGATTTCTCGAAAGCTTTTGATAAAGTTTGTCATAATAAATCATTATTCCGTCCCAAATTGGATTAAATCTTATCTTGATGGTCCAACGTTTTAGGTGCTCGTTCTAACCCCTACGTAGCAACATCTGGACTCCATCAAGGTAGTGTACTGGGTCCGCTGCTATTAACTATATTTATTAATGCCATCGGTTTCCTACTTAATTCACATTATCTAATTTATGCTGGTGACTTGAACATTTTTATATCTATAAAAAATCTTAGAGATCTTAAAGTCCTTCAATATAATCTGAATCATGTTTCCGACTGGAGCGCGAGAAATTTGCTGCCTCTTAACTTTTCCAAATGCTTCTATGTAACTTATGGCAAACGTGAGCTGCCGATTCTTACATCTTATAACATTGCTCATCACGCTTTACGGCGACAGTACGAAGCCTTAGATTTGGGTGTTTTATTTGACTCTAAATTTCAGTTTTCTGAGCATTTAAATTATATCCTCCCCAAAGTTTATTCAATGCTCGGCTTTGTAAAGCGAAATTCTAATAAGTTTCATGATCCTTATACACGGTTGAGTCTGTACTCTGCCTGATAAGCTTCGCTTATCTGGAATCCTTTTGCTGCAGTTTATGTGAATGGGCTGAAGCGTCTGCAAAAAAGATTCATCAAATTTGCCCTTGCTAACTTAAATTTTTCCGAGCCTTTACCGCCGTATTTGAGTAGATGTCGCCTCATGCATATTTCTACCCTTGAGGATAGGAGAACAATTACATACTTCATTTTTTTTAATGACATTATAGTAGGCAATATTAATTGTGCTAACCTCCATTCCCAAATTCCCTTCAATGTTCCGCCTAGATCTTTGCGTGCCATGGTTCGATTTAGAGTGGGGACTCACAGTGCCAATTATGCCCTTAATGATCCAATATTAAGAGCTCTTCTTACATACAATCGTCTTCCAGTTGGCATGCGTTTCGACTTTGACAGTAACAACGTTAGGGGAGAGTCTCCGGTTGTGGACATAGTTGCGTTTTTCACTAATAACTTTTTTCCAAGTCAACATTATGCGGTGATATGAACATCATTGTAAAGCTAGAGACTCTAGCTAACTTTCCTCTGAAGTAACCTATTGTTTTAGACAAATGGAAAAAAATTTACAGCCATGTATATGAAGTGATGATTTTTGGCCAAAATTATTTTTGTACCCGGTTGTGGACACCCTTGTTAAATCGCTACAAATGGAAAAATATGAAGTAAAATGGCCATGAATTGATGAAAAAAGAACGTTTATTTATTTAAGAAGAAAAAAATGATTCCGAAATGCATTGGATCGAATTTGCAGCGGTCAGTTTTTTTGGCAAAAGCACCAAACAAATCAAACAGAAGTCGACATCTTCGTCTTCTTCCGATGACGAAGACGCCTTCTTCTTGGCACCGCGTTTTGGCCGACGGCTTGGCTGGTGGTGTTGCCTGTCGTTTTCCTGGCCGGCTACGTTTCTGGGGGGTCTTCTTCTAGTGCGACACAGAATCACTCTTGGCTGCGCGCTCAGCTGTTTTTTTGCCTTCTCGCGCAAAACCTCGACGCTTTCCGGAGAAGTTAGCTCAGTGGTCTGCATTGGCTTGCGACCGCGATTCGATGGCTTTTTCGGAGAAGTTCCTTGCACCGACCCAATTTCATCCAACACTGATATGCGGCTAGCCGAAGACGCTCGTGAAGTGGATGGCTCGGGGGAGGATAACACCTCTTCTTATAGCCCAATATTGGGATCGGCGGAAACGATGTTACGACACTGATTGTCTTCATCCAGATCAGCTTCTGTGGCGACTTTTACTGCTCTTCGTTCGACAGCCTCAATGAAGTCAGCTTCGGATAAAGCATCAGGGTCAAACGGACCAATACCGGAAAAGTATTTTACGCTTCATGTGAGAAGGTAAAAAAACACCATGTTTGATGGAGTTCGTTGGTTGCAATTTTGAACGAATTCCAACAAAACCGAACAACAACGGACGAAACAACGCAAAATTTGCTCTGAATTTCTTCAAATACCAGATCAAAGTTGTTTGAGGAAGCCCATATTCCTTGGCTGTAGCTTTGGCGGCCTTCTTATCGATGAGACATTGCTTATTGGCATCGACCTGCCCATTAAAATTGATATTTGTTGAATCGGAAGATTTTTTTGGTATTGACATGGCTAAAAATGCACAAAATTCACAAAAATGCTGTAAAACTAGCTGTAACTAGCAAAAACAACGATATTTGACAGTTTTATGGCCAAACTCACGCTTTAAACACAAAAAACGAGGGTGTCCACAACCGGTGCAAAACTGTGTCCATTCTTGAAAATGGTAGCCATTTTTATTTTGTTCAGCAAATTTACACGACACAAACATTTCACTGAAACTAGATATCACATCACAAAGTACATTTACTGCACTAAATAAAAAGTATAGTACTCACCTCTTTTCAATGTTTTGCTTCGATTTAACGCAATGTGAAATTGAAAAATATAGAAACTCGGAAAAATTTTCCGATTTTTTTGTTTGCTCACGCGAAACCAAATGCATGTTTACACTTCTGTATTGGCTCATTATGTGTTGTCAAACTATAAGTTTGACATTACTCAGTTTGGCGGTATCTGTTACCTGTCAAAAAATAGACTGGGGTGTCCACAACCGGAGCGTGTCCACAACCGGAGACTCTCCCCTACTGTTAAGCAGTTACTTAGGGACTTTTTCTTATAGTTTATTTATTACTAAATTTTAAGTTTTATTGTAGTTTTGAAAATGTATTGCAAAATTTGCGTTTGTGCATAACTTGCATGAATGTATACAAATTTTCTACAAAAGTATAATTTTTATGCTTTTTGGTTTTTCAGTGCAAATTTTATGATACCTCACGTGTTATATTCGACATGTGGCAACTTTAAAATGCTCAGTCATTTTATGAATAGACTAAAAATCGAAAAGCGCTGGCAAATCATTAAATTAAATTATCAAAATTTCGAAAAAATGTTTTTATTTTTCGAAAAATTGACTTCAGCGACGAAGCTCATTTTTGACGCAAAGGTACGTCAACAAACAGATTTGCCGAATTTGGTCTGAAGAGCAGCCATACGCAGTTCAAGAGCTGCCCTGAAAAATGCACTGTTTGGTGTCGCTTGTGTCTGTCAATGTGTCTGCAAGTACCGTGCGTTGATTACCGCTTTTATTTGCCCAGAATGAAAGAACTGGACTTGATTGACATAAACCCCGGACCAATTGAGAGGCGAGTTTGGTGTGCAATCAATCCCAATAATGTACTGGGCCGCCAATATTATCTGATTTGACCCCACTAGACTATTTTTGTGGAGCTAATTGTGGCTAATTTCTATAATAATATTTTTAACATTTTTCTCGGAATTTTCGTTGAGGAAAACCATGGCAAGAGGCATGTGAGGTTCGTAAATTTGTCTTAATGCTGGTGGCCACGGCTTAAACGGTAGAAAACAGAAATTGTGTACAGGTGTCTTTTCTATGGTCCGGTATAACAAAAATATTTACATCAGTTAGGCTGCCTTCACACTGTTCGACACATGACCCTTGACATCTAGTAGGCCGCATTTCCCCATGAAATTCTATAAATTTTACAAGCTATTCAAATTTAAGACAAAACAAAAAGCAGGACTACTAGACTATCATTTGTCATGTGTCGAACAGTTAGAGCCACAAATTTTTGCATGTATGTAGGTGTACCAGTACTCAGATCAAGTTTGCTCCTGGTTTGGCAAATTCCTCCTCCATTTTCTTCTAACCGCGAAAAACTGTCAGAGCTACAATTTTTAAGTTTGAACCTAGTGACTTAATATATATTCAGTTAGGCCCAACATCGATCTATTCTTTGTACCACAATGAGATCCGAACAAAAACATCGAAGATGTGAAAGTGCGCCTGCCCATAGGAACCACATAACTTGGGACAGGGTGTTTTGCTGTCGGGGCACTCGACCGCAACACTCTTACTTGTTATACATATAGATTGATCAATTTTTCCGAATCATGCATTGTCCCTAACCCGACCCAAGTCCCGTCATCAACAGATTATAAGATACTGAACTTAATTAATTTGGGTTTCGCGAATTCTATAAATTAAAGACATTCATTTTAAGATTTTACCTCATCAAAATCAATCAAAATACTAATAAATTAGTTTCAGTAGGAATCTCGTCCGCCGTCCGTCTCTAATGTAAAGCTTCCCTACTGGAAAATTACCTTATTAAGTAGTTTATGACTTCCTCTATAAAAATTTCTTAGGGACTCGACGACCCACCCTTTTTTAAGCTAACCCATTATTTTTAAATGTTTTTTTCTTTTTATTACCTTTTGCAGCGAGGAAAACGTTTGGAAGCTATGCGAACAGGTCAAGCGGACGCGGCCGGAGGAGCTTTCCAAATGCTATGCCGTGTTTGTATCCAACGAGGGTCGCACAGTGCCCCTGTGGCGCCAAAAGGCCGGACGTGGCGATGATCAAGTTGTGATATGGGTAAGTCAAGAGTCTTACGAGCCACTCTCATTGCGCCTTACACCCTGTCGGTCTTTTTACAGGACTATCATGTATTCTTCATGCACAATCCCTTACCGAATCGCTGTTTGGTGTTCGATTTGGATACCACGCTACCGTTTCCCACATATTTTCATAAATATGTCACAGAGACTTTTCGTTCTGATTTGGCTCTGCGACAGGAGCATCATAGGTAAGCTGCTGAGCTGAATGGTGTGGTCATAGAACTACAAATGGTTTTCTTTTTCAGATTTTTCAGAGTAATACCCGCAGATACATATCTCATAGAGTTCTCATCGGATCGCCGTCATATGCGTCGACCAGATGGCAGCTGGATCAAGCCGCCGCCCTCATATCCACCCATACTATCTAACTGTAGCTATCCGTTTGGTTAAACTTAAAGAATGTGATTTAATTATTGGTTGTCTTTGTATTCACAGCCAACATGCACTGTCTGGGCGATTTCATATGCATGAGCCCCGGCAAGGGTCCAGGCGCCGTCTACAGCCTCTCCGAGTTCGTGCACACCTTCTACAAGTCCCCCAATGTGGTGGCCCAGCATAATAAGTAGAGCATCATCTTCTGCAGTCATCAGACAATTAATTAAACAATTGCATACATATACATATACAATACACACACATACATATATATATATATATATATAAATATATTTATGATAATGTATTTTTGTATTCAGAGGTTAACATGATGAGGAAGCAGCAAACATCATCATTTGTATGGCAAATTCAATTCTAAATGCAAATTATTCAATCTAATTATACATTTTTTGTCGATTGTACTTAAAAAGGATGAGATTTTTATTCGTTACTCTTTCAAGTACTTACGAAACGCACCAATTACAAGATAAACAAACATTCATACTAAACTATACCTAAACTAACTAAGCTCTTTGGTAACATTCAAACGTTTTGGCTAAGCTGAAAGCAACAACAAATACTTAGCCTAGCTACAACAACAAACATCTAAATGATAAATTATAAATTAAAATATTTAAACTTAAAGCTTGTTAACTTGTTTTATGGTTATGTGACTTTCTACATATACTTTGATATGATCTATGTATCTAGCCTATAGGCTTAGGTTTTGTACGATTTGTATGCCCGCTCCACTCCAAACCGCTTCCCCCAACAGACCAGGCCCACTTAGTTATTTATTTCTACCTTCATTTTTGGATACTTGTGACATGCAAAGACTGATTCATTATACGCTCCCTACTGTAGCCCAACCCCGCCTCCCACCCCAGCCGTAGTTCTCTATCATTTAGTTGTTTCGCTCAAGCAATTTTCTTCTTTTGTATAAAGTAATTGTTTTATAAGTAAATTAATAAACCAAAATAACATGTATAATACATTAATGCTGTGCAAAAGTCTCAAAGTTAAACCTAAACTTTTAATTACAAACAAACGTATAAACAGAACTCTTTCAAACTTAACAAAATGGTCGGTCGGTCAGTTGACCGCCTCCAGTATTATATACCTACAAATATTTATACATATGCCATATGCACGCCCATGTTGAGTTCACTTCCAATCTCTCTATCTCTCGCTCTCTCTATCTTTATTTGGAGACAAACACCAAAGATTTGTGTAAAAATCCAGTTTATAAATGTAATCGCAACAACAACTTTTTCTCTTCCAATTTTCTACTTAAAACAAATTATACAATACAACCATACATACGACAAGTAAAGACACAAAACGCATGTTAAACAAATAAAAAATAAAAACAATTTATGATACAATTAATTCTAAGCTAATAATTAAGTTTTTTTGCGCCAGCTTTTTAAATGTCTGTGCGTCTTTTTACTCTTTTTTATATACATACATATGCATAAAAAGTAATACAAAAAAGAAATATATATATATATATGAGGGCAGACAGATCCAGGACAGTCGCTTCAATTTTTCAAGCAAAAATGATCAAATTACATACATAACTAAGGTGCTTAACATAGTCCAAGGGCACAAGTTGGTTAGACTAACTCAAACAGGACCTGGCCCTTAGCAGATTCGTTGAGTTTGAAAACTTCATGAAGTTGTATTTATAACTCTTTGAGCGGCTGAGGGTAAATGGGCACTTTAGACTGACCCCTTAGACCATGCCCATTGCGCTAGCCACGCATTTGTTGTTGTGTAACGCAAGGGATAGCTTGCAGTTGGTGTTGCGCAAGCCATAAGCCTACCTATAGCAAAAACAAATTCATATGCGGGCTCTGTGTTTTGTTAGCAGGCCTGTTCCCTTTTCGGAACCGGAACTGTTACATGTTCCCGTTTCCCAAAATCGACTGTGTTTTTCGGCATTTCACTTCAAAATTACATTTATCTTTACTCGACACAATTCATAATCATTCTGAAACGAGAACAGGCCTGTATATTTTTCGGGTTGTCAATTTTACCAAATTATAGTCAATAATGAAAACGGATCTCCCGCAGTTTCGGTTGGTACTCTAGGTCCCGGCTTTGAAAAGTCAGATGGGTTGCCTTGCTTAAGTTATCACTATAAAAAAGTGAGTCTGCTCTGCAAAATTTGTAAAGAGATGGGATAATCATTCCCCTATAAAAAGAATTTAAATAGTTCGAATCTACCTTTAGTTTATTGCTCTGAATAAATCGTTAAAAGAGTGGTTGATGCCTACCGCAACCGAGAGGGAAATCTTTACATTTGATGTTTCCCACGTCCCACCATCAAAAATCGTGTGGAAAAGAACAAATAGGGGCTCAGGGAAATTATGAAGTGCAAAGAATTATATCCAAACTATCTAAGTATGCTTAGCTCATTTCCATATGCTCTTATTAAAGAATCCTTTCTATCGTACCTCCTTAATAGGGCGTGTCCCATTTCGGTCGCGTTGTTGAATGTACCGAACATGTTCACAAAATCCATTAGTTCTGTGTGGTAAAGCGCTTTTTCTACGGATGCTACAATTCAGTGTTGCGCCGTTTCAATTGATATGCCTTTTGGATTCGGACATTTGGGCTGATATCCCAGTCTATGTTTGGATTTGCATGTCAAAATGGATCAATAGTTGGTTGCTTCTTATACTTGGGAACTAAGCCTGCAAAATGCTAAATGTATGCGGAGGTTTGAGCTCACCATTATTTGGTTTGCGGTCCAGTTCTTAAGCTTGTCTTTCGATAATTCGTTAAAAAATTTTAGATAGAGACAAAAATAAGAAACACTTTCACGGCTTCAATAATTTTAAGATCCGATTTTGGATTTGTGTTACTTCTCGATCTCGTTTTTCACCGCTTTAAGATATGAATTGAAAATCGAATGAAATACAATTTATAAAAATGAGTTAAGTAATTTTCGAATCAAACCTTTTTCCAAACTTAAGGGATCCGGTTTGTGTTCACGTCCTTCAGGTTCTATATCAGGGTTCCCCAAGGGGAGAGCGCTAAAACGTGACTGTGTCTCTCACTAACTCACAATGAAGTATTACTTCGGCAAGCATTCGGCAAGTAAGTGTGTGCTCCCGGGGCTATCGCTGGGGAACTCTGTTCTATATCAAGAAAAGCGAGGCCAAGAGGAAAGAGAATTGATGTATGAAAATAAAACAACTAAAAAGTTGTTTGCTTTCTTGGCACTAAACTCGACATGCGTTTGGCTCGAGTCGGTACGAATAGCGTTCCATACAGTATCCCTTGCGCTGCCCACTCTAGCGTGATTTTTCCATGGACCGTAAATAATGATTATTTAAATTGTTTAATATCATAATATAATATCATATACTTTGAATGTAATGTAAAAATTTGCTATACAGCCCCAAATTGAAGTTCTACTTGGATATTCTTAGCATATCTGTATTGATATTTGATTTATTAACTTTTGTGCATATTCCTCAATAGTAAAAAATATATTTTGAGTTTTTCTCAAGTGAAAATCAGTAATGATTACACCAGGGGCGCCCATGCTCATTGCGCAAGACACGCATGTGTTGTTGTTCTACGCAAAGGAATAGCCTGCGCGTATACGATTTGCGCATGCCGTAAGCCAGCAAAAAACAAAAACAATTCTTATGCCTGCTCTGTGTTTTGTTTTTGTCGCGCTCTGACCTGCAACAACAACATCATATGTGTCTCTCTTCTCTCTCTCCTATGTCTCGCAAACTCGAACCCAACAACAAATTGCTTATGCGTACGGCTGAACGCTTGTCGCGCTATCGAGTATGATTTGCGTAGCAACGACCACACATACACACAAACAAGAATCGGTTCTCTCTCTCTATCTCATTTTGTTGTTATTGCTTGAAATATATTTGGCGTATGTGTATTGTTTTGACGCGCGGGTAAGCTCGTTCTGGGCACCCCTGGATTACACTGTTCTATAGTGAAAAAAACGTCCCGAGCATCTTTAATTAATATCTTCTTGTCTATCCATGCTGAATACGAATGGCCTTCAAAGTCTAATTTTTACTGGATTTAAAGCAGAGTTTGCAAAAAAGGTTCGACCGTTTTTCGTTATCCAAAAATAACAGTTCTTTACGGACTCTTTAAGCAAAGAGTCAGAGATAAAACATTCACATCGTCTCTTGAATAAATCGGTCTGCGCTCAACAAACAACAAATATTATTTAGGGTGTTCACTTTGTTGAGCACTTAGGCACTTGGGGAAAAGTGTAAGCATTTCCAACCACAATTTACAACAAACCATGGATTACTGCCGAATCATATCTCAAACGTAATTGTGCACAAATTTCGTGCACAGAGGGCTGTTCACAATACTAGCCAGGCAAAACTGCTCAAGTGCCTATGTGCTGAACAAAGTGAATACCCTAACTATTTCCTTTTTGCTCTGCTCATTCGCTGACCGTTTTGAAGCGAGCAAAGATAATAAAAGTCTTTTGCGTCTGTAAGCGTGTTGGTGCGAGTAAGACATCTGCTTAGGCTTCTGAGTCACATAATCAAATAAAGAAAAAAAACGACCGTTTACGCAGAGTGCGAGCGCTCAGTCGGATTGCTCTCTATAAGTTGTTAAGAATAGCTCAACTGAAATCCAAAACTGAAAGAAACGAAGTGTTCTGCTAAGTGAGAGAGAGCAAGCGTGCATGGTTTTTCGGTTAAGTAAGTGCCCAGGCCGTGTGTGGCCCAGTGGTTAGTGTGCAGGACTGCTGGGCGGGAGGTCGTAGGTTCGATCCCGCCTCTGAACATCTAATAAAAAAAAGTTTTTTCTTTCTTTAGAAAAATAGCTTTTACACATACGGTCACCTTCACCAGCTATTGGCGCCAGCTGTGAAGTATCTAGCCATGAAAAAGCAAATTCTCAAACTTTGCCGTTCGGATTCGGCGTTAAACTGTAGGTCACTTTCTCTTGTGCGACAAATTTAAAAGCACACACCCCAAGAGATTGAGAGATACTTGGCTTGGCCCCATTGGAGGAGCTGTATAGCCAATTTTACATATTTAAAGTGCCCAGATCGCAAAGGAAAAAAGGAAAAACGTCAACTGTTATTTGCAAGCACTGATTTATAGCAGTTTTGTCAAACAAAACGATATGCTACAAGTCATTGTTTTTTTTGTCGGACATTTATTGGAATCAATGTGCAGTTTAGTGTGGTTAATGTCTCACACTTCAGCGATCGAGTTGGCTTTAATGATTCAGCTGTATAAATGTGGAATAAAAATTCATTCAAATTTCGGCAAAACTGTTTCTGTGTCCTGAATCTAGTCTTGGACTTGATACACTTATACCGAATATTTTCTAATCTTTAAATAGTCTTCTTTTTGGTATTGGATTCAGAGCGTGTTGAAATATAGGTTTCATTTCTTCAATCGTTTTCAACGTAGCATTTTTTTGGAGATTAGGAAACAGCCAGAATTCGAATATGATGTTTCCGTTTTAAGAACATCTACTAAGCTATGTTTATACCTTCACTGCCTTCAGCTGAAAGCAAGCAGCTATGATAAAACTTCTTAAAAAACTTGTCGTAGATGTCCCAAATTTATGCTAAGCACCTTAATTACTTATGTACAATACGAAGCTCAAGCAACTGTTGCATTACGCTGTAGTTAGGAGAAAATTCAATAATAAGGAGCACTACATAAAGGCCACAGCAGCTATTGTAACCCCAAATGCAGTGGTTTCAAATATATGAATCCCAATATAAACAACCACAACAAAAAATACCATTCCCCCTTCCCGCACACATAAGTTCGAAAACTTCTTCGTGAAATAATTAACCAAACAAACAAATTATGGACTCTCTTGATTGCTTAATTGGCCTATGCCTTTGTTACATTTCGTATATCTTATTGATCTCTCAATATCTATCGTATCAATTGTACTTTTGATTGTTATTGTAAAATATTTTTGCAACTCCCTAATAGTTATTAATATACAACATACAAAATGAAATACTCAAACCAAATGAATTATTAAAGGCAAAAACCCAAGGGGTGTGGTCCCCAACTCTACCTACGATTGTTCTCTCTGCGAAATGTGAAATGCGCTAAACAAAAAAAAAACAAAAAACAAATCAATATGAATACAACAACTTAAATTAAACATAAACGATCAATAAAAATATTCTTGAAATTGCATTTTAAAACATTCTTGACACATTTTTAATTTTGGGTGTTATTTGATTTTCTGGGGAAGTCCCGGAATTAGTTTCTTTCAAACGTTAAGGAAATAAACAATGAATATTTCTCAACATCTTCTCAAATTCCATAAAGCAATGCAGTCAGCAGACATAACATTTGTATAAACTCATAAATGGATTCCGGCCAATCGAACTGAGCACGTTTGTATACATTTGAAATTGGAATTTTGTCAAGACGAAGGGACTGGAGCAGTGTTTATGTATTTTGTGTTAATGTGGGTCTGTTGATAAGTCACAACTTAGTAGATGAGAATCGACACAAAAAACCAAAAGTTGGCAAATTTCCTAAAACCCGCAGCAAGTGACCATCCTATTTAACGTTCGTTACAAGAACATAACAATTGAATTTTTTAAATCAATACTTGCTGCTTTTTCAGATCAATTAATAATAAACCCACCACCTTAAAGTTTTGAAATAAAAAATGAATTATGCAAAACTACGAACTCGGAATCCTTGGACTGAACACGATTGTAATGTCATCTCAACGCGTTGCGCCATCAGCCACCCACAGACTCACAGGTCTAAGATAACTCTACCATCTGCATCGCAATTCCATGCGTGGTCCTTATAAAAGTGGCAACTAAGATTTGCGCAGTTTGCGTTTTGAATTTGACACATTTTATTCAAAATGTCTTACATTTTGACTTTACTCTGAAATCAAAAGCAGGAATCGTTGATTTTAACACATTGAACGTAAAAGTGTTGAATTAAATTGACTTACATTTTGTTTTCAAATTCAGCAAGGAAAATTTATAATTCCAGTTTTAAGTCAATGACGGAAAAAGAAAAAAGTCAAAGTCCTCAAAATGGGCATTCGTTTTCAGTTATACAGAGTTGAAAACATTTTGGGCTTATGTTCACTGTACGGGTTGTGAGATCGGTAAATTACGCATAGGTTGAGCTTATTTAAAAGCAAATTAGTTCTCAAATTTAAAGAATAAATTGGGTTCCACTTCAAATCCTATAACCACATGACCTTAAAAAGATTATTTATTCTGAGAAAACTTCTACAAATCGAAAAATGTTTTATTTTAAAAATCCTTCTTATATGGCACTTTTGTTTTTTATAGATGCAACGATAAGTACTCTGCCGCAAAGGGCTTATAAATCTAGAAAATAAGAGCTGATAGAGCTAACATTATTTTATCATAATTTCATATCGACAGGGCTACATCTCACAAAGTTGGTCATTTTGATGTCTGTATTGCGTAAAACGCATATATGGGTCGGGTGACTAGCTCCTCTTCAAGCAGCTGAATGTTTTATTAAGACGTTGGTTTTTCCTATTTATACATTTATGGTTCTACCCCCCAAACATCACACTGACACTTGGAGCTCTAGTTTATTGATACTGATATTGATGTGTCCCTATTTGAGGGTTTTTAGGTTCTAGTTTATTTTTATGCTCCTCGTACTTGAGTCTCAAGGACAGGTAGGAACAGTCTTTAAATGCTCTGTTCATACATATTTGAACATATTGCCGAAGGCTAACAAATTGTATTTTTACATATTTTACTCTTCGAATGCGTGTTTATTTCCATACAGTTTTTTTTATTTTTAGCTCAGATGTTAACATTTCGAGTTAATATTATTTGGATTGAATATTAAGTGATTTAATATACAATAAAAATGTTTAAAAGCCAATGGGAATAATGCCATGTTTATTTTAAACTGTTATGAAAAGTAATTTGGTTTTTTTTTGTCATATGCTTAAAAAGAGTTTTGATGCTAACGCTCTACTGGTCTAAACGTCGCTCAATACATAACGAAGTTATGGGGTTTCAAGTCTTTTTTACCCCTTTATTTGTCCTAACTTCGGTATTTATTGATCGATTACAAATGTCCTATTTCAGACCAGAAGCGTAGTCTTTATTTTTTGCAACCATTTTCGAAAAGGTGGTTTCGAGATAACAGCGTTTGAAGTTTCGACAACTGATTTCGATAAAATAAAAAATATTTATAATTATAATTAATTTCAAATATGTACTTGATGCATGTGGATGATAGCTTTAAACCGAAAAAAATTATCAAAACCTTTTGAATAGTTCTCGAGAAATTTGGGTTAAAGTGCGTCAAGACGTAGTAAAAAAATCTAAAAAAAATTTCCCTTTTTGGAAAATTTCGAACATTTTATAACTGATTTAAAAAAAAATCATCAAAATTTTAATTATTCTTACCAGCAAAATTATATTTTTTGACTAAAAGAGTTGTGTTCTCTCTCTTGGCCCAATAACTTATCAGACTACCCACGTACTCCTTGTTCATATCCCAGTCAGCAATTTAGCAAGCAGTGTGCAAATAAGATTACTTTTGCAAGCATTGTCGTATGGCAGCCTACGACATTTACAAAACACTTGCTATTGTAAGTGATTTGCGAATGTCGTTTCGGCGACCTAGAGATTTCGTGCTCACTCTGTCTCACTCTCTCTCGCTCTTTTGGCACTCTCTCTAGGGTTGCCGAATATTTTTAAAATATCGTATCGATGATATTCTCTGATTTGAAAAAATATCAAATGATATTAAATATATTACTTTTAAAACATCGATATATCGATATAATTGATATTTTAATTTTTTTCCTGTTTTCACCAAAAAGAGGAAATACTCTGCCCCAAAATAAAAGATGTAGTCTATATTAAGCAAACATAACAATATTTTCCAAGAGATGCGAGTTTTCTATGTATTATACATATTAAATACTTTTAGTTCCAATATTTGGGCTAAATTTTACATGTTTTTTTAAATTTCGTGGAAAGAAATCGGGAAGAGATTTTGTAATTCTGTTTTTATACCCTTGGAGAGGGTATATTAAAATTGTCCGGATGTTTGTAACGCAGAGAAAGAAGCATCTCCGACCACATAAAGTATATATATTCTTGATCAGCATGACGAGATGAGTTGATATAGCCATGTCCGTCTGTCCGTCCGTCTCTCCGTCCGTCTGTCCGTCCGTCTATTTCTATGCTATCTCCTCCGTCAGTTTTAAAGCTATAGTAACCAAACTTTGCACGAAGTCCTTTGGTACAAATACGCTGCACATTTTTTGGAACCGGCCGGATCGGATGACTATAGCATATAGCTGCCATAGGAAAGATCGGTTGAAAAACTAGTTTTTGTGAGAAAAACTTTTTTGTTTTCAATGGTATCGCTCCCAACGCTCGTATTTATAAGTTTTTAATGATTTCACATAATTTCAATAAGCCTTGTTGAAATCGGACAACTATATAGTATAGCTGCCATACAAAAGTTAGGTCTGAAAAATAGTCCTAGTGAGAAAAACTTTTTTGTTTTCAATGTTATCGCTCCCAACGCTCGTATTTATAAGTTTTTAATGATTTCACATAATTTCAATAAGCCTTGTTGAAATCGGACAACTATATAGTATAGCTGCCATACAAAAGTTAGGTCTGAAAAATAGTCCGAGTGAGAAAAACTTTTTTGTTGTCAATGTTATCGCTCCCAACGCTCGTATTTATAAGTTTTAAATGATTTTACATAATTTCAACAAGATTTGTCGAGATTGGACCACTATATAGTATAGCTGCCATACAAACTGTCAGACATATATCAAGCTCCAAGGGTATATAAACTTCGGTCGAGCCGAAGTTAGCTTCCCTCTATTTTTTGTATTTGATTGTACAATTCATTATAATAAAACAAAAAATTAAAAATTTGTGAATGCGAGGGCTGTTCAAAAAGTTCGCGGGATCCAAAGTAGGCTCTTCCAAAAAAGATGTGTCGATGGTACCCACGTTTCCGGGAGTTACAATTATCAGAAAGCAAAACGGAAGATGGGAAGTTTGTTAGTATGAATGCCATTATCGTCCGTAGCAGAATTGTGAAATTAAAATTGAATTTAAAAGAAGTGCGACCTTTTAAAAACGGAAAATCGATTTTTCACCATTTTTTTTACAAAAAAAAGGAAAAACTTTTTCTCAAAGATTGAGGTAGGGACGATAGCCACGTTAATTCTGCGTCCATAAAGCCCTATGGCTATAAATGTGGGCACCAGTCCGAAAAACTTGGTTTCGAGATAAAATGAGTTTAAAGTAATTTGAAAATTGCTTGTTTTGCCGAAGTCATTCCTCGACAAAAAAAAGTTATATAATCTAAGGTATTTCGCATTTTTAAAAATCCATTTTGGATAATATTGAATATCTATGGCGCATTTTATAGCAGAAGCAAGTCGCTCCGAAGGCACTGGAGTAATAAGATACCTTACGGTTAGTCTGGATAGTCCCGTCATGGCCGCCTTATGCGAATTCCAGAATATTAAGGGATTTCCCATGATGTTTGTGGCAACCTAAAGTATAACTTCAGCACGCTACTTTGCGACTCTTGGGCTTGCATAAAGTCAACACACGGGACATTTGGTCGGGCAAACGCTTGCTTTAAATACTTTTCCCCACAAATTACACTTGGCTGTGCCTTTTTTAATGTCGCTCTCATTTGCTATTATTAAATTTGAATCCATTTTCTGTCTCTTAAATGCGCTTGCGCTCGCTACCCAGATCAAAAGAGTGACCAACGCACAAATATAATAAAATATCCCGAAAAAAAATCGATATTCGATATTTGGTCAAAAAAAAATCACGATATAAATATATCAGTTTTAAAAAATATTATTGATATATTGATATTTTGATATATTTTCGACAACCCTAACTCTCTCTTGGCGCTCTCTCTCGCTTCTGATCTCTTAGTGCTAGGCAAGCGCAGCCGGCAAGGCAAGCAAAAAAAAATTAACCTCGAGTAAAGGCAAGAAAAAAAAATGTGTGTTGTCTTTCTTGAAGAGCGAACAAGTGAAAATTTTTCTTTAAAAAAGTAAGTGCCCGTTTAAATTTATTTAATGTCAGCAGCAATAATATTAGGAAAAATTAAGAAAGCAGTTTACATACGACTGTCAACATCAAGCTCAAAGAAATTTGCTGCGAACAAAACAAGACATTCGTCGTTTAAAGTCAACTATTTACATTTCTTTTTAAATTCTATTGCAGAGATATTCACTCTGATATTAAGAAAGAAAGATTACTTTGTATTTCCTTTTTAAGCAGGGAAAACGCTAATTTAATTTAATTTTAATTTTTCAATAATAAAAATAACCAACCAAAACACTCACAAAATAAATGTTTAAGACGCTTTTTTTCACTTACAATACGTGTTTTGTAACCGTATTTACAAAGCTTGTGGAAAGCGTATAAAAATTTTACAAATTATAAAACATGTGCGTTTCGATTATAAAACGCTTACTTTGCTGCGTTTTTAAATGTCACAGCAGCGTTTTATAAGAGTTTTGCGTGTATTTTCATATGAAATTGTTTGCTGGGATACCAAATTCATACATCCATACATACACGGGTCTCTGTCTTATAGGAACAGTCAGTAAATGGCTATACTGACTCGGCTGCTGATCGAACATATATATATTCGTACAATGTTGCAAGAGAACAAAAATTTGTTAAATTAATTATTGCAAGTTGGAGCAAACAGCATCAAACAAAACAAAGTCTCACACACAGCTTGCAGAAATAGAGATGAGAGCTGAGTCAGTGAAAACGGCGCAACACACACAGTGATGTTTGTATGTGTGTGTATGCTCTCTCTCGCTTTCTTGCCGGCTACGTCGACTCTTCATTTTCATTACTCTTCGAAAGTTCGAGAAGTGTGGTACGCATCCGCTAAGCAGAAAGGAAGATATTTTAATGGCAATCAATCTGGAAGCCAGTTTAAATTCAGTCAATGCCCAGTTTATTAATATTGACCAGGACCGTGAGGCTTATACCGCTCACTATGAAAAGCTGCGAAACAATTTATATTCCATCTGGAAAAAGGAGGAAAAGATTTTGGGAAAACTATTGAATGGACACACCTTGGGCGGTAAGTGGGAGGTGGGAGGAGGAGAGATTCTGCAGCAAGTGAAGCAGCTTCCTGTTCTGAGGCTACGTGGCTTTAATCAGACCGGGTGGTAGCCAGTGCGGGTGTTAATTTTGTTTTAATCCAGTTGCAGTTTACTTGTCAACAATTTATGCTTTTGCCAGGTCAAAAATATATACAGAAGATTTGCGAATTAATTAACAATGTTGCTTCGCTTTGATTCAGGGTGGACCTTTCACCACAAAAAGTCAATACATTGTTTCTTATCTGAAGTCAAGGAAGTGACATATCAAGTGATGATTAGTTTGATATTAACATGACGTTTACTTAGTAGATTGAATGCACAATTAAACTTGTGGCAAAATTAAAAGTTTATTTGTAATATTATTGGTAACTGAAAAAGTGACTTGTCTGAAACAAGAAAACATTTGTTCACATTAAGTTATCACTTAAACTTTAAAATAAACTCTATTCATTTCACTTAAGAAGCCTTTATCTATGCAGTGAATCATTCAAGTTCTACTTTTAAGTCGACTATAAGTAAACGCGGTACCCATCGTTGGTAGGAAAATTTAATGGCATGTTTATTATAAGCTAGGTACTCAGACGCTCGAAAGCTCAGAAAATCTCCTCTTGAAAATTGTCAGAGCGAGTACTGAGACACCAACAATTCGCTTCGACAATAAACATGGACCTGCCAACTCGTTTACTCGAAAACTGCTGATAAATTGTCGAGGGGGTCTGGAAATTAAGAAACTTGTTTTTGGTAATTGTCAAATTTAAAGTGAAGAAGACTAAAAAACGAAACTAGAATTATTTGGTGAGCTGCGACGTGGACAAACAAGTGGAGCTGATCAAAGTGGGCGGGTCGCAACATTTATGGAATCTGGCCAATAAAAAGCATTTGGATATCGGTAGATGCACTACTCTCTCGTTGATATGGTGTTGGTGTCCTAACTGCCCAGTATGTGCGCACCACCCAAGCCTTATTGTATTTCATAGCAGTATTTCCTCCCACCGCACTGTGGGCCAGAAATCTCATTTTTTGGCCAAAACTCTGGCATTTCTACACCAGGCTAGCTAGAAAGCTGCGATTTTCGGCAAAATGATCTTAAAAGATTGAACTTAAGTCACATAATTTAAAAAGCAACAAAAAAAATTTATATGATATTCATAATCCAAACCAAAGTCGGAAAATATTTCAACTTTTTCGTTAAATAATTATAGAAAAAAAAATTGTAATTGGATTTGACCCAATTCTTGCATAGAAGTATATATAAGTACCACATAACTAAAAAAATTAATGTGTCTTGATATCTTTAATGATTTGTGAGATATTGACCGATGAAGTTTTTGACTTTGACTGCCCACCCTGTCGAGGATTTTCAGTCAATATGACTACTGTAACCGTTTTTTCTATCTATTTTACCTCCTCTTTAAATTCAATACCTAAAACAACTAAATTAAAATAAAAATTTAATTAATTAAAAATCTAATTTATTTAATATATTACACTTTACCTTGAGTACGTCTAAGAGTATGCTACACATTTTGACACATTCAAATTGGCTCCGTTTATGAGTGTTTTATTACAGAATTCATCTGTTATATTCCGAAGTTGAAAAAAAAAGCATACATCTAGGGTGGTTGTATAACAAAACAAGATTGATTTCAAATAGGAATATAATTTTAAATGCAATTTTATAAAAATTCAAAGCAAAACCGCGCAAAAGCGCATACCTACAGCTATAGTGCAATATTCAAAGAAAATATTTTGCCACGTTGCAAGAGAATCGCGAAGGGTACTAAGGGGTACTCTCAACTGAAAGTGGCCAAAAGTAAAAAACCCAATATATTTAGGATTTTTTCCAGTTATTATGTTAACGATTACGAATGAAATCTTCTGTACATTTTTAATTGATATCTGGTCCGTAGTCGAAAATAAAAAATCAAACTGCTTCAGCTGTTGCATTCCATTTTTCCAATAATAATTAATTATTTTTTGCATCGATTTTAAGAAAAATTAACTTTGAACGGCTGTCTCGCAAAAACCATTTCGAGAAAAGGTTCCAAATTTTGCCATAAAATAGCTATATCTATTTAAAATCATTGCCGATCTTCGTTTTGTTCAATTTGGGACTTTTGGCCAAAATCTCGGGCTGCTGGCCCAGTGTGCACCGCTCACGTTGCTAACAACTAATACGCCTGGCGAGTATGATCCTCCAGTCCATGGAGCTGGCTGTCTTTGTGGTCAAGTTCTGCTCCCGCAGGCCACAGTAAAGCTCACTGCTTATTCCTCCAGTCCTACAAAAAATGCATCCATGAGAGTGACCAGGTCATTGCCTCCAACTTCTAACAGCTGACTTTTTTTACTTTGTTGCCTGGTCACACTACATTGTCGATGCAGGAAATTATCATTCAATTTCCCTTCATACAAAATTTCGAACCTCTGAGAATCTAGCTTTATACACAAAAAATTATCATGATAAATGCCATTAAAAGTATGCTAACTATATTTCTTTAATTAGACTTTTTTTTAGTATATTGAAGGGTTGGTGGTGATTCTAGATGATTTTCGTGTGCTGAACACGAATTTGTTAAATGGTCCATCTCGTCGAGATTCTAAGTAATTTAAACGCCTTTTTTGAATCTTTTTATACGCGTTTCGTGAGGATTCTAAACATTTATTTTGACTCTTTTAAATATTATCGAAAAATACTAATCTACAATTTCTAAAAATATATTCGTGTTTAGCACACGAAAATCATCCAGAATTATTACCAACCCTTCAATATACTGAACCTTGTTGCCTAGCATAAGACACTGCCAAAACAAAAAACTACACATAAAATAAACGAACAAAATTTTTTTGCACCAAAGCTTTCTAGTGCTCTCTTTGTTGACAGCCCACACACAGGTCTCAATTAGAAACCGTAAAAGTACTAGATCCGTATTTTCTGTGTTTTTATCGAAAGCTCCCCAAATAATGAGGTATCGCACATTGTCGATATACAAATATGCGTAGTCGGGAGAAATTTGATTTTTTTATTGACTGTGAAACTTTTGGTATTTTTGTTTTGACAGTTTCTATGTTGAAGCTTTAAATAAAAAAAATTTGTATTTTTCTGAATAATTTTTTTAGTTCCGTACGCAGAACGACAGAAAATTCCTTTCGTCATATTATTAAAAACACCTTGGATTTGCTTTGATGCTCATGTGCTGTTAGAAAGGGTTTATATTCATGTGCAATACTTTGACGAAAGGAATTTTCTGTCTTTCCGTGTACTACATTTAATTTATAAACAAAGCGTAATTTGAGGAGCATTTATCAAATTATTTCGATTGTGTATAACAGGTTAAATGATACTTTCTATTGGCTATAAATATTTATTACCAGGGTATACTTGTAGCATTTTGGTTGAAGTTAGCCTGACAAATACATCGGTTATCTTTCGCGTCATTTAGTTTATTGGAGGTAGTAAATAACTTTTGTAAAAACAAACAATTTATTATCTCATTCTCTTCTAGGTAGTTACGGTGACAATTTAAAAGTGACAAGTCCAAATGAATTTGATTTGGTAATCCATTTGAAATTTCCAGAAAATGATCATATCATTGTAAAGCCTGATCCCAGAAAACCAGGTGACTACTTTTAAAGACATATCCCAACAGATCTTATTCTTTCCAATACTTCCACTTAGGCAATGTAACCCTGGACATGACCCTAGTTATGGCACGCCTCCAACCCCAGAAGCAGAATCAGGATATTTATCTACAAATACAGAAAATAGTCAATGCCAAGAACTTACTTTTGGAGGATAAGCTGCAGAGTTGGTTACACAGTTTGGTCAAAACGGCACTCAATAAAATGGACAATCAAATTGAAGTCGATGGGAAAATATCAAAATTGGTTTATAAGAAATCGGGACCAGCCCATACCATCTTTGTGTCGGAACCATACGAGTATTCTGTGGATTTTGTGCCAGCTATCAGGTTGAATGCAGATCAAAACATTTTAAAGGGAGAGCAAAAAGAATACTTTAAAGGGATCAAATATTGGGATGCTGTACCCAAACCTATAAAGGGAGTGCAGACAGGGAATATATCGTTCAGAGCTTCGTACTATGAAGCTGAGCATAAGTTGCTCGAGAATAAGCAGAACCTAAAGAATGCCATACGATTTATGAAGAAATTTCGGGACACCAAACAGAATTTGGGAAACTTGAAAAGTTACTACATTAAAACGCTATTCCTGTGGCAACTCACGATTAAACCTTCCCAGTATTGGTACAAGTCTGTACCGGAAATACTAATCGATGTAATGCATTGAAGTTATGGCTTAGATCAAATAAGTATGAGCTTTATTTCAGATGTTCAGTGAATTGGGCAAATGTTTGGAAACGAACAAACGGAATGGCAAACTTTTATTCTTTTGGGACATCAATCTGGACATGTTTGCCGAACTTACACCCAATCAACGCAAGGATATGTACAATTGTGTGGTGGGCAGTGAATATATACTTAAGCGTGGAGCAGGGAATTTAACGGATGATATCCAGATGAATGTAACCTCATCGTTTAGTAAGTAAAGGGGTGAGAGGGCAATTGATTAATAACGGATTGAATCTAATAACCTATTTATCTCTCTTCACACTGTGATATAATGATCGGGTCACCACTTTAGTTAGTGGATTAAGGGCCAATTTCTTATGTTATAAATAGCTGCTATGTGCCACATAAAATTACAATTTGCTCTGTAATATGTTAGTTTATGTAAGAGAGATGAAATTGGTCCTCAGTAAGTGTAACTAACTTTATTTCATAAACCTTAAAAGCAAATGGCCGCACTAATCATTGTTATAACACGTTTCCATCGCTATGAGAATAAAGTGGTGACCCCGACGTGATATCAAAGGGCGCGCTACAAGTGTGAAAGAGAGATAAATAGGCGAGTAGAGTCTGTACTAATCCTAAGGCCAAACTTTAAATGAAAAATTTGAAAAACATCTTGTATCTATTTACAGGTAACCGCCAGGAACGAGGACTTCAGAATAATTCCACAAACAAAAAGGAAGATCAGACCAATTCAAGTTTAAAACCTCAGGGCTTGGAAAAAGTAGAGAAAAGTCTACGTACTTTGGTTTTAGATAGTTTGGGAGACTTACTTCAAACCAAGTCGATCTCTTCAGAAATTGAAACGCCATCAATTTCCCAGAAGAAGACAGTTCTAAGCGAAGCAACTCCAAAACAACAATCGAAACCAACTGGAAAAACAGATGAAAACGATGGGAAACCCAAGACACAGCTGACCGAATCGAAATCCAAAGTAAAATCGGGATCAATTGAAGAATCTGCTAAAAATGGAGCAAAGCCCAAGCAAGTCCCAGTTCAAAACGGACCGAAGCCTCACCCAGAACTTCAGGCCAAAACCAAGTCCAATGTTAAGTCTACACAGCTGACCACAGATCCTTCCAAAGTTCAACCTAAGACCAAAGCTCCTTGCAAAAGTCCAAATCAACTTCAAAGCGAACCAAAGCCTAAGGCAAAGTCACGCCCAGAACTTCAGACCGAAACCAAGTCCCAGGTTAACCCAATCGATAAACCCACTGAAATAACAGGGAAAACCAAGACACAGCTAACCACAGCTACTGCCAAAGCCGAAATTCAAGGGAAACCCAATGTCTAACGTAAGCACTCTACCAAACCCATCCGAAAACGGAGGGAAACCCAATACTGGTTCCAAAACACCACAAAATGAATAGAAGCCCAGGGCTAATCGGAACTCAGAGCCTAGGCCCAAACAAAACCAAAGCCCAAATGATTCCAGGTGAGTTTCAAGACTTTTATTAACAGCAAATTTAAAAAGAAAATCGTTGTACTTAATCCTATAAAAAATCCTTACTTCTCATGAAAGCACCTGTCCTGATGTCCTGTCTTCATAATTCTCTTGGTTAAGTCGCTTACAAGCCGCCACCCGAGCGATCCACACTGATCTTTGTCTTCAAATTCGCCGCCTCGTGTTTTTGCTCCTCCATCTCGGCCATGCGTGCAAATCGGGAGTAGGCCACATCTCCCGTCTTGATGGCCGACATCATCTGTAATACATTTTGGAAATAAATTCCATATTGTTCTGGAAATAAATATGTGATCACATTACCTGTAGGTACTCATCGAGTTCCACCTGGCCGTTCATGTTTGTATCAATCTCTTTGAGAATTTCATGCAATTGCTCGCCCGAGACATCCGCATCACCGAAGCTCTTGAGCGCCCTGCGTATATCATTGATGGATACATAGCCCTTCTTGTCCTTGTCGATAATCTGGAAGCGTTTGATATAGGTCTGGATTTCCTCCTTGGACAGTTTGATGGGTATTTTCTCCTTGGAGGTGCGGTTGACAGCATGACCCATTTCGTTGGCCAAGAACTCGGTGGCTTGTTTAATTTGACGCTCTTTCTCGTCCTTGGACCACTGCAACTCCTCGCCCATGATGTCCACAATTACCGGCAAAGCCTCCTGGGCCGCTTGCACATTAAGAAAGGCGAGTCGCAGTCGGCGGGAAATCATATCGACGGCCGTGCAGGCGTACTCCCGCACGCCATAACGAATCTCCGCATCGATGTAGGGGAACTCGGGGTGGATGCGATTGCCAATGATGGGCCAGCGCTTTCCGGTTAGCGAGGCCATTTTGGAAACAGCAAAGGCGCGATCTCCGTAGGATTTGGCCAAATGCTGGGCTACCTCGCACTCCAGGCCAAAGTCCTGCACCAGACGTATATACATGGTCGGTGTCCAGCCCTGACCACCCTCAATTTTCAAAAACGAGGTCACAGCATCCTCGCGCTCCGGCTTCAATTTGCAGGCTAAGAGCAGGGGGAAGATTTTCCTTTGAGTAAACACAGCTTCAGGTGTGGCGCAGGAACTTACCCTTAATGGCTGCATCAATGGTATGCTCGGCCATGGCTCTGTAGGTGGTCCACTTGCCGCCAGCAATGGTGATGAGATTGGAGGGACTCACATGCACTATGTGATTGCGGGCCAGAGACTGGGTGTCGTCCTTGTTGGGGTCCGAGACCAGGGGACGTATACCGCTCCAAGCGGACAGAACATCGCCACGTCGCACCTCAACATCGGCATTCAAGTAGTTCTTGATCTCGTTGAGAATGAACTGAATCTCATCCTCGGTGGGCGTTGGATTGTGGGTGATTTCGCAGGGCAGATCGGTGGTGCCGGCAATGGTTTGCCTTTGCCAGGGTAGGAAGAAGATGACTCGTCCGTCGGACGTCGAAGGATCCAGCAGACCCATCTGATCGGGACTGTAGTAGCCCGGCAGCACAATGTGAACACCCGAGCTGGGACAGCAGATGCTCTTCACCGTGGGATTATCCATTTTGCGTATAGAATCCGTGAAAGGGCCGGCGGCGTTGACAATGCACTTGGCCTTCACGGTGAACTCCTTGCCCGAAATGTGATCCTTGACCTTGGCCCCGCACAGAACCTGTTTGCCCGTGCCGTCGTCCTTCTTGAGCAACTCCTTGACCTCCACATGATTGCAGACCGTGGCGCCATGACGGGCCGCCGTCAAGGCCACCGCCAGACACATGCGTGCATCATCCTGTTGGCCATCATAGTAGACGATGGCTCCACACAGCTTGTCCTTTTTCAGCATGGGAAACAGCTCGAGGGCATCCTTCTTGGATAGATAATACGAGCTCTTCACATTCCGATCACCGGCCACCAGATCGTAGGCCTTGATGCCCACCCAGTAATAGGGTACCTGCCACCATCTGCGGCACAAAAACGAAAGATTAGGAGTGATTCTGGAAAGGATTGCTAGCGTGTTATTTACGTGTAAACGGGCAGCATGATGGGCAGCGGATGGGTCAAATGGGGAGCCGATTCTAGCATGGTGGCACGCTCCTGCAAAGCCTCCTTCACCATTCTATACTGCTCAAGATCTAACTGTGGCCAATGACAAATGACATAGATTAGCATGCTACTTGTTGGAAAGGATGCAATGGACTTGAAATTATAACTTGGGAATACTTACTCCCAGAATGGCCTTCTGCAGATAACGCACACCGCCATGAATGAGCTTGGTGGAACGCGAGGATGTGCCACTGGCGAAGTCATCCAACTCTACCAGGGCGGTCTTCAGACCTAAAACAAACAACAACAACCATTAAAATTGATAAACAAGAGGGAAATAAGAAGAGACTCACCTCTGGTCACCGAGTCCAAGGCACAACCTGCACCTGTTGCGCCACCACCAATGATTAACACATCAAACTCCTCGCCACTCATCAAAGATTTGATTTGGTCTGAACGTGGGGGAAGAGTACGCTTGCGTTTTGGTGGACGCTGAACGGCATTGTTGACCTGAAGTTGACGCAGTGTGAAGAGAGTATTTGAAGAAGATTGGGAGCACCCCAGAAGTACCTACCACATGTGGTGAATTCCACCGATCTATGGTCCAAGAAGCCAGCACAGAACCCACACAGGCACTGGCGGCTGTGACGCCAAATTTAAACATACGCGATGACATCTTTTAGCTGAAAAAGTAAATCAAAGATTAGAAACTTAGCCATCAACCCAGAACCCATATTTGGAATATTTCAAAAACCTCTTTTACATAACCCAATATCTGTGGTACCGATTCATTGTACCGCTAAAATTTCGGTTTTGATTTTAGCTCTCGTTTTTTAAAGCCCTGTCCCATAATACAATAATTTCAAGGTAGCGCAAAAATATATCGACTGATTGGCCTTGATTTTTAGACGCACCAGAAAAATCTTCGCCAAAAGTGCAATTGCCTCGATTCAAATTTAGTTGAAGCCACAAATTCCATTAGAACCGGCGCTAGCCCATATATGCAGACGGCGCAACAAGTACAGTGTGCGCGACAGGAGATAGTTGATAATGGTTTGTTTTTGTTTTGCTATTGTTGTGGGACTGATTTGCCAAACTAACGAGATTTCTAACTGGTTCGCTCAGACCGCTTTGTCCTGAAATCTCTTACCAGCAAGGAATAAAACCGAATCGTATTTTGCTTCCGGTTCTGGTATGTACGGAAACTTATGTTTTGGTAAAAGGTTCTGTTTTGGTTATAATATTCTTTCCGAACCGGCACCTAGATTTTTATTTCGGTATACCGGTACGTAAACCGGTACCGTTAAAATATACAGAAAGATCGGTCACTGGTTTTGCGTCCATTCAATTTTTTAGCGATGACATAATAATTACACTCCAAATAACAAACGCCCTTCTCAAAGGCAAATGTGGGAACTTTTTCGAGTTTTCATCTTCTTTATTTTGGGAACGTTCTCCGGAAAATTATGATGTTTGATCCCATTATACTTTGTTTGGGGAAAATACTGAATTGTTTAAATTTTTCTGTTTCCTTATTAAAAAAACATGTATGAATCCACTTAGACTCCACTTTCAACCGGTCCTGAACCGAACCTAAAATTATCACAATATTTTGATCGTTGAAAAATAATTATACAGTGCTGAAACGGAGCATATTATCATTTCAAAATTGAATCCAAACTGCTTACTACGGTTTCGAGAGGGAAAAAAAGTTAAAGTGTTAAATGGTGAATAAAATTCGTTTCTTGATTTACATAGAAGGTGCGACCACAGTAGAGAGTGAATGATTACTATAATTAATGTGGTCCATTCCGGTATTGATAATCATTTGTAATAACTTCGTTAGCTGGAATCTTCCATACCGAAAAATGTGCTTCATTTTGTATTAATTAATATCTGAACGATACCAGAATTCATGAACAAAGCTTGATACCAAAACGGTTTGAGAAGGGAACCTAGCACTTTCCCAGGGGTTTGAACCTCCGGACCGAACCTTCTTCAGAATTTCAGAGGTTTCAGAGCTGCTTTCCTCTTTAAGTTTGAAGTTTGAAAAGAAATGGTTAACACAAGTTCTTTTTTGTTCAAAGGTGTTCATGACATTGTAATGAGACTCTACGAATACAGGATGCAACATTTTCAAAGAAACTGGATTCGCGTTTTTCTATATCACAGTACAAAAAATTTAATTAGATAGACTCCTTTTTTGAAAGCATACGATTTGACCAAATTACGTCAATGTCCCCGAAAACTAAGGGCCAGCTTTGCAGTCTAGTTGTTGCTCACGATTAGCATCTTTTCGGTCATTTATGTTCCAAGAATATCGGTTCTCGGATACCGGTATACAAGAAATTTCAAATATCGGTTCCGGTTCTTAGTTTTTATCGGTTCTTTTGGGTACTTTCGTTAAAGTTGTGTATAAAGTTGTGTACAAAACTACTTTTCTTCTTCAAAAATTTAGGGAGCAACACCTTTAGGCTGTATAATCGAGAGTGTCCCAGAAATCCTTAGAGGCTTTGTTATAAACTCTTCGCGATTTGAAACAGACTGTTCAAAGCCTTTTCTACACTCTAGTAACCGAACTTTTTTTGGTCAGTTCACACATAAAGACAAAGTTTAGGTTAATATGGTCAATTTGAAAAATTTATTTAAGCTTTTGTTTTCGATGAAAGGGAGTTTTAAAACGCAATTTTCAAGAAAATCAATCTTCTTCAAAGTCGGTAAGTTTTGTGTGCTTTGTGATTTCTTCACATCAGAAAATTTCTTCCAGTTTGTAAAATTTTTGATATACCGCTCATTATTTTCACCACATTACTTTTCAGTGAGCAATATTTATCTAAATATGTACTTTCGGTCCTCAAAACAGGGAGGAACGCAGGAAAATTTAAGACTAGATCGAAAGTGAGTTTTAAATTTTTTTCAATAAAGTTTTCAAGTTTAAATTAAACCAGATTTCTACTTTCTTTGTTTCTGGTCGTTTAAATTGACGGACCTAGGATGTACCAAAAATATAACAAAATCTACAGCCACATTTAGACTAAACTTTATTTCTCTGAGTGTTTAAAATTAAACAATTAGCAATTAATTCAATTCAAATTTAATCACCTGAACTCTCGCGTCTCGCCAAAAAGCTAAGCCAAAAGCTTTTGGCAAACTTTTTGGCTCTGCCGGTAGTGGCTCTCCCGCTTTTAATCTCTCACTGGAAAGGTCTCTGTTCCATTCCGAATGTGTGACGAATGTTAAGTATGTTAAATCAATACTTTGTCCTAGCTTTAATACCAGTCTGTGGCTGGGCAGTGCGCAGCTGTTCCACAAAGTCCCAAAGACTACACCAAGTGCTTAAAGTATACGCACCGCAGCCAAATTCCCTGGCTCCAAAAAATATGCTGACAAGTACATACACACAAATAAGTATGTACGCACTCTGCTTATGTTTACCTTGACTCGTCCAGTCCAAAAACAAATACTGAATCAAATATTTCACAGACCGAAACAACTATAAATTGCCTTGCGATTCTTTGGCAAGCGTTATGGCGAACGATTACATCAGAGTTTGAGTCACTTTTTTTGTATTTGCCGCACCAAGCGTCCGCAGCGTACTAGGGCGTTTGGGGTATTAAGCTTACTTGTTGTGGTTGTGATGATGATGATGCTGGAACCCAGTAGTATTCGTAGTGGAACTGGAAACGAAACCTTTTACTGTTGACCTCCCTCCGTTCGTGCTTGATGCTCTGGCTCTGATGGTCGCCGTCGCTCTGTTCGGTATGCTGGGTGTAATGTGCATGTGCAGCTTTTTTAGCTAGAACTTGCAACTTGCATGTAAACAGCTGTTCTGTTGAGCAAACACCTGCCGCCGCTTCCTTCACCTCAACTGAGTGCCTGGCTAGCTAATGAGATACTTGTGCCGAGTGTGGATGAGTTCGACTCGGACGTGCGACGTCGTGTACGCGTACGATTTTATTTTGTAACTGGCAGCCACAGCGAACGTATTTGAAATTTTATCGTATTCCGCGACGCGATTATTCAATTACAAATAACATACAAATGTAGCCAAATTAATGGGGTGCTGATAGTAAAGCAGCGACAGAAGAGCACAACACTGGGCCACAGGGTTTTGGGCAATCGATCATATCCTGCTTGGAAAAATATCAACAATTTAGCAAAAGTGTAAATTGAAAGCGGTTTTCGATATAGTGGGAGTTAATCTGTTCCGTTTTCGGATTTCGATTCCACATTTTCTACGGGGCCGATTAATACTGAAGGATCGATTTCAATGTAATATATTGGATTGAACCGATTTGATTCTTTAGCAGAATCAGCCTTGTAGATTCTCCCTAGCCAGTGATTGGAAAGGTTCTTATTATACCCGTTACTCGTAGAGTAAAAAGGGTATACTAAAGTCGTGCAAATGTATGTAACAGGCAGAAGGAATCATTTCCGACCATATAAAGTATATATATTCTTGATCAGCACAACAGCCGAGTCGATATAGACATGTCCGTCTGTCCGTCTGCCTGTATGAACACCTAGATCTCAGAGATGGTAAGAGATAGAGGTTTGACATGTATGGGACAAATGCTTCTTTTATCTGCACGCAGATCAAGTTTGTTACAAATTTTGGCCACGACCCCTCCCGCCCCCAAAATTTGGAAAAAACGTTATATCTCCTACAGTTTTGAAGATAGACGATTCGTTCTAGAGATAGTTAGTAATTAGCCAAATGATAAAGAACGGATGAACGGTTCTCAAGTTATGAGCAAAAAAGTGAACTAAGCCCGCCGCTACCCCCCCTCCCACCATAAAAAAAATGTTGCATATTTATCGGATGGTCACCCTAAGGAACGCAGGAACACTGTTCAAAATGTTTTTTCATGAGTAACGGGTATATCATATACTACGTTTATACACACAAAATTTATTGTGATTAATGCCTTTAAAAGTATGCTATGCTTTTAAAAAGACTTAATTGAGAAAAATATTTATTCTTTTTTGGCTAAACACTAAATTATGTTTTATAACTTTAACTGGTCCGACAATTTGGGTGAATATTCTGTGTAGATTCTGCATGACACTGCCAAATCTGACTACAATTGTCTTCGTTGAATTGATAATTATAAAAGGATATAAAGTTTGCATACTTAAAGGGCATTACTTACAATAAATTTTGTGTGTATAAACGTAGTAAAAGTCGGTTAGAGCCGGTTAGAGCCGACTTTTACTTACGCTCTCGTTTTTCTTATCTATAGGTGGGTTACAAGCTAAATGTACAAAAATATACCACCTACATATATGTAGGGTAAAAGATATTCAGAATTTCGAGTTCCTTGGTTCAAAAAGGTACTTACAGAAATGTCAAAAACTCAAATTCGAGCATTTTCATAAAAATATCAAAAGAAGTTCTTTTAAAGAACACATTAAAAGTGAAATTTCATAAAAAGTACTTAAAAACCGACAGTGCTAATCGAATTCTATCTTCAAATCTTTGGAATTTGGAAACAAAAACAGGCCTGATAACCTTTAATTAATTTAATTTTGGGACAAAATTTGGTTAGGTCTTTACACCAAAAGCTTATAAGAAAAACTCTAAGATTAACTTAAATCATCTTTTTTACATGTTTAATAATAGCACCGACTAACTTAGTTAAATGTGATAAATAGACATCGGATTTTAGGTTTTTTTGCTGTTGGTCTAAAAAATTCGAAATTTTGGCATTGGACTAATAAAAATATTTGTGATTTTTTAAGATGAGCATATCCAAAATATGTTTTTTTTAGGTAAAAAGCATATGCTAAAATAGGTCAAAATAGGTTAAAATAGGTCAAAATAGGTCAAAATATGCTTTACTCAAATACCACTTCAAATTCCGTATTTATGATTAGAACGATAAAAAATACCGAAGACAAGAAGGTACCATGTAAAGGCAAGCCCTGTGGATGGTTCGTAGCGTACTAATCAAAGCACAATTACAGTAAATACCTGTAGTTTGTATCTTACTGTAATTTCGTTTTCTCGTACGGCACGCGTCGTATGTCTATTTGTAGGGCTTTCCAAGATTTCCAAAATGGGGGCCCAATATAAACATACCGTACTATTATATTTCAGAATGATTTTAAGGCAACTCTTTTTTCTTATAAGCACCATAAGGGTCGGGAAGTCCCCCTAGTTTTGGTGCTTACGATAGATTCGAAATACCTGTAAGAACTCAATGAAGATTTTAAATGGTTTGCAGTAATCTAAAATTGATCGAAAATAGGAATTGCCAAAATCCAAAGTTCGTTGGATGAAAAAATTAAAATGTGTGTAAGTAGTCCCATAATTATTTTCATTCCAAGAGTTTTACGACTAGGGTAATAAAAGTTGTGTAAAGTTTTAGAGGAATTACTTCCAATATTATATTAAAATTTTCCAGATGATTGTTATGCGTAGAATGAAAGCCTCACCGACCGCATAAAGTATGTATGTATATTCTTGTTTAGCATGACGAGCTGAGGTTATTTAGCAATGTCCGTCTGTCCGTCCGTGTGTGTGTATATGTTATCTCCTCCCTTAGTTTTAATTTACCAAACTTGTGTTTTCTATAGAAATAGAATGGAACTTCGTATTTTAACTTAAAATTTTTAAGTTTTCTATGCTTTTTCATAATTCCACTAAGTTTTATAAAATCCTGATAAATATATAGTTTTTTACTTTTTTTCTTAAATCGTATTCAAACTTTACATTTATTTTTTCACACAATACTACAAAGTTAAAACTAATGATAGTAAATAGCTGCAATGGGAATGATAGGTCAAGGTAATAGTTTTATAGTAGTGTTGGGTTGTTCATGAGTGAGTGGACAAAATTGAGTTGTTCTTCAAACTGAACAAGTGATCATGGTCTTCTTCAATTATTAATTTTTTCAGTTGTTTTTGTCAAAGACAATCGACTTTAGGATAGGACAGCAAAATACCCTGTCCCAAGTAATGTAGTTCCTATAGCTTTAAATTTCTCTTATTTTAAAATTTATTTCAATAAATGGGCAGGCGCACTTGCATAACTTCGGTGTTTTTGCTCGGATCTCATGGAGGTGCACAGAATAGATAGATGTTACATACATTTGCACTTCATGATCCCCTTTTCACATTTTTAATGGGAACAGGGTATAAAAACAGAATTGGAAAAACTTTTTGCTTTTTAAAATAGTATAGGATAGGAGGAAGAAAAATTTGTATGAAGCACATAACATGATAAGCTGTTTTAATAAAAGCGCGAGAGACAGTGAACGACTCTCTAAGTATGTGCTGTGTGTTATATGTTGAAAAAAAAAAAAAAAAAATAATGAAAAGCCTCATCCAATAATATTCAATCTTATGTCACATACTAAACACATTGATAGCTTTGAAAGTATGTTTACCATAACTCGAAATAAAGAAGTTATAATAAAGAAATGGACGTGCCCTTGATGTCAAACCGATTTCTGTGAATAGCTTCATATCTGGATTGATGCCTATATTATGGATGCTCAACGCCCTCTCAGTACGTAACACTTGAATGTTGTATGAAAATCTATTGCTATTTCTATTTGACCTTACAGATATGAATTTATTCTTAATGTATACGAGTTGTCTATCGCCAGCAAAGGAGACGGTGACTGTTTCAACCAATACTTCGTTCGGCATATTCAATTATCGTGATTAACAAGCTAGACGCAATTAAACTTTATAATTTTCGCAATATTTGTATTATTTGTACTTAAGTTTGGAGAAGAAATAAAAAAAACGATTCACTTTCCGCAAATAAAAGAAACAATTCTAGTAATTCATCATTTCACAGTTTTATTTAAATAAAAATAAATTTAATAACCTGTTGAAATTAAAGTAGAGCGAATATAAATTCAATTTAAAATCTTTGTGCCTTTTAGGACTTTTATGAGATCTCTGATCCCACCGTTCATTTCTTTCCACAAATGCAGAATAAACTTCAAGTTCGAATTCATCTTCGAGTTCTAGTTCTTCAGGACTAGAGTTTAGATTTTTAATTTCAAATATTAAGAAAAAATAGAAAAAATCCCATTGCAATCAATAAAATCTTTCCAAAACAAATTGGAATTTGTTCAAAGACACCCCGATCAAAAAAGTTTTTGTTTTCAATGTTTCAGTAAATAAAAATAAAAAATAAATAAGAGGAAGTCTACAAGGTAGAACTATCCTCATGGGATGGCAGCATCCGAATGCCTCTCAAATCAGTTTGACTACTTATCACATTTTTCAACGCCTACTTGATTACAAAATATAATTTTATTCAAATGTTTTGAAAGGTGAGTACAAACAAAAATTGGGATTGTTCTGGGATTGGTTAGGATTATTACTTACTGCAGTGGAAAACCAAAGTTTGATATATTAAAGACTAATGGAAAATTACAAGATCAACTTTCGAATTCCCGATTTGAGCAAGTAGGACCAGGCTTACTGGCGCACACATACACAATCGCGAGGAAGCCAAAAATAAGAGGCCGGTGGATGCAGTTAATGCAATTGCACAAAATCGTCTTAAAACAAGTAAGAGTGTTGCGGTCGAGTGCCCCGACAGCAAAATACTTTGTTCCAAGTAATGTGGTTCCTATAGCTTTCAATTCCACTTATTTTAAAAATTAATTTCAATAAATGGGCAGGCGCACTTATGTACATATCTTCGGTGCTTTTGCTCGGATCTCATTGTGGTACACAGAATAGATAGTTGTTGGGCCTCACTGAATATATATTAAGTCACTAGGTTAAAACTTAAAAATTGAAGCTCTGACAGTTTTTCGCGGTTAGAAGAAGATGGAGGAGGAATTTGCCAAACCCGGAGCAAACTTTATCTGGGTACGTTGTACACCTACATACATGCAAAAATTTGTGGCTCTAACTCTTATAGTCTGTGAGATCCACGCGTTTATACAGAGAAAAAGACAGTTTTTCGCTGTTAAAAGATAGAGGAGAAAGAATTTTTCAAATCTGAAACAAACTCGATGTGGGTACAGTATACACCTATATACATTCCAAAACTTGTGGCTTTTTCTACTACAGTCTCTGAGATCGACGCGTTCATAGAGACAGACCGACGGACAGACAGACAGACAGACAGACGGACATGGCTAAATCGACTCGGCTGTTGATGCCGATCAAGAATATATATATATATTTTATGTGGTCGGAGATGCTTCCTTCTCCCTGTTACATACATTTGTACAACTTCATGATACCCTTTTTCCTATTTTTTTTATTAAAAAGAGCAAGTGAACATGTTAATCCAAAACTATTTTAGAGCGAAGATTTTTACGGACCTTCGACTGGGGACCTAAAACTAGGACAATTGGCTACGCTTTTGTTTTTGAAAACTTTTTTGCAGGGACTAAACAGTGAGGAAGAAAAAATTCTAAAATTTATTTCGGAGCAAAACAAAAAGCATTCATATTTAAAAACAGTACAAAAGTGTTTCTATTCAAGTGAAGCTGGACATAAATAGTTATTTTCGTGCGTTCTGGTAATCGGCCTACAAAATTCAATTAGACTATTAACTACAAGTCATACCAGTCTGCAACAAAAAGGCCAAGCTAGTTTCGTCTTTGCCGAAGTTTTAATACCCTTGCAAATGTTTTAATACAACATTGTTCCTATGGCAGCTATAAGATAAAGTCATCCGATTTTGACAAAAACTTCCAAATCCGTGTAGAAGCGTATACAAACTATGGTATAATTGTCTGAGTAGCGATTTTAATTGGTCGTTTACATAAAAAAAAACAAAGTTTTCTTACAAAGTTTACCCACTTTTTCGACCGATAGTTCCTATGGCAGCTATAAGATATAGTCATCCGATTTTAATAAAAACTTCCAAATCTGTGTAAAAGCGTATAAAACTAATAATTGTCGAAGCGGAAGGCGTTTACATTAAAAACAAAAAAGTTTTCTCACAAAAACCCACTTTTCGACCGATAGTTCCTATGGCAGCTATAAGATATAGTCATCCGATCCGGTCGGTTCCGACATATTAGCAGTGTGCAGTAAAAAGAAGACTCTGTGCAAAGTTTCAGCTCGATAGCTTAAAAACTGAGAGACTAGTTTGCGTAGAAACAGACAGACAGACGGACGGACAGACGGACGGACAAAGCTCAATCGACTCAGGTCGTCGCACTGATCAAGAATATATATAGTTTATAGGGTCGGAAATGAATATTTCTATGCGTTGCAAACTTCTGGGCAAAATTATAATACCCTTTGCAAGGGTATAAAAATTTATTAATTTCATTTTTTGGTAGCGGCTTTCATCAGCCACCCTGTAGGCCTCTCACTTTTCATTTTAAAAATTTTGAATTTCACAAAATTAATCTGCCAATTATTAATTAACTTGCAGTCTAGTGTCAGACATCTTAATTTGAACATTCGACTGATAAGAGTAATTTCACGACATGCTTTACGCATTTCACTGGAACGCAATTCGGAATTTATGAATGAATCATGCGAGGAGAGTAAAACTAAGCAGATAAGCAGAATTTTCAGGGCATACTCTTGCACTGACGTCAGAGGCCAGACAACAGACCAAAGACCTGGCTGTCTGTGCGACACACGCCGCCCTGGGTTAGGTCAGTTAGATTTGCCAAATTTTGCTAAATTCCCTGGCTATAATTAGCGTAGCGAGATCCACAAAAACAGACCTACAAATAACCTTGGTTCGAGTGCTCTCGGATTCTTACGTTTGATTGTGACAACTGATACAATGTATATACATAATTAAAACGAACACGATAACATGCAGATGTGTCGTGCTGAGAGTCGCCCACACAGAAATACATATATCTGTGGCTATGCAAAAGCTTTTTGGCCAAAGACGTTACCAGGCATAGGCATCGGGCGACGCTGTGCCTTGTTAGCACGTGAACGTTATCAACTTATCGCAGGAAAGCCCTCGCCCTCTCTCTGTCTACGCCCTCGCTTCAATGTGATCATTGAAAAAGTTTTGTATTTGTATTTGTAAACTTGTAAAATTAGTTTGTAATAAAAATGTGTGATAATTTTGAACATAATACAGAATATGTTTTGGGGTATGAATAAAAATTAAAATAATTACAACTAAAAGTGCTTCACAAATTGGATGAAGAATCTGCCGCCGTTTCGGCCACATTGTCTGGGCCCACAAGGCAGGCTGTGGTGTCCTTTTTACATCTGGCCGAGTCACGTGCCCTCATCAATTGCCCAATGAGATCAAGCAATTGCTCATCATTAAGACTGCCCTGCAGCAACAGCTGTTGGACAAACTCAAAACGCTCCGTCTCTGAGGCACGGCTGCTGCTCTTGAGTATCTCCAAAACTTGAGTCAGTAGGTTGCTGCGACAATTGTTATTGATCTTGGACTTGGCACAGATGTAATCCAGCACTGAATTGGGATTTAGGCGATCACACACCACAGATGACAGATTCTCGCGTACAGCATGATCCAGAAAGTCCTTGGAATGATTCTCCGAGAGAGTTTCCAACACATTTGTTTTGAGTTTGTCATTGCTGGTCATTTGGTTGGACAAGAACTTGGCCAAAACGTGGGCACTTTTCAAGGGCGGAGCTGGGGACTTCTTAAAGTAACGCTCTAGCAATGTTTCCAGAGAGCACTGCTCCACTACCAGATCGAGGGCAGTGTCTGTGTCCATTATGGCCAAATCTTGGCAAGATGCTGCTGATTCCACTCCTTCTGCAACTGCTGAGTGCTTAGGGTCCTCGCCACTGCCCGTGGTTGTGGGATTGAGAGTATCGTTCCATTTTAGAGTGGTAAAAGCTTCATCTTCTCCCATTTCTGCCGCCGATTTGTCCATTGATCTATCCGTTGTGGCTGTGCGTGCTGTCTGTTCACTTGCAAACTTTTCTATTTCTATAATGCTGTCCAGACGGCCACGTCTTTTCAAGGCCTGCTTTGCCTCCGAAGTTTGGGCAATTTTATCCAGCAAAAGACAACGCTTGGGCTTGCTGCTGCGCGTCTCTTCCGTGTCACGCAAATACTCTTTGGTCACCGACACAGGTGGATCATGGAAACTTACACGCTTGCGCTTCAAAGCCGGTGAATCCATGGAGAAATCATCGATGCTATCGCTGCGCAACTTGCGTTTGAGTATGCTGGCCGAGGGACTGGCCGAAGGTGAGGGCAAACGCTTGGAGAAGATCAACAAATCTTTGGCCTGAATGGGCGTGGAAGTGTGTTCGTTGCCGGGCAGCAGCTCATTTAGCTCACTGGTGGGAGTGGCAATCTGCTCAGATCGGTCTATGATACGAGCCGGGGTTATCTGAATGCGAGCCGCCGTGTGGGAAGTGGAGAGGGTGGGATCTAGTTTCTTGTTGCGTATCATGTTAATCAATTGGGCACCACGTCCCGTCAAATGACCCGTGGGCTTGGGACGCAATGTGGGGCTGGTCAAGTTACTGGTCTGCTTGCGATCTGGCGGTGAGTTCTGCAAAGCAAAAGAGATTTTGATTTATTTATTTAGAGTCGACAAAACAAGTGAGTTTTCCACCCCTTTTATGAAGAGGAATAGTATCAGATTCTTTCCAAAGATTCGAAAAGACAGTAGATTCTAGCGATAGATTAAAAAGTTTAAGCAAAGGATTGCACTAGGAACTAGGAAGTGATTTCAAATGCGAAAGTAAGGAGCTTTCGGAAATCGAGGAAGCCGTTATCGAGTAGTACTGGTAAAGAGCGTAGACGGAATAACTACTAGGGGAAACTACTTTTGGCTTACCAAATTACAGAGGCGTGTATTGGGTTTCCGGGGTGAGGTCTCCTGTGGTGGAACAGGGACAGTGGGGGCTGGTGGTGCAGCTGGTTCCAGGCATATTTCGGGCAGTAGTTGAGTGGAGGGCACCATTTCCGCCACAGCCACTTCTGTGCTTGTTTGCGTTTCGGGCAACTTCTTGTTGGGCTCATTTATGGACACCTGTGGCTGTGTGTGGATAACATCAGTAGCGGCAGCTGCTTCCGGAAACAGATCTTCACTCTGCATGGGGGTGGGTTTTAGCAGCTGCTTGGGAATTGGCGGCAACTTGACAATTGGGTTTTTAGTGTTCCCAGCTGGAAATTTACCGAAATTGTGGGTTGGGTTTAAAGTGGTTAAAGATTTACGTACCTGATGGTGTGGGCGAGGGGCTGGGCGTTGCAGGTTTTTTGGGTGATCTTAGTACGCGTTCTGGTGTGGCCTCAGGGTCTTTTTGGGCTGCACGTTGTCGTGTTTGACGCCTCGGCATTTCCTCAGTTGTGGGTTTAGTCGACGCCGACTCTTGCTCTGTGAGCGAGCGTGGCTTACGGAAATTGTACTTGTCGGATTCAGTATCCTCTATGACTACCACCTCTTCCTCTTCAACTTCATCATCTTTGCCATTTAAGGCCAATTCGCCTTGCTTGCTTTTCGATATGACCACCTTTTTGGGTGTCCAGGGTTTAAGGGAAGCCGAATCCTGTGATTGAGTCATGTCATTGTACAGAGCAGGAATATCGGATTTTTCGGCTAGACGTTCCTTTTGGCGTTCGGTTAGCTTGTCGGGTTGTAGACTCCACACAGAGGGTATGATGACATAAAGCTCGTCGCTTGTCTTGAACAGATCCTTCACCTGATTGGCCATGGACTTGAGCGGCAGTTTGCGGAACTTCTCCTGTATGGCCCGCTTCCATTCATCCAGAAAGCTGCCCTCACACTTGAGTTTGGACCAACATTGCAGAGCTGCTGCTAAAGTAGGCTTTAGGGCATCAAATATAACCATTAGCTCATTTTGGCGCAAGTCCAGAATGGCATTTCTCAAAGTATTGAGGCAGGCTTCGAGCAGCTGTTGGTTGGTATGTTCAAACACAGTTTGCATTAAGCCAAACACGTCCTTGTAGTGGGGAGCCTCCTTGCAAATGCCCAGCTTGAGTACAGCCCCCACATAGGCATCAAAGAATTCCGCAAAATGTAGCTCCTCCTTGCTACTTAGCATTAGCTGGTTTAAGGCGGATTTTAGATTCTGCAGAAACTTTTGACGTTCGGGTGAGTTGTGACCCGCATTGATGAGTTGCCGCCATTGCTCACAGAAGGAGCTATCGAACACACTAAGGGAGCGACGTCCAGCAAAGCTGGAACACATTTGCAGAGGCCACAACAGCCAAGAGTCCAGCAGGCTGGCATTGTGGCTTACGCGATAATCCAGCGGATGCTCTTTTAGGTAGGCACTCAGGCCAGCAGAGACTTGACGCCAGATGACCAGCTTAAGAGCAAATGTTTCATAATCCTCCTCCTCTTCATCGGTCATTTTCATAAGTCGCTCGGCAAAGGAGCTTATCAGCTGAAACTCCTTTGTATCCGAGGCAAAGATCAAGCTTATGCTACGCTGTAGTATGGCCGGAGGCACCTCCTTTTGGCTCTTGAGGCACAGCTTCATAAAGGCTTCCAAAACATCCACAAATTCGCCATTGTTGTCGCTGCCACGAGACAGTGCCAGATTCTCTCCTGCAATGGTATTGAACACTGCACGAAGTACACGTCCAGATCCCGTAAGCTGCAGCTCTGCGCAGCAAGCTTTTGTCAGTGGCGCCAAGCCCAGTTTAAACAGGGCCAATGTAAGATTACGTAACAGCAACTGCAGCAACAGCTGTTCCGTCTCTGTGGATTCGTGCTCAGTGAGCAGTTTCATGCCCGCCACTGCGGCAGCCAACAAGGGACGCCAATGTTCACGCATTACCTCTTCCCTCATCAGAGGCGAAGGCTGTTCCAGCGACTCCAGACGCAAATCCCTTAGCAAACGTTGCAGGGGCTCACTTGAATCCACATTCCACAGAGCCACCAGGCAGGGCAAGGCCAATTCGCGTGCCGTCTGATAGTTATGCGCCAATCCTGTGGGCAGAGCACGCGGCCCACCGCCCAATATGAAGCTGAGAAAATACTCCACAGCCGTGTCAAAGGATTTGCTCAGCTCTTGATCCAAACAGGTCAGCAGATACCACCAGACTCTTAACTTGATCCCACTGACATGCGAGGAGCGGGACTGAGACGTTCTCAAGGGTATCAATAGCAGGCGTAAGCGCTTGGCCGAGGCCAACTCATTGTAGGCGGCAAATATCTTGATGAGCACACGCCAGCACAGAAACGACTCGGAGCGCACACCATTGTCGGGATTACGAAAACCCAACTCCACCACGGCCAGAAATTTGTTGATATAGGTGCAACCCCGCAACAGCTCCTCATCCATTATCTGCACCAACAGAGTCCAGATCTTGTGCCAGTTGGAGTTCTTGGCATCGCGCATCTCACCAATCAGTGGCACATACTTCTGCACCAGCTCATTGCGCAGCTGTGGCCACTTGCTGGCTGTGTGGATAACCGCCACATCCAAAGCCACCAATGCCTCGGCCATGGCCGCCACGGCACAGCTCTGTATCTTTGCGTCCCCATCGAACATCAGCGGGAGCACCTCACCTAGCCAGAACTCCACGAGTTCATCATCTGTGAAGGAGGTGGCGAGCAGGCCAGAGGTTTTGCAGGAGCTTTGCAACAAATCCATCATCTGGCCGCCGGAATGGAAAAGTGAAAAAGTGCCCACACAGCGAAAATTCTACTCACATTGCAAAAGTGCTGACGGCGATTTGTGGCAAACACTTCTTTGGCCGACAACTGTACGGTGTGATAGGCCACGCCCGCTGCTGCATCGTAATCAATGTCCATAGCTAAATTGACCTGTTTTGATATTGTTTGATTTTCACGATTTCTACTAAAAAAAAGCGCGCGAACCGTAGTGTGTCAGAGATGGAAGTCTGGCAACAAGAAACTTATCGATAACGACTCGTGACCAGCGTGCCTATCTGTAGGACCGTTTTTTTTTTGCACTGGAACAAGTTGAATAATTTGACAGAGCCATTTAAGAACAATCTATATGATTGTTACGTGCAGTTTAAAAGCATAAACAAAATAAACACGAGCCGCCATACCAGTTGGTATCGATAACAAGGCAGGGTTGTCAAGTGTGAGTCAGCTGAACCGGTAGTTGAGGAACTGGTTCCGAAAACTGTTCCCAGTGGACTTTAAGAGTGGGCGAGATAGTTTTGGTTCAAATCTCTTAGATATCAAATAGCGGTTAGTTAGAAAATCAAAGTTGAGTAGCGTGGGTGAAAATTGGCCGCTGGCAGTGAAAAAAAAGTAGATTAAAAGCAATTCAAATTAATAGCGCCAGCATAGAACTATAATTAACTTTAAACATATAAAGTGCACAAAAAGGATCACGTTTAAGGACGAGAAAAACTTGGTGAGTCGATCAAGGAGGGGGTCTAAGGAGAAGTTGGAGTTAAATGAATTTGTGGTCCTCCTAGAAACCATTTATCACAGTGGATGAAAAGTTGGAGGCGTCCAAGGACCAGTTTAAAGACGTTTGGCCACCGGAGGCTCAGCGTGGAAGCGAGATTGGCCACTTATCCCGGGTGGCCCAGTTTTCTTGGTCGGGGTCCAGATACGCACCGGATGGGTTTTAGGTTAACTAACCTAAAACCAAAAGACAGCAAACCAAAAGACAGCAAGCCATAATTAGCAAGTCATAATTTATTTATTTATATTTATCTACATACATATATTTATCAGTTAATTTATTTAATCACCCTTATTTATTTAATTTATTACAATGTGTTAATTTCCCTATTTATTCAGTATATGTACCAAAATTATTGTCTAGATTAAGTGAAAATTTCCAGTAAGCTCGAGCTAGGTAGGATGTTAGGGTCCATGAATATTCAAATTATAACGTTGTGAAGAAAATTTTAAAAATGTGTAATTAGAAGTTTTGTGTTGGGTGAGATGGGGGTGTAAAAGCGCCAACCACATTTGAATATGGGGATTAGGGAAGAGTATCGAAACCTGGTCCAAGGAGGGTGGGACACGCTGGACAGAGGACACCAAACTGTCACTATTAGCCGCATCAAAGAAGTTGTATCCGGAATATAAATATTGTTGTTGGATCCGATCAGTCTGGGCATCGAGGTCGATCACACCCCAGAGTAGGCCGTGAGCTAGCCGGCGATAGTTGCTCCAGACGAATGAAAACAAGCAGATCATAACAAATGGCGCCCAATCGGAAAACAATGAACGTGAAAGAACATCCACAGCACCGAAAAGTCCAACAGTCTGAGTTAGCGTGATTAGACGTACAAGAAAGGAAATCCCCAGCCGCCGAGTTTGATGGTCTGTGAGCAGACAGCGTACCGACTCAGCTCATAATTGCCCAAATTCGTAGCGGGAGGAAGCCGCAATGCTTAAAGTCAATTACGGAAGGCTAATTATTCATTCAGGAACGAGTCCACGAGCAGGAAGTGAATACTGGTCGCTGTTGCCGACCTAGAGTGAGAGAAAAGTTAGAAACAAGAAGACGAAAGTACAGGTATCGAAGGAAAACAATACTCACCATCACTGGAATCGCCCGGTCTTGGATGGAGGTCAGTGTGTAATCGAAGAAGATAAGGCACATCTTTGCCCCAGGCCAGAGACGGGAAGCAGAATGTGTGAAAGCGATACTGGAACGAGAAGGATTAAGGTGAACGTCATGGTGTGGCGAAAAGCGTGTGAAAGGAAATAGGTTGGTTATCCTCATCTCACCCAGGTTAATATATGTTGTCTGAAAGAAAAGAAAGTTTAGAAAAGAAAATACAAAACAAATTATCAAAAAAAAGCACAGATAGGTAAATCTATAAATATTGATAAGGATTGGAGGAAATGTCTGTTAAGGAGTGGGATAGGCAGTCTATAAACAGAAAAATAAGGAGAAGTCTAGATTTTGTGAGGAATAGAAATTCAGAGGATATGGGCCCGACTACACGATCTCAAAAGACCACACAAAACCCAGAAGGCAGGCCACAGTTCGACGATAATTCATCTCCAGACGAACAAGCAAACGCACTCAATAGGAGCACGAATATGTCGCTTGGCCTTCGACAAGACGATAATAATACGAGCACGTCAACAGAAGCAGCAAGATTAGGTGCAGTAGCAGCAGCAGGTGGAGAAAACACGAGTAAGATGCCGGAATTACCAAGCGAAATTTCATCGGCCATCAACATAGCGCTGTTCCAAGCCCAGGAGACATATCGAACTGCAATGTCCACCGAGATGTCGGCCATTCAATCGGAGATGAAACAAGATTTTATCAATTTTATGCACGAGATCAGCAACACCGTATTGGGATGGAAAAGGGAACACCAAGCATCAGCAGTTCCAATGCAGCCACAAATGCAGGCGCCACCGGTCGTAGAGCCGCCAAACAGACAGCCTCGAGGACAGCAATGGACATCGGAGCCATGGAGAAATCCCATAGACAGTCGAGTGCTGGAAGCCGCACAGAGGGGACAAACGTTTCCGCCACCGAAGCAGCAGATGACGGGGACAGCAAGTACTCATCAAGCGACCAGGCAGGAAGTTGGCCAAATCCGAAAATGGGGACTGGTGTTCGATGGTAATTCCAGAAACATGCCAGTATCTGAATTTATATTTCGCTTAGAGTACCTTCAGAAGATATACAATACGACGTGGGAGGAAATAATGCGAGAATTTCACTGCCTGTTGGAAGGCCAAGCCAAGGAATGGTTTTGGATGCATCTGAGGACAGGAGACCCCGTTGATTGGCCAAATGTAAAATATGCTCTGCAACAACAGTATCAGACTAAGAAGTCACAGTTTGAACTGGAACATGAGCTAAGAGAAAGAAAGCAAAAGGCCGGTGAAAACATGGACGAATACCTACAGGCTATGATCACCCTACGCTCACGTCTGCCAACTCCAATTTCAGACTACGAGCTGATCAGGATTATAAAGATGAACGTGAGAGATGCCGTTTCTCGGGTGATATATCCGATGTGGATCTCAAATTTGGAGATGCTGCGCGAGGAATGTCATCAAGCGGAGAGGATTATAAACACCAGGTGGACGATGAGGCCAGCCAAGTTGGAAAATGCTAAACCATTTCGTGACAGCTATCGAGTCCATGAAGCTGAGGCGAAACCACCAGATCCGGAGAATGATCAACTGAGACCAGAGGAGATTGAGGCTGTATTCCGACCAAAGGAAGCTGCGGAGAAAGGCAAATTAAAATGTTGGAATTGTGCTGCTTTTGGACATACCTTTTGGGACTGCGAAGCGGAGATACGAAACATTTTTTGCTATCGGTGTGGAATGCCTGGTGTCGTGTTGCCGAAATGCCTCAGATGCCGAGCGGGAAACGGAAAGAGGAGTTCGATCCAAACGGAGGAACTGGACGGGACTCCACAAGAGTTCAGCCTCCAGTAACCACAAGTAGCCCAAATCAGTTTGTAGAGACTAATCCTAGAATAGTTAAAAATAATACAATAAAACAGAAACTAAGTCAAATAAATAATTCAAATTTTGAAGTCCCTAAATGGTCAATGAGAAAGCCGATAGAACAAAGAGAAAGAGAGTACGAGGAAGCCAAGATTCGCATATGGAGTGAACCACCAGTTCAGGGTGTGAGAAAACTGTCTCAAAGCGTGTCCAGAGCCCGAAGAAGATGCGCTGAAAGGAGAACAGAAAGGAAACTATTATGTGCTGCAGTACAATCCATTCAGAGAGAGGATGATAGACCATTTGCAGCCGTTAAATTCAACGGACGGGAGTTAGAAGGATTGCTTGATACGGGTGCGTCAGTTAGCTTGTTAGGAGCGGGATGCCTGCAGCTGATACACGATCTGAACCTGGAAATAAAAGGGTGCGTGTCAACGGTGCAAACAGCAGGCGGGATGCCTCATCGTATTCTGGGCAGAGTAGAAGTAAATTTGGAATACAAGGGCCGAACTGAGATGGTGAACTTGTATGTCTGTCCGTCACTAAAACAATCTCTCTATCTTGGGGTTGATTTTTGGAGAAAGTTTGAGCTGGCTCCAAATGTCGTGGGCATAGAAGAGTTGCAGCTGGAACCGGAAGTGGCTTCGAAAGGCGTGCCTGTGGTGCCTCATGATTTGTCACCAGAACAACAGCAAAAACTGGATGCAGCTGTGCAAGAGTTTCGCACATTCGAAAAGCATGGAATGGGAGTGACATCGCTGGAACAGCATACAATCCAATTAGAGGAAGGAGCAGTACCTGTAAAGGAACGATTTTATCCTGTTTCCCCAGCAGTACAAGAGCTGCTGTTCCGAGAAGTGGACGAGATGTTGAAGCTGGGAGTAATCGAAGAGAGCGAGAGCCCTTGGAACAATCGAGTCACGCTGGTGCGAAAACCTGGAAAGAATAGGCTATGCTTAGACGCTCGAAAGTTGAACAGAATGACTGTTAAAGATGCTTACCCGTTGCAGAGTATAGAATCCATTTTGAGTAGAGTCGAGGACACCATATTCATAAGCAGTGTAGACTTGAAACACGCATTTTGGCAGGTGGAGTTGGAGCCCAAGAGTAGAGAATACACAGCGTTCACAATTCCAGGGAGGCCATTGTATCAATTTAAAATGATGCCTTTCGGATTGTGTAACGCGGCTCAGAGATTATGTCGTGTTATGGATCGAGTGATACCTCAGCGGTTGCGAAGCCGAGTGTATGTGTATCTGGACGATCTGCTGTTGATATCTCGGACGTTTGATGAGCACTGTGAGTTGCTTAAAGAAGTGGCAGACTGCTTGAAAAAGGCCAATCTGACAATCGGCATGCAAAAATCCAAATTCTGCTTCAGATTTTTAAAGTACTTAGGATACATTATCGGTGACGGAGCATTACGAACGGACCCAGACAAGGTAACAGCGATTGCCCATATACCCATACCAGTTTCCACAAGGCAGCTTAGAAGCTTTTTAGGCACTGCGGGATGGTATAGACGGTTTATTCGAGACTATTCATCGCTTGCCGCTCCTTTGACTGATTGCCTGAAAGGAAAAACAAAGTTTAGCCTACCCGAGAAGGCCGTAGAAGCATTTCAAGAGCTCAAAAAGGCACTTACCTGTGCTCCTGTTTTGATACACCCTGACTTCCGAAGAAGGTTCTTTATACAATGCGATGCCAGCCACGTGGGAATCGGAGCAGTCTTGTTTCAGCGCGATAAAGAGCAGCAAGAGCGCCCGATCGCTTTTTTTTCGCAAAAATTAAGAGGAGCACAGCTCAATTACAGCGTCACAGAAAAGGAGTGCTTAGCAGCGGTAAAAGCCGTGGAACGCTTCAGACCCTTTGTGGAGTTGCTACCGTTCACCATCCTAACCGATCATTCCAGCTTGCAATGGCTCATGTCGTTAAAGGACCTCAACGGCAGGCTTGCTAGATGGTCGCTTACGCTGCAAGCCTACGACTTTGAAATTGAGCACAGAAAAGGGAAGGATAATGTAGTAGCAGATATGTTGTCCCGATCAGCTGAAATACAAGAGGTGGATTTTTTTGAGTTTGAAACGACAGAGTTTGAGAGCGAGGAATACGTGCAGAGATATGAGATGGTGAAGCAGAAACCAGACAAATTTGCAGATCTACGAGCTGAAGATGGACTAATAATGAAGAAAACCCAGTTCACACGGGAAGAAAGTGAAGAATCTCCCTGGAAGTTGTGGATTCCTGAAGCATTGACGTCAACGATGATAGACAGAGCGCACGAAAGTGATGTGGCAATGCATGGAGGTGTAGCAAAGACGCTAGGCCGCTTACGTCAGTGGTTTTATTGGCCGAGGATGGCTATCCAAGTGAGGCAACATGTCGGATCCTGTGAAGTCTGCAAAGAAACTAAACATACGACTCAGATTACTAAGCCAGCCATGGGCAAGGAAACAGTCACAGAGAGACCCATACAAAAGTTGTTTCTGGATTTCTTGGGGAAATACCCAAGGTCTAGAAGTGGAAATGCCTATATACTGGTAGTTTTGGACCACCTGACCAAATATGTGTGGTTGAAGGCAATCCCAAAGGCGACCGCTACAGCTGTCATAAGGTTTCTCAGGGATGATATCTTCGTCCAGTTTGGGGTGCCAGAAGTCATACACACAGACAACGGACGGCAATTTGTGGCCAGCGAGTTTGCAGAGTTCCTGGAGTCAAAACATATCTCTCACTTTAAAACGGGAAACTATGCTCCACAGTCCAATGCATCCGAGCGGGTTAATCAGTCCATTTTAGCTGCGATCCGGATAAACATTGGAGAGGACCACACACGCTGGGATGAAAAGTTGCCACAAATTGAAGCCGCTCTTCGTAGTGCACAACACGCCAGTATTGGAACATCCCCATACTTTGCTCTATTTGGACAGAGCATGTTTACCAGTGGACTGGATTATCAATTGGCTCGTAAGCTTGGAGCCGTGAACGACACCGAGATAGTTCATCTGGCTCGGGCAGACCAACAACAAATAATCCGAGCGAAAGTCCAGGAGGAGTTGCATCAAGCCTATGAGAAATCTGCACGACAGTATAATAGGAGAACACGTACTATCCGATACTTACCAGGGCAGGAAATATACAAAAGGAACTTTGTTTTAAGCGACTTTGCCAAGAATAAGAATGCCAAGTTCTGCAAGAAGTATGTGAAATGTCGGGTGGTGAAATCAGTGGGATCTAACCTGTATGAACTGGAGAATCTAAATGGAGTTAAGTTGGGAGTGTTTCACGCCAAAGATTTGAAGCAATGAGTAAAAACTTATGCCCGGCTAATCACCAGCATGTGCAAATGCAAATTCACCTATGCAGATCCATGTATGTGTGTGTGTATGCAGAAGTGCATGCGAAGATCTCAGGGTGTGGGCGGTGGCCTACGTTGGGCTAAGATCCTCCGAAACGTATAACTAATCCACGTCATCTTTCCTTGCACGCTTATCACTCCTGTTTCTCTTTGAAGGGCGAAACCGTAGTGTGGTGCTACGTGCAGTTTAAAAAGCATAAACATAATAAACACGAGCCGCCATACCAGTTGGTATCGATAACAAGGCAGGGTTGTCAAGTGTGAGTCAGCTGAACCGGTAGTTGAGGAACTGGTTCCGAAAACTGTTCCCAGTGGACTTTAAGAGTGGGCGAGATAGTTTTGGTTCAAATCTCTTAGATATCAAATAGCGGTTAGTTAGAAAATCAAAGTTGAGTAGCGTGGGTGAAAATTGGCCGCTGGCAGTGAAAAAAAAAAGTAGATTAAAAGCAATCAAATTAATAGCGCCAGCATAGAACTATAATTAACTTTAAACATATAAAGTGCACAAAAAGGATCACGTTTAAGGACGAGAAAAACTTGGTGAGTCGATCAAGGAGGGGGTCTAAGGAGAAGTTGGAGTTAAATGAATTTGTGGTCCTCCTAGAAACCATTTAACACAGTGGATGAAAAAGTTGGAGGCGTCCAAGGACCAGTTTAAAGACGTTTGGCCACCGGAGGCTCAGCGTGGAAGCGAGATTGGCCACTTACCTCCGGGTGGCCCAGTTTTCTTGGTCGGGGTCCAAATACGCACCGGATGGGTTTTAGGTTAACTAACCTAAAACCAAAAGACAGCAAACCAAAAGACAGCAAGCCATAATTAGCAAGTCATAATTTGTTTATTTATATTTATCTACATACATATATTTATCAGTTAATTTATTTAATCACCCTTATTTATTTAATTTATTACAATGTGTTAGTTTCCCTATTTATTCAGTATATGTACCAAAATTATTGTCTAGATTAAGTGAAAATTTCCAGTAAGCTCGAGCTAGGTAGGATGTTAGGGTCCATGAATATTCAAATTATAACGTTGTGAAGAAAATTTTAAAAATGTGTAATTAGAAGTTTTGTGTTGGGTGAGATGGGGGTGTAAAAGCGCCAACCACATTTGAATATGGGGATTAGGGAAGAGTATCGAAACCTGGTCCAAGGAGGGTGGGACACGCTGGACAGAGGACACCAAACTGTCACTATTAGCCGCATCAAAGAAGTTGTATCCGGAATATAAATATTGTTGTTGGATCCGATCAGTCTGGGCATCGAGGTCGATCACACCCCAGAGTAGGCCGTGAGCTAGCCGGCGATAGTTGCTCCAGACGAATGAAAACAAGCAGATCATAACATGATTTTTGATAAATCTGAATCTTATCCTCTTCCTTCAGTTCTCGACCTTAAACTGAACTAATCCAATTTCGAAGTGATAAGATCCCATCAAATTCCTGTACTTCTTTTTATACCCTGCACCCATTGAAAATGGGTAAAAGGGGATCATGAAGTTGTGCAAATGTACATATGTAACATGGAGAAGGATATATATCCTTTATATGGTCGGAAATGATTCCTTCTGCCTGTTATACACTTACCCTTTTTACTCTACGAGCAACGGGTATAAAAACGGTGAAATTCTTTTAAATTATCTTAGGTTTGATTTCTTAAGTCTATCAAATGTTTTTAACTTATATTTTGGCCAAACTAAAGTGTTCGTACTGTACAAATGCCAGAACTCGTGCGGTGTATAAAACAGTCCCCCAACTGTTTCCTTGCTTACGTACTGTGAGTATGAAAGCTGCTTGATAATTCAGTGACTTTTAGAAAGAATGATAGTATTTTTTGTCGACAAATAGAGGTTTTTCCTAATATACAGATTTTTTCCAGCTTAAAGCCCCATACGGACATCAGAAGTAGCGAGAAGTTTCATACAAAAATTAAGGGAAGAAGAAGCAGAAGTTACAACTTCGCCTCATGAACTTCTTGCATGTACGGAGGTGCGAAGTTGAAAGTTACACTTAACAGACAATGTTGCACTTAGCAGCACATTTGTGGATACTATGTAAGATGGCTGTGGGCCTTATTGTGCTTTGACCAGCTGAAGCAGCATTGAGAATGCACCATGTTAAGCCACTCTGCTTCTACCTGCATCGATCAGCTGGTCCGCTTTTAGCTAAAGTGATTTAAAAATAAAATAAAAATAAGAAGATGGGAAAAAAACAAAAGCGAAAGAATCGTCTGAAAGTGTTTTTGCATGACAAAAAAATGTTTTTAATTTTGGCGGTTAAAGAGCGAGTTGTCATTTCTGATCTTTTTCACCCCAAGCACTCGGACTTTAATTTTGTGAACAAGGCTTGGAGAGAAGTGGACGAGCTTATACAAAAAATCAACTTGGCAATACAAATGATCGAAAAGTGTGACCCACCGCCAATAATATTAAAAATATCAAAAACATATTTTTTGGCGTAATTTTTTCTTAAGTCTGGTTACACTGCTCTTAAGTTCCACGGCGACGAAACATGAGGTGAAGTTAGCTAAATTACGCACTTCGGATGTCCGCACGGGCCTTAAACCAAAAATGCAAACCTCTAAAATTCAGTGTTGGCTTCGTTTAGACGTTCGAAACTATCGTGAAGTTTATCGGCTTGCGGATCAGTTCCCTAACTTATCGAACCTAAGGTATTGGATAAAGCTTCTCAGGTTCGTTGAAACATTTTCATCAAATCGGTTGTTAAGGATCTATTTGATACGTCAACAAATAGACGAAAGATCAAATTATCATATTCATATACATATTATTATTAGCAAATATCCCGTCGCGCTTCGCTGTGCCTTTAACAGTATAGAACCAATGCACACCCTAATCCCACCAATTTTCCACCCAGTTTCTACCTACATCCCAGCCACATACCACCCACATCCCGCCCACATCCCACCCACATCCCACCCACTTCCAAAACAACTTACCACCCACATCCCATTCACATCCCACCCATTTCGCAGTGGGCGTCCCGGCGGTATTTCCAACATCGGAATATGAAAACACAAATGAATTCTCATTTTGACCTTTCAAACCGAGTTTGAAGCCAATCGGATGAAAAGCAACTTTTTCCAAGCTGAATTTTCCGGCCATTTTCCTCGTGGGGCGGATTTTCCAAAATCGGGAAAACACGTGTCGAGTTATTTTGCGTACTATGCTTACACCACCAAGCTTCAAGTCAATCGGATGAAAAAATAACATTTTTCCCATACAAACTTTTCCGACGCTTTTCAGACTTTTTCGGGTTGAATTTTGCAAAGCCCCGTCTTGGTACGCACTTTCACCACTAACATAAACTCCTGTCCAAATAACAGCCATCTATCTATTACCGTTTGGGCTGTGTCATGATTGCCAATCAGCCAGTGAATCAGTCAGTCTGGACACTCTCTTTTATATTGATCAGGGACCGTAACAATTTTAAGTGCTATCTTAAAAATCCCAACTTAATGATTACACTAGCTTACAACATTTCCGATCCCGACCATTTGGCAGTCATTTCATATGTAAATACCTTTGCTGAGTCCAAAAACATGTTATGGTTTCTTGATTTTTGCACATTTTACCCAAGGCAGAATAAATGCAAATGCAAATCGTTTGAGTATTTTTTGTAGTTCTTAATTTTATTTAAATGTACTTAATGCATATATTTAATTTGATTAAATACAGTGACTATTCTTTCTTTGCACATTCAAGAGAAAACATTGCGAAAACATTTTGTATAAAATTACTTTTGTTTTGTGTTGTTGTTTTTAGACAATTATTAATATCTAGGCAAAATATTTACAATTTACTAAATTGTGAATTGATGTGCGTCATCTGGTTAAAGCTTACGCACCTAAAGAAATGGAGACGCTTTATGGCAAAATCGAAATCGAAGGATTAGCACAACAGAGAAAGGGAAATGGAGTTCGTCGTCGAGAGAGAGGGAAAGACTTTGCCCTAGTGCTTGGGGTCCTTGTTGTAGTCCACATAGACGCGCACCACCTCACCGGAGTATTTACGCTGCGAGGGCATGAAATAAAAGTCCGGTGTATCGGATCCACCATTCTGACGTGGATCTTCCCGCGAGCGATCGTAGTCTCGTGGACGTCGCTCCTCCTCTCGGTCCCGGCTAGTCTGCTGTCGGGCAGCACGACGATCGTGTGTGTAATATCCACCCGAGGGGTAGCTCTGTTGGTAGTGTTGCGGGGGCTGGCGGGGCAGCGAGTAGGCTCGCTCGGCATACGAGCTTCTGGAGTAGGGTCCGCCTCCCGTGGTGGCACTACTCTCCTGGGTGCTGTGACGTGCGCCTCCCGAGCGACTTCCGTTGGCATTTCCACTTGGCTTTCCCTGACCATTGGTGCTTTCGTAATACATCTGAGACTTGCTGGTGGGTGAGTGGGACATGGGTAAGGTGGTCTGTTGGCTGCTGGTGGTGCTGCGATTGCGTGCCTTCTCCTTGGCTGCGGCGGTGCTGCTGGTCATGTGTTTCTCCTCCGTCTCACCGTAGGGATCGAAGGCGTAATTGGTATTCGAGGCAAACTCCTTCCAGGGTGAGTTCTTAATGAGTTTCTCCTGCAAAGTGACGAACAGATTTTGGGTTTGAGTAAGTTGATACCCGAGACCAGTCAGCAAGAGGGAACACTACATTTAGATACTAGGCTAGAACACTATGCTAGGTACTATAGCTGCTGGAGAATACGGGTAACGGGTGCTTGCCTTGCTGTTTTTTTGGTAGATATATGATAAAGTGGGAAAACAGGTGGTAACCAGTCAAAGATACACAGAAGATAAGATAAAGGAGTTAAGTTCAACAGTTTTTAAGGATCTAATGCTGACTGGTCTGTCCACAAGAAACACAGAGAGATGTAGCTGATTAGTTTCGAGGAAGCATGAAATATTAGAGGGACAACAACAGAGTAGACAGATAGAACAGAGTGGGTGAGTGTTGGTTAATATTTATGAGGAACAATAGCAATAATAGCGATTTCAATTACCCATACGCACCCACAGCGGGTTTTATAGTACTTGATTAGAATTTTGGTATAACTATTTGTAAACAGAATGTCTTAAGGCAGTTTGTAGCTCGTTCTGGTTCGATTTGGTACGGATTTTGGATGGGATACTGGTGTTTGTTTGTTTGTTTTTTTGCTTAAAGGTCGCTAGAGGGTTGATAGTAGCGTTGGTGCTGTCGCTGTTGATATAGGCGCCATTCCTCGGGTATTACGTAAACCAGCTTCAAAATAGTCAAAGGATTAATTTGGTGCTCGTAGTGCTCTAGCTTAAAACATTATACAAAGGGATTACCTTCATTACTTGGCTTACCTTGGTGTTTTTGCTTTTACGCGAAGTCTTCCAAATGGTACAGAATGCCTGTATGAGGGCTATTAGCACCAAAGCTGCTATCAGACCCAAAACTATATACAAACGTGTCTCGGATAGATCGAAGAATGAGAGTAAGGTCTCCTTGGCATTGGACTCCGAGGCGCTTTTGTCTGGAAACATTGGAGTTAGTGCATGTTTGAGGAGAAAAGCACTTCAAACTTACATTCCAAGGCCTCAAAGTCCAGATACTGAGGATCCACTGTCAGGGAGCCCACCTTGCCTGTGGCTATGTGATCCAACAGGGCTGACTTGATGACATCTGCGTTCTTTTGCACCGCCTGCTCACTGGTCTTGTCCACATTATTGGTATCCAGTGCATGCAGTTTCTCCACATTTGCCTTATCGAACATGGCTTGTACCTTGGCCACCATGGTGCTGCCTTGCCTAAAAGTAAACACTCTTTTAGTGGACAATGGTCTTAGGCTAACATTTGAACTGTATACTTACTTCTCAAAGCCCAAGATCTCTGTTTTGTAGTAACCCGCTATGTCATTGAGTATGCCATTGAAAGAGTCAGATATAGTGGCAGCCAGATTATTAAATTCCACTGTACCCGGTTGGGGTGCTTCGAAGGATTCGGCCAAGTTCATTAGCTTAACACCTACCGCATAGACTAAGCGAGTTGGAGCCGGCGTACTGGTGCCCACAAAAACTGACTCCAATTCTGTAAAATAATTAGATTTATTATTGGGGTATTAATCAGGGATAAAAAACTGTTCCGCTTTTGTAAACCCAACTGAGAACCGTTATTCTTTCAAAAATGCTGAATTGCACCCAAAACCTTTCAAGCAAACCCATTCAGGGGTGCACAGAATGAACTAACGGCCGCGTGGAGCAACAACAACCACAAGAAATAGAAAGATAAACCTGATTTTTGTTTGTATGTGTGTGTGCGTTGCGGCCGCGTGACCAATAGCTTACCTACGCTCACTACGCATAAGCAACATTTTTGTTGCGTTGGGGGTTTGCAGGATATATAGGAATGAGAAAAGAGAGTCACATAATGAAGTTGTTGCAGGTTTGCTTGGGACCATTTAAAGACCTGGATAAAGCCTAAACATATCTCTGCAGGATCTAAGATTTTCCCCGTATCTGGAAGGGGGTTGATGGTAGAGTGTATCTGCTTTTCAGTTGTCCTCTATAACCCTGTGGCCTCTCTTGGAGATATTGGGAATCAGCTTTTGTTCTAAGCACTTTTCACATGCTAAAGTGTCTTTCTGCATGAAAGACACTACAGTTCGGATTCGGGTGGTCACACTTCTCTTAAAGAAAGAGAGTGCAGTTGTCGGTAGCACTTTCAATCCTGTTTTGATTATATTATTTACCTTTTCCACAGGATTTAATGCAAACACGCTGTGGTGAAATGGGTGGCACTTGTTCATGCTTGCGCGTCTTCTTATTGACCACATTGAAGGCTCCACCCAGAACGGGGAAGAACAGATAGAGACAATGATCATCCGTAAACGATAAATCCTGCTCATCATTGCTAACTCTCTTCCGATTGAACTCCAAAATGGTAACGCCCTTCTCAATGCGACCCGACGCATTGTAAATATCCTGACGATCATCCAATTTAGGTGGTGCATAGCCCAGCACCCAGGTATCCATGAGGAAGGGCCGTCCACTGCGTCCATCTACCCAGCCAATAATGGCATCCGTTTGTGACATACGCTGATCATCGCTAAAGCCTATGCCCGTCCAGGTCTGGGTGTTTGTGGTCTCAATATGCCAGCGCATTTCATCGCCACGACCTACAGTCTCCCAGGCGGCATAGTACTCGCACGAGTGCTCCTGGGGCGAACAGTTTGAGGGGTATTTCCAGTGACCAAAGCAATCGTTATCCAGCACATTTGTGGACAAATCCTGACGGTCCGTGTGTGTAGATGATGGTTTCTCCTTCTCTGTGGTTGATATAAGATTAATAAAAGGTTGACTTAAGGTATTTCTTCCAAGCTCACCAAAGAAGTTGATCTGTGTCACTCCGCGTTGCATTTTATGGCCATGATACTTCAGCTCATCCGGTTGATAAAAGTCCTTGACCGTAGATTGCTCCGTTTCCAGACCAGAGGCTGGCACATGAACATAGCTACCAGGCTCTTGACCCTTGGCCCAGATTACATGCGTCAATGCATCGTCCAAAGTATGATCAGTGGGTTCATTAGCCACCAATTTCTTACGGAAAATAATGGTCGTCACTCCGTTCTCCTCGAAGCCTGTTCCTAATGCCAAATCGGATTTGCCACCGTAAAATTCATCCGTACGTGGTGTGGAGCGATCACGCGTGTAATAATCTCCCACACGGCTGGCCATACCTCTGGCCGTGCCAATAACGATATCTGTACAGTCCATGGGATTGAAGTCATGACGTGGTGTATACGCATTAAGCTTGTATTTCGGAGCTGTGTGAATAGAGAAATGCAGTTAGAAAAGGATTCGTTTTAAGAAAGACAGTGCTTGGTGCTGGTGAAGTGTGGAATTAGAGGGGGTTAGTGTGGTCTTGGGGAAAGGCGAGATTGAAAATGATAAAGTTATTTTGATCATGCCGACGAGGGTTTACCTGCGGATTCAAGATTTGCCGACATTTTGGGAGCAGGCTCACTTTTAGGTTCAGGTTCGCTTTTGGGTTCCGGTTCACTCTTGGGTTCCGGTTCACTCTTGGGTTCCGGTTCACTCTTGGGCTCTGGTTCGCTCTTGGGTTCTGGTTCACTTTTGGGTTCCGGTTCACTTTTGGGTTCCGGTTCACTTTTGGGTTCCGGTTCACTTTTGGGTTCCGGTTCACTTTTGGGTTCCGGTTCACTTTTGGGTTCTGGTTCACTTTTGGGTTCTGGTTCACTTTTGGGTTCTGGTTCACTTTTGGGTTCTGGTTCACTTTTGGGTTCTGGTTCACTCTTGGGTTCTGGTTCACTCTTGGGTTCCGGTTCACTCTTGGGTTCTGGTTCACTCTTGGGTTCCGGTTCACTCTTGGGTTCCGGTTCACTCTTGGGTTCCGGTTCGCTCGTGGGTTCCGGTTCACTCTTTGGTTCACTGGTAGGTTCAGGAGCTGGTTCACTTGTAGTGGTAGGCTCTGGTTCACTTTTTGGTTCTGTAGTTAATGCATTTGCAGAATAGAATAGAATTGGAGGTGTGCTTAGTGTTAGGTGAGGGATCGAAATAGGTCATCAAATAGAAGCTTGGCTAAAGGATCTGCAGGGAAGTGTATCTCTGTGGCTATGGTGCAGAGTTCTGGAAAGTTCTGCAACTCTTACCTGGAGCTTGGCGACGACTGCGTCCAGCTTGGGTGCTGACACGATAGGAAACACTGGTGGCCACAGATGTGACACCATCCATGTGGGCGTAGTCATCTTGATTGACCACTCGCTTGGTCTTGGCACTTGGTTCGGAGCTGGGCTCAGGCTCGCTCTTGGGTTCCGGTTCACTCTTGGGTTCTGGCTCACTCTTGGGTTCTGGTTCACTCTTGGGTTCCGGTTCACTCTTGGGTTCCGGTTCGCTCTTGGGTTCTGGTTCACTCTTGGGTTCTGGTTCACTCTTTGGTTCCGGTTCACTCTTGGGTTCTGGTTCACTTTTGGGTTCCGGTTCGCTAGTGGGTTCCGGTTCAGAGCTAGGTTCTGGCGCCGAACCCTCCAGTGTGGTAGTCAAGTCCCCCATATCCCGGATTAAAGGGAAATTCTTACATTCTGGTGTCAGTCCACGTGGACGCCAGCCCAAGCCCACCCAGGAGCTGCCGTTCACCTTTAGAACCACCTCAATTTCCTTTTGTTCCTCCAGCAATCGCCAGTACATGTGATAGTCGGGTGACAGCTCCTTCTTGGCATATGAGGTCAGGTCCAGACTCGTGCTCTTATAGGGCGATCGCTTTTGGCAGCCCAATCCATACCAGCCAAAGTTACAATAGCACTGACGTCGTGGCAATGAGGTTCCAGCCAAATCGATGCACTTGCCCTGCACTCCGCAGTCGGCATTGCTGCTGCACTCGTCCCGATACTGGCAATTCGGACCGTAGTGGTGCTTGTCGCACTTGCAACGCGAGGGGAAGTATTTGCCGTTGCCCGAGCAGCTCTCCCTAAAGTCCTTGCGGTGCTTGATATCCACATCGGCGCAGGACCAAAAGCGATAGCTATTTGACCATTCGTCAGCCTGACGCAGCAGACGCAAGGTGCAATTGAAGCATTCAAAATCCTGTGGTAGGTTTACCTGGTACGACTGAGCGCTAATTGGGAAGTACAAATTGAATTAGCGCAAAACAGTTAAGAGGAAGCCAAGCGTAGCTTACGTCACATCAGTGCGCACAAATTCCGAGTGGTTGACATGCGGCGTCAAATCCAAAACAGGTCGATCCAGTGCATCCAATAGTTGTAAACGGAAGCCGCCCTAGAAAATAATAGACGTAGAGGAGAGAGAAGATCTCTGTTATATTTCGCAAAACAATGACTGAGAACTTGTGACTTGGCGTTGGCTTTTCAATTATGGGAACTTCTATCGCAATGCTTGACTTTGACTAGGTGCATGTGAGGCAATCATTACCTCAGAATGCTGAACCTCACTGGCTAATTAAGCTGACAGATAAGAAAGAGGCGGTTTGGCTTGGTTGCCTCCACCCAGATAATGTTATAGAATGAAAGAGAGATGTTGCCTAAGATCCAATTAAAAAACTTACCTTGTGTGGATAAGCCAAATGCCAAGTAACATTAAATAGAGATCCAGACAGCAAAGATGTACGTATAGAACCTGGAATATAGTAAATATAAATTAAATGCGGATTAGATAATTGACATTTCAAGTGGCAATCTAGTACACTAAGGTTGGTTAAATACCATTGAGAAGAGATGGCATTTATAAGCCCAAGAGCCTCTTCCTCAGTCTTAAGGTTTGGCGATTGGTCAAGAACTGTAAGATTTGAAGGTGGGTTGCATTGGAAATTACATGTTATGGATGAATCTTCGGTGTGAAGAACTGGAGCCAATGAAAAAAACAGCATATATTCCGTTATAGAACTCTTAGAGATAGCATTTTATTGTTAGAGCCTTGTAACCTACTGTACTATACTCAAAAGGACAATAAGATCCGACAAAAAGTACCGAAGGAAAGGACAAACACATTTTTCTTCCTTTTCAACATGAAAGAGTTGTGGGTACAGCATTGTTATTAGCCTTTTCAGAGATAAGAATCTGCTGCTTTTGTTTATAGTTGGTACATTTGAGTAGGATTAATTAAGAAAAGTTCTATTAGTTTTCAGTTGTGACTTTTCCGCTGCTAGTCTAATTTAGGTGTCCGCCCTTGAACTGATTTCCCTGGAATTGTTTGTCTCAGTGCGCTTCAGGAATGCCTACTTAATCAGTTTATACTCTGTGAAGAATTTGAAGACGCAGAATTTTGCATTTAGTATTATAAATATCAAGGTTGCCATCCCTTTGAAATTCAAAAGAAGGTTCGGTCTGAAGGTTCAAACCCGCAAACCTGCAATTTTATTACTTTGCGTTTATTTGCCGCATTTTAAACTTTTTCGAAGTCTTGAAATCAAAACATCGTTTACGATGCTCTTCTTAAACTCTTTTGACGTTACAGTTCTTAAGAAAATAACGGAGGAAGGCTAACTTCGGCTCGACTGAACTTTATATGCCCTTGCCGACTGCCATATGGCTGCCATTTTGTTGATCAAACTTGCCAAATTGGTGATGAAACAGATAATATTAAAAAGTGTAAAGTATAAAGACGCAATCATTGAAAACAAAAAGTTTTTCTTACAGGAACTATTTTTTCGTATGACAGCTATATGCTATAGTCATTTGCACATAAGCACATAATAATTATCAAAATCAAGTTTGGAAGCTATAGCATTGAAAGCAAATGAGTTTTTCTACTAAGGTTTTTCTTAGAACAATCTTTTCTATGGCAGCTATACTATTTAGCTGTGCAATTTTTACCAAATTATGAAAAATCATAGCTTTAAAAATAACGGAAAAGATCGTTTAGAAACAGAAAGACAGTCGGACGGACAGACGGACGGACGGACGTAAGGGCGTACAGATGTGGTCGAAGATTCGTGACTTTAAGTATGATTTAAAGAAAAGTCGGGTAAACGATCTCGTCGATCAACTACCAAATGCACAACAACTTGAGTATTGTCAAGGATTAAAATATAAACTAGTATTATAGCTGTATTTACACTTGTCTGATATTTCATACACTAAGAGAAATCTAGGGCGGATAATTTGAGTACGAACGCTCTTGAAAAAAATTTATTCGTTCTTGAATTTTCAAGAATTTTGCTCTTGAAATCGAGCTCAATTCGTTCTCAATTTTTTTTTATAGGCAAGGGGAGTGAGGGAAAGATAGTTTTGAGAGAATAGCGTTGGACGCGCTCTCTGTTGCAGTCTGTTGTTGTCAGATGCGAGAGGTCGGCCGCTACTTTATTTTATGTTGAACGTTTCGAGTGTGCAAAAGTAATCGATGAAAGGATTGTATAAAATAAAGACAATGTTAAAAACACTATATTAAGTCGGTCGGGTCCGGAGGTCCGGGTCGTGCGTCTCTCTCACACCCAACCCCAACCCCAACCCCATCAAATATTTTTTGAAGTCTTTTATTTCTTAAAATTATTCGTACTTGGATCAAGTACTGAAATGCTGAAATCAAGAACGTTGAGATCAAAAATTTCGCTCTTGGATAAATAATTTTCACTCTTGCTCTTGATTCAATTCAGTTCAGTTCATCGTAAGTTGGCTGTCAAAAAATCCATATGATAAGCTCCTATTGGCTTCTTTAAAATTTTCAGAACATTTTTACAGCTTCTCAGATGAGATACTTTTATAAATTGTACCAAAGGTACACAGAGTAAAATAAGATTGTACAAAAGTATGCAACAGTCTGTCCGTATGAATGTATGGGACATATTTTTCATATGCTTGCAGGCAGAACAAGATTATTCTCAATCGTTTTCCCTTCCGTTCCCTTCCGTCTTCACAATTTGGAAAACGCGCCATAACTCCCACAGTTTTGTAGATAGATGGTTCCTACCGTCATCGCATTTTTAGTAATAGTAATAAGTATTAGTATCCGCCAAAGCAATGGCGAAGATCGATTGAACGTTAGTCCAGTTATAAGGAAATCAAACAATTATGATGGGCAGCACTTCACACTCTATATGGGTGCTTTGTCACTTCTAACTTAAATTGATCAAATATATACAAACTTTGGTGGTACGGAGTATATTATAGTCGGGCTTGATCGACTTTCTCACTAGTTTTCTTGTACTTGTTGGCATTTTTGTAAACATTTTTTGTAATTTTCAAAATTTTTTGGAATGCTAGTAAGTAAATTACGTTAATTTTTTACTCTTAGCAGACGTTCAAAACTATGTAACCCAAATGATTTAGAAGTTCAATTTAAATGAAACATATATAGGTAGTGACCTGCTCACAGATCTAAGCCGACATTCATGTTATATACTAAATCACTAAAGAATTTTATGTTCTCTAAAAGTTCTTTTTATCACTTTTTAAATTATAAAATTTCCCACTTGTATATACTTTCATCACTAGACTGTAAAATTCAAAATTCGGTCAAACTGCGTTAAAGTGAAATATGAATGAAATTAACATCTTTCGATTCGATTGGCTCATTTGTTTGCTACTTCAGCTCTCATGCGGTGGGCTCTCAGTGGGTTTCAAGGCATAATCCAATTGATAATTAACGGGCTTTACACACACTTTTACTCAAATTGGCCATGCACGTTCAATTCACACACACACACACACACTCAAAGTTGATGTTATAATTTCCATATTTACATACGTGCATTTTCCAACAATTCGAAAAATAAACTTTTGCTTTTGCATTTCGGCTTGCATAATGTTTGCCTTTGCTTATGCTTATGCTTTTGCTTTGTTGTTTTACCACACACACAGACAGGCACATGTGTGGCACATCTTACTCAATGCGAATTGTTGTTAACAATTAATTTACATATTGCGGCCGCCATTCACTTGAACAAAAATTGGTTCACAAATTATGATTTCATATGAAACTGCACTTTCGAACTGAAACTGAAATGAGCCTTGAGATCATCTTTGGGGCACACGTGCAAGGCATCAAAATGCCAAATCAATTTTCATAGGTGGCCAAATGTGTTTTATATGTGCATTAAATGTAAGTATGTAGGTACAGTAAACCAGTTGGGCCACATTTTTGCTTGCAATTTCATGTGCAGTTTTTTTTGTTGTTGTCTTTTTTGTTAATTATATACGCGAACGCATTGCGTATACGCAACGTGGGCCGGCTGGCCGCTTGGTTGCTTGGCTGCCTGTGGCACGTTTTAACCCATTTCGGGACATGACAACTTTTGCCTTCGCTTGCAGCGTTGGTCCGAGCAGGTTGAGGCTCTCTTTTGCGCCAGACAAAAGTGGTATGCCACTTGCTGCAAGTGAAAAACTTTCACTTGAGTTACCGCACAGGCACCACTTGCTCTCTGCTCGATTACAGCATGACCAAATTGTTAACAACTTTATCTCTGTATATATGTATATCTTGACTGTGACAGCTAAATGTGTGCCCTTTCTACTTATCATAGCATTTGGATCATTGGAACTGACAGCGTTGACCTCTGCCTGGCAACTTGCATCTTGTTTGCTTGTATCTCAATTTGTTCGTGTTTGACACTCTGGTTTTTTTTATATTTTTTTAACAACTGCTCTTAGGGCCACACGATTTGTTTTGATTTGTTGTTGCTGTTGCTTATGTTGTTTTTAATAGCCGCAGAGACCTGAGTTTGTCTGGTAATTATCGAATGGAGGTCAAGTTGTGGTCTGTTCCACAACTTGTGTCACACTCTGCAGCTCTGCAATGCTCGTTGTCAGGTTAAGCAATGCCATAATTATAAAATAAGCCCTTAGAGGGAGAGAAATAAAAGTTACTGTTGAAAATAGCTATCAGAAATAAGTTACCACAATCAAGAGCAAAAAATAAAACGAAATCTATCCTATATTATGCAATTTCGTCTTGTATCATTGAAGAAATATGTCTAAATGAGATTACAATTTTTCAAAATAAGATATGAATTTTTTGAAATATTAAAACTAGTATTAATATTAAGAATTCTGTATTCAAAACAGGGAAACAGGAAAACTTTAAAGAAAATTTTAATCTCTCTCAAATAAGATGTCTAGAAATCGGCCCTAAGTGAATTTTTATGGTTTTAACAAAAGATCTGTATTTCGAAATAGCAAGTTTCAGCCGGCTCAAGGTCATATTTTGGTTGTACATAACTATATTATTTCGATGATATTTATAACGATATTTTGATATATCGATATTATTTTCGGCAGCCCCGCTTAAAATATGTGAATGAACTGAATCAAGCAGAGTCGAATCGTTATCGGTTAGATTTGATTCTGGCTAGAGCCAGTTTGCATCCTTAACTTTGATAGAAAGCCTATAAAAATGGAGAAATTTTAAGAAGAACCCTCAATATTAATATAAAAAATTTACCTGTTTTATTCCCTCTATGTTACCATTTTGATTTCAGATATATCATCTCATTGTGCTCTGAATACACATATTTCTCAAGAGTCATCTCATTTATCAATACCTCAAGTCAGTTGAATTGTTTTTAGTTTGTCTTTACTTTTTCTAAGCAACTTTTTTGCCTTCATATTTCAATTTGAATGGCCATTCAATCCTAAATCGTAATGTCACCATTGAAAGCGAAAGAAGAAACAACAAACGCGCTCTATAGAATATCAATGAGAGCTCCTACTACCACAAATGACATTTAAAATTACAGTCTGGCTTGGACTCTGACTGCAACTATTCGTACATATCCGTAATACAAACAGTCGGCTCATAAATACCAACTCTCTGAGCTGGATACGAGCTGGACGGGGGGAGGTCTGGTCTGACTAAGACAACGTCACGAGCAATTAACTAAAGCGAAACTCCTTGACCACAACAAGAAGCCAAGATGCAAAAACACAATTTTGCAGAGCTGCCAAACTACCCGACGGGCCGGCGGCACCGACCACTTGGTCAGGTTAATTTGCCAGCTTCGCAAGACAGTGGCCGCATACTTTTAGGGTTGCCAAAGCGAAATTAATTTTATGGCATGTTACTTATGGCGCTGCCGTTTACCGCACACCGCCTGCCGCTTCGTTAGTTTCTGTGTTTGTCAACCTTTCGCATTGCGGAAGTCATTCAGCTGGGCTCCACACACGCCACCATATTCGGAATCTGGCTCCCTCATGCACTTGCAATTAGAATGCACAGACATTCTTCTCTATAAACAGTAGCAAATTGCCCCAAGGTTCGTTGGTTCGGGAAAATTATGTAAAATCCGAAGCGGTTATTACATAAATACCACAGACTGACTATTAAAAACTAAGAAGCTTAGAAGAGGAAAATGTTGTGTGGTGATATGAGACCAGCGCATAAACAACTAAGAACGGGGTAAGATGATTATGCAAATAATTGAGTAGGCATAATGCGGTGTTTTTTAAAGCGCTTAAATGGAGTTACTGATGTTAAAAGATTCTTTAGAATTCTTTAGGAAATTATCTAAAAAAAAATTGAAATGACTTTGTAAAAGTCTTTTGATTGCAGTTATGTGTGCAGCTCTATCAAGAAATATTTAGTGGATAAGTCTGTTATAAATAAGGGTCCCAAACGTTGAAACCACCCTACTTTCAAAAACTTTCAATATAAAGCTTCGAGTTCTTTGATGGTTGTTCATGAATCGCAACTGCTATTCTGCATATTTAAGTCCATCTGAATCTTGTAGATCCTTCATACTTAAAAACTACCAAATATGATATGATGATATGATAAGAACCAGTTCAGAACATGTTTAAAGAGTCCCTTGAATCAGAAATTAACTTAACCTTTAAAATTAAACGCCTACTGTACCGGACTGCTTCTTGTTGTAAAAAAGATTCGGTTAAAAAATGTTCTTCCTATAATGACGTTGAATAAATTATAAATTGTACTGAATTGCTCTTGAGAGTGGTCCTCCTTTGGTTCATAATGTTTCTCCCTTAAATCTATCTAAGTTTACGATATGTTTGTAAGGCAAAACATGTGGATTAAACTCTGTGATAATATATTGGATTTTTCATAAAACAATCTCAATCGGTTTCCACCAGATGGGCATCTTGAAGGGTAGTGTCAGGTGCGTATAGCGTAGATAGAATGTTTACAAAAATATGTTCTTTAAAAGCTAATCCCTGAAATTTTCTTTAAGATCGGATAATAAATAGCGGAGTTAAAAAATGTTGCATACTTTTCGGATGTTCATCCTCAGTAACACAAGAACGCTGTTTAACATTTCTTCTCATGAGTTAAGGGTATATCGAAGTCGGTCGGTCGGTCGAAGTATCGGATGAATATAACTTATAGCTGCTATTGGAACGATCGGGGCAAAAAGTAGTTCAAGTGAGAAAACATTTTTGTTTTTCATGGTGGCGTTTTTATTCTTTCCGGTTACGAAAATTATTCCACACAACTTTGATCAAAATCGGAGGAGTATTTCGTTTAATGCCATCTAAAAAACTGGCAATCAAATTGTCCAAGTTGTGGCACCATAAATTGCTGAGTTTGGAAAATAACTCAGCTTGCACTGTTCAACGCTAAAATTTAACTTTGGAATTAAAATTATTTCAAACCTTTATTTATATTTTTATCAGGAATTCAATCCGCTGGAAAATAAGGACTGGTTCGATGCAGTGGCTGACTCAGTTTTTGAACCGTTTTCTATAAATTTGGGAAATTCACATAAATAAGTTGACAAAGAAGGCGTTGCCCATCGCACCGTTAGTAACTCTCAGGAAAATATACTCGACCTGAAAAATCTTAATTTAACCATCTTGCAAAGAGGATTTTGAGAATTGTGTCCCCTAGAGGCAGATCTTTGTAGAATGGTGTTCTCAGGTACTGGCAGCGTATCCAAAGAAGTGCAGGGTAGTCGCATAGTACTATCTTTTTCGTGAGGGTTAGAAGTGGAATACATGCATTCTGATGGTCTAGTTCTTATCCTGTTCTTGCTAAAGTGTAGAAGCTGGGAAATTTCTAATTCCCTTCCGGGAATAAGCTGCTGACTTACAGTTATTGGGCAAAGTCAACTAAAGATAAAGAAGTACGTGAGGTTCTTGAAACAGCTGTATAGACCAGCGTTGAGCACCCAATTGCCCGTTCTTAATCTCTCTCAGAATACAAGCACTACGGCTCTGGGAACCAAAACCACATAAATTCCACATAAACTTTCTCGGAATTCACGGTTTAAGCCAAATACCCAAGCTTTATTACTGGTTCCAACCTTCACATCAAATCTCTTGCATATTTTTAAGGTTCCCATGAAAATTTCATATTTTCATTAATCATTTTCGTGCTCCAAATGTTATCGGCACAGTTTTTTATTTAAATTTAGAAATAATTTATGTTTTTTACAACAGAAAGATGCACTTTTCAAGAGAAGCTAATGGCCCACCCAACGCGCAAACATCATTAGAAATGTGTAAAGCAAAATCGATCAACACTCAATAAACTTTATTTTCTCACTCCTCTAATTAAATAAATGCTTAATTTAGGCAAATTTTGTTAAAAAAAAAAGAAACACTTTTCTGTTGGCAGATCAGCATCATTATCTGTCCAGTGGGGACAGACTTTCGAAATGACCAACGTAGCCTCAGCCTCCAAAACAAAAAAAAAATAATAAAAATGAAACGCCACCAAAGGTGAACAACTTTCGCGTTCAGCTCATGAGAAATATGACAGAGTCAAAAACGAAACGAATAAAAATATTTACAAAAGCGTATAAAATTTTGAACCTGACCAAGCGAGATTCATTGGCGGCGGCTACATAAGACAAACGAAAAAAAAACAACCTGCTAATTTCGGTGCAGCTCCAGCAGCGTTGAAGGGGATGCGGTTGACGCCCCTTTTTTGGCATAATTTGGGCAGAGAGTTTTCGATTGATTTATCGTCTGGATGGTTCGATTCCCACTTAACTAAAAGCAGGTTCAACGGCTTGTTCGGTCGCTGTGTTCCACTTTTTGTTTGGGTGCAGTGAAACGTAGAGACAAATGCATTGATCTAGAAATGAAATCGAATTGTTGGAAATATTTGTGGCCCAGAACTGCCAACTGCGTTATGCAAGAAGCCTTCAATCACTGACCTACAAACAGTTAAATGCATTTTTTGTTCGCTATCATCAGGCCGTACAACTTGATGTCATGTCCATTATATCCATCTGTCATTGTCGTGCCCATATTCGGCACATCGCACACACACACACACACACACTGCCTGACCATCTATTGAGGATGAGGCCTTTGTTAGTAATCATAATTTTATGCTTCCTTATTTGTCGGGAAAGTGACACGATATTCCCTCCTTTCGCTTTTGGGGCCTCCTGGACAGCGTTAAAAACTTTTAATGGCTTCAATTAGCAACTCGTTTCGTCTGGTATTGGCTGCCAACGATGTGCGAGTTGAGCATTGATACTTAGGCTCCAGCACCAGCACCACTTGTAATTTTTCACAGCTGGTCAGTCGAGGTTACCGCATTCGATCTTATGCAATCTTTGTATGAACAAGAAACTTGTTGAGCCGAAGATGTGTGTGGCGGTGGGCTAGGCGCCTAGGCGGAGGCTGAAATTTAGCTGGGGCTTCCTGCGATTGTCATGCGCAATTTGCTGGGCTGGAATTGGAAATTGGAATTTAGTGCGCAGGTGCACAGCAGCGCCATGAATGAATGAATTTGTTGGCCTCATGGAGCAGCAGTTGAGTGCACACACTTCTTATGCGCCATGCAGAACCAGTTCAACTTGAGTGCTGGCAAACATTTAATTAGGCTATATAGTAAGTACACTGAGAAAAAGTTTTCAATGACATATCTGGTTCCAGATTGCTTAAGACTTTTATTCGTGCAAGACTACACAGTTAGTCTTTTTCTTAGAGTCGTGAAACAGGGGTATGCACATATATCTCAATTATACAAAGATTCTTGGTATTTCTGAGATACCGAGAAAGTAAATATAACAATTTGAATCAGCGAAAAATTAACTTTAATTCTTTTTAATTCCTCACTTTCGCCATTTTTTTATAGAGACTATCCACCCATTACTTTATCTAAAAATCAACCTCATAGACTGGAACATTACCAACTTTGAGCACCAGCAAATCTAGTTCGCTAGTTTGAAAAATCTAAGGAATTTACTAAAAGTTGGGTTTGACGACCTTTCTAATTGTAAATTGTCGTTAACCGGCTCAAGGTCAGGTATAATAGTTGCTTGTTCTCTTTCAATGTTTCGAATATTTTTCCGCCCCAATGCTAGGACCCGGGAAAGAACGAAGTAACTCTAAAAGTTATTAGATAATACTGCGCTCAGCACGAAGAAGTAGAAATGAAGATAGTGTAGAGTATAAACTAGGTAGGGTTCGCCGCAGATAAAAGAAAACAAGTGAGCAAGTCGGTCAAGCCCGACTATAACATACTCTGTACCTGGATTAGAAACTGAATGCAATGTTGGTGCTGTGCTCATCTCTAAGTCTCTCTCTCTTTCTCTCTCACTCTCTCTCGTACTCCCTCTCTTTAAGATTATGCGGTGTTAGTTTTAATAGGGTGGGAGGGGGTGGGGGGAGGGTGACTTACTTTTTTGCTCATAACTTGAGAACCGCTCATCCGATCTTTATCATTTCCTCAGCAAATCGATACATTTTGCTAATTACTAACTATCTCTAGCAGGTACGAATAGTCTATCTTCAAAACTGTAGGAGATATAACGTTTTTTCCAAATTGCGGCAAAGCAGAGCCAACAAATAGAATAAACTGAAAATTTACAGAGCCGATTTGACATCTTCTACATATTCCTAAAAATACCAGAGTAAATTGTAAGTAAGTTTAATTATAAAGCAAATTCAAATTTATAAAAGTTACTTCTAAGAACTCGATTTGATTAATTACGAAGTGTAGAAGATATACACAAAATTTATTTGATAGGTTAACTTACATAAGCCCCCTTTTACTCTGGATTAAATTCCCACGAATTTTCAAAACCCATTTTTCCCCCATCAAATAATAAAAAACCAATCTTTTACTTAAAACTAGGTGGAATTTGAACAAAAATTTTCTCAGACCTACTTTCATGCCTCACAAAGACAACAACGGTCACTCACCTTTGGGCATGCCACATGGTGCCTGGGTGCGCGAATTATCCAAAAAATCCAAATCAAATTTGCGCGCAGGTGGATATGTGAGTGCCACGTGTGCCTCAGTGCCCAACTCCAGGCAGCAGCTCCAGCAGACGAGGGCCACCAAGAGATGGGCGTGGTAAGCCCGTTGTCTCTTATTTATAGACATGTTGTCGGGGCCAAAAAATGTATTTCTTTACAATTTCTATTGTTAGCAAGTTTCTTTTGCATTAGCTACGATTTGGGGATTTTTGTTTTGTAATGTTGAACACAACAAATTAGTGACACATCTCGAAGCTGCAAAAAAAAGAGAAAAAGAAGAATTAATATTGAAATAATCATAATTGTTGCATAAGTAGAAAAAGTTTTGCAAGCCGAAAAAAAACACAATGACTAGGAAATTTCCCAGCTTCAAAAATTTATAGTTCATGCAGAAAGATTCATATAGTATTTGTACATTTGGCGACAGCCTCCACAATCCCTCAAAGCGGCGTGTGAACAGCAGTTCAATGCTCGAACTTGAAGTACGCCTTCAGGTGAAATCGAAGGTAAACTAATCGCAGCCACTGACAGCTGCCAAAGCAAATGAGATACTTAAGCTACACAGAAATGTCATAAATAATCTACCTGCCCCAGCTTCGGGGCGTTACAATTGTGTTTTGATATTGGGGAAAATGGTGCCACAGTTTTGACAACCAAATTGCATGGTGGCATGTGGCATGAAAGCGCCCCAAGATAAATGGACGCCAATTGGTGTTAGTTGGTTAGTTGGCGGACACAAAAAATAAAGAAAAACAAACACAAAAACAACAAAATGATTGGCAAAAAATGTCTACAATTCCACAGAATGGGAACAGACCATTTGGATGTGCCAGTTTTCCAGCGATAATTAAGATTTTGAGCCGGCCAAGTCATTGTCCAATGCCAAACAAAACTATTTTTATAAGTCCCCCCCACACGTCGCCCCTCCCGCAAACCACAAAACACGACTTCCGACCAGCTGTCTGGCATTGAGAGTCACCTGGCTTGACATTGGAGCTTTGGAGACTTAAGCAAAAATCAAAAACTTAATTAAGTAAACAAAGCCAAGTGGAGTATATAGAGCAGAGCAGAGAGCTACTGCCTCATCAGCACAAGTGGGTTAGAATAAATTGGCAATGCCCTATTGGGCTTTGCTTTGGGGCTAATGGGCATTGGAGTCAACGCTTGGCCCGCATCGAATTTGTTCGCAGTTTGACAAAGTTTCCGCTTGTGTAATTTAATATGCCCACATTATTGTTATTTTTAAATGTGTTTTACGTTTACTTTAACTGAGCTTAGGCAACGACTTGTGCCCAGGCACACAGCTGAAAGATGTAATTGGCTAATTGTAAGTATTGGTATACGCCCAGGGGGGCAACTTACGAGCTTTTAATGATTATATTAGTTAAAAAATTGAACATGGTCCCAAAACTATTTAACTTGAAGCTAACTTCAGACAAAAATACTACGCCAAAAACGCTACTAGTGGCTCCTACCAACTTTTGAAATCAAAGATAATCTCAAATGTAGCTATTTTCCATACCCATTGAAGCCTTTAGTCTTCCAAATAGATTATAAGAAATCTAAGTTTCCCAAATCGATTTTTGAGGTCGACTCCAAATTTTATATCTTAAAAAATTTTAACAGGGTTCACTTTGGGACTCAAACCACCATTTTTAATTCATACATATAGGCATGCCGAACGTTACAGATACACTTAAAGTAAAAATAAAACTTTTTGTTGAAAGTTCCATATATAGATGCCTAAAGGCTGAATTCGAGATTATCAAACGCTTTAGCAGGCTCCAGGTTATTAAGTCATTATGCAATTCACCACAATGGAGGTTGGTTGACTGCACAGCTGTTTAAAGAACCTCCCGGTTCTAACATCAGCAGTCTCTGTATACCTTCTGCAAGTAGGCAGAGTCCTTCTCATGCCAGCTTGCTATGACCGTTTAGATATTCCAAAGGCAGCGCATCTTGTAAAACTGACAACAACAGGCCGTAGAATTTGTGCATGTGTGTGCACCCATTTCGGCCCTTCTGTATTAGTGTATAGTTAAAACACTTGATATAAATTGATCATTGTCTAACAATCTTTCATTATAACTTACTCTACGTTGGATAAAAAAAATATATGAGTAGAAAAAGTGGGCCAGATTTACACTTGTGTTGCAGGAATAGGTTAGTTCTAGGTTAGGTAGAAGGTTAGGTCAAGAATCATTAATTATTTTAAAGTTTTTGCATTTGGCATTTGCATAATCAACACAAATCAACAGAGATTAATTACAACAATTTGGAATAGCAATTGGTATGTCTGTACAACGATCGCTGTTTCAAAGATAACCACATCTTATCATCAGCAGACTTTTGTATTGCATATTCACATTCAAACGACCACACAGACTCCCTTATAAATCTTGATATCGCCGAATAACGAGTTGGGGACTCCAATTTGCTATGGGACGAGACCACGATTCAGCCTAGAATTCTGCTATGTTTATTTGAACGTGTTGCTTTTTGCTTTTTCCAATCTCTGTTGATTTGTGTTGATTACATTGAATTGTAACTCTCCACCGACCTCGAGCCAGCCAAATGCAAAAACTTTGACAAAAAAACAGGCGCAAACCCAATACGATTAATATTTTAATCCTAGCTTTCCAACGTAGCGCCAACCTCACTCTCGACGAATGAACCCCCAGAATTTGACCCCTCGAATGAAGTTATGCTTTCAAGTTGGTAGTTGATAACGTCTAAAGCCGCTTATAAGCACACTGATTGGACCTTACCAGTGTGGCTTTAGACCTGGTAAATCCACCACAGACCCTGGAGAAGACCTATGAGAGAAACATAGAAAATCTCCATCTTTTTGTCGATTACAAAGCCGCTTTCGACACACCGATAAGGTCAAGTTTTTTCGAAGCTCTGTCTACCTTTGGTATATCAGCAAAGTACGTTCGACTTTGCATGATGACGTTGAGAAGCACTCAAAGCTCCGTCAAAATAGGAACGAACCTCTCCGAGCCTCTTGATACCAAAAGAGGTTTTAGGCAGGGTGATACCTTATCGAGTGACTTCTTTAATCTGCTGATGGAGTATATACTGCGCCAGTGCCCAAATGCCAACAGATCGGGCACCATCTTTAATAAAGATGTAATGCTACTCGCATATGCCGATGATATTGACATTATCCGCAATACCGAACGGATGGTAAGTGGGGCGTTTTCAGAGATTGAGAAGCAGTCTGAACTAATGGGTTTAGCGGTAAACGAGGACAAGACGAAGTACCTAGTGTCCTCGAAATAGAAGTACACGCACCTTGGGCAATCTGTTGAAAAGGGAGAGTACAAGTTTAAAGATGTAGAGGACTTTGTCTACCAACAACATCAGCCTGGAAATCCGAAGAAGAATCACGCTCGCAAACCGATGCTATTACGGGCTAAGTAGGGAGTTCAAGAGCAGAAACCTCAAGCGAAGAACAAAAATTGCGCTATACAAGTCACTTTTCATCCCAGTCCTGCAATGTGGCGCAGAAGCATGGGCAATATCATCAGTGGATGAGGCGGCGATTGGAGTTTTCGAGCGATAGATTCTTCGCAGGATCTATGGACCTTTTAAAGTTGGCGAGTATTTTCGCATCCGAAGGAATGACGAACTGTATGAGCTCCATGGGGATACTAGTCTAGTCAAGCGCATAAAGCAACAGCGGCTGCGCTACTCGTATGGATGAACAAGCTCCAGCAAAAATGGTCTCTAAGAGGAATGCGAAAGAACTGGGACAAGGCAAGGTGGGACGACCAACTCTAAGGTGGGACGACCAGGTGCGGAAAGACATTTCCAAGCTTGGCGTGTAAAACTGGTGCCAGCTCGCACGGAGCAGAAACGACTGGCGGACATTAGTTGCAGCGGCCGAGACCGTCAAACGGTTGTGATGCAAACATCGGGCCAATAAAGAAGAAGTTGATTATTTGATAAGCCTAGTTCCACTGACGTTTTCAAATTTGGTAATAAAATGTTCACTCCCAAAAAAAAATCATATATGGAGACAGCGGCCATAAATACTTCTTGTGGAAATATCGGGCTACAGCAGCGAGCATTCTTTTGCTGATACCTTTAGCATTTTTTATCCGATCTTTATCATTTCTTCGGCATCGATAAATAATCTTGATTACTAAATATCTCTAGAAGGTACGAACCGTCTATCTACAAAACCAGCATCTTTGTGGTGAAGTGCGTGTCTTGTTTTACAAAAGTTATGGACAAAATTATAACTTAATGACCTAGAGCCTGCTAAAGAGCTCAGAGTGACAAGCATAAATACCGTCTTGACTACTTAACTAAGTTGAAAACAATAAGAAATTTCAAATTTCCTTTTCAAGTGAATAGAAAATTGGGAACGAGCATATGAACCAAAATCAACAAGGAAACTTTCAACTATAAAACACTTAGACATACTCATGATACCCCTTAAATGATGAGTACGCGGTATAAAACCATCTTATTCCAATAATATGTATTCAAAACGAAAGAACATTCAAAAAGTTTCTTTGACCCCTTAAAGCCAGATCTCTCTATGAATCTACAAAGTCTTTCTTTGCATTCCCCACAATGAGTTGGCCAAAAAAATGTTCTTTCGTGCTCTTCTACAAAAGCCAGCAGCACCTACCGCCAGAGATGAACCTTAGAGGCAATTATTTTAATTGAATTTGCATTTCTACTAATTAGAACTGCGAGATCATCCGTAATTAACACAGAAAACCCAAATTAAAATGCAATTCACACGCAATTAAATTACAGTTTTCTAGGCAAAAGACCGCGTCCAAACACTGTCAGCTCCAGTTCTCTGGAAAAAAAAAACACTTGTCCGTCCCTGCCTCGTTGGGTATATCGATTATGGCCAAGCTGCGGACATAAACATTTGGCCACGCTGTTCATGTTCATTCGATTCACAGCGCCGCACAGCAGCCACAGCAGCACCAGCCGCCATATACAAAAATGCAGTCCAACTGGTTACGAAATATTTCGAAAAGCTCATTCATGTTGAGCTTAAGATACTCGTACAATTTTCAAAATAAAACGAAAGAGAAGAAATGGAAACCGGTTGGTGGCCCAAAACAAAATAGTCAAGTATTAATGGTTTTACGATACACCCAGCGATGCTATCTTGGACTCGGGCGGCAAGTGTAGAGCTGGCCGCTCCTATACTAAAAAAAAAAAACACAAAAACAAAAACCAAAACAAACTCTTGACCAAAACGCTGCTCCATTTAAAAGCAGAAACGGGGCAAAATTGGAAAATAGCAGGGCACCAAACAAATTAAATTAAAGAGCAGAAAATGGATAAGTAAGAAGGAGGCCAAATTGATTGATTTTAAATGCGATCGATGCAAGTTTTTAACCAGAAATTGTATAATAATTGAGGCAGTTTTGTGGTAAAGTGGTAGAGCTGCGAAGGAGGAGAAATTCTTGCCAAATTGGACAAGACTTTTGTTTGGGAAAATATGAAAAAAAGTTTACGGAAGCTGTTCTAACAAAATTAAGTATGCCTTACAGAAATAAAGTGGAAAAGATGAAGCTAGTTGGCTATGAGTTATTTTAAAAATAAGTCAAAAATGGGAGATATATGATTAGGACTGTTTAATCGATTTCGGTTTAGTATAAAACTACAGTCAAAACACATTTAAGCAAGGGCTAAGACCAATTTTAGGGGCAAAGAATCAAGATCAAACAATTAGAATAATTTTTATATAATTTAAAATTGAGCATCATATAGTAGGTTTTAAATTAAAGCCACAAACCTATGCAATTCCCATAATTTGTCAAAGGTTTGGCTAGAGCTTAAATCAGGGATCAGGCGTCTATCGTCCAGAAGCAGCATAAGTCTGATTAAATAAATTCTTACCAAAATTTGTTTCGTGAATAACTTCGGTGTTTTTGCTCAGATCTCATTGTGCGTTTCAGAATAGATAGATTAAGGGCCTAAGATAATATATATTAAGCGACGATGTTGTATCTTTAAAATTGTGGCTCTGACAGTTTTTGCGGTTTAAGGGGGGAGGGGGAAATTTTGCAAATTTGAAACAAACTTGAATTGATTACGGTATACACCTATGTACATGCAAAAATTTTTATCTCTATCTTTTATAGTCCCTGAGATCGACGCGTTCATACAGACAGACGGACATGGATAAATCGACTCGGCTGTTGATGCTGATCAAGAATATATATACTTTATATTGTCGGAGATGCTTCCTTCTCCCTGTTACATACATTTGCACAACTTCATGATCCCCTTTTACCCATTTTTAATGGGTACAGGGTATAAAAAACCCCAAAATTAATTAGAGACTTAACACACTTTGATATATAACCACAACACCTTCAAAAATACAATTAACCCACGAACTACAGTTTCAATACATTTATGATTTCAAAAGTAAATTTGAAATTTAATTCCTACCCAAAAAAACGACTGAGAAAACTTCTTGAAGTTTTAAGATCATTGCGATATTCTGTCTTCTTGATGCTGAAATATTCGCTGTATCGTGCTTTACATTGTGTAAACTTGTCTTTTTTTTTTTTCTTGCTTTCGATGTGAAATGAGAATGTGTGACTATTTCATTTTCCAGGTTAAATTTCCTTCTATATTGCTAAAAGATCCTTTGGCTATTTTTAATAAATTACTAGATTAACTCAAAACCAAAAGATTTATTTTTTCGAGTGATAAATCGATTGAAAACTTTAAACTCGGTTTTTACAAAATCGAATTTTTGGAGTTATGCCACTCAGTAAGCGATCTGTAAATACACCACGCCACAATGCTGCAGTGGCTGATTCAGCGCTTTGCAAGAAGACGTATATTGCAGGAGGTTCGAAACGAAGATAGCTGCAGAAGAAGCGTTTTTCGCATTCTACACTCAGGGTTTTTGCGAGGCCGTCAAGATTGACATGTATGGGTCGCAGCATGAGGCACACCATTAAAGTGAATTCTGATTTAGCACGGAGCATGCAGAGTGAGAGCACAATGTTTTTAAAATTTTTTTATTTCAATATCAATGGCAGTACTAGAAGTTTGACAAATTGAAGTATCCAATTGATAAGTCCCAGTATCAAATTGATACTAAAAGAGAAAAATGCGGCAACCTGACACAATTTAGTATCAATTTGATATCCACAAAATATCATTTTAATTCTTTCGAAAATATTAACTACTTTGAGAATTAAATACAATTTGATACACAATAGTTTCAAATTTATGACTAAATAGTGCCATTTTGATGATTACTTTTTATAGGTGATGAAAGCTGTATGATAATGATCACAATTGTCTGTGTATTAAAGCTTTATAAATCCTTTTAATATCAATGCCAGGAATAGAATGAGTTTCGTGCTGGATAAAGTTAAAGAAGCACAGCATGAGTGATAATTTTAAAGAAAAGCGCTTCATGTCTTAGAAATCTTAAGTAAACTGAACCAAACCGATTTGATTTTTGGGTTTTCTGTTTGGTTCTGCAAATGCAAAAGAACGCCGGATCAGTCTGGGGTTCGGCTTACAGGTGGCCCAACACCTTTGATGTGCAATGCTAGAAATCTGAAGGGCTTGAAATGAAATTACACTTATATCTCTCATTAAAGTCTATAAAGATCAACACTTAACAAAATATTTCTATGAATAAAGACAAAGCTTTTTTTTAATTTTATGGCATAATAAAAAGCTAAACGATCTTACGTATGAGAAAATATGCAGGCACATAAAATCGAGTTTCTTCAAAGCAATTCTTGCTACACGTTTATTGAACCAATCCATACCCTAAAAAGTCTTCGCTGATACCCATTCATAATTTTCCATAATTAAATGATAATCTGTATGCGCTACGCAAAATAAAAAATAATGCACCTGACCCTGGATCGCCTATATAAATAATTATGAAGTTTTATTAGATAATAAAAATAATTTAACTTTGCTTAGTGCCCAGCGCCCCTTTTTGCACACAAACTTTCTAATCACGCCTTATTGATGGGCCGCTACATGGCTAACATGACGTATACGTTATAAGCATTTGACCAGCGGCTATTAACGGTGCGCTGACTACTTGTGAGTCGCTGCCGCTGCCGCTGTTGTTGGGAGCTGCGAAAGTCAACGTGGTTATGTGAGTGTTAGATGCTGATTGGTTTGTGTTGCGTATTTTGATTTCTATTTGTGCGCGAAATTTCTCAACAGTTAATGTCACGCACAAATATCGAACTACTCACGACAATTGTTGATTGACAAACAGACCGGCCAAGTGGGCTCATTATAATTACACTCGGACATAAATGGGACAACTTGCAAAAAGCCAAACCAGTTGGTGGTGTTGGTGTTGGTCCAACTGATTAACCGGCTGCCAAAAGTTGCGACGTCTTCAAGTGTGTTAATGCTGGTTAATCAATTTAATTAGTAAAATAAACACACACACTAGGGGAGACACATGTCAATGGCTGCAAGTGAAAGTTGGTAGAGTTTTCCATTGATATGTTTTCTATCTCACTTTCGGAATGTCAGAAGGAAAACAAATAAACATACAAAATAATCAAACAGTTTTTTGTAGAATATGAAATTAGCAGCATAATTGAGCTGGCTGAACTGGTGCAGCCAGTTTTTTTTCGAATACAACTTTCACAAGAATGGAGCCCAAAACAAGCCACAATACAAGTTTTCTTCCAAAGCCAAAGCCGAGGTCAGGGTTCATATTGCACCCAAAATTTACTACACTTGATCTTCAAACAGTTAACTTGCTAATGGCATCTAATGTTTTGCTAAGCGTAAACATGGCCTAAAAGATCATATTTCACAGCCATATCAGCAACAACAACCACAATATTAAATGATGGCCGTCTTGGCTGAGTGGTTTGTGGGCTTAGACTGTTTGTAGTAGCGCAATTTGAACTCAAGTTCATGTTGTAATGTGTATTTCAAACGCAAATACTTGAGTCTTTATAAACATTCAATCATTTTAAAAATATTTCCCTTCATTTAAGTGGCGGGGCAACTCATCTGTCGTCATACACTTTAGGTATATTGTTAATGATTCGTCAAAAACCAGTTCCAGGCATTTACATAGAACCATTTTTGATAATTTTTATTATTATATATTTTATTTTGATCGTTAAGAAAGTTTCAGGGACCCCAGCGAAACCCCCAAAATTACAGTGATTTTCTTTGCCTTGCTCAAATCTATCTCAAATCCATCATTTTAACTGTCTCAGCAATTGGCTTGCCATGTCTCAAAAAAAAAATTAATGCGAACCATGTACCTTGGCTTAAGGTCACCTGGTCTTACGCATTTGATTGATTTTGATTTTGCCATTTGGCGTGCGATTATGGCAATTTACATGAATTGCTTACAAATTGATGGCATTGAAAACAAAAGACTTAGGCAACGAACTTGATTCAAAATTCCGCTGTGAAATGTTTTGGAGTAAACAAAATCATTAAAATAATATTATTTGTATTTTAAAAACAATTATCAATAATTTTGGCACTTGACTTGAACTGAAAAGCAACTGCATAAATTACAAATGGATGCCGAATGATTTTTAAAGAGTCAAGATGCGCGCCAAGGTTCCAGCAGTCAACGAGACTGTATTTCTAACCAGTTTGCTTAGTCAAATGGGTCTCCCTCCCCTTGCCTCTGCCACACACCATTAGATTCTGATTCTGGTTTTGTGTACGCCATCGCGCATTCTCACTTTTGTTGTTGTTGCTGTATTTTTTTTGAGGCTCTGCGGTTTATTGGAATTTTTCGTATTGTGTGTGTATAAGTATGTTAATAAAACTTTATATAAGCGGCTGTTAATAAATTTAATAATTAGCATATGGAAGCATACTTCTTCAGTGTGGGTTGCCCACTTGGTTAGAGAGGAGATGCCATCCGGTTTTTGGTCGGCAGCTGCGGCCGCTGCTGCCAAAGCCAATGCTGTTCGGTTGCATTCCAAGCTCTATGACTAACTCTGAAGACAAGCGACGTTGAGTTATTACCCTCAAGGTCATTTCAGTCTAGGCATGACTTGCGGATTGGTGTAGGGGGAGTGAAGAGGAAATCAATTAAAAATAGAATAGTTTCAAAAATTCTAAGTGCCTCTGGATACGATCACTGCCAACACATTAACACTTTGTTAAGCCGCTATAAAAAAGAAAAAAACCACACGACTGAAACAAAAACAGAATTAATTAGGCAAGCGAGAGCTAAGCGTTAACCACAGATTCGGGGTTGATAAAGATATACAGAAAAGAGTTTTCTTTTTTATTTAAAAAACCTGGGAAGTAAAAGTTTATAACGCATTAAAAAAACCCCAAAAATAAAAATAGTGAAAAATATATCTATTAAAATAATAGAAATGTTAGAAGGTCTTCGCTAGTAATTGCAATTCTAAATTTTCAATTGCATTTTGATTTGTCTGCATTGAAAACTTCTGCAGTTGAAAGTAAATCATGTTAATAGGCTTAACTAAAAACTGAACTTAATAGTGTGTTATAATGTATTCTACACAAATCAAATTAATTTGGATATTCATCTGATCAAAATAATCTTTTCAAAAATATAAACTTATCTACTTCATTTGGCATAAAAATAATACATATTTTGATCTATAATAATATCATTCGCTTAAATTGTTATTAAATAGTTTTAGAATGATCCTCAAAATGTAATAATGATATGTTAAAAAATATCGATTTGAAATTTTTAACATACCAATTTCATTCACAGATTGAAACCCAAACTAATAATGGTTAGGATTGCGGTTACTGCTTTCGCCGATCGCTTTTTACGGTTACGGTTATATAACGGTAGTGGGATATGGGTTACTGTTCGGGTTCCGGCTAAAAATCTTATTCTGTTCCGGTAAATTTTAAAGTGTATTTAGCGATTAAAGATTGCGGTTTCGGTAACGGCTTTAACCTCAGATTTTATATATTTTCATATCGGAGTGAAGTTGATATGAAAAATATCATTATTATCGAAAATTTTAAATCATGACCTTAAGCCGGCGAAAACTTGCTGGTTTCTACAATCATTAAAGCTGTCACATTGTGTGCTGGGCTCAATTATAACAACAAAAGCCCATTTGAATGCTTTTATGCACTTAAATTTATTTGTCACTTCGTTAGCAGTGGAAGAAAATCGGGCTACTCAAAACGTAACCTAAAGTTCCCTAGAAATTATATCAATCTTTTGTTTTAGACCGCAACTTTTGAAAGCACGATGATATCGGAAAACAGTAATTGTAGCACAGTTTTACAGCACGCCACAAAAATCACAACATTAGATCATATGTTTGGCTATATGCTCAGTTGGCGAAAATATTAATCCAATAACCGCGCTAGCTTAAACGAGAGAAGGCTACACCTAGGGCAAATCCTGTTTAAGAAAATAAGTTGCCGTCGACTCAAAACAAAAACGAAATGTTCCTTTTTATAACAACAAATGTTTTAAATGAAGAAAGATCAACCCGATCGAAGAAAGAATGTTCTTATAGAAAGAACGTTGTATTGCAATCAAGAAAATCTGTTTTAGTACTGCTTTTGACAACATTCGTGCTCCAATTTTTTTCTCTGAGTAACTTCCAATTTTAAAGACTACGCCTTTTTCGAAGTCTTGGAGAATAAAAATCTGTTTTTTTACCGACAACCAGAATCTTTAAAATCGAAAACTCACAAAACCCTTAACTGTTTATCGTAATTTTAACCTTAATGCGGGGTACGTTATAAGGCGATCCGTTAACCTGAAGCAATAAGACCGTAACCAAAAAAACGAAACAAACCAATTAAAACTCATATAATGATTTTTTTGAGAACCGAAAAGAATCAAAGTATTGAACCGTTACAGCAAGGCATACTAAACAAGGTAGGCTCACTCGCTCTCTCACAACTCATTATATTTGTGTCAAAGAGAGCGAGAGCGAGAGAGTACTATGTATATTTCAATACAAAGCCTACTAAGTTACTAAGTAAAAACAAAAAATTCGTCCGCGGAGATGCTTTGCTTACAACAGTTTCTTACCATGGAGCAAAAAGTATTAGAGAGAAACGTTACTCAGTCGACACCGCTTCTGTCAGAAAATTGTCAGCTGTTCGCTCTCATTTACGCTCTCTAGATACTTTTTGGTCAGCTGTTCGCTCTCTCTGGATACATTTGGGTTATAGTCTTCTCGCTCTAACCACAGTGATTTCCTACTGACACTTTGAAGTATCTTTTTGGGCACTATCGTTAAGCACCAGTAAAATTGAGAGGCCGCGCAAACGTTCTCTCTAATTCTAATTGCTCCATGTTCTTACTGACTGAAATTTAACAAGTTGTCAAGAGAGCGTGAGAGCGAGTGAGCCTACCTTGTTTAGTATGCCTTGCGTTACAGTAACCTTACTTAAAGTAAGCAAAATAATGCATATGTTCTTAAGACTTAAACGGTGGTCGATGAAGTTCCCAGAGCGGAGTACTGTGAATCTGCTAATCTTTTTGATACTCCAGCTGCACAAGCTTACGCTTAGAACGTTTGATTTCCAGAGTAAAGTTTATTATGTTTAAATTACCTTCTTTGTAAGTTCGAGTACAAACATACAATTGCGTATTAAGATTAAGATTTGTAATTTTATACTAAAATATCATTATACTAGTAGATCAGAACCAAAACAGAAAATTTTATCGAAACATAAAATTAGTTAATAGAACCAAAACTGAACTACGATTCGGTTTGATTTCCTGAAACTAAAGGAACCTGCATATCACTGCACAAGAGTGATTATTTGAAACAAGCTTTTAGCAAAGATTAACAGAAATTATAGATGACGCTTGTGTGCAAAAACGATTGTTCTGGAAGCTGACATTGGATCCCAAAAAAAAGTTTGTATGGGATGCAGTATCTATAAAGGTGGTGACTTGCTTTCAGTGAGTGGGGACAGTAAAGGTATCATCCTTATAACGGACTCTACTAATACATATATATATATTTTATTATCCAATATTTAATGCACGCTGCATATGCATTGGCCCTGCGAATTTGAAGAATAATAATACTCCGGTATTATATTGAAGAAGCAGTAGAAAACTGCTATAATGTACACAATTTGTTTGTCTATTTCGCATTGGCTTGGGCACCTCGGACTTATGCGAGTGCAAAGATAGAATAACAAAGTCATGATATTAACATTATAATAGATTTTATCTTTTACAAACACCTATGTGATACATACATATGACCTATTCTATACTCTAAGTATTAAATATTCGGGTCTGTTCCGAATTTCGACTCGATTTTCGTGTAAACTTTAGTATTTTGCAGTCAAATTTGAAAACGTTGTATGGAAGGCGACAAATATACCTGCGGCTACTAGATCAAGTATAACAAAACTCGGAATTGTCGCAGCAGCTGAAACCGATTGCTTAATCCCAAATGAATTTAAATCGAGAGAAAATTGCGACGGGATCTAGTAGCCTCAAATAAACTTGACACTTACGTTTAAATTTATACAAATTGCATTCGAAATTCACATGTTTACACGAAAATCGAGTCGGAATTCGGAACAGGCCCCATTATTACTTGTATATGAAAATATTGATCGATTTTTAGCGATATTAGACCTGAGAAACTACATTTTGGAAGTGCTTACCCCACTTTGTCGGGGCGTTAAAACTTCATATGTGCCGCATCTTGGAATTGTGAACAAATCGATGCCACTTAACGTCAAAAGCAGCTTAAAAACTATTCCTTTTTATTTGGCTGACAATAAAGTAATCCGCTTTTCGCTGAGTGTATTGAAATGACTCAGAACTCTTCACCGGAGTTAAACATTTCTTTTGCTTGATTAATGAATTTACAAGCGCATTTTTGCTTTTTGTTATTTTATTCTTGTTTTCTTTTGTGCTTCGATTTTAAGCAATGATCTCATCTGCCGTCATACAGCAGCCCACATGGTGGATATCTAGCAAAAGATCCATCAAAATATCTTAGGCAATAATTACAAAATTCTGAGCTCATAAATTTCACTTTTTTGCGGTGTCTTCCCGAGGTATTCCTGTCGAAACTTACCTTAAGAAAAAATCCAACTGCAAGCAAAAAATAAAAATTATGCGATGTAGGCGGCGATAAGTTACTAAACAACAACAAAAAAACGCAGGCGCAATGTTCCAAAAGAGTTGATGTTGAAGAAGCCTCGAATCCGCGCAGCTAATCAAAAGTTACGACACGCACGCGCTTAACGACGGCGACGAAGACGATGACGACGCGAATGTAGGAGAAGAGAAGTCGGATTTTGGGTAAGGGCGGCGGCACTTTGAACGTTAGGATGCACTCACTCGATGCACCCACACTCACTGGCAGTGTGTGTGTGTGTGTGTGTAGGTGATGTGTTAATCAATCAGCAATTGCAAGCATTGAAAGTGCATTTTTTTTGTTTGAATATTTTTGTAATAAATATTTGGTTGTTGTTTTGATTTACGGCAACGGCTGGTACGTGCCTTGCACTTGCACAACTCAAATCCACGCTTCGTCAGCCAGAACCAGCGACACCGACACCAACACAAAACATAAGCACAAGTCAACTGCCAGCTGGAAGCGAACTACCGCACACACGTCTGAACTGTAGCACGACTCAAACGAAACTGAGATGCAGCCTGTAGAGTTAGCCAAAACTTTGACCGGCCAAAAGAGCTTAAGTGTTGAAGCTTGAAAGCTTGGCTTAAAGTCCAATTAAACAACGTAGTTTTTTACTGGTGTGGCAATGTGGAATCAAGAAAGAGTCAAGTTTCGGTTGGTAATGAAAGCAGAAATGTGCTTAAGAAGTTGTTAAAAAAGTCATAAACCAGGCTTTGGACTTAAAATTTTAAATTGTAGATTTTTTTATCTTAAAGATATTCACATTGTTGGTGATTATAAACGCAATTTTCTACATATAAACCAAAAGTTTGGTCGATTTGACCACTTTCACATTTTTATTATTGTTACAATTTTAATATTATTTACTCAAAATTACAAAAGTTGACCGGAAAAAATTTGAAACTCAATTTTGAAAATAAATACTTAAAAATAGAGGCAAGCTAACTTCGGCTCGACCGAAGTTTATATACCCTTGGAGATTGATATATGACTGTCAGTTTGTATGGCAGCTATACTATATAGTGGTCCGATTTCGACAAATCTTGTTTAAATTATGTAAAACCATTAAAAACTTATAAATACGAGCGTTAGGAGCGACAGCCATCCGATCCGGCCGGTTCCGACAAATGTGCAGCGTATTTGTACTAAAAGACTTCGTGCAAAGTTTGTTTAAGATAGCTTTAAAACTGACGGAGGAGATAGCAGAGAAACAGACGGACGGACAGACGGACATGGCTATATCAACTCAGCTCGTCATGCTGATCAAGAATATATATACATTATGTGCTTCCTTCTATGCGTTACAAACATCCGGACAATTTAAAAAATGTATCTCGTAAAAATGTATCTTGAAATGATACAGATGACAGTCAGTCACGGGTATTATTTTTGTAACGAGTCCCAGTAACTGGCAAAAGCGATAGTCACTGCAATCGGGAACTTTTTGCTTTTAGTCACGGACTTAATCGATATGCTATCGATAACTCACGCACAGCCAATATCGTATTTCTGGTATTTACACATTTGACAGCCTATGGTCACACTCTTCGCTATCTACTGGACAAAAACACAATTTGTTTGCCGTCAAATCAGAATAAAAACTTTAATTTATTGAAAAAGGTAAATGTTCAAACTAAATCACTGCGTACTGGAAGTATTTTAAGGCGCGCGTTGTGGGCTCGCATGGCAAACATGCACGAGGATGACTTGAAAAATCAATTGACGATTGCGCGGAATGAAATAAACAATTTAAGGTGCGTGGGGCCTTTGGGGTCCTTGATCCTTATTTATCCTTGAGAAATGGGTGGTTGTTCATAAGTTCAAGTTCAATATGCAGGCAGCAAGTGCGCAATCTGCAGCATGTACAACGCAAGGACATTGAGACCATCAGGACCTTGCTGCAGGACTTTCGCTGCGAAGGATGCGCTCAAAACCTAAAGCAGAAGGACATCCATCAGGCGGTTAGTTTGTTGGAGTCTTAACACGACATATCTATACATTTTCTTTATGCTTCATATTTAGCATGCCAATGGAGGAGAGGAACCGGAGACTAGCAATTTTCGTCCCATAGGCATCATACGCAGTTCTTTCCCGGAGAAGCGAGCAGTGCCTCGCCAATCGAGCGTGGGTGCTCGCCTACGCAGTGTTCTGCATCTAAATGACAATGTTTTTACTAATCCCGAGCATTCGCTTGAGGGACTGGAGGATTTTTCTCATCTGTGGCTCATCTATCATTTCCATCGCAATCAGTCGCATGCTAAAGCCAAGGTGGCACCACCACGTCTGGGCGGCGAGCGTGTGGGTGTATTCTCCACGCGTTCGCCGCATCGACCCTGCCCCATTGGGCTCAGCTTGGTGGAAATTGAAAAGATTGAGGGTTCCAGCATCAGTTTCTATGGCACAGACATGGTAGACATGACTCCAGTGTGGGATATTAAGCCCTATATACCCTACTATGATGCTCCCGCTCTGAGCGTGGACACAGGTACACTCTGTCCTTTTGGAAATCGGTTTGTTTGGACTGACATTCTTTCCCTTACACAGAACGCTCCTCGGTGACGGCTGCCCATGAAACCAGTTTGGATTTCTATGACTCACGTCAAGAGCCCGATGGGGAGGAATCGGATTTGGAGTTATATGGCGCTGTTGGCTATACAGCCCACAATTTGGATGGCCCACCGCTGATGCCCCTTCCCAGTGCTGTGCGTGTGCCCAACTGGGTGGTGGCCAGCCATCGTCTAAGCGTTAGCTTCAACGAGCATGCCGAAACCCAGTTGAAGGAGCTGCAAGTGCAAAAGCAATGCATTGTAGATATACTGGAGGCCGATCCACGTTCGGTGTATTTGCGCACCAAATACGGTTCCCAAATCTTTACTTTCCAATTGAGCGAGGTCACTGTGACCTGTAAATTTGATGACAAGGCCGCCTCGGTGATGGTGGTGCAGGTGCGACGCAATGAGAATATACAAGTGGCTGCCACAGCTGGCTTGGAGGGCAGCAGCTCTTAAGTTTAAGCTTAAGTTGAAGAAAATATATTGGAGGCTTGTTAAATTGAAAGCAAACAATGATGGTTTTATTTAAAAATTTTATATTTTAGGCAAATTATTTGGATAGGAAATTTATCATTTTTGTTGGTTCTTTTCATTTTTTTTAGCTTCCTTATGGCCTCCTTAACTTGGCAGGAGTTTCTCACACAAGCTAGGCAATTTCTGCAGATATCCCAGCAATTAGATGACCACTGGCTGCTATATGAGAAGGTAAGCTTGGATTTGTTTTGAAGTATTTGGAGTGAGAAACGTTTTACTTCCAGAATGCCGAAGAACCAAACACATTTCTGCAGTTTAAGCAAAAAATCAAAACGGATGATGGCAGCCTTATTCAGGTGGAGTATCACATAGTCTACAGTGTGTCCTATCAAGTGCCCATGCTGTTCTTTCAGGCTCATCGAGCAGGTTGGTTTTACAAATTTTATGAGGGTGGGTCAATAAGTTTCAGTGTTGTAGCCAGTTCAATTGTTAAAATCGCCTAAGTCAGCTCACACAGTAGACAGGACTTCAAATAAATAGATCATTTGCTTTACAGTTTTAACTTGACATCAATGAGTTTCTATCTTAATTGGTCATCTTCCTAAGAAGTGTATCATAGGAGGGAGACTACGATTTCCTTTTGATAAAAAGTATTATCATCTATTTATATCAAGCCGAATCAAGCCTTCAGTACAGACTGGAATTCATTAGACTCTGAGTTTCCAAAATGTTTATGAATTCGTGTGACGCTAGTGACCTTTTAATGGTGGTTGTACTTCAAGCAGGGAATCAAACTATAACTACAATCGTATACCGAATCTGGGAGTCAAGACCGAAAATAGTTTTCCTCTATATTTCTAAAAGACTTGAAAAATCCAAGTCGGGTGGAGTATAGTGGATCGTTGAAGTTGTTGTCTCATTAGATGTCTCTAATCTTATGGAATATGGGTGAAGCAGAGCAGGCAGGGCTTGAAAATGAAAAAGCCTCCCTTATCTTCCAATTCTAAGAGATATGCCCCGTTCCCTATTCCGGAAGCCCCAAAATGTGAGGGTCGGTGTATAACCTGATCCAAAATAAAACAATTTTTTTTCCAAGACCACTTTATCCAGTGGCAAGTTGAAAATTAAGCAACTCGGGCTCCTAATGATCCACCCTCGTAACCAAGGAATACTAAACAAGGTAGGCGCACTCGTTCTCTCCCTCTCTTGACAACTTGTTAAATTTCAGTCAGTAAGCTACTGTTGTAAGCGAAGCATCTCCTTACTTAGTAGCTTAGTATGCTTTGTATTGAAATATATTACTCTCTCGCACTCGCTCTCTTTGACACAAATATAAGGAGTTGTGAGAGAGCGAGTGCGCCTACCTTGTTTAGTATACCTTGCTCATAGCTATATACTGTGTAACTAAGTATTTGTTTTAAGATGGCAGTCTATTGGATTTGGAGCACACCTGGCGTTTGTTTATGCCCACCACCCCACGACAAGAACTCTATCAAATACTTACACAACTGGAACATCCCGTCCTATTTCGTCCTTTTATGGCTCTACATCCTTGTCGCACTACAGAGGTTCTGGGTCAATTTGGTCAACAAAGTGAAAACCTGGTTTTAACCTTCATCAGTCTCTATGGACCTTATGTCAAATTGGAACTACCCATCGCTTATGGTAAACACACGCCGCATTCAAACAAAATTGAGTCATAGATAGCTATTTATTGGGTTACATAAGTGGGTAATATTATATATTTTACTTTTTTATACGGTTTGACCTCTATAATGGTATCAGTATCAGAGTGCAGCAAACTTAGGCGAAAGACAAGCGAAACCCAGGAACTCTTCAGGGTCAGTTTTTTTTACATTTAGAGCTACGTCTATGGATAGGTAGGTAAATTTCTATTCATAAGTTCTATTCACTACTTAGCACTAAATTGTACTGTACACAAGCCTTGGCCTATCTCTAAGTTAAGTTTATTCCTTAAGTTGTTCATTTATAATTAATGTTAACTGGCTACTGTGTGGCATTTGCGCTTCGCGATTGAGCGAGGCATCGCATTGAAAATGTTTCATTTTGCATAAAATTAATATTGATTCAAAATTACATACATTTAGAGAGTATATTTCACATTGGTTATGTTTATGGGTGAGTTTAGATTAGTGTTGCTTTTTATATGTTCAACAGGTGCAATTAAGTAACAAACAAAAACAAAGAAAAATTACTGTGTTGAAGCTACCACAACTGGGACAACAGGTTTCTCCCCCATTTTATATTGAACAACAACTACTTAGATACGAATTATTGTAAATAAAGTAACACGATAATTACAATGGCAATTGAATAAACCGAATGTCTTATTTTAGGTGATAACTTTTTGGTTTTTTAAGGGAGAGGAATGAGAAAAATACATGACTTATATATATATAGAACAACAAGTTATTATCATTGAAAGATTTAGCTGATTTGGTTATAGATTATGTTTAATGTTGTTACATTCTGATAGAACTAAAATTGAAGAACACTTGACTTAAGGAAACTTTATGAATATAGTTCAGGATCTTATTTACCGCGGGTAACTGTTATACCTCAATAAATAAAGTGACTTTATCTATTTACAACTGTGCTCCCATTTTCACTTCTGAAAATTTTTGGCCATTTTAAGAGCTATTTTGTACAAAAAAACTTGATTATAAATCGCACAATTTTACGAAAGTGAAAATGGGAACATGCCTTTTGGTTTATTATACACAATATTCAAAAATTTTTAACGTATGTCAATCAGAAATAAGTCATAGGCTTTTTATTCTCTGTATCAAAGGCAAAGTTTGTGCAAAAGTATGAAACAGGGAGGATGAATTAATTCATTTTGGCTATGAACTTAAACTCTATTGTTTGAATTGGTAATACAATCTGAATACCGATCACACTTGCTACCGAAATGGAGTAATCCGTTGCAAAAGTGGTTCAGAGTCCTAATTGAACAATTTTTGGAGTTATGAGCTTGAAAATGCATGTGCAGGTTGTAAATATAAAGTTAATCAACTTGCTGGTTCAAGACTGGAAAGAATGCATCGGTTCGGAGTCATCATATCTTAGAAATTATTTCATAATTTGATTTTTAGGCGGAAAATGTGACAAAACTTGTTTGAACTGGTCAAACCAGTTAAAGCTTTATTATAAGCTTTCTCCCAACGTTAAGAAACATTTTGTGAAATTTTGTAAAAAAAAAAAGACGGCACATATGGTTAGAACTAAGTAAAATATTAATTTTATGCAAAGATTAAGTTTAAACATTTTTATAAATGAAAAAATGATGTAGATCTATTGAAAGATTTACTATCGAACTAACATCTTTACGAAATTAAACAAAGAGCTAAATGAAAATAAATATTAAACAAGATAAACTAAACCTGAGACTGTCAATCCTGTTAATGTTGCTTACAGTTGAAACCTTCTTACTATTAAAATCCTTGTAATATTGGTTTAACGAATTGGGAAAAATAACTTTTGAAATAGGCAAAGACAGTTCCATTAATTGGAAAATAATAAAAGTTGTTTTCAGAGAACTGAGAGCAATCACTGGGGAGGAATGAACTTCAAACAGAAAAAAAAATGCATTTGGAATGGATAGTTTGGTCATTTTTTTTTTATGATATTATAATATCCATTTTTCATATCCTTTGTGCGATTCTCAGCTCCATTGGAAAAAATCTAAGATCAATTTAATATATTGATTTTATTAATATCCTTTTATATTATTAAAACTATCCAGTCCAAATGGAATCCAAAATCATCTATTAAATCGTCTAAAAATAACAGACCACCTACCGCCCAATCATCCGTGGGCACAAATCGCTTTGGAAAAAACATAAATTAAGAGTTACTCCGGGCCAAATACGTTGAAATAGTTGATTTCAAAGTATAAAGAGAAACCGAATTCTGAACTTATTATTTGAGCCAAGTCAGCCAAGTCATACTTAGTTGTACAACGATTCAGAGATAGGTAAAGGATAAAATAAAGTGTCAGTCTAATAGGAACATTGACATTTATTTGGGTCTCATTATTTTTTATTCCAAAGTCTTGTTGGAAATTGTTGAACTATAAAACCAGGGTTGCGGCCACAGCAAATATTTTATACCAATGTGTATTCATAGTTTCATTTGATGTTGAATATGACGAAAAAATATTTTAACGACATAATGATATAATTATACATTTAATAGCCCTTAGCCACTGACATCATTTCTAAAATTTTTTGCCATTTTTATTGACAAATCGTCATATTTTTGACCCGTTGACAAAAACAGCTGCTTTGTTTGCTTTAAATAGCAGGCGGCAATTTCAAATCTACGAGGACTTTTTGGAATATTTAGCAACAAAAATACATTACCCCCAGGAAAGCAGTTCCTCGGGGCGAACGCATTGCCATAGCCCTGAACTATCAGCGGAAAGCTAAATACACAACTTATTTTGATCAATTTATATTTTAAGCAAAATTGCGACTACTTCTTAATTTTTTTCGGGGCAATTGTCATCATTTTCAAGAAATGAAAGGCAAAATGAAGTGACAAATCGTATGTAAGAAACGATATCACTTTCCTCATTTTATTCTCATTTTAAGAGAACCGGTTTGCGATCGGAACCTTAGACTTTAAAACGGGATCGAACCCCCAGACCGAACCTCCCGGAAAATTTTAGAGGTTTGCAGCCTTGCTGTCAAATAAAAACTCTATTTGTTATTGGTACTTTTGCGACTGAGTGTCTTAGTTGCTTGTAGGTGTGGTTGTTTCTGCTTTGAGCGAAAAAGCAACCATTAAGCTGTTGTTGTTGAGGGAAAATTACAAAGAGCGTTGCTAATAAGGCTCGATGTGATTCCATAAACACTCGCTCTCTGCTTGTATAAATAATTGAGCCGCACGAGTGACTGAGAGGAGATTTGGCACTCATACTTAAAGCACAAATAAACTCTACATATGAAAATTTTTTGCAGTTTTTGAAAACACTCCAGTGTGAAAAAAATGCAGTACACTTTTAGTTGCGGTGCACTCGTGCATATCTTTGGTTTGCGTACTCGGTTTAGTTGATCAGATTTTATGCATAATTATCATAATTCAAATTTATGTATTATCAAAGCATCTAAATAAATTAATTCCTGTGATATAATTTATTCTCAAGAAATAAAAATGATTCCAATTTGAAGGGTTTTTTTACTAACAAAATTGTTAAGGTAGTGACATTAACAAAATCCCCTACCATAATAAAAGAGTTTTTTTTGGCACCTTCTAATGGGTCGTTTACATCGGAGAGGTATCAAGCCTTGTCCTCTTTGTGATTTTAAACCAGTTTTAGGACTAGATTTGAGTTCTTAATCACAAAAAGTGAAATTGGGAACAAGGCTGAATATTCTTAAGTCACTGGACTTGATGCGAAATTAGTTAGCCCTTGCATTTTCGACTGTCACTTAGCCATGTGGTTGAAGCAAGCTGAAATCTTAAAGATCTTAGCAGAGCTTACAAAGTTAAGCTTTAGGTGAAAGATAAATAATCCAAATCAGCTCAAACTTTTGGTATTTGTAATTTCATAACAATGACTTGATGTTGGTTAATTTATGTTCTTCTTTTTTAAGGATCTAATAAATATATGCTAAACTTAACCTAAATTTCCAAATCCGGAACTCTCCTTCAATGTAGGAAAATGTATTTTCTAAATAGTTAAGAGTACTTTGAGTATTATGTGGGCTAAGCAATTACCCTAGTATACATACATATATGGCTCTAGCAAATATACAATTTCTTTATATTATGATACAATGTTCAATTGTTCTATTATTTCAATATATGTACTTTCTATATATATAAAAATTCATTTAAAGCTGCACCATTTAATTGATATTTTGTTGTATATCAAGTTACATGTTTATAATTTATAATTTTTAATGTATAAATCAAAAAACTAGGCCATTGTCGTGTTGTGTGTGTGTGTGCTAAACGGTAAAAGGGCAAGGATATGTTTACTTTGATCGGTTCTGAGTTCGGTTTGCACACAACCCGACACAGATCAAGCACTAATAATATTAATGACGGTTTCGAATATCTGGTTAGTTAGTTTGTTTTGTTCATTTGGCATAAAATTCGCACTACAATGTTTGGTCTCATTTTAGTTGCATTATTGGACAAATTGTACGGTTCACATATATATATATATATCTAATAAATATACTCTATATGTATATATGGTACACCTAAAGCTTTCACATGGTTAACACCAAACTCCACTTTCACTTGGAATGCTTTGTGTATATATAATTTTTTTAGGCTAATCTGACTAATAAAGCTCGGCAACTCACTCGACAAAAAATAAATCTCTAAAGCAACAAGCTAGGCTATATTATGGACGGTGGTGCTTCTGGTTACTATACGGAAATCATCATCCAGCTCATCGGCTGACTCGTCCGGCTGTCTGCTGCCTATAAAGTCGGTCGATGCGCTGCGCCGGAATCAGCTGCAGAGCATGTTGAAGAAGCCGCGTCCTTTCTCCGAGCGAGGTGCCATTAACATGGGCACCTGATTCTTGTGCGTCACCTTGATCTGAGCAAATGAGAGAATAAACAATTTAACTTAATTATTCAATGGCTAAATTATTTAAGACTTACAGTGCAGGGCATTTGCATCCAGGGTTCTCCATCGATTTGCATGGGAAATGTTTTCTTGGTCTTGATGATCACCTCACTGCACTGGGCCAAGCGACGGCCAGAGGCACGCAAGCCGGTACGCACCTGACCCATGTGCAGGCAGTTCTCTAGGCCAATTACCTCAATCAGACGATCGCCAATGTCTGAAAATGTAAAACAATGGAAAGTTAGTCCAAGGACTTTCAATGTGTCCAACCCCCTTACCTTGTATGGCCACTGATAGATCCACCGAGGTAAAACTTGTCGCTGATAATTCCTTATCGCTGGCCTTCAATTTCTTGCTCTTGCCAAAGGGTCCGGCACTTTTGCGTATTCGCTTCTGGGACAAATGTTCGCCCCACAAATTCGAACCGCCATGCGTATAGGGTATATTCAGCAAGGCTACGCCCTGTAGATGTGGTCCATTGGCCAGATCCAAGGCCATGCCGTCGCACTGCATTCAATAAGAAATGTTCTTTCATCAATAAGGACACAAGAAAATACTAATAAAAAATCCACGCCACTCACCACAATCTCAATGTGCTCATGCAAATTCTTACAGGAGGCCGCAAAAGTCTCGGATGTGGCATACTCGAAATACCAAAGTTTATTCTTCATGCGGCTGTTGAATTTATGCGGATTTTTCTCGCGCTCCAAATGAAACTTGACACAAATGGCGGCATCCTGCGGAAAGTTAGAAAGAGAAAGGAGGAAGGTAAAAGGTCAGTGGTGCAGTTATCAGTCTATTCATGGTCACGTTTAAGTCTGTATTGAAAATGTGAAGTAGCTTATTGGCTTAAATATTTAAGCTTGTTGGCACAAAGTGCAGCAATTATGCGCTAACACGGACAGGACGGTGTGCCATCTTATTTGCCATGGCAATTGTAATTTGCATAATCATAACTCAGAGATTCACACACACGCACACATTTACATACCTACACATGCATCTATTTGCCATTCCTTTTGTTGTCTCTGGTGCCAAAGGTGTGGCATTTGATACAAGTTAAACCCACACAACCAGCAGCAAAACAACTTCAGGCTTTGGTCAGAGCTCGGTAGAGTTTGTGTGGCAGATTGAAGGATATCAGACTGAATAATTTATGCTCTAAATACCAAAATGTATTTAAAATGGTTTTAACACTCATTAGAGGTTAAGGTAAAATTGATGAAAATTGTTCTTTGAATTCTGTATTCTCAGTATTCATTTCTTAAGTTAACTACAGTCATTTGCCAGTGACTTAGATATACGTTTGAGGGGGATTAAGGTTGAAGGACAAAAACTGAAAACTTGCAGCCTAAATAAGGGCACAGGATGCCACTCCATGAGCTATGAAGACCATCTTCACGAGAAATCTCAAATCCTTAGAGTCAGAGCTCACTGCACAACGCTTGATAAGCATTTTCTCAACCCGATTCTCACAATTACCAGCAGGAAAGACGTTAGTATCTTCCTACTTGAGTTGACCCAACTGACACATAACCACTAGCGGACTGTTGAATAATGTGCGATGAACAGGCTCAAAAGGATACCGTTTTGTTCTTAAAATTTTAAGTATGTTTTGTTCTTGGATGTACTTAAATGTATTACGAAATATTACAGAATAGAACAAGTAAGAGTGTGGCGGTCGAGTGCCCCGACAGCAAAATACCCTGTCCCAAGTAATGTGGTTCCTATAGCTTTGAATTCCGTTTGTCTTCAAATTTATTTCAATAAATGGGCACGCGCACTTGCAAATCCTCGTTGTCTTTGCTCGGATCTCATTGTGGTACACAGAATAGATAGATGTTGGGCCCAACTTCATATATATTGAGTCGCTAGGTTCAAACTTAAAAATTGTAGCTCTGACAGTTTTTCGCGGTTAGAAGAAGAAGGAGGAGAAATTTGCCAAATCTGGAGCTAACTATATCTGGGTACGTATACACCTACATACATGCAAAAATTTGTGGCTCTACCTCCTATAGTCCGAGAGATCCACTCGTTTATACAGAGTAAAATACAGTTTTGCGCTGTTAAAAGATGGAGGAGGGGGAATTTTCGAAATCTGAAACAAACTTGATGTGGGTACAGAATACACCTACATACATGCCAAAACTTGTGGCTCCATCAATTACAGTCTCTGAGATCGACGCGTTCATACAGAAAGAAAGACGGACGGACATAACTAAATCGACTCAGCTGTTGATGCTGATCAAGAATATAAAGACTTTATAGGTTCGGAAATGCTTCCTTCTCCCTGTTACATACATTTGCACAACTTCATGATCCCCTTATTCCCAATTTTAATAGGAACAGGGTATAAAAATTACTTTTAATATTATTAAAATGAGAAAAAATAGAGGCCAGCTAACTTCGGCTCGACCGAAGTTTATATACCCTTGGAGCTTGATATATGCCTGACAGTTTGTATGGCAGCTATACTATATAGTGGTCCGATTTCGACAAGGCTTAATGAAATTATGTAAAATCATTAAAAACTTATAAATACGAGCGTTCAGAGCGATAGTATTGAAAACAAAAAAGGTTTTCTCACTAAAATTAGTTTTTCGACCGATCGTTCCTATGGCAGCTATATGCTATAGTCATCCGATCCGGCCGGTTCCGACAAATGTGCAGCGTATTTATACCAAAATACTTCGTGCAAAGTTTGGTTAAGATAGCTTTAAAACTGACGGAGGAGATAGCATAGAAACAGACGGACAGACGGACGGACAGACGGACATGGCTATATCAACTCAGCTCGTCATGCTGATCAAGAATATATATACTTTATGTGGTCGGAGATGCTTCCTTCTATGCGCTTTGTCGTCCCATACATGTCAAGCCTCTATCTCTTACCATCTCCGAGATCTAGGTGTTCATACAGACAGACGGACGGACAGACGGACATGTCTATATCGACTCGGCTGTTGATGCTGATCAAGAATACATTTACATACATTTGCACGACTTTAGTATACCCTTTTTACTCTACGAGTAACGGGTATAAAAATCGTACTTAGTTCAAGAACAAAATTGCGTGGGTTAAGGACAAAATAGACTTACAACTCAAGCTCCAAAAAGTGTCCTACGGAAAATGCGAATTATTTTAAGATAAATCTGTTCTTATAATTACCTCCTGGTTATAACACTTTGGCTATGGAGTGAGGTTAGATTTGTGATCTACAGTATAAATATCTTGGTCCTTGGTTGAATTATTTCTTCTAGATTTTGATATTATACAGAGACCTAGTTTTAGGTACAAATTGGAAAAGCTTAGAATTGTATAGGCTTTAACAAAGAACATTTCGTACTTATTTTTATACCCTTGGTGAGGGTATATTGAAATTGTCCGGATGTTTGTAACGCACAGAAGGAAGCATCTCCGACCATATAAAGTATATATATTCTTGATCATCATGACGAGCTGAGTTGATATAGCCATGTCCGTCTGTCCGTCCGTCCGTCTGTCCGCCCGTCCGACTGTCCATCCGTCCGTCTGTCCGTCCGTCCGATCTGTCCTTTTTACTTTGTCACGCTCTCGCCCGTCTTTATAGTTTTTCTATATGCTAACCTTTCCTCCGTCAGTTTTAAAGCTATCTTAACCAAACTTTGCACGAAGTATTTTGGTATAAATACGCTGCACACTTGTCGGAACCGGCCGGATCGGATGAATATAGCATATAGCTGCCATAGGAACGATCGGTCGTCCTTTTTTTCTTCTCCCGCCTTCCCCCCTTCTCTTCCCCCCCTTTTACCCCCTCCCTTCTTTTCTTTTTCCCCTCCCCACCGCCTTTTTTCAAACAAACTGTCAGGCATATATCAAGCTCCAAGGGTATATAAACTTCGGTCGAGCCGAAGTTAGCTTGCCTCTATTTTTTTAAGAATTATTTAGTTTTAAAAATGTTTTGGGGTTGACTTTAGAATTTATTAGACTTCGATTAAGAACATTTTGCATTTATTTTAAGTATAAATCTGGTTATACGTAAGACCATACATAAGACATGTACATAAAATATCCAGAAACAGTCTTAATACAATATTTCGGGACTGAGCAAATAGTACTTAAAATAAGAAGTTCGTACGTAAATCAACTATTTTCAAGAACAATGTTTTTTGTTATTTTTCTAAGTCTGAACACATTTTGCTATTTATGCCGAGGCTTCAAAGGCTGCAAAGAGAGCAAACAGCTTTTCAGTCGCTGGCCAGCGGTCGATACAGTAATTTAGAGCTTGCTTGCGTCGCTTTATTTTCCTACACTTATAAACTTTCACTTTTTAGCCTCGCTCTTCTTGCGAACGCCGAATTTATGGTTGTCTGATTCGGTGAACACTAAATCGCAAGTGAAGCGGCTGTATTCTGGAGCAGCGTAACCCAAGAAGAGAGCGCGAAAATGTGTCTGTGTCTCTCTCTAACACATAGTAAAGCATGACTTCGGCAATGTGAATTGAAGAGTAAGTTCGTGCCCCAGGGGCTATAACTGGGGAACTGGTCTGAAGAGAGCTTTCTTGTTCACCAACTCCAACACACTTTTGTTCTCTGCATTTGGCCGGCACTGATCTAAAACTCACTTCTCTTTCTCTATCTCTCGCTTTGTCGTCCTACCTACACGTTCATAGCCGGACAACTACATTTTAATTATTTTAAATGCAACTCTGTGCTTCTTGAAGTAAGAAACAAAGTTGATTAATTAAACAATTTATTTTGTTGCCAAAACTTTATGCTTAAATCTTTTCAAGTAACATTTCGTATGCCATACAGCGTGTATTGAGGTGAGCTCATGTCGCACTGGCTCCCTGCCATATGCGTAGGTGTTTGCTTTATGCAGCCAGGCACCAGAGGCAGGTCAGGGTAACGTGAAGGCGCCAAAAGGGCTCCACTTGCAGCTTCAGCATTTTAAATTCTGATATGTAGCCTGGCCTCGTTACGCGTTACTCATACGACACGTTGCACATTTTGTAGGCACATTTATTATGCATGTCAACACATACCAACCCGCACACACACACACGCCCTTACAGAGGTCCAGTCTCTGGTATGTCTTCAATTATGGTTGTTGCTTTTACAGCAAATAAGATTAATTACCGCTCAAGCGCAAATTGAATTGTTAACTAAAACGAGAGAAACGCAGGGAGGACGTGGGCGTAAAACTTTTTAATTAGCTTTAGGCCAAAAATGTCACTTTTAACTTTATGCATGGCCGGACGGTAAAACTAATTTAGTGACAGAGGCTTATTAGCATGTTGTGGCCATTAGTTTAGGCCCCAACGAAGAGACGCCCTGTGCCAGTTGGTTTGGACTACAGCAAAGCAGCCGAAAAGTAGGCAATGACAAAGTTAACTTGACAGAGCAAATTCAATATGACAAAGTTTCCCAAAAATGAAATTATTTTGTCACTTGTTTATAAGTACATCATTCTTTATTGAAGCTAACCAGAAATGTTAGTTGAACAGACCCTGCTGACCCATGACACAAATCAAAAACCAAAATTAAAATATTTGTGATGGAATCTAATGAGCGTGCTATGAACGACCTTTGATCCGTAAAGATAAATCTAACTGTTCTAGAAAGTGCGGTATTTCGTGGGGCTTCTTAAAAAAAAACAATATATTTAACTTTGTAAAGGCCTACAAAATATTCATTGCAATTGCTAGCATGTGGAGAGACATAGAGACATATTTTTCCGTCAAACTTCCTTGTACGGCGGCCTGGTCTCTAACTGCTTCAGCATTCCTGTAAATACATCCTTGCCACAGCGTGAGATTGCTGTTCAATACGTGCCACTATATCAGCCTTCTCCGTCTTCCTCTACGCAAATAGTCACTCAGCTTTTGCTATCGAGCTGAACTTGCACAACTCCACCAGCGATCGCTTTTTTTTTTTAATCATTGCTCACAATTTAAAAAAAAAGGTCCCACAACCGGGAAGGCTGGCAAATGTTGGTACGCTATTGGGCGCCGACCATTAGTACAAAGAAATTACATCTTTAGTCGCAAGAGATTAGAGCGGAAGCTACGCTACGTTGCCCTTTGATTCATGTTTAAAAAAGGGTTAATAAATCAAGTTGTATTGTTTTGACTTCAAGTTCGTCAGCCTCACTTCCCCGAATTAGATATACAATTTTTAGATCAAGAAAATAAATAAGACTTTAAAAGTATGGCGTATGGTTCGAATCAATATAGGCCAAAGTAAGATGTTCATATGAAAGGGTTTATCGATCTAGACTTGGTGATAGGGGAGTTAATTCAACCTACAATGACTTAAGACTTATTAAATCGCGAAAGCAAATACCACAGAGTATTTGGCCCCCCCCCCCCCAACACACCCCCCCCCCCCCCCCGAAGCCCGGTGGGGAGGGACCCCCAGATCGGGGAAGCCCCGGGGGGGCCCCCCCCCCCGGCCCGGCCCCCCCCCCGGGCCCCCCCCCCCCCCCGCCCCCCCCCGTAAAATATATAGAATAAAAAACGGACATTGCTATATCGACTAGGCTATTTATGTCCCATACATGTGAAAACCCTAGCTCTTATCATCTCTGAGATCTGTTTGGTTCTTTTTCGGCGGCTGAATATGGCTATATCTACTCGGCATGGGGTGTTAGATGCTTTCTTCTGCCTGTTATGTTACTCTTTTCCATTTACTATTAAAGGGTATACAAATTTAAAGAAAGTCTGCAGCTTCTTTTCGGTACACTCCTTACATAACCTTCCTGAATGCCTTACCACAAATTTACTAAATCATTTATTCTAAATTTTTCATATCCGTAATAAAACATCTCAACTCTTTAGCATATAAATTTAAGCTCAGAATCAACTTATAACCGTGGGGGTACACACAAACCCACGGACTGGCTGTACGCAAAAAAAACAATTGTGCACAATTTCCATATTTTCCCAACCGGTTACAAAGTTATTCGCACGTCGGTCGATGTCTGGCGATTAGTCAAAGGTGAACAAATTCGCATTTAGCATGCAAAGTACGCTGGCACAGAGCCATACAAAAGTTGAAATGAAACTGCAAATGCAGATGGTATGCCGTTTCCGTTTCAGGTATGCAGATGAAGTGGCAAGAGTTAAGCACACAATCATCAGGCGGCTGGCGCCTCATTTGCATCATTGATGCAGCATGACATTCGATTGCCAATTGCCAAAACCGTTGCAACGGTTGGGAAACTAAAAACACAGAAAATGGCGCAATTTGCGATCTCGTTTCAAAGGGTTAATTTTGTGGTCTATTGGCAAACGTTGCAAATTAAATGTTTGTTTGGAATGCAAAAAGAGTTGCTTATTAAAAAGTTGAAGCAAAAGGATAGGAAATTTTTTACACTTGTTTGATCCATCCACACTCCACAAAGTTCAAAACCGATTTCACTAAAAGAATATTCAAATAACCAGCTTACATGCTGTTACACAGAAGACAAGCAATGGAGAATGTTGAAAATTCTTAAGTCAAGTATGAAATTCCATTGCCAGGATGGCTGGCAGCATTTTTTAAAGCTTAACGTGGCCTTTAAGCTTTATGATTTAAGCACACAAGTTCATAAAATGCACAACAAATGCCATCAAAATGCCGAAAATTCGCATAAAACTTCGACAAGTCAAAGTCAAAGACATGTTCAATGCCGCTGGCTGGCTCACCGGCTGCCTCCCCGCCTCGTTCCTCCGTTTTATCAGCAGGGCACAAGTTCGCGCTTAGCGTCAATTGTTGACGTTAAACCAAAGCGTCAGCGTGAAATACTTTTCATGCTGTATTACCCCACCAAAGCCAAGAGTGAGTGTGTGCGTGTAGGGCCTCCCAAAAGGGGAGCTCCTCCACTGCTACTCTAGAGGCAAGTTGAAGAAGCTGTTGGGCCACTCAAGAGGCGGAGGCACACTCACATGTATATACACGCATAAGTGTTAAATGGATTTCGTGACGGGGACCCGGACTCGTGTACGTTGACAGTTCACCCGCTGCCGCCTACTGTTCAAACAGACGCACATACACACATATCAAGTCATAAATAAACTAACACGTAGCATTTTACGGCACTTTTATTTTGGTGCGGATTTGTTGAGGATCTGCTCTGCTGGCAATTGTCTGGCATCTGGCACACAAAAAGGATTTCAACTTTAGCCGGCACTTGACAAATGGTATGACCTTACAAAACACACTACTAGCCCCGGCACATCCAGGATCCATCTGCACGATTTGTACCACAGTTCCGTTCATTTGTGGTTTGGTCTGGCCTTTTTGCTGTAAATTTGTCACTTAACATTGCTTTACGGCCCGCCTGCCACTTAGTTGTTGTCTAAACGCCCTGCACGTCTCTAAGCCAGAATCTTTGATTTGGCTCAGTTCCACATTTTCATATCTCAAATCATACTAAATTATTCAAAAGCCTGGAAAAAGTTGTAGCCTTTCATTTTCATTCCCAGTTCCATTCTTATGCTCATTTCTATTTATTGTTTAGCGAGAGTGCGTGGGTGTGTTTGGGTAAGTATGTATGTGTCCCGGGGGTCCAATGTGTTACTGGCCCCTTGTGTTTTTATTTTGGCTTGGACCAAGCAGTTACAACTTGTAATTTAACACTTGCCGGAAATTGTAATTAGAATTTGTTATTTTTTTTTCTTTTTTTTTAATTGAAACTGGGAGTTGTTTAATGGCTTATACCGTTTAAGATAAAGTTTTTCATCAAAAAAGTTGGTACAACATTTCGGAAATTTTTTTGGTATAAGTTTTTTACTTGTTTGGTAATCTACTTGTTGTTAGTTATGTATTCTGAAATTCCAAATAAGATCGGAGAAAAAATATCGAAGCAAGTACTTGGTTGTAACTGCTTTTGTATTCCATTTGCCTTCCATCAAAGACACTACACTGAGAAAAAAAAACAGTCTAAAATCTAGATTGAAAATTTCGTTTTCGAGACACTTGCAATCTTATAATAACAAGATTGAAAAACCTTGAAATAAGATTTAAAATCTTAAAAACAAGATTTATCATCTTGCAACTTATTAACCATCTACAGTTTTCTGTAAAGCTTCAGTAAAAACAACTTCTGGGACTCGAAGACAGTTCCAGTATAAGAGCTCAGCTAGCAGAAAGCATTGTCGTCATGAGTTATTATACTGCGACTGGTGGCGCATTACAAATGATGCCAAGCAGTCGAGCGGTCTGAGTGGCGATGCAGTGTGGTCAATCACTCCGAGGTACTCAGTTCAAGTCCCAGTACCAGCGAATTAATAATTAACATTTATATAAGTTTTTCAGAAACAACAAATTGTTAATAACTAAAGCAAACACAACAAAAAAATATAAAAAAAAAAAATAAGAAGTGCTAAATATAATTTTTTTTTTTTGTCTGTTTTTTCATATTAAAAAATGAGATTGTTTCATCTTAAAGTCGAGACGTTTATGGCGTCACATGTAACATCTATAATATCTATAAATGTTTGCTCTCAGCTGTATAGCTAATTTAGAAAACGTATAGCTAAATTTCAATAAATGTATTCTCGTAATGGCGGCGAGAACCAAAAATTGGGATCCAATGTCAGCTATCAAAAACAGTAGTTTTTTGTATTACATGCGTCATCTATAATATCTATAAGTCTTTGCTTCCATTCATTCGTCTGAATAACAGATTTAGGGCCGATTTCACATCTTGTACATAGAGCTATTTGTCGCATAAACTAACAAATAACAGAGCAAAATCGATGACTATTTGACACATAGCAGCTATCTGGGAGAACAGAAATCGGCCCTTAATTTGATTAGTTGTTACGCTCTCTTTAGCACTTTAAACACAAACAACATTATTTTTCTGGATAAGTTACATCAAATAATTTAAAAATTTAATTTGTTTTAATATTAAAATTTGTGTTTCAATAATTGTTCGACGAACCTGCCTTTTGTATGAATTAAAACCAAACAAACAAAGCGCCCCGTACCAGTGGTGTCGCCATCTGTTTATTAACAGAGGAACCAACAAGGCCTAAGGGTTGCCAAGTTACGTTTCATAACGCGCAAAAATAATTTCTATACTTTGCATTTTATTGTATGAGAATATGACTTCAATTTGAATTAAGTTAAGCAATCAAAAAATTTAATTTAAATATCAAAGCAACTCATAACAAGTAAATGAAAATTTTTTACCAAAGGAGATGTCAACCCTGCTTAGAAGTCAGTTAGAGATGGACCATTATCCTGGACGCAAACCTTCTAACTAGATTTTCATAAAAGAAAATGGAGTCTCTTGAAGTTCTCTAGAGATTTCTAGAACACCCCCGATTTACCCGTCGATAACTGCCAACCAGTATATTTCCATAATAATCCAAACTTATTGACCTCGGTGTCGCAGAACTTCAAGAGATTTCATTTTCTTTTTTAAAAATCTAGTTAGATCAGAAACTATTCCAATTAAAGTTCCATCTCTAAAAACAGGGCTGCATCTCTTGTAAAAAAATTTCCATATTTTTAGTTTTGGGTTAATTTGATGTTCAACTTAAATTTGTAGATTCTGATAAATGTTTTATGATGCATTTTTCAATTATAGTTCACACTTATGTCATATTCTCCATATACACAAATAAAAATTTAAAAATTTGTTGGCGCCAAACATGACGTATAACTTGCCAGCCCTTAATCCGCTGGCTCTGACAGAGTCGGCGACAACATTGACAAAGGAAGCCACTGATTTGTTGGGCTGAGTTTAACGTTGAAAGACTTTGGTTGGAGTCGCGAACACGCAAATTTTAATGTTTAAACTTATTACGTAATTTATTCATTTTATGCAATCTATCCAGAAAAATAATTTTTTTTACAGTTCCACAATTAGTTTTGCTTGTCAATTGGGTGGAAAAGATTTGAAACCAACCGAAAGAGATATCTGTGCACCGAGAATTGGTTTTGGGTTGGAATTTGGTGGGAAGAAATTTCTGTGACACCTCCGATTATCCATAAATATAAAGCAAAATTTGTTGTCGCTAAACATGAGGTGTAAGTCAACAAAGTCCAAAATGAGCGCTCTCTCGAGTGGCTAAACACACACACGCAACTCTAAAATTAGCATGTGTGTTTTGCCGTCCCATATGCATTATACATCGCCATGCCGTCTACTATTTACTAGCTATATCCGTCTGTCTGTCCGTATGAACAAACTGATCCCAGAGAGAGATAAGCCTTTTCATATCAAGTTTATTTTTACTTTTTGCGACTATAGAAGCTTATTTTTGTTTACATTGACAATTGGTTCATCCAGAGCCACCTTTTTAGAAGAGACTACAAATGTTTATTTGAATGAAGTATTTAACGGATAGTATTTTAAACGATTCACGGGTCTTGCTGAAGTGTTCTTCGAATCTATTCCATTAGTATATTTTCTAAATAAGTAATAATTATTTGGACAACAACAATTAAATGGACAAGCTTTTTAAAATTCTTAATACATGTTAGTTGCAAACAATGTGGAGAACAAGTTTGAATGTTAAAGCTTGCTCAGCTCTAGTTCAAATGCCCTGCTACCTCTACTGATATTTGTGCTTAGCTTTCGTTTATGTAAGTCTGCACAGCGCCTTGTCAAAATACCAAATCCTCCATGACAAGAACACGAGAACAAAGCTGCTGTTGCCTAGACTAATTATGAAATTGTTGTGCTAGTTGTTGCTGCGGCTGCTGTTGATTGTTATTCCAGCGGATATGGCTGTTGACGACATGACAACCGACACGCTTGGCTTAAAGCCTGACATGTGCCCAAAACAGAAGACTTAACCCAACTACTCCCATTCCAGGCAGTCGCAATGCACATTCCAAAATGAGTACTCACCACGCCAACGGAAAAATAATTGTTGATAATGTTGTAGGGCACCGAGCAGTCCTTGTCCGATTGCACTTTGATGGGCTTCTGCTGCTGCTGTTGCTGCTGCATGCTTGTAGAGGCGCAAGTATTTGGTGTGGTGGGCGTGATTGGTGTCTGTGGCTGGCTGTGTCTTGGCTCGTCCTCATCGTCCCCGGACAAATCCAATGACAATGTAATTTGCTGTTTAAGGATGTTGTTCTGCTTATTGCGCTGACTGTTATTATCGCTTTGATTATTCCCCAATGTTGCTGCTGCTGCTGTTTCCTCGCCTGCTTCGCCAGCTTCCGCTTCGATCTTTTGCTGTTGCAGTAGAAGTTGTTGTTTGTGCTGCAGGAGCAGCGTCTCAAGCGATTGCTTTTCTGTTGCGGCTGTCCTTGTGCTGGCTATGGCTGGTGCTGCCTCGGGCGGAACTTCCCCCGGTTCGCTGCTCGAGCTGTTGCTGCTGCCGCTGCTCAGTTTGGCCGTCAGTGTTTTCTGTATGCGCTTCGTTTCGAATGTGGACATTGAAATGCTTTTCGTAGTGGTTGCGGTGCTGCCCTCCAGTCTCAATGTATCCTGTGTGTATGCCGTGGCCATCATAATCGATTGCTTACCAGCACCGGCACTTGTGCTGCTGAAATTTTGACGCTGAATCTCCTCAAAACGTTCAATCAGCGATTTGTCGACCACAACACTTTGTGACAATTCAATCACTTTCTGCATGTTGGAGTGCAAGGTAACCTGCATGCAGGAAGAAAAGTGAAGAGAGAAAGAGAAGCTGGGGTTAGCAAATGGTCTGAACATGTTTTGCGGTGGCAGCGTCAGCATCGTTGGCTCCCAAAGGCCACGCCCATTTGCCAGCGAAATTAGTTTGTGTAATCGTTTTGTTGGCCTCTACCGCAATCCTGTGAGATTGCAAATGCTTGCTGTGCGCTTTGTGGCCAATAATTGGATTTTTTTGGGGGTGTGTGTGTGTGTGTGTATGGAGAAGGGGGAGAGCGTGAATCACGCCTACTCATGTGTAAATTGACCAGTTCGGTTAATGGGTACAAGTGGAGCTTGAAAAGACATTAGGCGCTACTAATTGCAAGTGTTTGGATTTACAATGTTTTATATTGCCTACTTTTTGGGGCATCATTAAATGAAAGTGGAAGTGGAATAAAAGAAGTGGCTAATTAAGACAATTCACATTAAAAGCAAAATCAGCAAAAATGTTTATTTAGGCAGAAAATTTTTATTTGTCAAACAACTTGAGTATTATATTCGTAAATAGAGACGAAGGAAAATTGAAATATTAGCGATGTTTTCAATCAGAACGTTCGAAAAAAACTGCTAAAAAGGATTAAAAACTGAACTAATACGTGTATGGAGATCGGACTCGAAAACGTGTTGTATTCGATCACTTTTGCGATAATTGTTAAGACTGTCTTGTCTTATTCCATTTTGTTTCATTCAGCCATGCTCCCATTTTCGCTTTCGCAAAAATTTTACGATTTTGTGTCAAAATCGCAAAAGAAGGTGCTCTGAAATTCGCAAATCGCAAGATTTCGCCGATTTAAAACCGGCGACGTATTAGTTCGTGAAATGAAAAGTAAATGGGAAATGTCACTAGAGTAAATAACTGCCTTCCTATGAATGAATTTTTTTAATGTTCTGTGACTATTTGAAATTGTTTTTGTGGTCTGCCTAATACAATTTGGATTAAACTATTGTCTTAAACAATTTTTTTCCTAACCCTCCCGAATTTGCGTATGCAGCAAAACAGCCTTTGACAACAACAAATTGCGATTTGGCTGGTACGATAACCTATAAGTTTATCGATTCTGCTGCTTCTGCCACGCGAAGTATTGCTATGAATGAAACACAATCGATAACAAAAGGTTGCGAATTTGGGAGCACTGAAAATTAAATTCGTTCGAATTTGTTGAAATCGCAAAAGTAATTGAAAGCCTGAGCACAGCGGATTGAGTTAAAATTTTTTAATTCGCATTCTCATCTCTCTCTTTGGGAAAAAATGGTTTACTCTATTACACTTCTTGGAGGAGAGAAAGCGTTTCTTCTGGGAGATAGAAAAAAGGCTCTCTCAGGGATAAGAAAGCGTTTCACACAAACTGCTTGTGCTCCTCCAGCTTGTTGCTGGTTCCCACAATTATTTTATTATTCCGACAACAAATTAAACAAACCCATATTTATTACATGAACAACTTTTACTTTTTTGCTGGGACTCGAACCCGGTTTCTTTGGACTGAGTAAACATCAATGGGACTGACGTTTTAGTCGACTGTGATACTCGGCGCATCTAAAGGGTTACTTGTATTGAATCTGTCAAAAAGCATTTACCCATAAATGCTTGCTTGTAATTCTCAACTTCTTTTCCGCACTCATCGAAACCACATATCGCTAATTAATCCCTTTTATGTTTAAAACTCGTTACCTTATGTGTCAAACTATTAGCCGACTCTCACCTTAAACTATCGCCAAACTCACTTTTTGACGAGATAAATAAGAAACACGACAAAATGTTTGCAGGGTACTTCCCTTTTCCAACGAAATGAATGTAAGCTGCATTGAATGAAGTTACAGAAAAACCAAACACTAGGTTTTGGTTTTCCACAACATATACAAATCTTTGGATTTTAATATGGAAAATGTGTAAGTTTAAACAATTCTGAAAAATGTTCTGCTGATATGAAAAATCTCAGAAAAACAAAATAGGTAGTCCTTTGTCTCCAAAACAAAAGTGCTATCAATGTAGCCTAAGGTGGATTTAAGTGCTGTCAACTTGCTTCTAATTGTGTGCGGGGCAGCCAACCTATTATAAAACATATTTTGCTTTAAAAAAATCAACTTGCCTAAAAATTATTATAATCCGCTTATGGAGTAGCTAACTTATCTTCCAAAACTATTAAAGTGGTCTTAGGATCTGCCCATACGTGCAGTTTAGGTGCTGCCAACTTTAAATTTAAGTCTTCCACCAGTATAACAAATATTTAATTTAATATGAGACGTTTCTACATTCCCCTTAATCAACTCCCTCTCGAGTTATAAATTAAGGTTAATCAATAACCCTCTCAAAATTTTGAATCAAATTCTTTGAAGGTTTTATTGCGCCAATTCATATCTCACCTTGGGCCTTAACTCGTCGACGGGCGGTGCATTGGTTACCTCTATGCTCCAGCGATCCAGCATTACAGTCGAAGCACGTTTTATTTTCTCCATCAGTTTTGGTATATTCTCGCCCTCATAGCCGCCTCCCCAGCGCAGACAGCGAGCCAAATCGTTGCCCGTGCCCAAAGGTATTACCCCAATGGCTGGTTGTGTGGCCAGCTCAATGGAATCTGCACGTGTTGGAGTATGTTTTTATAATTTCGCGGCAAGAATTTGGCTGTGTGTGTGTGTTATTTTGTTGCTTACCCATCGCCTCCAGCACCCAGCCCACCGTACCGTCGCCACCGCAACAGATTACTTTGAAGTTGGGCAAATCCTTAAACAGCGTGAGTCCTGAAATCACGAATTTTAAGTAACCTGCCACACACCACACAGGGCATGTTCATTACCTTCCTTGGGTCCGCCCTTGGACAAATCGTAGACTTGTCTGGGATTCAGCATGTACTGGAACTTTCTGAGTATGCGATCGCCCTGACGACCGCCACTTTTGGGATTCACAAAGACCAGCAGTGGGCAGCTGAGCTCGTCCGGTGGCGTTATTTGAAAATGTGTGGCCTGCTGATGATGCATTTGTGATTTCTTTACATTTAACAAGGAAGGGGAAAGCAATTTTGTGATGGGACAAAAGCACATTTAGGGTTAAGCGGTGATGTTCATGGCCAATTTGTGGGTGTTAACAAACATAAACTCAAAAGTTACTACGACCTACCTTATTAGCCTGATTCACCGAACGTTGACGATCCAGCACAGCAGGACAAATGGCGGTGGGTGGCACAATTAACTCCCCGTATTCGCCCAGGGTGCATTCCTTCTTCACCGAAGAGGCACATCGGTTGTGAAGCTAAAAGCAGAAAAGAGGCAAGGACACCGAAAATTAGAAAAAAAATAATAGAATTCTCTAGCCTCATAAAATTCAATTTCCACTCCATTGCGGGGCCAAAAGCCACTCATGGATGTGGGTTGGCAGCGCGGAGGTTTAATGAATCTGATTAAAACTTGTTTTAGCATCGTCGTCCATGCCAATGAAAAAAAGTAAAAAATAAAAAAAATGTTTGCTAATTTTCGTTTAAATGAGATTTAGCGCGGATTTTTAATTGAAATACCAACTTGGAGTGAACAGGATTTACGGGGGATTTGTTTTCGCTGCTTTTTATGTAATGAAATGAACAACAATTAGGTTGACTTGATTAAGCAAATTAAGCCAACTATAATTTTGCTCTTCGGACAAATCGTCATATCTCCCACAGTTATATACAGATGTGTTTGGTTACTTCTAGAGATGTTTAGAATTCAAGATTATTTATCAATTTGCTAAGGAAATGAAAAAGAACAGAAATATTGTACTAAAGTTATGTCCGAAATAAATCTACTGGTCTGTTTTGAAAATTCATCAACAAGTAGTGGCGCCATCTATGGGTTAGCGGCGCTCTTCAGGTACAGTGCAGTATTACAGTCGGGCTGAACCGACTTTCTTGTTTTTAACATTTACAAAATCGATAGGTGGAGAACCAATCTGTGTAAAATCTTCCTCTTTCTACGATTCGAATCCACTTAGCATTGAGCTCTCGGTTTCAACTGCTGAGCAGTTCCGATCTTACCAGATATAATCAATATATAATTTGTAACCGAATCCGTAACCGAAAAGATAATTTTTTCATAACCGTAGCCTCTTTTACCTTTATTTTCATGGCAATTTAACAATTACGAAACAAACCAATATATGGGTGAATTTCGGATTTTACTCTAACTATTTTTAAAAACAAATAACAGCACATGATCAGCAAAGCAAAGCCGAAGTGTTTCAAAATTGTTAAAATACAGTGAGGAACGAATTTTCTGCAGAGCTGGATACAAGACTTTAAATAAGGACTTGTATTTTAAAGGTCTTAGGCTCTATAAAGATTCGGAAATTTAAAAAAAAATTTAGATTTATCAGTACTTAGCAGATAACACTGCTTTTTCTTAAGTATTTTGACCCATTAATTGCGGAATATTATCAATTGAATTTTTTATTTTGGTTTCACAAGTTTATAAAATTTAGATCCAAACATAAGGCTGACATTCCCTGTAATAAGCTGAGTGCGAAAATGGATTCCATTTTCGAGAAATTTTTAAAATTACATTTTTTGCATTGGACGCAAAAATGGCTTTAGAAAAATGCGGACGGACAGACGGACATGGCTATATCGACTCGGCTTTTGATGCTTATCAGGAATATATATACTTCATATGGTCGGAAATGATTCCTTCTCCCTGTTACATACTTTTGCACAAACTTAAAATACTCTATGTACCTGTATAATATTCTCTATAACTGCCTCAAATTGGTAAGTATAACTAAACGATCTAATAACTACTCTATTTTAGATGCATTCGGCTCCGTCGGTAGTAAAGATGCAGGCAACCACAATAACTTGAACTAAAAGTTTTATATAGAAACAAAAGCGAACGTGTGGTTTAATCTTAACTTTTTCCCATTTCCATTCTAAAAGTACCTTTTGCGCTCTCTTGGCATACCGAATACGAAAAAAAAAGTTCATATAAACTCTTGAGCACAGCTCCATACATACTCCTATATCGAGTGTCAAAAGCTCTCTGGGTCACATTTAGCTTACGAAATATTTGCAAATGCAGCAGAAGCTGACGGGTAAGTTTTTGGGCACGCGTCCTCCTCCGGCCCTTTTGCGATAACGTAGACGGCATTATCTCTGCTGCACTTGTCAAAGTGCCAAGACAAAGTTGAGTCTGGGTACCGCTCCCTATTCGAACGTGAACGTGTTGCAAACGTCTGGCATGCAGTGGGAGCATAATTTTCTTGAGACGTGACAATTTGCTAGCCATAACGAAGCAGCAGCTCATGTGTTTGTACTGGGTGATGCAGTTAAAATCACTTCCGTCTCACAAAGTTTTTGTCACACTCTCGCACACACACACACACACACACCCACTCACACTCCCCCACACATGTATAAATGAAAGACAAATACGAATGGAACAGAGTTTGTCAATCCCTGAGAGTTTGCCTTGTTGATCAAAATAATTGGAATTTTTGTAGTGCAAAATTCCATGGCATCCTTGGGCAGGAATGTTAAACTGCATTGAAACTAAACTGAGTTAAGGTATGTGGCCAACCAGAAATAGTGTCAGAAATCAGCAGTATCCGGACTTACCATCATGTGACACCAGCGACAGGTTAGTCCTGTGATGCCATGGTATGATTTGATACGTTTCCTACACTTTGAGCAGCGTCCATAGCAGTTACCCTCTACCCAATGATGCAAGAGATCGCCCCCACACTTGGGTTTCTTTGATTTCACATAGGTGGTGATGCAGGAGGCTGGGGCATGTTGAACACAACGCTCGTGTACGGTATATTTGCATACTGCGAATATAGAGTTGAAAATAATGTTATTTTAAAAGTAACCACAATTTCTTTGTTCAAATAATTTAATATAAACTATGGCTCTTAATTAAATTGTTGTAATTTTTGTAGTAATTTATTCAATCAAATTTACTTTTGTTGGGAAAAAAACCAATAATCTTATATGAGCTTAATTCTATTTTCACTTCTTCGATTTCATCTACTTTTCCACATTTGACATCAAATTGTACGCTTATTTTACAGCCATTTCTATTCTCTTTTAATTTAATTTTCCTTTACCGATATCGTTGCCATCCACTTCCCCTTCAATGAAATTTTCCGAGTATTTTGACTTTACAAGAAAAAAAGACACAATTTCCGTTTACTCACACACACAGCATAGACCCTTTTTGCCCAGACCGACCAACATGTTGAGGCAGAGATTGCAATAAGCCGGTTTGCTGAAGTGCTTCAAACGCCATACATGTATGCCATCCTCCTTGAGTGTGGTGCTGTCAACACCTGTGAAATATTGTGGGTACATAAAACAGAGAAGCTAGCAGAGGGAGCAGGAGCACTTTGCATTTTTTTTCTCTTTTTTGTGTGTGTGTGTGCAACTGCAAATGACTTGATTACTGAGCCAGCCAACCAGGCACAAGCACAGGCACAGGCGTTGGCACTGAATATTACCCACCTAGTAGCACCAGAAGCGGTATGGTTGTCATGCCGCCACGTTGCCACTCATCCAAGGACACAGTGCCATCGGCATCATAGTCGATTTCAACCATCATGTCTTGCAGTATCTGTAAGTAAGAAGATTGCAGATAGTGTGTGAAAAGTACCGTTGGTTAAAGGGCGTTGCTGAGGTGGGAGAAAGGTTGTAGTCGATTTCCTGATTGACATTGCTGTTGGCGTGCAAAGTGAAATTCTGCAGAATAAAGGTAATTTTTATGCCCAAAAGGCCAAGTGGTGTGTGTAAGTTAACACTATTACTCTCTGTCTGTGGCAGATAAGCTAATGACTTTGACTTGAACATAGAACGGGGATGGTAAAGGATGCACAATGCATCTTTTCAAAGTATCATTTTATCTGAGATTCTTTCAATACCAAGATTTGAAATGAATCTTTTTAATTGCTGGCCGTATTCAGCTATAAAGCTGATTTCTTTTGATATAAAAATATCGCTAAAATATATCGCTCACTTATTTTAAGACTGGCATAACTCAAAATAATCCATTTAGAAAAAAATCTCAATGGATTTAGCCCAGAAAAATGGTTTGTTTAGTTTCGAGTTCATCTAGTTAAATATTATAAAATTTATAATCTCTATATATAAAAAAGTTCAACCTGACTAATTGACGAACTGACTGACTGACTGACTGGTGACAAGTGATGTGAACAAAAAAATGAAAAATTAAAAAAACGAATACTTCAAAAAAAAGAAACAGCCGCATTATAAACCAAATAAATACAAATACAAAAACAAATACAAATACAAATACAAATACAAATACAAATACAAATACAAATACAAATACAAATGCAAACTACTTTATGTCACCAAAGCCGCTGCAAGGCTTTGGGCAGCGAGAAGGAAGAGACGGTGACAAAGCAATGTCACCGGTTGACCCGACCTGGCAACAAGAAGCTCACATTAAATGCAACAAAAAGAACAAATTAGTGCGGGGGGCATGAAGCCGTCTGCACCACCGAGGAATACCAATAGACGACCAATAGACGACGACCCATAGATGACCAAAAAGAAGCTGGCCCGTGCGCAGAGTGCGCCCACCGAAAATATTTTTTTTTTACAGCGGTCCAATGTACTTGTACATTGGTAGTTCCAATTTTTGTTAGTACCCTCAAGTAGCGTATGAGCTGGGTACGTTAGATAAGTTCATTAACACAAAAAAAATCCCATTCTACATATCATGATACCATTCACACTAACATACATTATACAGTGTAAAATTATGCTGTAAACTGTATAATGTAATAATCAATCATAAAAACCATCATCTCTCTCTCAAAAAAAAAAAAATATTAATAATTTTTGAAAAAAATAAAAAAAGGGAAGAAAATTGATATTTAATAGAGATGGGCAAAACCCAATCTAAGGCGGCTGGCTACAGCCAATGTCGTTAATGAAATAGAAATTGTGGATCATACACCACACTTAGAATCAATTTACATTCTATTGCTCATTCTCGTCGTATTAGCTGCTGCAAACACAGCACTTAAAGTCTACATGATCCATAAGAGATCAATTAAAAAACGATACATGAGCAGAGGCAACGACCTCGACAAAATTTAAACTCCACCTCACAAAACAAAAAAAAAAAATTTTTTTAATTAAATGAAATACATGATTCATTCATTTATGCTGTACGCATAGAAAACCAAAATAAAAATTTTTAAATAAATAAAACCAAATCCAAAGCAACAATTAAAGAAAATGGAAAAGTCAGATAGGGAAGAAGCTGATTTCGAAAAAGCGGTTCCCATAAAGCAATTAGACAAACCAACGCTTCAGGAAGCAATAGAAGCGTGTCCCTCAGCCGGCCCAAAGCCAATCACTATTGCCGAGTACCAAGCTCGACAAAGAGAGAAAAGTGCGAAAAGGGCTAGAGAGCAGGAAGAACTATTAACACAAATACCACAAACCCTTCCCCCTAAAAGACAGCGAGGAGGCCGGAAACAGCCTCTATTAGCGCAAAGACATGCAAGCATAGCTATTCTTAAAGACCCGACAGTCTCAGAACGTCTTAAAGACGACGCCAGGGAAAACCTTAAAAAACTTAACGACCTTCTAAGAAAGAAAAATAAGTAAAACAAATGAGTCTAAATTGGACCGAGATAGCTGGGGAGGTAACCAAAAACAGGAACGAATTCGATAAAGCATACAAATGCATTAAGAAAAATGTCCCAATACAAAGTCAAACCGTATTACGACATACAGAAACACTGTTAACAAATTATAACGCTGTAGCTAAGATACTGAACGATAACTGTGTAAAACTAACCGATTTACACTTATTACAAATACGAACAATATTAGATGCACTGCGTGAAAGGCTCATAAAAATTTCAGAGCTCCACGAATTGCACTTATTCGTACCCAAATCCCTAGACGTGCCTGCTGGCTTTGGACCACCAGGAACCATACAGGAAAATCCAATAGAAATAACACAAGAATCAGCAATCATGGCACAGACACAGATTCAATTCCTCAAGACAGCCTCAAGTCTGATCCCAGATTTTGACGGCAAAGCCGAAAATATACAAAGTTTTTAGACGCATTATCTCTGGTCGAATCTATTATGGATACCCATGAGACAACTGCAGTCTCCCTGATCAAAACAAAATTAAAGGGACATGCAAGAAATTTGATTGGTACAGAAAGCACCATAAGTCAAATAATTGCCAAACTAAAAATTTCCGTTAACGGAGAATCGGTTGAAGTTATTTCTGCAAAATTAATGAATCTCCAGCAGAAAAATAAAACTGCCAATCAGTACTCAAAAGAAATTGAACAACTAGCAAAAGTCTAGAAGGCGCTTACATAAATGATGGACTTACTCCTGAATTAGCGTCAAAATATAGCGTACAAAACGCTGTAAAAGCCATGACATCCAACTGCTCTATTGATAAGGTAAAACTTATCATGCAGGCAGGTAGCTTCACAACCACGAATGACGCTATCGCCAAATTTGTCAACAGTTGCACTGATGCAACCGGAAAAACTGACTCTGTCCTATATTATTCGAACAATCGCGGAAACAACAACCGTGGTAACTACAACAATGGACGGGGGTCAGTACTATAATAATGGAAACAGAGGAAGAGGTTACCAAGGTAATCAGGGATACAGCCAAAATAATAACAATGGTTACAATAATCGTGGCCGAGGTACCAATAATGGCAACTATAGGCCAATACAACGGCAACAACAGAGGCCAAGGAAACCAAAATAATTGGCGAGGACAAAATAACAATAATAATAATCACAACATCCGAACAACAAATTCGGAAAACGCTCAACCCCCCTTGAGCAACGACAATCAGTAAAGGTATACTCACTCAATCTCAATCTAAGTAATATAATTACAGTTCAAAATGCAGAAACAAAGACAAATCTGACATTTTTGCTTGATACAGGAGCAGACATTTCGGTAATAAAACACCAACAAAATGAACATTACAACATAAATACAAACATTATAAGCAATATAACAGGTATTGGACAAGGAACAACACGTTCTTATGGTCTAGTACATCTGCAACTACTTACAGACAAATACATCGTACCACATGATTTCCACGTAGTACCAGAAAATTTTTCAATACCAACAGATGGTATATTAGGCTATGATTTCATCAAAAATTTAATTGTCTGTTAGATTATCAAGAAGAGCAAAATACACTAATTTTGCGCCCAAAAATTTCCATACACACATCCAAATCCCAATAAAACACTCACTCGAGAATGACTCATTATTATTACCTGCTAGATCTGAAGTCATACGACAAGTAAGATTAAAGACTAGCGAAAAACGGTTTTAGTACCCAATCAGGAGATACAGCCGGGAATAATAATAGCAAGTTCAATAGTAACAAGTAATAATGCATACATTCGCATAGTAAATACTACTTCGAAAAATACAGAAATTGACAGTCAAAACATACAGTTTGAGTCACTTAATGACTATGATATAATCCAATTAAACAAAGAAAAGTCAAGAACAAGGGAAATATTGAAGAAATTAAGATTTCCTAAACAGTTCAAATCTAAACTAACCGAACTTTGCACTGAATACAGTGATATATTTGGTTTAGAAACAGAACCTATATCCGCCAACAATTTCTATAAACAAAAGCTTAGATTGAATGATAAAACACCTGTATACATTAAAGACTACAGAAATGCTGAGTCGGAAAAGCAAGAAATAAACGATCAGGTACAAAAATTAATTAAAGATGGCATTGTCGAACCATCCATCTCTGAATATAACAGCCCACTTCTCTTGGTACCCAAGAAATCACTTCCAAATTCAACGGAAAAAGATGGCGTTTAGTAGTTGATTATCGCCAAATTAACAAAAAGTTACTAGCGGACAAGTTCCCACTCCCAAGAATAGAAGATATTCTAGATCAACTAGGTCGAGCGAAATACTTTTCATGTCTCGACCTAATGTCCGGATTTCACCAGATAGAACTTGATGAGAAATCAAGGAATATGACATCATTTTCAACGAGCACAGGCTCTTATCGCTACACGCGATTACCATATGGACTTAAAATCGCACCAAATTCTTTTATGCGCATGATGACACTTGCATTTTCAGGTCTAGAACCATCGCAAGCATTTCTCTATATGGATGACCTAGTAGTCATTGGATGTTCCGAACAACATATGTTCAAAAATTTGACAAACGTCTTCGAACTATGTCGCAAATTTAATTTAAAACTACATCCAGAAAAATGTTCATTCTTCATGCACGAAGTTACTTATCTTGGTCACAAATGTACCGATAAAGGAATTCTCCCAGATGACAAAAAATATGACGTCATCAAAAACTATCCAAAACCTAATGATGCAGATAGTGCACGTAGATTCGTAGCCTTCTGTAACTATTATCGGAGATTTATCCAAAATTTTGCAGAACATTCACGCCACTTAACGAGGCTTTGCAAAAAGAACGTTAAATTTCAATGGACTACAGAATGCGATAATACATTTGAGTACTTAAAAGAAGCATTAATGAAACCAACATTACTGCAGTACCCAGACTTCAGAAAAGATTTTTGCATAATCACAGACGCTAGCAAACACGCTTGCGGAGCAGTATTAACTCAGGAGCATAATGGAATGCAACTTCCAGTTGCATATGCCTCCAGATCATTTACACAAGGTGAAAGTAACAAATCAACTACAGAGCAGGAATTAGCTGCTATACACTGGGCAATAAAACACTTCAGACCTTACGTTTATGGAAGGCATTTCTTCGTAAAAAACTGATCACAGACCGTTAACATATCTGTTTTCAATGAAAAACCCAAGTTCCAAACTAACAAGAATGAGACTTGATTTGGAAGAATATGATTTCACTGTGGAAGATCTCAAGGGGAAAGATAACCATATTGCAGATGCTCTATCCAGAATAACAATTGGAGAGCTCAAAGAAATGAATAGACAAATATTGAAGGTCTCTACGAGGTCTTCAACAAGACAGAAAAACGCCTGCGCAGGCCAGAAAGCAGTTCAGCTATTAGTAGCACTGCTAAAAAATTGCACGAGCAAAATGAAAATGAAAAGCCCAATGTCTATGAAGTAATCAACAACAACGATGTCAAAAAATGTGTGAAACTAAAACTCGACAAGCACAAGTGTTTGTTCAAAATGGGAAAACGAGTGATTTCACGCTTTACAATTAATGATTTGTACTCCAATGGAAAACTCGATTTAGGTCAGCTTTTCCAAAGGCTTGAAACAGAAGCCGGAATACTTAAAATAAACCAATTGAAAATGTCACCAAGTGATCAAATTTTCGAATCTGTATCACTAAGTATATTTAAAAAAATGGGCAATAGTATTTTAAAGAAAGTACGAGTATGCATACTCCCAAAGGTGACCATTATAGACAAAAACGACACAGCTCAAATAAACGCAATTCTGTCAAAATACCATGACGAACCAATTGAAGGAGGCCACTCAGGGACGTCGCGAACCCTGTCAAAAATACGAAAATATTTTTATTGGCCCTTCATGACTAAGACAATAAGACAGTATGTAAAATCTTGTTTGAAATGCCAAAAAGCAAAAACAACTACCCATACAAAGACACCTATGACTTTAACCCCAACTCCAGCAACAGCATTTGATACTGTACTAATTGATACCATTGGTCCACTTCCAAAAACTGAGGATGGCAATGAGTACGCAGTTACCATTATATGTGACTTAACAAAATATTTAGTCACTATACCAGTACCAAACAAAAGTGCTAAAACAGTTGCTAAAGCAATTTTTGAATCTTTCATACTCAAGTATGGTCCAATGAAATCATTCATTACGGACATGGGTACTGAATATAAAAATTCATTAATCACAGACTTATGTAAATACATGAAAATAAACAACATACATTCAACAGCTCACCATCACCAAACTCTTGGAACAATCGAGCGCAGTCATCGAACATTTAACGAATATATACGTTCATATATTTCGATCGACAAAAATGACTGGGACATATGGTTGAATTATTTCACCTACTGTTTCAATACAACCCCGTCAGTAGCACACGACTACTGTCCATATGAACTTGTTTTCGGAAGGCCACCGAGACAATTCATTAACTTTTAAAACAAAGATATGATAGATCCTCTATATAATATAGATGATTATGCTAAAGAAGTAAAATTTAGATTAGAAGTAGCCTATAAAAGAGCTAGAATTATGTTAGATAAGGAAAAGCAAAAGCGAAAAACGCTTTATGATAAGAAATCAAACGATTTTCTCTTAGAAGTAGGAGATTTTGTATTATTAAGAAACGAAACTGGGCATAAATTAGATAACAACTATGTTGGCCCTTATAAAGTTGAAAAAATAGATGATAGAGATAATATTACAATTAGAATAGGAAAGAAACAGCAAATAGTAAATAAAGATAGACTAAAAATATATAACGCATAAAAAAAAAAAAAAATATACATATATAAAGAATATTATCATTACAATATGAATGAATGAATGAATGAATGAAAAAAAATTAAAAAATAAAAATAAACAAAGAAATTAAAAAAAAAAAAAAACAACAAAACTTTATTAATTACCAATTTTTTTTTATCTATACAAAATATGAAACAAAAAAAAAAATTATTAATACTTTTCTTTTGATTACAATTTCCATAATCATTATACATCAATAAATATTAAGCATACAATTTTTATATACACCACTACACTATTTTAGAATAACTTCATAAATATACGTTATTCTTCTTAAAAGGGGAGGTGTAGCGTGCACATGCTTTGAGTCAAAGTAAATACAATTCAATCACAACTATGTAACACTTTGTTGCATATCCCATAAGGAAATCTGAGCGACCACTTCAGTCGCTGACTAGGGCGCTGTGTCAGCATATCCCACGCTGTGGATAAGCGATAAGCTACACACGCACACATACCAATGCATGCGCGCGCTGCTAACTCAAAAGAATTAAATGGCAAATAAAATGTAGCCGAACAGTCCGAGAAATACAGCCGATACGGCGAGACGTACGTTACACGTACGGTCTGTCATATATACAAATGATTTACAATAAAAATTAAAACGTTTACCAACTAAATTGTTGCCGTCTTGAATTTTTTGGGTGCGACGTAAACTTCGACTCCCTCGCGTAATTACAAGATAGAGGGCTGTAATTTTCACAGGAGTTTCCGTTGGTGGTGAAAGTGCGTACTAAGACGGGGTTTTGGAAAATTCCACCCGGAAAAGTCGGAAAAGCGTCGCAAAAGTTTGTATGGGAAAAATGTTATTTTTCATCCGATTGACTTGAAACTTGATTTGTAAGCTTAGTACGCGAAATAATTTGACACGTGTTTTCCCGATTTTGGAAAATCCGCCCACGAGGAAAATTCCCGGAAAATTCTGCATGAAAACAACTATTTTTCATCCGATTGGCTTGAAATTCGGTTTGAAAGGAAAGTAGGTGAAATGAATTGAAATGTAATTTTCCGAAGTTGGAAAATTTGACCCAACGGTCGGAAAATTCCCGGAAAATTCTGCATGAAAAAAACTATTTTTCATCCGATTGGCTTGAAACTCGGTTTGTAAGGACAATATACGAAATAAATTGAAATTTGATTTTTCAATGTCGGAAAATCCGCCCACGAGGAAAATGGTCGGAAAATTCTGCATGCCAAAAACTATTTTTCGTCCGATTGGCTTGAAATTCGGTTTAAAAGGACAGAATACGAAATTGTTTGAAATGTGATATTCCGAAGTTGGAAAATTTGACCCAACGGTCGGAAAATTACCGGAAAATTTATCATGAAAAAACAATTTTTCATCCGATTGGCTTGAAACTCGGTTTGTAAGGACAAAATACGAAATAATTTGAAATGTGATTTTTTAATGTCGGAAAATCCGCCCGTGAGGAAAATTGTCGGAAAATTCTGCATGCAAAAAACTATTTTTCATCCGATTGACTTGAAATTTGGTTTGAAAGGAAAGTAGGTGATTTAAACTGAAATGTGATTTTCCGAAGTTGGAAAATTTGACCCAACGGTCGAAAAATTCCTGGAAAATTCTGCATGAAAATAACTATTTCTCATCCGATTGGCTTGAAATTCGGTTTGAAAGGACAGAACACGAAATAGTTTGAAATGTTATATTCCGAAGTTGGAAAATTTGACCCAACGGTCGGAAAATTCACGGAAAATTTTGCATGAAAATAACTATTTTTCATCCGATTGGCTTGAAATTCGGTTTGAAAGGACAGAACACGAAATAGTTTGAAATGTGATATTCCGAAGTTGGAAAATTTGACCCAACGGTCGGAAAATTCCCGGAAAATTTTGCAAGAAAAAAATATTTTTCATCCGATTGGCTTGAAACTCGGTTTGTAAGGACAAAATACGAAATAGTTTGAAATGTGATATTGCGAAGTGGGAAAATTTGACCCAACGGTCGGAAAATTTCCGGAAAATTTTGCAAGAAAAAACTATTTTTCATCCGATTGGCTTGAAACTCGGTTTGTAAGGACAAAATACGAAATAATTTGAAATGTGATTTTTTAATGTCGGAAAATCCGCCCACGAGGAAAATGGTCGGAAAACTCTGCATGCAAAAAACTATTTTTCATCCGATTCTTTTGAAACTCGGTTTGAAAGGTCAAAATCGGAATTAATTTTTGTTTTTATTTTCCGATGTTGGAAATACCGCCGGGAAGCCCACTGGGATGTGGGTGGAAAGTGGGTGGTAAGTGGATGTAAAGTGTGTGGAATGTAGCGGGAATTGGGAGCGATGTGGGTGGGATGAGGGAGGGATGTGGGTGGGATGTGGGCCGGAAATGGGCGGGAAGCGGGTGGTATGTGGGCGGGAAGTGGGTGGGAAATTGGCGGGAAGTGTGGGGATGAGGGTGGGATGTGAGTGGAATGTGAGCGGGATGGATGCGGTAAGTGGACGGTAAGTGGGCGGGAAATTGGCGGGAAGTGGGTGGGATGTGGGCGGGAAGTGGACGGCGGAAAGAGGGTGGTATGTGGGTGGGATGTGGGCGGGAAATGGGCGGGAAGCGGGTGGTATTGGGCGGGAAGTGGGTGGGATGTGGGTAGTATGTGGGCGGGAAATTGGCGGAAGTGGGGGGATGAGGGTGGAATGTTAGGTGGAATGTGAGCGGGATGTGGGCGGTAAGTGGGCGGGAAATTGGCGGGAAGTGGGTGAGATGTGGGTGGGATGTGGGCGGGTTGAGGGCGGTAAGTGGGCGGGAAATTGGCGGGAAGTGGGTGGGATGTGGGCGGGAAGTTGGTGGGATGTGGGCGGAAAGTGGACGGCGGAAAGAGGGTGGTATGTGGGTGGGATGTGGGTATGATGTGGGCGAGAAAGGGCGGGAAGTGGGTGGTATGTGGGCGGGAAATGGGTGGTAAGTGAGTGTGCGTTGTTGTACTATTGAAGGCGCAGCGAAGCGCGACGGGTTATTTGCTAGTCTCTCTATATATAAAAGAAAGTGTCCTGACTGATTCACTGATTCACTGACTGATTCACTGACTGATTGGCAATCATCGCACAGCCCAAACGGTAAGAGATAGAGGGCTGTAATTTTCACAGAAGTTTCTGTTGGTGGTGAAAGTGCGTACTAAGACGGGGTTTTGGAAAATTCCACCCGGAAAAGTCGGAAAAGCGTCGGAAAAGTTTGTATGGGAAAAATGTTATTTTTCATCCGATTGACTTGAAACTTGATTTGTAAGCTTAGTACGCGAAATAATTTGACACGTGTTTTCCCGATTTTGGAAAATCCGCCCACGAGGAAAATTCCCGGAAAATTCTGCATGAAAACAACTATTTTTCATCCGATTGGCTTGAAATTCGGTTTGAAAGGAAAGTAGGTGAAATGAATTGAAATGTAATTTTCCGAAGTTGGAAAATTTGACCCAACGGTCGGAAAAATTCCCGGAAAATTCAGCATAAAAACAGCTATTTTTCATCCTATTGGCTTGAGACGCGGTTTGAAAGGAAGGTAGGTGAAATGAGATTTTCCGAAGTTGGAAAATTTGACCCAACGGTCGGAAAATTCCCTGAAAACTCTGCATGAAAAAAACCATTTTTCATCCAATTGGCTTGAAACTAGGTTTGTAAGGACAAAATACGAAATAATTTGAAATGTGATTTTTCAATATCGGAAAATTCGCCCTCGAGGAAACTGGTCGGAAAATTCTGCATGCAAAAAAAAAAATTTTTCGTCCGATTGGCTTGAAATTCGGTTTGAAAGGACAGAATACGAAATAGTTTGAAATGTGATATTCCAAAGTAGGAAAATTTGACCCAACGGTCGGAAAATTCCCGGAAAATTTTGCATGAAAAAACTATTTTTCATCCGATTGGCTTGAAACTCGGTTTGTAAGGACAAAATACGAAATAATTTGAAATGTGATTTTTTAATTTCGGAAAATCCGCCCACGAGGAAAATGGTCGGAAAATTCTGCATGCAAAAAACTATTTTTCATCCGATTGTCTTGAAACTCGGTTTGAAAGGTCAAAATCGGAATTAATTTTTGTTTTTATATTCCGATGTTGGAAATACCGCCGGGAAGCACACTGGGATGTGGGTGGAAAGTGGGTGGTAAGTGGATGTAAAGTGTGTGGAATGTAGCGGGAATTGGGAGCGATGTGGGTGGGATGTGGGCGGGAAATGGGCTGGAAGCGGGTGGTATGTGGGTGGGATGTGGGCGGGAAATTGGCGGGAAGTGGGGGGATGAGGGTGGGATGTGAGTGGAATGTGAGCGGGATGTGGGCGGTAAGTGGGCGGGAAATTGGCGGGAAGTGGGTGAGATGTGGGTGGGATGTGGGCGGGTTGTGGGCGGTAAATTGGCGGGAAGTGGGTGGGATGTGGGCGGGAAGTGGACGGCGGAAAGAGGGCGGGAAGCGGGTGGTATGTGGGCGGGAAGTGGGTGGGATGTGGGTGGTATGTGGGCGGGAAATTAGCGGGAAGTGGGGGATGAGGGTGGGATGTGAGTGGAATGTGAGCGGGATGTGGGCGGCGGTAAGTGGGCAGGAAATTGGCGGGAAGTGGGTGAGATGTGGGTGGTATGTGGGCGGGTTGAGGGGCGGTAAGTGGGCGGAAATTGGCGGGAAGTGGGTGGGATGTGGGCGGGAAGTGGACGGTGGAAAGAGGGTGGGAGTGCGTGGTATGTGGGTGGGATGTGGGTGGGATGTGGGCGGGAAAAGGCGGGAAAGGGCAGGAAGTGGGTGGTATGTGGGCGGGAAGTGGGTTGGATGTGGGTGGTATGTGGGCGGGAAGTGGGTGGGATGTGGGTGGGAAATGGGTGGTAAGTGAGTGTGCGTTGTTGTACTATTGAAGGCGCAGCGAAGCGCGACGGGTTATTTGCTACACTCAAAAAAAAAATCAATCCATATGGGATCAAATCAATCCTAAGCGGTAATGAAAACAACGTAATCCCGGATATGCTTGACCCGATCTGAAAAAAGATTGAGTTGATCCGACTTTTTTAATCCTAAGAAGGATTACATATATCCCGGGGTAATCCTATAAAAGATTGAATTGTGCAAAAAATTCGAGCACAATTTAATCCCGAAGCTGGATCATTTCATGCCTATTCTAGGTTAACTTAAGCTCGATATGCAATATTGATTCGATCTCAGGAAAGATAACTATTCTTCCTCTCCTCCGCCGCCATGCCATTTGCTATAGCACATCTTCATACACTTCAAAGACCACACCAGTTTTGGTTAATCTGAAAAACAAAGAAATAAATGTAAAAATTTTTGGCTCCACTAGGACTCGAACACACGACCATTCGCACTGAACAGGAATGGAACGGCATCTCATCGCTCACCACCATACCCATTGGTTGTTGCAGCGTGTCTAAAAGGCTACTTATATTTCTTCGCACTCGCTCTCTAATTTATGGGCATGTGATCTCGAAAGGGATTGTAGTAAGCACATTTGGAATGATACAAGCTCGAAAGGAATGGACCAATCCTTAAAAGATTGAATTGTGTAGAATATCCTGGAAATCGAGATTGAATTTTCAAGCTCGTGCCGGGATTACTCCAAGATTTAAAAGATTGAAAATATCTCGACGTTTTTTTTTCTGTGTAGTCTCTATATATATAAAAGAAAGTGTCCTGATTCACTGACTGATTGGCAATCATCGCACAGCCCAAACGGTAAGAGATAGATGGCTGTAATTTTCACAGAAGTTTCTGTTGGTGGTGAAAGTGCGTACTAAGACGGGGTTTTGGAAAATTCCACCCGGAAAAGTCGGAAAAGCGTGGGAAAAGTTTTTATGGGAAAAATGTTATTTTTCATCCGATTGACTTGAAACTTGGTTTGTAAGCTTAGTACGCGAAATAATTCGACACGTGTTTTCCCGATTTTGGAAAATCCGCCCACGAGGAAAATGGTCGGAAAACTCTGCATGCAAAAAACTATTTTTCAAGCGGTTGGCCTGAAATTCGGTTTGAAAGGAACGTAGGAGAACTAAATTGAAATGTGATTTTCCGAAGTTGGAAAATTTGCCCTGACGGTCGGAAAATTCCCGGAAAATTCTGCATGAAAAAACTATTTTTCATCCGATTGGCTTGAAACTCGGTTTGTAAGGACAAAATACGAAATAATTTGAAATGTGATTTTTCAATGTCGGAAAATCCGCCCACGAGGAAAATGGTCGGAAAATTCTGCATTCAAAAAACTATTTTTAGTCCGATTGGCTTAATACTCGGTTTGTAAGGATAGAATACGAAATAGTGTGAAATGTGATATTCCGTAGTTGGAAAATTTGACCCAACGGTCGGAAAATTCTGAATAAAAAATACTATTACACTGGCCAACAGCCATTTTGGTCCAGCCTTATGGATGATAAATTCTGATCCAGATTTGTTTACTGATTCCAAGACTGGTCACGGTATTTCTCCATCAGCTCTTGTTTTCAAGATATCGCGGAAAACCCATTTTGCAGTATTTTTGGCGTTTTAAAAATTATGGATGTTACACCGAGCAACAATATCTGTATTTATGAGCTCTATGCGACAGTATACATATTAAGTTCGCTTAAAAAAATCAATGGAGCATCATCGGCAAACCCAAAAGCGCCTAAATTGGCCTTTGAAGAGAAATATTAATCAAATTATAGCAAATTTTACAAACTTAATCGCCGTGTACCATCCATTTGGGGTGCTTGCATTTTAATGAAAACCACTTTGACATGCAGCCCAATGGCTCTTCTAATTTTACAAATTTTGTTGCATTTAAATCTTCTCGATGGACAAAGTTACAAGCGGTTAATCCCGAAAAAATGAATTAAAATTTATGGCAGGATAACTAGATTGATACACATAATGTGTATAGGAAATATTAAAAGACTACTTGATCTAACATAGTCCTTACATAAATTGTCAAGCAAAACAAAAAGCAAAACAATAACATTCAATAAGTACTAGATTCAAACAATTTTTAAAATTATATGAATTGGGCTACAATTGAGCAAAATGTGTTCCGCACTCACTATAATCTATGGATTAAGCCCCTTGTGACTATTCCATATTTATCTAAACCAGCGGTGGGCAGTAAAAATAACGGAAAGGGTACAACAACATTCTTATTTTTGCCATTTGCTTTTGATCAGCGCGATGTGCGACAACGTGTGTTTGTTGTAATTTCTATTGCGTCGTAGAATTATATAAATAACGGGCCGGGTTGCGCGGGTAAGAAGGGCTATGATGCTGCCCACCGCTGATCTAAACTATAGATGCTTGTCTATTACTGGAGTGACTTCGGATGCTTGCAGTGTGCCCATCCAGTACACATTTCACAAGAATGAAATTTTAACGTCCCACAGCAAGACGAAGATGTGCCTTTGGAGAAAGAGCTCAGCCATGGCTTTTAAATTAACAAGGCTGTAACCAAAGCGTCATATGGCCTTGCTCATGCCTCCAGGAGCTTGGCATTATTATCCGGAAACCGTCGAGCGATAGTGTTAACGGGCCATAATAACGGATTTGGTCATACCAGTTCTGACTGCTAACGAAATAGAAAGTGCAAATATATAAGCTCATTGTAATAAAAAGTTAAAAAAAATAAACAAAAAACTTATTGTCAAGAAACATCTGCATAAGAACTGCATAATGTGTTTTTTTGTATTTGGTTGCACAATTCATTAAAAAAATACAAAATTTAAAATGTGTGAGTGCGTGGGGTGTTGAAAAAGTTCTTTAGAAAAATAGTGTATTGATGGTTCGCAGCTTTCCGGGAGTCACCGTTATGTCAAGGGCAAACGTAAAAAGAAAAATTGGTTAGTTTAAATGCCTTAATGTCCCGAAACAGAATCATGGAACAAATTCAATTTGTAAAAACGCAACCATTTTGATATGAAAATTTTGTTTGCAGTCCACTTTACATAAATTAATTAAGAACTCTTCCTATGAAAAATTCGTCAAATGACGTGACAGATTCACAAAGTTATTCGCTTGCGAAATGGAGCAAGTTTGTGCACAACCTTGCTTGAATGAGCATTCCTCCAAATAATAAGAATGGTCAACTTCCTCGACATATACATTCGTTTCATAGAAAGAGTCTTTACTACAATCTCTTTTCGCCAGGAAAGTAAACTCATAATAGTCACAAGGGACTTAATCCGTAGATTATAGTGAGTGCGGAACACATTTGGCTTATTTGTAGCCCAATTTAAATAATTTTAATGTTATTCTCGCAAGGTTGTTTGATATTAAGCAAATATAAATTTGGGAGAAATTGTTTGAATCTAGTACTGATTGAATGTTATTGTACATTTGCTTGACAATTTATGTAAGGACTATGTTAGATCAAGTAGTCTTTTAATATTTCCTATACAGATTTTGTGTATCAATCTAGTTATCCTGCCATAAATTTTAATTCATTTTTTCGGGATTAACCGCTTGTAACTTTGTCCATCGAGAAGATTTAAATGTAACAAAATTTGTGAAATTAGAAGAACCATTGGCCTACATGCTAAAGTAGTTTTCATTAAAATGCAAGCACCCCAAATGGCTGGTACACGGCGATTAAGTTTGAAAAATTTGCCATAATTTGATGAATATTTCTCTTCAAAGGCCAATATATACGCTTTTGTGTTTGCTGATGATGATCCATTGATTTTTTTGGGCGAACTTAATATGTATACTGTCGCATAGAGCTCATAAATACAGATATTGTTGCTCGGTGTAACCTCCATAATTTTTTTAAAGCCAAAAATACTGCAAAATAAAAGCTATCTTGATATCTTGAAAACAAAAGCTGATGGAGAAAAACCGAGACCAGTCTTGGAATCAGTGCACAAAACTGGATCAGAATTTAATACAAATTGGGCTGGACCTCACAAAAGTGGTCATTTTGTTGGCCTGTGTTATTCATCCGATTAGCTTGAAAATCGATTTGAAAGGACAAAATACGAAAAAATTTGATTTGTAATTTATCGTCGAAAAATCCACCCACAAAAAAAATTCTGCTTGCAAAAAACTATTTTTCATCCGCCCTCGGGTGTGAAAATACGAGGAAATTATACATGCAAATACTTATTTTTTATTCGATTGAATTTAAACTCGGTTATTAGTAATAGAATTTCATTTCATTTGTCACTGTAATTATATTTCATTCATCTCTATATCTATAAAAGAGAGTGTCCTGATTCACTGATTCACTGACTGACTGACTGATTGGCAATCATCGCACAGCCTAAACGGTAATAGATAGAGAACTGAAATTTTCACAGAAGCTTCTGTTAGTGGTGAAAGTGCGTTTTAAGAAGGGGTTTTGGAAAATTCCACCCGGAAAAGTCGGAAAAGCGTCGGAAAAGTTTGTATGGGAAAAATGCTATTTTTCATCCGATTGACTTAAAACTTGATTTGTAAGCTTAGTACGCGAAATAATTCGACACGTGTTTTCCCGATTTTGGAAAATCCGCCCACGAGGAAAATGGTCGGAAAATTCTGCTTGAAAACAACTATTTTTTATCCTATTGGCTTGAAATTCGGTTTGAAAGGAAAGTAGGTGAAATGAATTGAAATGTAATTTTCCGAAGTTGGAAAATTTGACCCAACGGTCGGAAAATTCCCGGAAAATTCTGCATGAAAAAAAACTATTTTTCATCCGATTGGCTTGAAACTCGGTTTTTAAGGACAAAATACGAATTAATTTGAAATGTGATTTTTCAATGTCGGAAAATCCGCCCACGAGGAAAATGGTCGGAAAATTCTGCATTCAAACAACTATTTTTCATCCGATTGGCTTGAAATTCGGTTTGAAAGGACAGAATACGAAATAGTTTGAAATGTGATATTCCGAAGTTGGAAAATTTGACCCAACGGTCGGAAAATTCTGCATGAAAAAAACTATTTTTCATCCGATTGGCTTGAAACTCGGTTTTTAAGGACAAAATACGAATTAAATTGAAATGTGATTTTTCAATGTCGAAAAATCCGCCCACGAGAAAAATGGCCGGAAAATTCTGTATTCAAACAACTATTTTTCATCCGATTGGCTTGAAATTCGGTTTGAAAGGACAGAATACGAAATAGTTTGAAATGTGATATTCCGAAGTTGGAAAATTTGACATACGGTCGGAAAATTTCCGGAAAATTCTGCATGAAAAAAACTATTTTTCATCCGATTGGCTTGAAACTCGGTTTGTAAGGACAAAATACGAAATAATTTGAAATGTGATTTTTCAATGTCGGAAAATCCGCCTCAAATGGTCGGAAAATTCTGCATGCAAAAAACTATTTTCGTGCGATTGGCTTGAAATTCGGTTTGAAAGGACAGAATACGATATAGTTTGAAATGTGATATTCCGAAGTGGGAAAATTTGACCCAACGGTCGGAAAATTCCCGGAAAATTCTGCATGAAAAAAACTATTTTTCATCCGATTGGCTTGAAACTCGGTTTGTAAGGACAAAATACGAAATAATTTGAAATGTGATTTTTCAATGTTGGAAAATTCGCCCACGAGGAAAATGGTCGGAAAATTCTGCATGCAAAAAAATATTTTTCATCCGATTGGCTTGAAACTCGGTTTGTAATGTCAAAATGAGAATTCATTTTTGTTTTTACTTTTCGATGTTGGAAATACCGCCGGGATGCCCACTGGGAAGTGGTTGGGAAGTGAATGGGATGTGGGTGGCAAGTGGATGTAAAGTGTGTGGAATGTAGCGGGAATTAGGAGCGATGTGGGTGGGATGTGGGAGGGATGTTGGTGGGATGTGGGCGGGAAATGAGCGGGAAGCGGGTGGTATGTGGGCGGGAAGTGGGTGGTATGTGGGTTGGATGTGGGCGGAAATTGGCGGGAAGTGGGGGGATGAGGGTGGGATGTGAGTGGAATGTGAGCGGGATGTGGGCGGGAGATTGGCGGGAAGTGGGTGAGATGTGGGTGGGATGTGGGCGGAATGTGGGCGGGAAATTGGCGGGAAGTGGGTGAGATGTGGGTGGGATGTGGGTGGGATGTGGGCGGGTTGAGGGCGGTAAGTGGGCGGGGAATTGGCGGGAAGTGGGTGGGATGTGGGCGGGAAGTGGACGGCGGAAAGAGGGTGGGAGTGCGTGGTATGTGGGTGGGATGTGGGTGGGATATGGGTGGGATGTGGGCGGGAAAGGGCGGGAAGTGGGTGGTATGTGGGTGGGATGTGGGTGGTATGTGGGCGGGAAGTGGGTGGGATGTGGGTGGGAAATGGGTGGTAAGTGAGTGTGCGTTGTTGTACTATTGAAGGCGCAGCGAAGCGCGACGGGTTATTTGCTAGTATTATATATAAAAAAGTTCAACCTGACTAATTGACGGACTGACTGACTGGTGACCGTCGCACAGCCTAAACCATAAAAGATAGGAAGATGAGATTTTCAGAGTAGTTTTATCTCATGCTGAAAGTGAGTACTAAGAAAGGATTTTGGAAAGTTCTGCCGGGAAGTGTGGAAAATTCGCGGAAAACTTTTGTATGAAACTTTTTTGTTTTTCATCCGATCAAGTTCAAACTCATTTTCAAAGCTCTATATGAAAATTCAACAACAACTGCATACCAATCTTCCGGAAAATTCACCCCCCTGGGTGGAAAGTGGGTGGTCAAGGTTGTATGGGCGGAAAGTGGGTGGGATGTGGGTGGGAAGTGGGTTAGATCTGGGCTGGAATTGGGTGATAAGTGGGTGCGATGTAGGCGGGAAGTGGGTGGAAAGTAGGTGGGAAACGGGTGGAAGTTGTGTAAGAAGTAGATTGGGAGTGGGTGGGGTGTAGGTGGGATGGGGGTGGTAAGAACGCAGCTGCAAAGTCGTAACGGAGAAAAAGCAAAGTAGTAAAACGTTGATTTCAAGCCTTTGTATGTAAGTTTCGATTTCTGGGCTCTACAGAGGAAACAAATTTATAGAATGTTTTCAATTTTGGTAAATATTTGACTCTCACGATTGACTTCAAACTGATTCTGATATTGGTTCTATACTGTTCAAGGCGCAGCGAATCGCGACGGGCTTTTTGCTAGTATAAATATAAAATTTTTATTAATAAAATTAAAAATTATGATGTTTTAACTGAAATCTAAAGTATGTTTGTGTGTTTAATATGATATTCCGACATTTTCTCATCTCACACGAAAGCACGAAATAGTACAAAATACAGCGAATCGTAAAGAGCGATATTTATATTTTGTTACTAAATTATATAGTTTGCTTTTTCACTTATAATTTTCTTGACTTTACCAAATCTCAATTGAGTACAACCGTGTTTTGTCAAAGGCAGGGCTCAATACCGGAACCGAAACCGGTACCGTTAACCGAAATAAACCGTTTCAAGTCTCGTACCGGAACCGGAACCGATACACATTTTTTTTGAGAACCGAATACCGTTTACCGTTATTAATGGAATCGATAGTACCGGAACAAAACCGAAAAGTTGGTACCGGTACCGTTTCGGTTTTTTTTCTTATCATCTGCTCAAATTTTGCGGCTCCAAATGACAACTTTCTTCTGCATCAGAAAGTATGGGACTCAGCTTGCAAAACTGTATGCCTTTTAACACCAGCTGAGTTGGCCACAACTACACTTCAAGCGGAAAATGTAGATTTGGGTAATTCTTATTCCAACAACCCGTCATGTACTTAGTCGGTAGCTAAGCAATCATTACTTTATGATGAGTGCAGTTTTCATACTAGTTTATCGGAAAGCGCCGACAAAGTAAGGCAGGAATAGAAACTTGTTCGAAACAGTGAAAATGTTCTTAACTTGTGGTCAGAACCCTCCACAAAGTTTCCAGAATTGTATGATTTTAAAAGTAGGCTTTTTCCAGCTACGCAGATTAACGTTAATCTCTTGACCTGGGCCTAGGATGGTGATGTTAAAATTTTTGGGAAGTTATTTTTAAACAGACTTATCAAGTAATAAGTAGATAGTAACAAGTAATATGAAATAGTTTTTCTAGTTTTACTTTGACTGTTAAACCATCCATTGTGTGTTGCATTTTTATTCGTTTTTTTTTTGGTTTGAAATAAAATGATTTAGATTTATCTCAAAATTTATTTGTTCCAATATTAAAAAGTAGTACACTTATACCGGTACGTATAGGTATACCGAAATGAAAATCCGGGTACCGTATCGAAACCGAAAACCGAAATTAATTGAAAACCGAAATAGAACCTTTAATCGAAACATTCATTTCGGGACGTACCGGTACCGGAACTGGAACCGAAATTCGTTTCGGGATTAAGCCCTGGTCATTGACGATCTAACATGGAAGCTGTTCATCTATACTAGCTCTTAGATCAGAAAGAACAAGCTAAAGTGTTAAAAAGGATCGTTCAACTGATACCTAAGTTGTTGCAATTTTGTATGTTCTCTTGAACAATTTTCAAAGGAATCTGCAACATATTTGATATATGTTTATTGCTTTCATAAATTTCCTACTCTTTGCATAAAAAAGTCATCCAAGCTTAGTTCAAAACGTAATCGTTTATACTAAAATCTCTAGATATTTTCAATATTTCCCCTTGTGCTTCGTTGGAAAAACTACTTAATTTTGTGAACCGGAACCCTCATTTCGGTTCCGGACCGGTTTGCAGCCTTGATTGTTACTAACCGTGGTTCATAGCTGCAAATAGCAAAATATTATAATGTTATTATTTTTATTCTATAGTTTGAATAAGAGTTGCACGCTGGATACTAGAACCCATAGAAAATTACTGATTAGAGTGGGATGGAAGACCATTTTTAAGATCATAATAAACTATAAAGTTTTGTAGAGAAGTAATCGTTTTCAATGACTCTGGAGGTATTCAAAGATTTTTTCAGTCGGCCTCATATGCGTCTTAGATGTTGTCCTTGCCATGGCCCAAAGTTGAAGTTACGCATGGCTGTAAAATCAAAACTTAGAAATCGAGTTAGGCTGCCTTTACACTGTTCGACACATGACACATTGATCAAACTCTCCGAAACTGTGTTAAAACAGATAATATTCATAGCTGGAAAATCTCAGCAAAATCTCTAGAGATTTCTGTGGCACTCCGTTTATAACCGGTTCGAAATTGTTTCAATGCCGGCCCTGATCCAGTAAAATATTTAACTCTATATTACCAACCTATTGACCAGATTTCAAGTCTAAAGCTTAAATAGCTTTTGAGATATGGCTCTGAATCACTTTATAACCGGTTCGATACCCGTCCTGATATAGTAAAATATCCAACTTCTTATTACCAACCTACATACTAGATGGAAAGTTCATAGCATAAATAACTTCTGAAATATGACTCTCCATAGTTTTAATTAATAATTTAGATTGAAACTAAACTAAATAATTTTATCACCACCATTGCTACAACCTTGAATGAAAGCGAAAAACAAACCTATTATCCTAGCTGTTGACATTTATTTTGCTTTCCATAGAATTCTATATTCCCTGTCGGAAATGAATTTCAGAATTATGCAATTCATTAAGTGCTTTGATTATTTTGTGGTCTCACCATCGGATGATGATGATGAAGAAGAGCCCGAAAAAGGGGCAAAAACAATTTTTTGATTAAAATATTTTGCCTCTGTGCTTAGAATTTAAAGTATGCGCTCTGCTGAAGTTAGTCATAAAGTCAGAACCGAAACGCAAAAGTCGTTGCCTTGCGCCGGCTCGTTCTTGCTATAGCCCGGGGGTATTTTGTTAATTGAGTTTTGTGGCGCTTTGACTTTATTTGCGGTCGCCTTTTTTGCAGTAGTTGGAAAAACTATTAAGAGTCTTTTGGTTGGTAGTTTGTTTGCGGTTGAAATGAAAATCCGGAAACTGGGACTATCACAACAATAAAACGGAATTAATTTCAAGTGGTTTTCGCAAGAAGCAAGTAAAGAGTTGTTGTCACTGACAATAATGCACTTTTAATGTACCCACCGGACGCAGTTCGCTGACATCCCAGCCCAAATACTCGGCCACGGCCATCATCTGATTAACAATCGCGTCCATTTCGGCTGTGTCCAGTACGCCATTGCTATCCGTATCATATAGCCGGAACATGACTGCAGAAAGAAGTAAATAAATTAATGAACGACTGACGCTGAAGGTCGCCATCGGTCACTTACACTCCAGCTTATCCTCCGGCCGTCCAGCCTCGAGCAGTGATAAATAACAAACGACATCCTTGAGCGGAACCTTAAGTGTCAATGGATCAAAATGTGAGAGTTTGCGTGCCAAGAGTTTAATGTCAGCTGCAAAAATCGAAAGCAGAAGAAGAGTGTAAAGTGTTCGAGTGCATTCATTAAGTACGTTTCGTGGCGGGTGAGTGAGTGCAATTGACAGCTGGCAGGAAAGTTGGTCCTCATTATGCGTAATGTTAATTGCCAACAGTTTGACCAAAAGACGATTTGCGTTTGCTAAACTTCGGCTCCGGGCTTTTAATTAACTTGCGAACAGGCGAGCGCATGCGGAGGGCATTAGCAATGCAAAAACCAAATTTCTGTTTGCAATTTGTTGGCAATTTAACGCCAGCTTTTGCCTAACAACCAATCAAAGCTGCACGCAACTTTTCTCATAATATGCCTCAGATACTTTTTAACTTACTTAACTTTTGTGTACGCTATTATTGTTATTAATTTAATTTACGCCTAATGACATTAATATCGATTTTATGGAACACAAAACGGAGCAAGCCGAAGATGATTACAATGAACGGAATAATCCTGAGACAAAGCAAATTGTGCCTTTAGCTAAATTGATTACACTGGGAGAGTAGAATGGGGCGAAGATATTAGATTACCAGACTTTTGACACTTTGAAATCAACATAATTAAAAATGCATAATTGAGTTACGTTGTCAACGTTTCCGGTGCTGAAAGGAAGAGTTTTGTATGTTTTACATATTTTCTTAATATTAATTTGAATTATTTGATGTTTAACAGCTACATTGGTTCCGTACACAAATTATGCTGAGTTAAGAGATATAGGTGTGGAGAGGTAGACCGTTGACCAGCGACTGAAAAGCTGTTTTGTAATTATGCTTGCGTCCTTATTAATGATATCCAAAGGTGGCAAAACGTCTATCTCTCTCAGCGTTATTCACTTATCGACTTGCTCCAGCGGCACATTCTTGACAACATTCACTGAATGATAACATTCGTTTTGTGTAGATAGTTAAAGTCAGATAAATATATCAAAAAATCTGGCTTTAACGTGCGGAGACCACCACGGCAGCAAAGTCTCCTAAAGATTAATAACGATCCTGACAACAGAAGGGCCGATACGGGATGCACACACACACTCAAAGGCCTTAATGTTTTTGGCGTTTGATGCTGACGATGATTCCCAAGCGGTCATAGCAGTTCTGTACCTTCTGCCAACACCCTAAGATCAGGCGCAGACAGCTAAAGATAAAATTGGTATTCATGAAATAGCTATACTGTCAACCAGCCTTCCTTGTGGTGTTGTGCGTGTCTTCTTTTAGACAAGTTATGGACAAAATCATCGGTAAACAGTAAATAAATTAAATTTTTTCAGTTAGATTTCTTAAGATATATTTTTTCACAATTTTATTGATTTATTACAAAAAAATTGACATTTTTGATTTTGTCAGCCATTTCCTACCAAAACTTGTACCTAATTTTTCGAGTTTTGGTTATGAACTATATGAAGGACCTATCGAATGTAGTTGTTATGTTCCAACCGATTGTTTATTTTAGTCTAAGCTACTTTTTCGTCCTTCATTGCTTAGTCAAATTCGTTATAGTTTACGACATTTTTGCAGTTTTGAGTTTAAAGTTGTGACTATTTTGACTTGTTTCTTAGAAATGTTTTGTAAACCAAGTCAAGAGCAACAACTTCCTTTAAGACGTCAAAGCGAAATTCCAAATAGTTTACGAGATAGTTGCAAGACCCAATCATTTGCTTAAAGCTTCAAAGTGCTATAAAAAGAAATCAGCAGCTAACCAGACCATGTACTACCATCATAACCTTTCAGAATTTTTTGGTCTCGACCGTATCAACTTTTTGGTGTTGCACAGTGTTTCCAGTGACTCTTAACAGATCAAACTCCAAACAGTTCAAGGTCAAATAGATCAAGCTTCAAACAGATAAAGCTCGAGTGGTTCTATAGATCAACTCAAAACAAAACATGATGTGAAATATCTTTAATTACGGCTCGGAGGATTTTAGTAGGAGAAAAATTTGATTTCATCGTCACGAGACGCTGTGCAAAAGGAGTGACAAAGTTGGAAGAGGGGGTTAATGACTTCACAGTGACTTAACAGTGATTAAAAAGTAACTAAAAAGCGATTAAAAAGTGACTGAACCGTGACTATACAGTGACTGAACATTAACTAAACATCGTCTAAACAGTGACTAAACATTGATAATGCAGTGACTAGACAGAGACTAAACAGTGACTAAACAGTTACTTTACAGTGACTAAAAAGTAAGTAACAGTGACTAAACAGTGACAAAACAGTGTTTCGACAGTGACTAAACAGTGACTAAATATTAAATAAACAGTGACTTAACAAAGACTTAACAGTATTTTGACAGTAAATAAACGGGGCTTACATATTGGGGATTTATTTGGTACTTAAAGTCCCTTTTAGTTGTCCTCTTTTGAAAGATTGTCATTGCTGATTTATGTACCATTAAGAGAGCTTGTAACTTGAAAATTAAACCCTTAAATTTAGCACCATTTTTAACATAAAAGCCGCGTACATGTTAACGACACTCACACCTTTTTTTTCCAAATTTCCCCAACTGCGAAATCCGATATGCTCCTGTCCTTCCTAGTAGAACGCTGATATATGTTCGAGCTGAGGGACAACGACCTGGACCAGATATATCTGCCTCTGGGGCACTGCCTGTGAAATCTCAATTTAAGGGATCGAGAAAAACAACATCTTTTGCAAAATGCTCACACAAATCTTCCCAACAATGATCTGGCGACAAACAAAATACGGAGACAGCTTATTTAAAAACATTTTTTTTTTTAGAAGATTTGGCATTTATGTAGGTGTATACTGAACCCACATCGAGTTTATTTCAGATTTGGAAAATTCCTCCTCCTCCATCTTTTAACAATGAAAAACTGTATTTTTCTCTGTATAAACGCGTGGATCTCACAGACTATACGAGGCAGAGCCACAAATTTTTGCATGTATGTTGGTATATTCTGTAGAAATCCATCATCATTTCGCAGCGAAAAACTGTCACTTTCTATATAAATACGCGTTGATCTCACAGACTATAAGAAGTAGAGCCACAAATTTTTGCGTGTAAGTTGGTGTACACCTCACCCAGATCAATTTGGCTCCAGGTTTGGCAAATTCCTCCTTCATCTTCTTCTAACCGCGAAAAACTGTCAGCGCTACAATTTTTAAAATTGAACCCAGTGACTTAAAATATATTCAGTTAGGCCCAACATCTATCTATTCTGTGTACCACAATGAGATCTGAGAAAAAACACCGAAGATATGAAAGTGCGCCTGCAAAACAAAAGCAATTCAAAGCTATAGGAACCACATTTCTTGGGACAGGGTATTTTGCTCTTAACTCTTACTTGTTTTTGGATGTTATTGCGGACCTATTTTCTTCTGGAGTGGCCAACATTTTGCAGTTTGCTTTATATAGAAGGGGAAACTGGTAATTATTTGTTTCCCACCATTTTAACGGATCAAAATCTTCTTTAAATCTGCTCGTTTATGCTTTTATTCTGCGATTAATTTTTGTCGTCTTCAAATTTTCGTTTTCGGTTGTAGTTTTGTGAGCTACAAACAAAGTCAAGGGGAATTTTGATTCAATTCATACATGCAGAGCTCTTATATGTTGTGTGTGTGCGAAGTTTGCAGAAAAGATTTTAAACACAGACATCCAACATATATAGGTCCACATTAAGCTCGATTTGATTACTCTGTCAGATAAAATCAAGAACGTCCGATATTAATATAATTTCTATATTCGTAGTTCTCGAAGTCGGCTTTGTGCAAGAATACCCGAGATTTAAATGAGCTCGATACTCGAACTACATTCAATCAAAAGACGGATGTCATCAAAAATAACTGAGATAGACCTAATCTCGATGTTTAAACTCATTTCGACCTCAAAAATAAGCAATTTACGAGAACTCAAGGCCACTTATTTACCGACCCTTTTCATTATAAAACCAGCAAGTTCTAGCTGGCTCGAGGTCATTAGTTTGCATAAAACTGTAAGACAAGACACAAACGACATTTCGATATGGAGGCTGGTCGCTATCGAAGAATCTTCAATGTTTAAAAAAAGAAATATTAATCAATTTGTTTCGGCTTTTTGAAGGCGTATTTTCTTCCGGTGTATACACACATATGGATTACATATGTACATTTATATGTGGGTCAGGGGAAGAATGTGAGATAATTTGAACTTGTGACTTGATTTCGCATAAATTCTCTTCATATACAAAATGATTTTCCCTTCTTATACTACTCGCATTATGACAGGCCATTTGTGTGCCTGTGTTTGTGTGTCTCCGCCGGAGTGTTTGTGGGTGTGTGGTTGATGTTGTAATTTATATGTTAATGTACCCGGGCAGTCGAAAAATGCTTCTCCATAAGTTAGACAAGCACTTTGCGAGCTTAGCTAATTATGTTTGCTCAATGTTGCCAATAAATTAAAAGGTTAATATTTGCTTTTAATATAAATAACTAAATGCGACACTGAGACAACAATTTGAGCTTGATGAATGCATAAAACGTGTATGCAGATCGATGTCAGCTAAGCAAAACTAATCCAATTAGCGCTTTAGGCACCCACACACACTCAAGACTTAAATATATAATGCTAATAGCAAATTCCTGCCTGTACTTCCACTTATTTGTTGTTTGCCTTTTCCGGCCACCCGGGACACACAATTGCCTGGTGAAACAAAAAGGAAAAGAAGGCCAAAAAAAAGAAAGAACAAAAAAATGAAATTTACGTTCATTAATCATTCTCGTGCACATTTCAAACGAAACCAAATGAATGGACGAAAGAACCAAAAAATTCACTGCATACTTTCAGGCCCCTTCTGTCTTTGCAATAAATGTTAATTTTACGCATTGCCGCGGCACAGGAAGTGGACGAGGGACAACAGAGAGAAAGAGAGACAGAGTGAGTCAGAAAGTTTCATATTTTACGAGTGCTATTCGTGAAATGCAAAAGTGCTCTAATTGGGCGTTGATTTATGACACGATCTCTAAAACATGACCGTTGTTTCTGTACTTTATTAGTACTCACTGCACTGGGAGAAAGAACTTGATGCTTGTTTTAGACAAAGTGGGCCTCAGTTCCTCAGTCTGCGTCTTTGCTGCCAACAGTAAAATATGAAATGGCAGTGTTCAAAAGGGGACCTCTTACGCAGTAAAATTCGATATAAAATTAAATTTGATTAAGGAATTTTGCTCGCCTTGTTCTGCTCACAAAAGTAATTTTAAGACTTGCCATAACGATTACTTTTGTGGATGTGCGAGAGCACACAGCAACTTAGCGACACTTTGGAATTAAAATAAAATATAAATTAATTTAATCTACATTTAAGTAAAATGTCCTCGGCACGAATATGTTTTAGGTAATTTTAATAGTCTTACAATCCGCAAAAGAAATATGTGAAACATTTCTTGAAGAAAAATACGAAAGATTTCTTTTTCAGCGTCTTTATTGACCTGTATACAACATCGCCTTACAATTTTAAAAGTTATGGCAAAATATGTAAAACGATCAGAAAAAAGTGGCGAAACATAGCCAAGAATGTGTGTTTGAACGCCAATTTCATTTCATTTCGACATTTTATGATAGATTTCGATTTTATGCCTCTTTTGTGTGAAAAATTGTGTTTTGAAAAAATTGCAATGTGTTTAAGACTTAAAGACTTAAACTTTAAGTATATTTGTAGCTTTTGATAATGTCTGCGTTCTACATTAACCTGTGTGGTTTTAAAATTAAATGTCGAGACGATCAAATTTGGGCCGGTGAACGTGAAATGCGTCACAAGTTTTGGCTTCGAGGAGCCGTGAAAGTAGCCAAGACATTACACATCGCAATAAAAATAAACGTCTACGCACAGCAAGGTCTCGTCCAGGTCAACGGAACAATGATGCAACAACAACTGCAGATGAACGTCGTGAAATTCAAAATAGTGTCTCCGATTACGCTTCTCATAGGCGTATTATAATTGGTCCAATGAACGAACATTAAATTCATTTAATAAGCGGCGAAGCGCTCGGGTCTACTAGTTAATAATAAATAACCAGGGTTCGGAATTGCTCGCGAGCGAGCCTCGCGCTCGCCTTTTTTTCGGCTCTCGCTCGGAGCTGAGAGCTACTGATCGGGAGCCGGGAGCCCTAAGCAGCTCTCAGCTCGTGAGCAAAAGCTCTCGGCTCTGAGCTGGGAGCCACAGCTCGAGAGCCGGGAGCTATCATTCGGCTCTCGGCTCGTGAGCCCCAGCTCTCTGTTATACGCTGGGAGCCACAGACTGTGTGGTTCGCGAGTTATTCAAACCTGTTTACCATGACTGTCGACTTTTTAAATCGAGAATTTATACCAAAGAGGATAAAAAATAGTAAAAAAAAAATGAAGAACGTTAACAACAATCAAGTGAAAAATACTGACAGGAAAATGCACGATCACCATTCGCAGCTAACGGATCTCCATGGTAATAAAACCGCTAATTACTTAAGAAACAGCTTTTCAAGTCCACAAATGACCACACATAAGACCATTGCCATGAATTTGACAATACTGAACCGCGATAAATACCATGGAAGACCAATGCTAAAGAATAAAGTCAAGACCATAAGAATCGATTCAAAATACTTCCCCTTATTGACAAATCATTAAATCGCGGAAAAACACCAAAGAGGATTAAAAATATGAACAATTCCATACAAATTGTATTTCCTATCAAGGGAAAAATGCCAGGATCAATGCATAAGATTCGATTCACAGTTTAACAAATATTGGGTCATCGCGGGCCGGGGAATAAGGATAATACCGATCGACCGAGGCTTTCAAGCTGAATACAAGTCAAGTTTTTAAGATATCAATGGTCAAAGTTGTTAAAAATGCCTAAAAAGCATAGCTCTAAAATAACTCTCAACCCAATGTTTAGTTCGCTCTGCTCACGTCACTGACCACCGAAATAAAACCTTAAAATAGTTACCTAGTGCTATGAAACATCCTTCTCAGCTATTTTTATTGAACATGCCAGAGTTGTCCGTTAATTTTCTGATTTCCCATAAACCAATTTCACACACTGCATTGGTTGCCTGGTCAGATGACAGCAATCGATTGCATATTTTCTAAATTTCCCTTGGGTGTGAATTTTTTCCAAGTGCCTAACTTCCGTTTCCAAGTTTTGTTCAATTCTCAACTTTGGTCCCTTTTCGCTCGTTGTTGCATAATTTATGAACTCATGAATTAGTGCCCTGGCTTAAGCAAATGCTGATTTTTGTTTCCAGCTAATTAGTAAGTAAGTAAGTAAACAAAGTAAGCAAACTGCCCACCAAGTAGATTCACCCAAGGGTGACGGGGGGTAATTGTCAGTGTCGTCTCTTTAAGTGCCTTTGCGCCGCTGCATTTCACCCCCGTTTGGATGGCATGCTGTGCAATTTTGCATTTGAATTGGCTTTCAAGCTGTCGAGAGCTGTCCAAGTGTCGCCAGAGTGAGTAATAGTAATCTGTTTACCAGCGACAGTTGCAGTTGCCATTTCCACCCGGGGCGGAGGATCGCAAGGAGCGTCTACTTGCAGCACTCAACCCACCCAGCCAACTCTGCTCATATCCCATTTGTTATTTTCATAATTAATACTCACTATCAATTTTGCAATTAACCGAATTGTTGCTCTTCTTCGAGGAATTGCGTGACATTTGCGAGTGGTTGGTCTGGGAATGTGAGGGGCTGGAGTCCACCGAACGGCGTGCCGCATTATTGGCCTGAAACATGCTGGGACCGCTGGCCAGGGGGCTGGGCGTTACCGTTAGCATGGGATGGACACTGCCTGTATGCACGGGAATGTTAAGCAGGAGTAAAGACACAAATTTCATTATCAAGCACTTACCCGTCTTGCTGGGATCATGTGTGCCGAGATGTCCGCCCAGTGAGTGCTGTAATTTATCTGTTATCCCATGGATTTTGTCCACAAAGCTGCTGCGTGCCTGGGCCTGGGTCTCACCGACGCCGGAGCCACTGCACTGCGGCATCAGCTCGGCTATGCTATTGATGTTCGGTATGGAGCCTAATTACGCCCACACACCCCGCCCAAAGAAATGTCCCACAATTATTCACATGCCCAACACATGCACGAAGGAGCCAATGAGTGTGTGGCTTACCCTTTGTATGCGACGTGACCGGGGCACAGGCGGCCGTACTGCTAATGGCGGCCATTTGATTGAGAGCCTTCCCGTGCTGGGTCTGGGTGACATTTGGCTTAAGGAAGGACACAAACAAATGTTTGGCCAAATCCAGCGGCGTCTCGCAGTCCAGAAAGGCATCCAGAAAGCGTCGAAAGCCATCGAAATCAATGTCCTGCAAACCAAAAGAATTTTTCTGTTAAATGTAAGCCATAAATCAAGTTGTCACTGTGGATGTGAAGGACTAGGTGAACGGCGGAACCTTTACGCCAGGGATTCTGTAAAAAGCCTAGATGTTTTATTACGTTTTTTGGCTTAAGAGTGTCAGAATCTTCACTATTTCGCAGGTTCGATAGTAAAGTAATCGAAATCTATCGGCTCGGTGTGAATAGCGAATGTGTTCGGACCCTGCGGGCCAGGCATGGCCATAGCTGGTCTATGTCTGTCATGTGTAAGCTTGAGCAAACGAAGTCGTTAAAGTCTTTTCGCTTACTCCTGTGAGGAGTAACTTAAACACGCACTATTCTGTGTATAAGTGTTCCTGCAAGCCTGAAGCGTCAGCAGTTAGGTGATGCACATCTCACCTGAAAATTACCTCAAGCTACTTTTTAAAAAAATCTGTTTGAGTTTGGCCCACAGTGCAGTGCATTGCAGCTGTGATGGGCGCATAGTTTTTGCCACTCAAGACCAAGAAATATTTATGTTTACGAGCCAGTCGCTTGATGGCGCTGGCTGATGCCTCTGCTCCCGCTGCAGCTGCAGCTTATGCAACATAATATGTTGACGTTGTCAGTTGGCTTCAACGAAAGCTGCACATTTCTCATGTTTTTATTGTCGCTGACAGCAACGGAGCGTATGATTAATATACATGTTTCATTTGATGACACTCAAACTTCAATTAAGAAATTCCAAATTCCTCATTTCTTATTTCAATCACATACTTGCTTCGGTTGGTCATGTTCTCGGAATTTATAATTATGTTTGTGATACGCATTCGCCATTATATTTACATTTGTCCATGGAGCCGACATCTTAAATCTTTATGTTACGTGCTTGTAAATGTCCCTCAAGGATCATGGGGGAGCAGGCAAAGTTTTTTTTCGTTTTGTGCCAGCGGCAAATTACATGTCAACACCAACATAACACCACGTGTTATGTCAATACATTGACAGTTCTGCCGCGTGACGGTTGCTTGAATCAACAAAGTCGGCTCCTGCTGACATTGATAGACGGAGACAGGAGCAGTGACATTGATAGACAAACGTTAGATAAAAGGAAGCTTTAAAACGATTTTACAGTTGCCATTAACCATTAACCGTTAATCACATGAGCGGAAACTGGCGGCGATAATTGGAAACTTAAGCGAACGAAGCGTAAAACTTGCGGAAAATGCCAATTATGCCAGAGACAAGTTAAGTTCTGTGATTCAGGAGCTTAGCGTTTGCAAGTTTTTCAACCTCATTAGCAATTTCTTCTGGTGTTTGGGCGCTTTAAATTTCAAGCATAAAACATTATGTTGAAGGTGGGAGGATTGGTTGGTTGGTTTGCCACTTGCTGGCACTTTGGTGGGCTGGGGCCACGTAATGAAACTGAATACAAGCAAATGGAAATTTATACTCAGGGCTAGAAGCAAAACAAAAAACAAAAACCAAAACTGCTTAAAGCAAACGGAGCGCCTAAATGGAGCATTCACACACACACACACACACGCACTATAATAATGGCGCGAATGGCGTTAGCAAAATTTATTTACCCAGCAACGAGATACGCGTGTGAACAGTTGCCTCCCTGCCCATTCCCTCCTTGGTCGCGTTATGTGTCGCTATGCCTGAGCACGCGGCTTAATGAATAAATATTCAAGCATATTCTTTTTTTTTTGAGGGGAAAAATGTGTTGGTGTGGGGATATTCATTACACAGAGTCTCTAATCACATTGTCACACACATGCACACGCCATTTAGCAGCTCGCGCTGCTCGCTTTGCATTCATTATGCACAGCATACTTTCAGGCGTCAAATATTAATGCCCTGCGATTTTATGAGAGAGATTCCAGGACAAATTGACTGAAAAACACACACCAGGAAAGCTTAAATTTTGATTTTCAAATTGGCTGAGCAAAGATATACATTAACTGTACTTTGTATTTATGGGTACCAGGGCCGCAGAGCTAAGTTTAAATCAAGCAAGAGAAAAAAACAACAAAATAATTGGTAGATTATTCTCTTAGCTTCGTTGTTTTACCATTGTTCTGTGGGCAATTACACAGAGAAAAAAAAAAGATCCCCGTAGAATGGATATTCGAATATCCTTTCCACATTTTTCAGCTCCTTTGGATGTTCTTCATAAAGATCAATAAAATATTTTATTTCTGATATATCCTTTTTAAGCGAAATAAATCGATTTCGAAAATATCCAATGCATCCCAAAAAAGCATAGTTAACTATCCAGTCCAAATGGATACCTTAAATATCCTAAGGACCATCAAAACTATCCTTTCTTTTTCTCAGTGCAGAAAGAATCTACGGATAATTTTGAAAAATGAGGGATCTATCATAAAAGTCATGGAAACTAGACCCTGCAACATTGAAGCTCCACATAAATGTTCGTATTAAATATACTTTGACCGATTCGCGACTAAAATTCGTATTCTCATTAAATAAAGTGTATAATAAAATTTATTAAAATCAGGGCTTCAAGCCCTGAGGTGCTCCAGCTTCCGGGTGGGAACTAAAATTTTGTAGGTTTTTGGGTAACGGTTTTGGTTTGAACATCGGTTCGGCTCTCGATTTTCTCAATTTAAATGGATATACAAAGAATTTGTTTAATTTACAGATTAATACTCGTTTCCTAATTCAGTTTCCTAATTTTTTAAAAGCCTGTTCAAACTAGACTTACTAAAGGACGACGATCATTTATAAGATGGGAAGACTCCTGTATTATCACATTAGTGGGCGCCAATGCACACAACTGCTTACATTCTTAACTATGGTTTCGACCCAAAGTGCTGCTTATGGTTAATAGTCGAGTGGGCTTATGTGCTGTCGTCTGTGTGTGTTTCAGTTCCGAATTTAAGTACCAGTAAAGAAAGTAACAAAAATTAAGGTGCCATCTCGACAGCAGTCGCACCTTAGACAAAAGTGAATGGGTGGGGGATGGGGACCAACACCACTCTTTTCCTCCGCCACCCCGAAGTCAAGACTTGGTGATGTCAGAGAGAGACGGTCACATTTTCCGTCCTCTCTTCTTGGGGCAACTCTGCGCTAGGACTACAGAAAGTGTCAGTACGAGAAAGAATAAAAGGGCGCATCAAATTTTTTGCATACATACAAACATAAGATGCTATCAAGCCAAATATTTATTTTTATAGTACCGTGTATGATTTTAAAAATCAAACTAAATAGGACGTATAAAGTTATTGCACGTATATATTAGGGTTGTCGAAAATATATCAAAATATCAATATATCGATAATATTTTTTTAAACTGATATATTTATATCGTGATTTTTTTTTGACCAAATATCGAATATCGATTTTTTTTTTTGGGATATTTTATGATATTTGTGCGTTGGTAACTCTTTGATCTGGGTAGCGAGCGCAAGCGCATTTAAGAGACAGAAAACGGATTCAAATTTGATAAAAGCGAATTAGAGCGTCATAAAAGGCACAGCCAGGTGTAATTCGTGCGGAAAAGTATTTAAAGCAACCGTGTGTTGACTTTATGCAAGCCCAAGAGTAGCAAAAAAGCGGGCTGAAGTTATACTTTAGGTTGCCACAAACATCATGGGAAATCCCTTAATATTCTGGAATTCGCATAAGGCGGCCATGACGGGACAACCCAGTGCCTTCGGAGCGACTTGCTTCTGCTATAAAATGCGCCATATGCGTCAAAGCGACGCGTCTTTTTAAAGACTTTTAAGGCCATCTTCTGGTCTAGAGAATTTTTTTCCAAAATTTTTTTTGTTTTTGTTTTTTGGCTTAGATATTAAAAAATATTATCCCAAATGGATTTTTAAAAATGCGAAATACCTTAGATTATATAGCTTTTTTTTCGACCAATGACTTCGGTAAAAAAAAGCAATTTTCAAATTATTTTAAACTCATTTATCTCGAAACCAAGTTTTTCGGACTGGTGCCCACATTTTCTCAAGTTCTACCAAACCGATTTTGATGATGTAGGGCTTTATGGACGCAGAATTTACGTGGCTATCGTCCCTACCTTAATCATTGAGAAAAAAAAGTTTGTACTATTTTTTTTTTGCAAAAAAATGGTGAAAAATCGACTTTTTGTTTTTAAAAGACTGCTCTTTTTGTATATTCAATTTTATTTTCACAATTCTGCTACGGACGATTATGGCATTCATACTAACAAACTTCCCATCTTCCGTTTTGCTTTCTGATAATTGTAACTCCCGGAAACGTGGGTACCATCGACACATCTTTTTTTGGAAGAGCATACTTTGGATCCCGAGAACTTTTTGAATAGCCCTCGCATTCAGAATTTTTTAATTTGAAATTTTATAATGAGTTGTACAACTAAATACAAAACGAGAAAGGCAAAGCTAACTTCGTCTGTGCCGAAGTTTTGATACACTTGAAAACGCTTGCTTCAACGGTTAGCGACTTCGACCAAACTTCGCAGATCAGCTTAAAAACATTTAATATCACCCATGACCGTGATTGAGAGCGGTAATATTGAGAAAAAAACAGTTTTTCTCATTAAAATCCATTTTTCGACCGATCATTGGTATGGCAGCTACAAGAAGTAGTCATTCGATCTGGTCGGTTCCGACATATTAGCAGCGTGCAGAGAAAAGAAGACTCTGTGCAAAATTTCAACTCGCTAGCTTCAAAACTAAGGGACTAGTTCGCGTAGAAACAGACAGACGGACGGACGGACAGACGGACAGACGGACGGACAAAGCTTAATCGACTCAGCTCGTCACGCTGATCAAGAATATATATACTTTATGTGGTCGGAGATGATTCCTTCTATGCGTTGCAAACTTCTGGGCAAAATTATAATACACTTTTCAAGTGAATAAAAAAACAGAATTACAAAATCTCTTCCCGACTTCTTTCCACGAATTTTTAAAAAACATGTAAAATATAGACCAAATATTGGAACTAAAATTATTTAATATGTATAATACATAGAAAACTCGAATCTCATGGAAAATGTTGTTATGTTTGCGAAATATAGACTATATCTATTTATTTTGGGTGAGAGTATTTCCTCTCTTTGGTAAAAACAGGAAAACAATTAAAATATCAATTATATCGATATTTCGATGTTTTAAAGTAATATATTTAATATCATTTGATATATTCTCAAATCAGAGAATATCAACAATACGATATTTTAAAAATATTCGGCAACCCTGGTAAATATCTTTGATCAGCATCAACAGCCGAGTCGATGTAGCCAAGTTCGGCTGTCCATATCTGTATATGTATTGTATGTCCGAATGAACAAAGAGATCTCAGATGGTAAGAGATAGGGGTCTGACATGTATAGGACATAAACTTCCTTAACTTTTCTCTCCTACTTCATATCATATGATATCTCCCACAGTTTTGTAGATAGACGGTTCGTAGGTTCTAGAGGCATTTAGTAATCAAGATTATTTATCGATTTTATATCGGAATACAAATTATAGTGATATATCTCTGCGGCTTTCAGCTCCTACTGCCGGTACAGAGAATCTTGCAGTCTGGCCTGACCGACGTTCTTAATTGTTTTATCTTGGGTCCGAAACAGGTTCAAACAGTTTTTAACACTCGGTTTGGTTTATGGTTCGCTTCACAGTGAAAGATATGTTGGAATTCAGGGTTCGAACTTGGTCACAAGGAAGGAAACCTGGCGCCTTGCTACAGAAAGGTGGCATAAACTTTCGGTTTGCGCACGATCAGCCTGAAATGTACCAGTATTTTGCTGCGTCAAAGTGGAGTAAATATCTCACTTCTGGTGGAGAACCTTATGGGTCTGCCTTATCGGTAAGCATGCAGTGCGCCTGGGCGTCGCAAACAACGACTTCTGCAGAAGTTGCATGTGTGAGATAGAGGAGGCGACATTTCTGCATGTTCTTTGCCAATGCGCAGCTCTTAGTAGAAGAAGACTTAAAACAATAGATCACCCCTTTCTATTTAACCTCTTGAAAGTATCTTAGCTAGTGCTACCGTCTATACTGAAATTTTCAAAAAGTTCCAAGATGAACTATTGTACAGTTACAATGCAGTTGAACCTCTGTCTAAGTTAGAAACATATTAAAACACAAGAGATCCTCTCTAAGTCAATATTTTTCTTCATGATTTGTTGAACATAACGTATAGAACCACACTTGGTCTCTCGCCAACTGAGAAATCTTCACGAAGTTTGCTTCATGGTGTAAATCACGTCAAAGTAACATTATGCACTTCAAGTTGTATTGCTTTTGACTCAAATTACAGTACTTCCAGATTATGCCGTTACTCCGAGAGATTCAAAAGAGAAAATAGGTGCAAACAGCTGATGATTTGATGAATGGATCTTTTCTTCCATTGAATTTTTATTGATTTATTTTGATGCAAAATGTGCAATCACTGTGTGCTTGCAATTTCATTCATCTTACTAAGTTCTAAAAATATGTAAAACTTAAAGTTAGCTTAACAAACTGCTCAGTTTCCACAGCGCAGCGGGGGGTGGTCTTGCTAAGAATTTACAGTTGACATTGCTCAAGTATCCGGTTCAGCTTCACCCATTATGCTTATCATTACGAAAACATAAGCAAGTGGAGCAGCACTAACAGCAGCCCAGGAATGGCCCCTCCTTAGCTAAATAAATTTCCACCGCTTCATCAGAGACAACAACCATGTCAGGCATGACGAGTCACTTGAGCAGTTGCTTTTAATTAACTTAATTGAAGCGTTGAGGTATAAGCCACCGCTGACGGACATGTAAGCAGCTTTCCATAAAGATGTTGCCCGTATTGAAAGCTGCAAGCATGTCGCCAGGCAACATTTCAATTCATTTCCTTTGCTAAAATATTTACAGCAAATCCTTCGTGAATGGCGAAAATACATGGCACACATGCAGCAGAGCACAAAATACAAATACTGCCAAGCGTGTTCAATATCAAAGTGAATGGAAAAAAGTATACGAAAAATATATGTGCGAGTAACCCACTCCACGCGGCCAGTGACGTTAAATTGAATGTAGAAACGGGGCAGAAAAAAAAACTTAATTATACTTTTTCCATTTCGTTACGCTAACAAAAAAGAAAGGAAGAGACGGCTATGCCCAACTCATAGCAACCATTTTAGCCACCATAGCAGCTAACGTCCCGCGCACTTCTGTGCTTCAGTGTACGCGTATTTGTCTATTGTATTAAAGTTAACTGAGCGCCTGGCTGAAGTAGATTTGACAATGGAATGAAAACCCAGAATTGCACAATTGCCCTGCCAAGAGCAATGTGTGTGTGTTTGCAAATCATTTGAGAAAAAGACGAAATTATTGGGAAGCCCTTATCAAAAGGAAACATATAAATTAAGTTCCGTTTTAAGCAGTATTTGTATCGCTACTTGTAACAGTCATTAGAAAACATTAGTTTCTTTCATGATGAAAAGATCTGGCGGCAACTAAAAGTTCAATTTATCTGTAATCTCAAGTATACAAAGTGATACAATATTATAAGGAATCTATTTCCCAGTTAGAACATAGAAATACCAAAACTCAATGCCTATGGCGTCCGTGACAGGACCATGTGTTATGATGATCTTTCGTTCAACTTGATTTCGTTTAGTTTGTTGGAATGAACGGGAATGATTATTTAATTTGTCAAATGCCTATGCTTGGCTCTAACTCAGTAAGCCAGAGTGAGTAGCGAGACATTTACATAAATATTGAGTCACACAGTCATATGCGGTGCAGTGAGAGATTTGTTGGTATTTTACAGTTGAAGGGAGGTGGTTTGGTGTGGATCAGTCACACTGGTCAGTACGATTAACCCCCATTGGCATTACAGACTGTTTAGTTTGTTTGCACACTAGGCTTTTGTCTCCTCTTTAGGACTGAGGAGACTGAGATTAAATCTACAGTCTGTGTAACTTCTTTATTTGCTATATTTTTAACATTATTAAAGCAATATAGACTTGGCTACTTTCTGTTGCATTCTACTTCTTAGAATGATACTAAATCAGAATATAATAATAAAAACATATTTCATTTATGGAAAGCCACCTTTTTTTTCAAAAAAGTGATATATGTGTACTCAAAACGAAGTTTACTAAAGATTTTATTTTTGGTTTATTATTTTTCAAAAGTTGTCTGTAGAGCCACGATCTCGTGACGAAAGGGGAAGGTAGGTGAAGTACACTCACTTAAAAAACATTTCTCCAATCCAGACTTATTATTTAAACTTATATCACAAATACAAAACGGCTGCTTAAAATTCTGTGAGATATATTTTTTTAGATTTATATATTTTTATTTAGATACACACCATAATAAACGCCCTATGCACCATTATTTTTACCATCTCAGCATTTCCCTACTAATTTAGATTTAAAATCAAAAGGGGGTGAGGTAGAGGTACATGTTGTTTTCTTGAAATACAAAACTTTAAGCTTCAGATCTGGCATATTTGCCCCATAATACCTAAAGCTTAAGTCCATGTACTAAGCTTAAACGGAAATCAACGTTTTGTGTTGCCATTTCCCTGAGTGACCTTGTACGCCTTTGTGTGTCCAATTTGAGTGTGTCTGTATGTAACAGCTTATCTATGTACTTGTGGACATATGTTGCTTTGCTCCACCTTCAGCTCCCCTTCTTCGGGTCTGTTATTAATTTCGATTTGTCTGTGTTTTGGCATTTTTCGTTGAGTGGTGCAAAAGGTTATCTGAGATTGGGTTAGGTTATGGGTAACTCTGGCCAACGAATTGATGAAGTGGCGGCCATTTTTCAAATTAATTCGCTGTTCAGGTAAAAGCCATCCCAGTATCATCTTTTCAGCTTCAAGTTCAATGTGGCAGTCAGGCGGAAAGTTGAATACAGAGAAGTACTCTCTGATTTATGATACTGGATAAGAAGATTTACTTTCAATGTGGCCCACTCCCCATACTCAGGTTGCCTTTCATCGTCTCACAATGGCCCAAAAGAAATGTGAGCTCAGGCTTAGTTGACTTGTGAGTAGGGTCACAACAACTTACCCCATCCGGTATGCATTTGGTGCCTGCTGAGCCAGTGGTTGTGGGAGTGCAAAACTCCTGCAGCACATCCTGCAACTTTCGTGTGGAATCTGCAATGAAAAGGGTGAGGCCGAGTTGTGTGTTTAGTTTAAATGTAATCTTAAGTGGGACAGAGAATCATTAACTAATGGGAAACCAGGTGCCCTGTCCGCCCAGTTGCCAGTTTTATTAACTTAATGAGAAGTGGTGTTGAGTGCCTGCTGCAGCCTCAATTCTCCAGAGTATTTGCACTTGAATACTTCATGGCATTGCAGCTGTTGCTGACACTTTTGATGGGACCTCCATACTGAACCAAAAACCATTTCAACCGCACACGAACGAGTTAGTATACGCACCTGCAACCACACCTAAAGCCGACTGACAGTCAGAGAGACATACTTGCATATAGGTAGTTACCCACCCACTTGGGCCAAACCAACTTCTAATCAGTTGCTGGTGTGGCTGAACTTAGATAATTTTGACAATTCTTTTTAAGCTAAAACTGCAAGAAACCCAGCGGAAGCTTACTTTATAACTTGAATTAAAGGCTGGCACAGGATTTCGACAGGAAGTTGCTTCTTGGTTTCGCGTTGATAACTGTGCAGTCATTGATTGTATGTTTTTGTATCGGCTGCGATTTATTTTTGCTCATAACTTCAATATATTTCAACTTATCATTATTGAACTTAGTTGATCTTTAAATAATGCTGATCGCTATATTTATCTGATATATGAAATACTACTGCCAAAATAGCAGCCCTTCTCCCGCCCAACCGACCGAGAGGCGTAGCCACTAACGTGTGACACGAAAACGCAAAGGCAAAACATAAAGAAATCTCTACTGCGGGCTTTAAAAGCAGGAAAAGAAACTTTTCAGTTGATTACTCGGTAGAGTTTATTGTAGTCAGCACAAAGAACACGAAACGGTTCATAAAGGACCCAGTACAACGATTCAGTGATTGGAGGCTAAAATGAGGAGTCGCTCTAATAGAAACGTTGAGGTTCATTTGGCCAACCAACCAGAAAAGTCGATGTCACCATTAAAAAGTCTAAGTATAGAGATAATCTCAAGCATAACTCTACGTTTCATAAGGAAGGGACAGGTTATTAAAGGAATTCTGTTGGAGAACGATGGTAAATAGACCTCAGTATAAACCGTTCCATTGCGGAGACCACACACATGATCCTTTCACGAATATAAAGAAAAATATTGAGACCCAGTCAAAAACCGTGGTTGAGTAATAATATTGCCAAACAAATATCTTTAAGAGATTCAGCATATAAGAAATAGAAAATATACAGAAGTACTGAACACTACCTAAATTTTAAAGATTTGCGGAAACAAGTCTATAAATTAATAAGGACTGCTAAGAGCTCCTATTACTCGTCAAAATTTGAAAGTGCAATAACTACTAGAAAAAAAAGGAGTGAATGTGTGTACCTGAAGCTACATCTTATCCTTATCTTGAATTGATGCCTATAAATAAAAGTGATATTAGTTTTAGCTTTATGTGTGTTAGTCAGTGTGATGTTCTTGAATATGTTCTTAAAATTAAGTCAAGTGCTGAAGGACTAGATATTTTGAATCCAAAATTCTTGAAGATTATCCTTCCGCAAATATTGCCTTACAAAACCCTTATAATGAACACATTAACCATGAAATCCTAGTAACTAATCTTGACAAATTTTTTAATTTCACTGACACTGCCATTAAACTAATGAAATCATATTTATCTGAAAGAAGTCAAGCAGTGGCTACTGAGTCTCAAATATCGTCTGCTTAGCGTCTAACTCGTGGTGTTCCCCAGGGCTCAGTCCTTGGCCCACTTCTGTTTTCTTTATATGTAAATGACCTCCCAGATATGTTGTCTAATTGTAATGTGTTTGCCGTTGATGATTAAATGTATGTTAGTCGTACTCTAAATAAAATAAATGGTGGTGTAGATGTTTGTAATAGAGATTTGTTAAGTGTTAATGGTACAAAGAGCAAGTGTAATATAATATACAAGAAATCCTTGAACACAACTGATCTTCCTAAGCTGAAAATTATGAACAAGCCTATAAAATATGAATCTCTGACAGTTAACCTAGGTATAACATTCAACGATACTTTATCTTGGATTAATCACGTGACTCCACCAATCGACAACATAGAGATATACCCCCGACCCAACAGGAAGTCTGTTTAGCCATAAGAAGGCTAAAGAACAACAAGTCGCCAGGCGCTGATGAGCTGCCCGCTGAATTGTTCAAGGCTGGAGGCGAAGAATTGGTAAGGTGCATGCACCAACTTCTGTGCCGTATATGGGTTGACGAAAGCATGCCCGACGATTGGAATCTAACTGTTCTCTGTCCAATCTTTAAAAAAGGAGACCATGCAGTTTGCGCCAACTACGGCGGTATCAGTCTCGCATTATTTGTGAACGTCTAAAGCCGCTTATTGATAGACTGTTTGGACCTTATCAGTGTGGCTTTAGACCTGGTAAATCCACCACAGACCAGATATTCGCATTGCGCCAAATCCTGGAGAAGACCTATGAGAGAAACATCGAAAATCACCATCTTTTCATCGATTACAAAGCCGCTTTCGACACGCCGATAAGGTCAAGGTTTTTCGAAGCCCTGTCTACTTTAGGTATTCCAGCAAAGTACGTTCGACTTTGCATGATGACGCTGAGAAGCACTCAAAGCTCCGTCCAAATAGGAACGAACCTCTCCGAGCCTTTTGATACCAAAAGAGGTTTTAGGCAGGGTGACACCTTATCGTGTGACTTCTTTAATCTGCTGATGGAGTATATACTGCGCCAGTGCCCAAATGCCAACAGATCGGGCACCATCTTTAATAAAGATGTAATGCTTCTCGCAAATGCCGATGATATTGACATTATCGGCAATACCGAACACACGGTAAGCAGGGCGTTTTTTTAGAGATTGAGAAGCAGTCTGAACTAATGGGTTAAGCGGTAAACGAGGACAAGACGAAGTACCTAGTGTCCTCGAAACAGAAGTACACACGACTTGAGCAATCTGTTGCTATGGGAGAGTTCAACTTTGAAGTTGTAGAGGACTTTGTCTACCTCGGAACGATGATAACCGGTGACAACAACATCAGCCTGGAAACTCGAAGAAGAATCACGCTCGCAAACCGATGCTATTACGGGCTAAGTAGGGAGCTCAAGAGCAGAAACCTTAAGCGAAGAACACAAATAGCACTACATAAGCAGCTTATCATCCCAGTCCTGCAATACGGCGCAGAAGCATGGGCAATATCATCAGCGGATGAGGCGGCGATTGGAGTTTTCGAGCGAAAGATTCTTCGCAGGATTTATGGACCTTTGAAAGTTGGCGAGGACTTTCGCATCCGAAGGAATGACGAACTGTCTGAGCTCTATGTGGATACTAGTCTGGTCAAGTGCGTAAAGCAACAGCGGCTGCGCTGGCTGGGACATGTTACCCGTATGGATGATCAAGCTCCAGCAAAAATGGTCTACAAGTGGAATGCGAAAGAACTGGGACAAGGCAAGGTGGGACGACCACCTCTAAGGTGGGACGACCAGGTGCGGAAAGACATTTCCAAGCTTTGCGTGAAAAACTGGTGCCAGCTCGCACGGAGCAGAAGCGACTGGCGGACATTAGTTGCAGCGGCCGAGACCGTCAAACAGTTGTGATGCAAGCATCGGGCCAATAAAGAAGAAGAAGAATCACGTGACTAGGGCTACTGGTAAAACGTATGGTGTACTAAGACAACTTTCCATGACCTAGAATTATTTACCGACGAACGTCAGACTTTTAATCGCAAAGACATACATGATACCTGCACTGTGCTATGGGCTTGAAATATTTGGAAATTGTAAAGCTGCCTCCCAAAGAAGACTTAACGTTACATTTAGCTAGATATGTAAACAATAAAAGACGAACTGACCTTTTCGACTTTAAATCATTCACAATACATAGATCACTAATTTTCCTGCAAAAGATTATATATACGAGAGAACTATCATATTTGTATGACAAGATTAGATTTGCCACATCGATAAAAACCATGAACTTATTAGAAGTACGTCATAAACTTGCCAGCTCGAAACGACAATTGTTTGTTAATACTGTTAGGTTGTGGAACCAGGATATAGTCAATTAAAAAAATCAAATGTTTTGCTTTTGTGACTGGTGCAATAATTCATAAGTATCTACTTGTAGCACCAGGAATTTTTGTCAAATAAACCTAAGTCTATCAGACGGACGGCGAGTATTTAGTGTTTAGAATCTTCGTCGTATACAGATCATCAAATTACTGCGTCCAGTGCTCAGTAAACCCAAGAAGACTCCTGGCCTCACAGGAGATTCAAACTAAAGTCGATGATCAAGAATAACAACTAGATCATTTACTTCATACGCGGTGTCAGTTAGGCACTCTAGTACCACATTATAAAGCATGTAACTGACGCATTGTGTAAGTTTCTTACATTTACTGAAATGCATACTGGAATGCATTACTGAAATGCATACTGGAATGCATTACTGAAATGCATTACTGAAATGCATCCAAGTCCGCTTGCTAATTAAGCCGGGAACCCAAAACATTATATGTAAAACAAAGTTTTTCAACTTTGGCGAACATAAGCACGAGAGTGCGTAATTTATGACGAAATTGAAAGGCAATAGACTCAAGTGAATATGTTGGAGCCCTCTAGAGGTAAGCTGGATTAGCTTACAATATGAATTATAAAATGTAACATATTTTGTTCAAAAACTTAAGTTATCGGCGATCCAACTACTAAGCTTCTTAGTTGGAAACCAATTGAACTCAGTCTATGAAGCAGCAAGAAGTGATAAACAGAATCAAAAACCTTACTAAAATCAGTATAAATGACGTCAGTTTGAATTTTACATAACAACCCTCTCCTCACTAATGATGTAAGCTCTAATAGATAAAAATGTAATTAGACTCATTCAACTAATAAATTTATGGTTTACTCGCAAAGAAGCTACAAGACGAAAAGGTAACAGATTGGCTATGGTCTGATCGGTGTTTGATTTTGCATTTCCATACCACACAGAAGAGGGGATAGTGGAATATTTGCTTTTAGAGTTAACTTTTAATCTTTATAACATTTAAGCAGAGCACACACGATAGGCCAAATCAATGTTAAGGTTCATCGATCCATGGACAACTCATATAGGCCATTTTATACGAATTGTTAGTTAAAGCTACTTCTTGGAATAGTTCCTCAGGATAATCCAGAACTCACTCAACGGTTTAGTAAATTTGGTGATTGCTGCTAATGTCTGATTTTGCTACAAGCTTGTCTTTGGTATTTTAAAGTGGTCATAGCAGTTCAGTCGTGTGGTACTCTCTGTCAGCACATTTAAGAAAGGCCAAGAATGATGATTATGAAATTCATATAATAGCGTTATACACTCAACCAGCCTTCTTTGTGGTGTTGAGTGTGTCTTGTTTTAGACAAGTTTTATTGGCCTAGACCCTGATAAAAAGTTGTTGATAATCAAAAATTTCACTAAAATAATCACATTGCAAGTCAAAGAAGAAAACTTACACAAATAAACAAGGTTGATATTTGGATTCCGCATGATTTCAACGAAATTCAATTAAAAATCGATCTGTTTTTGAGAAGAATAGCGTCGAACGAAAACAATCTTGTAGCTAAGGACCATCAGAGAAATAAAATGCTGTCAGTTGGGTGGAAATGAAAAGTAATTAAACCATCATTACGGAAAAACACAAAATCAAATATCCTGGACAAGTCCACCATGACAACGCTCGACCGCAAACAATTTTTTGAGGCGAATTGGGAGGTGATGGCTCATCCATTGTTTGGCCATTGCACCATCAGATTGTAATTTGTTTTACTTTTTTCAATAATTTTTGAGTGGTGAATCAATCGACTCTGCTGATGCTGTTAAAACGTACTTTAAGATGCTCTTATGGCTATCGGAGAAGCTTCGTTCCATTCTAATTGTTCTAAATCCAAACAAATGCACTTAATGGACAGGGTATTAAAAATCCCATTTAGCATTTAGTGTTTTTTATTCCACTCACTTGGATCCCGGTTAGTGGATCAAGTGGACTTAACCTTCTTTTTCTATTACTTAAACATTTTTTCCACGTGTCTTATTATTTCATAAATTTCCATTTGCCCGTGCGCTTCTTTAATCCGGTATCCTTGTCAAAGTGCATACTCAAACGGTAAACTACTTTACTTAAGCATGTCAAACAGCTTTGCTGCAGCATAACGAGTGCGTATGGTAGGAGGCAAAGGATAAGCTTTACCCAAACGGACGTTGACGCAACTTAAACTTAAACGGAAAATACCGCAGCTTAAATAAATTTCACAGGAATTTCCACAGCAAATTAATTTGAATTTACCTCAATATGTATGCAAAAAGGTGAAAGAGCACATAATTAAGATCAGATGACATGTTAAATAAGTGCACTGATGGCACTTGCGAATCAATTATGTCCAGGTAGGTCTGCTGGAGAAGGTGTTTTCGGAATTTTAAAGTGATTATATGTACAGAGCACTTTTCGGGCATATACAATTATTCGGGCAATTATGTTCAATGGAACGGAAGGAGATCGCGCTTATTGCATGCATGATGATGGTGGATGACTGAAATCAGTGTTTTATTGTACAATTCAACATTAAAAACGAAAATGAACTTACATGAGGCCAATTCCTGTAGTTGCAAAAACTCTCGCGGCGATAATTTATCCCATTTTGGTGCTGCAATGCCAATATTCATTTTGCCTGAAAGTATGCAATACGAACGAAAATGGTGACAAATTGTAATCAACCAACAACAGCAACAACAACAACAACAACAGTGTCCATGTATAATGCGAATGCACGCATAATTTATTGCATTTTGCATTTACGCATACCAAGCGTGTAAATGCAGCATTATTGACTCACACACACACATACGTGCGCGTGTGGGTAGAACACGTAGCTGGAACGTGCTCCCCCCTCTCGCACTCTCTCTCTGGCGAACCAATCAAATTTTGTACGCTGAAAACTAAATTGCTGAAAAATGTTATCGCACACACGTAAACACTTTGGCCTGACAACAACACCAATCTCAACTTGTTTGGCTATATTTAGCTGGTTGCCAGCTACTCGCCCCACATCCTGTTTCCACAACAACAATACAACAGATTGTGCACAAGGATGTGCAGCGGGTAAATATTAAAACTATTCCATTTAATTATTTCCAGCATGCCAACAGTTTTTCGATCCGATTATGATAATTTATGATTAAGATGGCTACGTCCACTTATTAAAGCAGAAATTGCATATGGCACACAAGATTAGGCTAATAGGATTGGGTGGAAAACACTTAAGCAGGGAATTTGTATTTCGTATTTATTTTCATTTGAATTTTATGTTGTTCATTGCAGCAGAAGTTTCTGTGCAACTTGGCAGAAGTGCATACAAACTAGTTTCGTGCGCTGAGATCAAATGCTGGCGTATCGTTAGTATCGATTGTGTCACAGTTTCCAAGAAAATGCTATCTGCCAATTTCTGGCAAGCTGAACTTTCTAGCCACATAAACTAAAGTAGGATTGGGTCCATCCACTAATGAATGCTGAGGTTATTTGTACAAATTGACTTACCCTGAAAAGCAAATAATGAAAGTTGCCTCACATACAAATGAAAGTTGCTATCAACTCAAATTTCCAAGTACTTATTCTGACACACTTATTAGTCCAAATAAATTCCGAGGGCACTAAAAATAACTCAAAAAGTCTATGATAATAATAATTCAAAATTGGAGTTTGACGCCTCAAATTGACCACGTAGTTGGTAATTTATACTTCAAATTGCTATAAATGTCGATTTTAAAATGAAACTAGGTTTAAGGGATGTCATAAGAAATACGGTAGAGGGAGTGCGCCAACAACTACCCGCCCTTTTCGAGAGACTTTTTAGCTCCCATAAAATCACTCGTTATTTGTAAGCAACATGGCTTCAGAAGAGAAGCCACATCCATTGCCACAGAAGCATCGACATTTGGACAACAAAAAAATGGCACGCCATTTCAAAATGCGTTTCTTCAATTGAAATCATTTTAAAACTTGTGAGATGACGCCTGATCAATCAGCTATTTCGATTGCAATTGTGTCCGTTTTTAAGAGATTTTCTCCTTTAATCGCAATATAATAGTTACTATTGATTACACTGTGTAACATATTTCAACAAAAAAATAGTAAGTTAAAAACCCCTGGCTTGCTGTGTTCTGATTGGCTGAGGCTTTCTTGTCATGGAGTCTTCAAGTTTTCAGATATTCATACATAAGTATATTGCTTAGAGTCTTCTTTTGACTGCACACTGCTAATATGTCGAAATCGACCGGATCGGATGACTAATTCTTGTAGCTGCCATAGAAATGATCGGGCGGAAAATGAGTTTTAGTGAGAACAACTGTTTTATTGTTAATATAAGTGCTTTTAAACACGTTCATTTTTATACCCTTGGAGAGGGTATATTAAAATTGTCCGGTTGTTTGTATCGCACAGAAGGAAGCATCTCCGACCACATGTAGTGTATATATTCTTGATCAGCATGACGAGCTCAGTTGATATAGCCATGTCCGTCTGTCCGTCCGTCCGTCTGTTTCTGCTATCTCCTCCGTCAGTTTTAAAGCTGTCTTAACAAAACTTTGCACGAATTCTTAAGTTACAAATACGCTGCATCGCATGACTAAAGCATATAGCTGTCATAGGAACGATCGGTCGAATTAATATCTACTTCTTTGAATTTTGCGTGTTTTTTAGTTTATGTTTCCAGTATATTGAGCTAAAAAAGTGGTCAAAGGAAACATTTTGGAAATGAAATATTCGAACTGCAATTCGAATGCAAATCGTTCGAATACCAGAACAACTACAATAAAATTGTTCGATTTTGTTTTCATTTGAAATCGGAAAAATATGTGAAAGTCGGACCAGGCCTAACTAACGATAAACTATTTGAAAATCTAATTTACTGTCTTCAGCGATTTTGTAGCTCTTAACCAGGCCTGTGATTTCCTAAAAAACTATCCTTAGACCAGCTCAAAAGTCACTAAAATGAAAAAGAAAATCAACCTTTCCTCTTCTTATAAACAATTTGAAATTTTTTGTTCCTGGCTTCTCCAATTTTGCAGCTCTTAACCTGGCCTACAAATCACTATTTTAGACTTGCTCAAAAAAAAAAAAACGTTTTCATGCTCAATATCAAGAATATGTAAAAACTTTAAACTTTTTTTTTACTTTACTGTAATTTTTACTGTAAGTTTTCCTAACAATATAATTTATAAATTTATAAGAATATTCCGATTCAACAGGGATGCAAACCGGTTCTGAACCGAACCAGTTTTGAACAGAACCGGAACGCTTTTTTCGCTCGTGAACCGAACCGTTAACCGAACCGGTGTATTTTCAAAAATGCTGAACCGAACCAAAAATTGAAAAATTAAATGGTTCGGTTCGGTTCACATCCGCAAGGTATTGAGATACTGGCGGACATTGAGCAAAATCAGCAATTAGCTTTAAAATATTGCGAAAATACTTGGAAAAGCAGAGTTGTTGAAAATAGCTAAGAACGTCAACCTTATTAAATTTGCTAAGGACCCAATTGTAATAAGCCAAGTCTTGATTGTATTATCCGTGGAGGGTTAACTTACTTAAAACTCAAACATTAACTTTATATCTTCAATTGAAATTGGCTTGAAATAGAAAATGAGTATTTCTATGGCTGGCAGGCCTGCAAAATTCATGTTGAAAAAAAGGGAGGACGACATAGCTCAGTCAACTCTTTGCAAAAAAGAGCTCCGCCTGTTTTTGAATTCGATTCCTTAGATTCCAGGAATCAAACTTGCTATCAGAAGAAGGAAAAAAAGTCGCTAAATCTCATTTAATGTTAATACATAATAACGGATAATTTCTTTCAACTCGATAAGTAAAGACGAGTTGGTAATGCTTGCCAAACAACTCAATAACAGGGATTCAATTCCATGAAAAAGTAAAATATCGATTGTTAGCGTTTACCTAAAGATTTTTAAATGTTGGAATATTTATCAGAAAAATCAACTTAAGCATATCTTGAATAGTGTGAGCAGTTTCACCCACACAAGTGTCAGTAGAATGAACAATTTCCACATTGGAGTTTGAAAAGATGTTTTCGTCACTTGATATGTAAAGTTGTTGGATTTCAAAGCGAAATGAGAACGTTGATAAGGAAATTGCCTTCGAAATTTTGTACAAACCCGATTAACTGAAAACCAAGTCTTTGTTAATGAATAATCCGAATACTTGTTCTTTAGTTTGCATCCCTGAGATTCAACCATTTGGGAAGTGCAGAAGGCAATGAAAGAAAAAATAGACTAGCAATAATGCTTTCATCTAATTATAGTAAGAAAGCTAGTTGATCGTACAGCTGTTTCATTGGTATCTATACCAAATCATCAGCGATCTTTGCCCGTTTGTACTGAAGCCAACAGCCTCCTCTCCATGCCAGAGTTGTTTGCCATAATCGTTTAAAAATTCGCAAACAACTTCACAGCAAAAACCGGCACCATGAGAGCAGCGCTGGCTTCCACTATCCTTTGTCTGTCTGTGTCCCCAATTCGGTCATAGTATGTTAGTGAGAGTGATTTCCTCCCCATTTTTAACACAGTGACCCATAGTCTGAGTTCAGAGTTGCATTCAAACCGGAATTTTAATTGCTATAAATGAAACTATTTCTGTTTAATCACAGCAACTGCTCCGTCTTTTGGATTTTAATTCTTTAAATCCTATATTGAATTGGTGGTGGTTTAAAAGAAACTAAAAGAAACTTATTCACTTGTGATATTGGTTCATGTTCTCGCAACACCAAAACGGAAAAGTGTTTCGTTTTCAAAAGTAATGCTTGTTAGTCGGCAGAATGAAAAGTAATTGCCAAATTAGGCACTCTATCAGTTGCTAGATGTGCATAAAGTTTTCCCTTATTCTTTAATCAATTTAGAAATTCTTAGTAAAATTTAATTTGCATACTAGTCTTTAATTGATTTATATAGAATTTTTTGATTAGTGTGTTCACATTTTGGCTGTGTAAGCGAAAACGAAGGGTGAAACCTAAAAGTAAACCTCTCCCAATTCCGACTGTTCCATTTCCGATCGTTTAGCCATTCTTGCGTGGTCCAGTGGTTTGCAAAAGTAAAGAGAGAGCAATTTCATTCGGAATTGAGAGCACAAAAACAAAACCGAAGGTAAATTGCGTTCAATTTAGATGCTAACAAAAAGTTTAACTTATTAAAAATAAAATTTAATTAAAGTTTTGTCCAAAACGGGGCGTGACTGAACCACTGTGCTACATCTTAAATAAATGATTTATTAGTTCACAAGACATCGCTGACCACTACGATGACTCAATCTCGTTGGATTTTTAATTAGATTTTTTTTTTATAAAAACCATAATATTTAAAGTTGATTCCTTAATCGTTTTTCCAAAGCTGGCTACGACCTAGACAATAGAAATGTTTCTATCCAAAAGTGTGTGTGTGTGTACCAGTGGCTGGATAACGAGGGCCATTAGTTCAACAGCCACCCGCTCCCTGGAGCCATGTCATTTGCCGCTTGACACGTCATTATCATTATCATCGTCATCATCATCCACAACCTGGTAGCAGCATCATCATCATGATTAGCATAACAATAATCATGATTGGCTTTGATCAGCGTACACATTAATCGATGAGTTTTGGCTTTTGCCTGCTCCGTCGGTCGGTCGGTCATCGTTGTGGCGTCACCGTTTTGGCGCATGTCATTTGTCGTACGCTAGTTGATGGCATTTTGGAATAGCTCACATACACTCCAAACATCCTCCCACACACACACACAAACACACTTACTAGATGGCATGTGCCATCAACAGACAGGTATACAAATGCGATAGACAGAAAGATAGAACGGACGGACGGATGCCAGCGGGATTTGTATTTTATATTATTTTGCGTTCTCAATTTGCTGGGCATTTATTTTTGTCTCTTTCGACCATTTAACGTTTTTATTTATTCATTTCACAAATATTTTTATAGAAAGCTTTTGTCTTGCTGCCGCAGCGGCAGCTATTTTTGGGCCATCAACTGATTGACTGGGCTATACTTATCACTATGTATTTTGGTATACGGCAATAGCAGTAGCTGTAGCATGGCACTTAAGCACATTACTCACAGCTAATTTGGCACCCTGCTGCCTGTGTTAAACTAATGAAAATTGCAAATAAAAATAATAAAGCATACATGGCGTATACGCAATCCGAATGTTAATGGGGAGGATCTCATTTTTTAAGCTCGCTCATAAAATAATGCTCGTCTGTTCCTAATGGGTGACAAAACTTGAGCAAATGGCCTGGATTTCTGGCTGCTTCTGCTGCTGCTGCTTATTGAATTTGTCCCTTTGTGTGCGTACTTTTTGGGGCAGCCAGTTCAATGTACTCTCAATCGCTTGCTCCGCTTTTTTTTATGCTGCTCACATAAAATATTATTAGATTATGCACTGTCTCTAAGCATGTAATTCGCATACAACGAGCATTTTTGTTGATAAAGGAACTCGAATTGTTTTAGTCGAGCCATAAAATCTTCTAGCACATAAATGTCCAACACAGGAAAATTTTGGAACAGTTTGGCTTGGGTGGTTTTTTTCTGTTTGTTCAAATAAAACAGCAGCATATTTGATTTTTTATGGCCTTTAAGCTTTGTGGTGTGGTTTAATGGTCAAAAGAATACAAAAAGAAAATGAAAATGCTTTAGATATGATTTTGTTGGCCCACGTCAATAACAATTTATTTTGAAATTACCTAAGGAACAACCTGCTGCCTATTCCAAGCGTTTATTTATCTAGAAATAAAACAAAGCATATGATTTATGCAAATTAATATGGCAAATTCACACCAAGCGTAATAATTGGTAGTATTGTTATTATTTGTCTGTCCAATAAATTGGTTGTAATTGTGGCTGTAATATTTGAATTTTATTGGCAAACTGACAAATGGTTTTTGAGAGAAATCGTTAAAGCGGATAGTTATGGACAGATTTTATTAAATTGTTGGACTCTTAAGCAAGTTCGTCTTAAGGTTTACAATTTATTTCTATTTGCCAGCGACTGTGAGAAAAGGCGAAACGTCGATATAATATCGATCGTTTAAAAACCGATATTTCATTAATGGTATTTATATTCCGAGGCAAAATCCCAGATCTGAAATATTTTTTGGTAATATTTTTTCGGCGTTATTTTGAATATCCATTATTTTACATACAAAATATAAATATAGAAATTAATCTTTTCTAATAGGAAAAATAAATATCGATATAGATATTTCTCAAATATCTCGCCAACAAGCAGAGGTGATTATGATAAAAGGAAATGTATACATATACACCGATAGTCAAGCAGATCTAAAGACACTCGTCTCCCCCCATCAAGTTTAAAAACACTTGCTGACTGAAGATACTTAATGTGATCGCAGGGTTCTTTACTACACACCTCAGATGGGTGCCAGGACATCGTTAGTTAGTAGAGGTTAGTGAGTCAGACAAGACTGAGAGAATCTCGAACGGGATACTCCTGGCCTTTAAAAAACCATTTCTCCTGTGCCTTGATGGAGGCTTAAGCCAAAAAAAATAGAACATAATTCACTTCAATTGAAAGCTGGGAATCAAACCGGAACCAGAACCGGAACCGTATACCGAAAAGAACCGATTAAAACTCAGAATCACATCTGCAACTGAAAGTGATATTTTTATGTTTCTCCAAAATACCAACACAGAATTTCAGGCTGAAATATCTCATTGCAGAATTAAGACTGTAATTTCACACCGTTGAAATGCCGACGCTCTTATTCGACGAACCTGTCGATATAAATACTGAAACTTGGATGTGGTTGGAGTATAGTAGCGAGAAGTCTGCTGACGAGAAATTCTTGGTTGATTTCGAAACAGCTGTCCAGATAAATATACCATTGCTATTCCAAAAATGTTGTGATTTAAGTCTGTGGAATCGTGCTGATTGTATTGAATTATAATTGAAAATGACCTTAAACCTGCTTAAGCAAAAACTTGGAGCGAAATAGAAAAACGCTAGACCATTCTCTTTGGAAACATAACATCCTATATTCTTCGGTCCTCATTAAAACGCCATGCTAACCTCTGAACAGAAAACAACTTGTTTTATCCATTTCTGTTCAAGCGAAACCAAAGACAATACATATATAGATACCGCATCTCATACATCCAATGTCTGGTCCCAAGAAAAATCGTTTTTTGTTTCACATTCGTTGTTGCCGAAATTTAGATCTGCCAATAATTTAAGCCCAGCAGCAGACAAATAAAAATAACAAAACAGCTGCTAGTCAAACCAAATGCAATCCACAAGTAAAGACAACAACAACAACAAACTATGTTAGGCAGCACACAGCGAAGTTACAGTTTAAAATCTCTTCGCTTTGAGCTTGCCATTCTTATCAGTTCTATATGCATGTATAAGTAAATCAAATTCAGCTGCGCTGAACTACAAGAAGCAATAGGTGAAGCCAAACCTCGTGGCCAGCCTCTAATTTAGTTGTTTGTTCGCTGTCGAGAGACGAAGACTAGGGTAAGATCTAAGCTAATGGAAAATTGTATCCAAACCTAACCTAAGTCAAATTGCAGTTTTTTAAAGTGCTACCACCTCAAGTGCTACGCCATATACTACCACATACGCTACAAATATATACCACCTACTACTCTCATATAGCTAGAGCTGAGTTTAATCTGGATTTGATCATCACAAATATATAAGAGACAACGTGCCATTAAATGTGTTTGAGCTGTTTCCATTTTCCTCATTGGCGGTGCTAGAAAACTAGTCGGACGGGCAACAATTCTTTAAAAAACCTATAATAAAGAAAGCAACGCAGTTCTTTAACCACAACTACTCTTAGTCCCACGGGAGAGGAGTGAAAAATAAACCCAACAATTCCCGGCTGTAGTGGCAGCCAGAAAACGAAGAAAGGTATTGAACGAGTCACCCGAGGCGAAAAGGTCACGCAGCCGCTAACAGATATGGCATCGGCTAGCAGCTGCAAAATATGTGTCGCCCCGGACAATGATGAGATGTTTACATGCTCAAAGTGTTCAAGCCAATTCCATTACACATGCTGTGGACCGGACCACGACGCCACCACGAGCACGCGGTTGTGTACACCCTGTATCCGACTTAACCTACAAAATGACTCTTCATCTGCTGGAGGTGAACACAACCGCACTTCTCGCCCGTCATCGGCATGCTCCGAGGACGGATCAGGTGTTACGGTTAACCAACCCAACAAAGTACGCGAGATGGTTGTAGATAGAGCAAGGCAGGAGGAACAGCAATTATTATTGCAGCAACTGGAGGAAGAAATGTGTATTAAAAGGGAATACTTGCGCCGTAAGTACGAATTACTAAGCGCGCACGTGCCGTCAGACGGACCAACACCAGGTCATCAGCAGCCCCCCATTACGGATGGAGCGGGCCAACACCAAGCTAATAAGCACTTGATGGAGCCTGGCTGTTGCAGTACTCCGCAGGCACCGTGCACAAAAAACAAAGATGAGGCCGCCAAAAAGGAAGGCATAACCTCACAACAGATGGCCGCTCGACAATCATTGCCGAGGGACTTACCAGTCTTCACAGGAGACCCCAAAGAATGGCCACTATTTCTCAGCTCTTACGAGACCAGCACAAAGATCGCCGGCTACAGCAATGAAGAAAATGTTGTCCGTTTGCAGAAGTGCCTTAAGGGAAAGGCGCTAGAAGCCGTGCGAGACAGTCTTTTGTTCCCAGATCTGCTGCCGGACGTGGTACGCACATTAAAAATGTACTTCGGCCGCCCGGAACATATAATAAAAGTGCTAATTGAGAATGTACGCAATTTACCTTCACCAAGGGGCAAGCTAGAACCACTAATCGAGTTTGCATTTGCGGTCAAAAATATGTGTGCAACAATGAAAGCAGCCAAGCTTGATGCACACCTAAACAATCCAACGCTACAACAGGAACTCATCGAGAAGATGGGACCAGACATGATGCTGAACTGGGCAATACACTCCAAAACTATTGAGTGCCCAAACTTACAGGATTTGGCAAATTGGTTGTTCGAGCTAGCGGATGCCGCATGCCGCGTATCAACCCCGAATATAGCTCTGACAGCCGACAAGAAATCAGCACGAAAGGCCACGCTCAACACACATGCCGCTGGCAGGGCCGAAGATCAGCAACGCGCACAATGTGCGATTTGTGAGGATACACATAGTACCACAGCTTGCGAAAAATTCAAGCGCATGACCGTGGCGGCCAGGTGGGAAGCTGTCAGAACCAACCGACTGTGTGTACAGTGCCTCAAAAGGCACAAGGGATCGTGCTGGAGCAGAATATCCTGTGTCGTAAGTGGGTGCCACGAAAATCACAACAGCCTCCTTCATAAGGTCACAGAGGCACTAACGACCAGCGCACTCCACAACCATCGTAAGTCAGCATCTAACGTAGCAGAAAGTTTCTTCCGAATCGTTCCAGTAACTTTGCATGGGAAGTCGAAGTCGATCAATATATACGCCTTCATGGATGACGGGTCGACCCTTACACTCCTTGAGGAGGGCTTAGCCAAAGAGCTGGGCGAACAAGGCATTGCCAGCCCCCTATGCATAAGCTGGACCGGAGAAGTCAAACGCCAAGAGCCCCGATCCAGGCGGCTAAATCTAAAAATCTCGAAGCAGGGGCCAGGCACCAAAATATTTAAACTGAACGATGTTCACACAGTCAAAAGCCTGGGCATGTCTGCTGAGACAATGGTTGCGGACCAAATAAAATCAAAATATCCGCACCTTAAAGGTCTGCCATTACCAAGCTACGTAAAGGCAGTCCCTCAAATGATAATTGGAGTCAACAATCCCAACCTCATATCCTCGCTCAAAGTGCGTGAGGGAAAGTGGCAGCAGCCAATTGCTGCAAAGACAAGATTGGGATGGACCGTATATGGTGGCTCACGCAGATCAGAAGGTAAGGTCCACCTTCACCAATGCAACTGCGACCAAGACCTACACGAAATGGTCAAAAGATGCCTGCTTTCTGAGGACAACGTACCCCAGAAACTAGCTAAATCACCAGAGGAGCAACGAACATTGCGAATTCTGGAAAATACAACTAAATACCAAGCCGACAGGTATTCCGTGGGTCTACTATGGAAAGATGATAATCGCCAATTCCCAAATAGCCTGGCAACGGCATCAAAGAGACTCACATGTCTCCAAAGGAAGATGGCCAACAACCCTCAGCTCGCCATCGAATTAAACCGGCAAATAAAAAATCTCATCGATAAAGGCTACGCCGAGAAGCTGGACGCCACTACGTTGGCCGACAGCCCCAAAGACGTATGGTATCTGCCAATATTTACCGTACAAAACCCACACAAGCCAGACAGGGTAAGATTGGTGTGGGACGCTGCAGCTAAATCATCAGGCGTATCGCTCAACGACTACCTTATGAAGGGACCAGATCTACTTGTGCCGCTGCTAAAAATTATGTACAATTTTCGAATGCGAGAAGTTGGTATATGCGGGGACATAGCCGAAATGTTCCACCGCATAGCAGTACAAGAAGAAGACGCCCGAGCCCAACGTTTCTTGTGGCAAAACTCGGAGACAGGCGCAGTAGAGGTCTACCAATTAAACGTCCTCACATTCGGAGCTACGTGCTCGCCCTGTATAGCGCATTATGTGCGCGATCTGAACGCCAACACACATGCCAGCGAGTATCCTGCTGCTGCGAAAGCCATCACACAACACCACTACGTAGACGACTACATAGATTCTTGCCACACGCCAGAGCAAGCCATTAAACTAGCGAAGGAAGTCCGAGAAGTTCACGCACGTGGCGGCTTTCACATGCATAAATGGTGTTCAAATTCAACATTGGTCTTGTCAGCTCTAAACGGGACCTCTGAAAAACAAGATGAGAAAAAATTCTACAACAACGAGGAGATACACTCTCACGAAAAAATATTGGGTATGCAATGGAACCCAAACCAAGATGCATTCACATTTGCACTCAAGTTTGTGCGAATAAAGCGCAACATCATATCGGATAACATAACGCCGACCAAAAGAGAAGTCCTACAAGTCCTGATGTCGGTGTTCGACCCCATGGGCTTCGTGTCATGCATCATGATGTACCTCAAGATCCTGCTCCAAAACGTCTGGCGTATGAAAATTGACTGGGATGAGGATCTGACACCGGAATTGCGGGACATGTGGCAGACTTGGCTATCGTTCCTCCCCTTGATAGCCGAAGTTAAAATTCCTCGATGCTACTTCCAAGGCTTGGTGGCCGAAGATTGCCAAATTCAGCTTCACGTGTTTGTGGACGCTGGAGAAGATGCTTATGCTGCGGTCGCATATTTTCGTATCGAGCATGAGGGTAAGGTTTTTCTTCGTCTCGTTTCAGCTAAGTCAAAGGTAGCCCCATTGAGGCCACTCTCCATCCCACGCCTTGAGTTACAGGCAGCAGTCACCGGTGCCCGACTATTGAGTTCCATCAAGACACAACATGAGGTCAAAATCCAGCAGTTTCATTTATGGACGGACTCCAAAACCGTTCTGGCATGGCTCGCCGGAGATCCACGACGATATCAGCAATTCGTGATGTTCAGGGTAGCCGAAATCGCTGAGCTCACGGACCTCAACCACTGGAGATGGGTGCCGAGCAAATTGAATGTGGCCGACGTCGCCACAAAACGCCAACGCGGGCCTGATGCTTACACGCAATGGTTCGACGGACCCAATTTCCTGAAATTGCCGCCTTCTGAATGGCCGGCAAAAACAACCAAAATAGACGAAGCCACGGAGGAGCTGCGTCCCCGTTTCCTCTACATGCGTGAAGAAATGTCGCGGCTCAACTACGAGTACTACTCCGACTGGAATCGGCTGTCACGAGCAGTCGCGTATTGGCTTGTCTACAAAGAGAAGCTAATCCATAAGATTCGCCAAATCGGTGGAGCTACAGGTCTGCGGGTGAATCATCTCACCAATGCCCAGCGGTTCTTATATCGAACCATGCAGCTGGAATATTATGCCGACGAGTATGCTGCCACCACCAAAGGAAAATCAGTCTGCCGCAGCAGCCCGCTGTGGGGACTCCAACTCTACATAGACGACTCTGGAGTGATGTGTGTACGCAGCCGCGCAAGGCGCTACACGAGCATCCCAATGGACCAAGTCGCATTACCACCCAAGCATTGGGTGACCAAGTTGATAGTGCGCCACTATCACGAAAAGTATTTCCATATCAACCACGAAACAACCATAAATGAGGTGAGGCAAAAATACTCAATAACCAAACTAAGACCTCTCCTTAAAGAAATCCGCCGCAGCTGCCAACACTGTAAGCTACAAAATGCCCAGCCTGTGCCACCACTGATGGCGCCACTACCACGAGCCAGGTTGGGCGCATTCAAACCAGCATTTACGCACGTGGGCGTGGACTATTTTGGCCCAATTACAGTCATCGACGGCAGGAAGGCGCTCAAACGCTGGGGCATGCTCATAACTTGCCTCACAATGCGAGCAATAAGCATCGAGATCGTCCACAGCTTAAGCACAAATTCGTGCCTTATGGGTCTGCGTCGTCACATAGCTCGTCGAGGGACCCCGCAACAAATATTCAGTGACAACGGAACGAATTTCCGAGGGTCAGATGCCTTTTTACGAGGAACCTTACAGTTGGACGACTCCTAGATGCAACAAAAACTGGCGCAGCGGGGAATAACCTGGTATTTCAACCCGCCATCAGCCCCTCATATGGGTGGCGCCTGGGAGCGCTTAGTGCGTTCCATAAAAGCTGTACTATACCGTATAGCCCCAAATCAAAAATTCACCGACGAGAGCCTACTCACGGCAATGATGGAGGTGGAGATGACGGTCAACTCTAGACCGTTAACATTTGTGTCCCTCGATCACGAGGACCAAGAAGCTATCACCCCGAATCACCTGCTGCTCGGGTCGTCAAATGGCGAAAAGCCGTTCTGCGAGCCGGAACAAATCGACTACAAATGGACTCTGCGCCAAAGTGAGATGTTCGCCAACCAGTTCTGGAAAAGATGGGTCAAAGAGATGCTGCCAAACATAACCAGGAGAACTAAATGGCATCAAAAGGTTAGTCCCATAGCTGTCGGCGATATCGTACTGATCGTCGACGAAAATCAACGCCGAAACACCTGGACAAAGGGCCGAGTCATCGAGGTAACAACCGCTGAAGATGGCCAAGTCAGGCGTGCCAAGGTCCAGACATCGGATGGCGTCCTATCCAGGCCAGCAGTAAAGTTAGCAGTTCTTGATGTCGGCAATTAAGTAGTAAGCTCCTCCGTCCTGCGGACTGCGTCCGCTTACTGGGAGGGGAATGTTGCCGAAATTTAGATCTGCCAATAATTTAAGCCCAGCAGCAGACAAATAAAAATAACAAAACAGCTGCTAGTCAAACCAAATGCAATCCACAAGTAAAGACAACAACAACAACAAACTATGTTAGGCAGCACACAGCGAAGTTACAGTTTAAAATCTCTTCGCTTTGAGCTTGCCATTCTTATCAGTTCTATATGCATGTATAAGTAAATCAAATTCAGCTGCGCTGAACTACAAGAAGCAATAGGTGAAGCCAAACCTCGTGGCCAGCCTCTAATTTAGTTGTTTGTTCGCTGTCGAGAGACGAAGACTAGGGTAAGATCTAAGCTAATGGAAAATTGTATCCAAACCTAACCTAAGTCAAATTGCAGTTTTTTAAAGTGCTACCACCTCAAGTGCTACGCCATATACTACCACATACGCTACAAATATATACCACCTACTACTCTCATATAGCTAGAGCTGAGTTTAATCTGGATTTGATCATCACAAATATATAAGAGACAACGTGCCATTAAATGTGTTTGAGCTGTTTCCATTTTCCTCATTTCCTTATTTTCGTATGAAAGGAATGTTGCCTCTTTTAAAGTTATTGTTCCGGAAAAGTATTTCAAAAAGAAAACTCGTTCTCCTATTTATTTGCCGTCTTTATCTTCTAACCCTCCTGGTTCCTCTTCTTCTACTGTGGTATCAAAAAACTAATGTCCTCCCTTCTGCTAGCTTACCAAAATGTGCGTGGTCTTAATTCTAAATTAGCAAAACTGTTTGTTGACAGTATATCTTTCGATTTTCATGTTCTAGTTTTTACTGAGACGTGGTTAAAATCGGACATCTCAGATTCCACAATTTTTACGACTAAATACACCAGTTATAGACGCGATCGTTCTTCTCGCGTTGGAGGAGGGGTTTTAATTGCTGTAGATTCCGGCCTTTCGTCGGAGTTGACAGATACTTTAATTCCCCTTGACATCGAGTTTATAAGTGTTAAAATGACTTTTTCAACTTTTTCCGTTTTTATTACTTGCTCCTATATTCCTCCACGCTCTGATGCCACAGTTTACTCATCTCACCTTTCTGCCATCGAGTCGGTCTCTCTATTACTATCTAGCACTGACCTTTTGGTTGTTCTTGGAGATTTCAACTTGCCGGAAGTAATGTGGTCCACGAATGATGAATCCAATTCACTTTTTCCATCGAAATCCCATGATTTTATCGATGGACTTTTTGAGTTGTCGTTGTCACAAGTCAATCCTATTCGGAACTCTAACAACAGAGCTCTTGATTTAATCTTTCTGTTGGATCCTCCCGGCAATGTTGCATCTAGAATCGACCCATTGGTGTTTCCTGAGGACCCCTTTCATCCTACAGTTGAACTTTCTATCGATTTGCCTTCTTGCACACAGCTCTGCTTCTGGGAATTCGACGGCTAAAACACGCTGTTTTCAAAAAGCAGATTTTATGAAACTCAGTGATTTAATTTTTGAAACCGATTGGTCTCAATTGTACAATTGTACAGATATTGATGTCGCCATAAAACTTTTTTTATGAAACCTTGTATTCGCTTTTTGATGTCTGTGTTCCACTTGAGCTCCCTCGCTGTCCTAATAGGCAGCCTTGGTTCACAAGAGAACTAATTACTTTAAAACACAAGAATTCAAGGTATTTCAAAAAGTATAAGATTTCGAAAAAATCATCTGATTTCTCTCGATATGTGGATGTTCGTTCTAGATTTAATGTGCTTAATGCACAGTGTTACAAAGACTATCTCAACCGATGCAGGCTGCAATTCTCACAAAATCCTAAGCAGTTTTATTCCTTTGTTAACTCTAAACGCAAATCTTCCACTATCCCTTCATCTATGCGCTATGGTAATGTGAAAGCGAACACTGATCAGGCCATAGCCGATTTGTTTGCGCAGTTTTTTACGTCAACCTACTCGTCCACTAGCTTTCCTGTGAATCAACCATACCCTTATCGGCTAAATAAATCTAATTGTATTTTTTAGCCCTGTGATAACTGAAAGCTCTCTTCTTTGTGATCTTAACTCTGTAAAACCTGTCTATGCACCGGGACCCGACGGAGTACCTGGTTGTGTACTTAGGTTTTGCGCTGATGCACTTTTGTAAGCCTATTCATAAATTATTTGAATTGTCTTTGCAATCATCCACTTTCCCTATGTTATGGAAGGAATCTTTTATCATTCCTCTCCATAAAAAAGGAAATAAGTCTGATGTTGACAATTATAGAGGTATTTCAAAGTTGTCTGCAATTCCGAAAGCTTTTGAGAGAATTATGACATCTCAATTGCAGCATTTATGCAGTTCCATTATTTCACCCTATGAACACGGCTTTGTAAAGCGTCGATCCACTACAACTAACTTATTAGAGCTTACATCATTAGTTATCAAAGGATTCATATGTAATATGCAAACTGACGTGATATATACTGATTTTAGTAAGGCTTTTGATTCTGTCAATCACTGCTTGCTGCTTCACAAACTGAGTTTAATTGGTTTTCCAACTAACCTTCTTATTTGGATCTCTGATTACCTTAGTTCTAGAACACAAAAAGTCCTTTTCAGTAATTCATATTCCAAACCAATCCAGGTTACCTCTGGTGTACCCCAAGGTAGTCACTTGGGTCCATTGCTTTTTACACTCTTCATAAATGATCTTCCGTCAGTCTTGACTCACTGTCGTGTGCTTATGTATTTTAATTTGCAAGCTGACTTGGATGCATTTCATTCTTGGTGTAAAGATAACCTACTAAACCTTAACAGTTCCAAGTGTAAGGTTATGACATTTTATAGAACCACACCACAATTCTTTTCTTATATGATTAATAATGTCCCACTAGAGTGTTTTAATGATACAGTCAATGAGGTAAATGATCTTGGGGTTATTCTAGATTACCGACTGAAATTTGACTCTCATATAACGGCTACTGTTTGTAAGGCCAGGAGTATTCTTGGGTTTATTAAGCGCTGGTCGAAGGAATTTGATGATCCATATACGACGAAAATTTTGTACATTTCTCTTGTCCGCCCTATACTCGAGTACGGATCTTGTGTGTGGTCTCCGCAATATTCGACCCATCAAGACAGAATTGAATCTGTGCAAAAGCAGTTTTTATTGTTTGCTCTTCGTGGTTTAAACTGGAATCCTGAGGTCCGTTTACCGTCATACTCAAGTAGGCTACTTTTGATTAACGTTCCCTCCCTCATTATCCGTAGTGTTATGCTTGGTGTAATTTTTATACATAGATTGATTAATGGTGAAATCGACTCATCTGAGTTGGTTGGTCAACTTAACCTCAACGTTCCTATTAGACCGACTCGGTCGGTTCGGCTACTATTTTGGACTACTATTTTGCCTGCGGTTCGCGCGTAACAGGCCCTGGCTTGGTGTCGCATGGGCCACTTGAACGTACTGCGCATTGTACGTCAACGTCCAGACATAATGCTCTGCACGCCTCAGCAGACTTATTTTGGACGTACTCCAAGTGCTCGCGGAAGCAAAATCTAGTGTCTATCATGACACCAAGGTATCGTATAGCGCGCTTTGACACCACCTCTGTTCTTCCCACCATGATGATGGCCGTTTCAACTCGCTTGCGGCTGCTTACCAGTACTGACTCGGTTTTTTGCGCAGCCAGCTCCAGTCCCACCGACGATTACCATCGATAGACCATGGCAATGCCTGCGCCGCATGCAGACTCCGCCATCTGAAGCTCTTTGGCCACCACAACTAGGGCCACGTCATCCGCAAAACCGACGATATGAGTGCCAGCTGCGAAAGGCAGTCGCAGTATGCCATCATACATGATATTCCATAGGAGAGGCCCAAGGAATGAGCCCTGGGGTACTCCCGCTGAGACCTTCCTCTGTCTCGTATAGCAACTGCCTAGACGAGAAATAGCTGCGAATCATGGCGTACAGGTATGCTGGGATGCCAAACGACGCTAGTGCGTTGAGGATGCTCACCCAGTCCGCTGTGTTGAACGCTTTTTTAACGTCCAGGGTCACTATCAGGCAGTACTCTTTTTTGCCCCCTCGCCACCGCGTTCCAGAAATAGCCTCCGTCGCAATCTCTACCACCTTTCCGATGGCATCGGTGGTTGATTTTGCCTTCCTGAACCCGAATTGACTTGGCGAGAGACCGCCAGCTGACTTTACTGCTGCCTCCAGCCTATTGCTTAACAGCTTCTCCAAAACTTTGCCGACTGTGTCCAGCAGGCAGATGGGCCTGAATGAGCTTGCGTCCTCCGGTGGTTTGCCAGGCTTCGGGAGTAGTACCAGCCTCTGTACTTTCCATCTCTCTGGGAATGTTGCTTCCCTTAGAGATTTGTTGTAAAGCTCAACAAACACCTCTGGGCGGAGCGTCAGGGCCATTTTCAGGCAGCGTCTGGTCCAGGAGCCTTGTTGGGTTTAAGGCTATTTGCCGCCGCACGCACTTCGCCAACTGTGACCTCGTCAATGAAGTGCCCTGAGGCTGGCGCTTGGCCATGCTCGAGCATGTTACTTAGAGCATCAGACCTAAATGGGAACAGAGTTTCGACTATGCTCCGGAGTGCCTCCGGTTCCGTAGGCCCCGTTAGTCTGCCGGCGTAAAGGCGCTTGACTATGGTTTTGTAGGCCTTTTCCCATGGATCTTGCTCCGCAGTGTCACAGAGCTCCAAAAAACACTCGCGCTTGCTCCGCTTTATTAACGTCTTGAGCTCCCTTCTTCTCGCACGGTACATCTCCTGGAGTTGTAGAAAAGAGTCTCTGCCGCGAGATCGCTGACTTAGTCTTCTTGCCCGCAGGCACAATCGGCGAGCATCGGCGATTCTGTCGTTCCACCAATAAGTTGGCATGTGGTGGCGTTTGTACGGCTGGCGCTGTGGCATACTTGCTCTGCACACCGTCTCCAGCTGCTCGGCTAGCTGATCAGCCATATTCTGCGCACTCCCAGATACTTGCAATCTCATCAGCTCCAAGGTAGCATTTTCTCTGCTTAGAGATTTTGCGCAGTAGGCTTTATGCAGTGGGGGCCTAGATGGCCCGGTGGTCCAATTGCCGATCGTGAAGATGATAGCCAAATGGTCACTAGCTGTGTACACTTGGCTGATATTCCACGCAGATGAAGGGATAAGAGAGCTGCTGGCAAAGGTCAAGTCTATCACAGACCCGATACCGCCTCTACTAAAGGTGTTCTGCGAACCGACGTTTAAAAGGGATACGTCAAGCACCGCTAACGTTTCTAGAAGAGCGCGTCCGCTTGAATTGGTTCTGCAACTCCCCCATTCCACGGCCCAAGCGTTGAAGTCGCCCGCTATTACGATTCTGCTGCGGCCTCTGGCATCGCATACCAACTCATCCAGGATAGCTTCAAATTCTGTAAGGCTCAGACTGGGAGCCAGGTAGCAACTGTATACCCATAAGACACCTACTTTTGCTCTAACAAAGCCCGCCGCGGCCAATACATGTTGGATGTGAAGGGATTTACTTCCGCACACCCAGATCGAAGCTTTGCCGGAATTGTCAGATGCCCACTCACCAACTGAGTATGGTCTATGCGGTTCGCTGAGGATGGCCAGATCTAAGTTATGCTCTTGAACCGTTTGTGCAAGAAGGTCATGCGCGGCCACGCTGTGATTCCGGTTTAACTGGATTAGTTGCATATTTGAGATTTTTTAGCGCCTCCAGGTATCACTAGAGGGCATCTGTTGGAGCCTGCTTGATGATTTAGCGCTGTCAATCCTTTGTCTCGGCACAGGAAGTATGATGGGATATTCCTGCAAGTGGCGGCTTTATGACCAGTCGCTCCACATCTGAAGCAGCAGGCACTTCGGTCGATGGCACTTTTGCAGTTCGATGCAATGTGGCCCAACTCCAGAGGGGCACTTGGTCCACCTGTGTCCCTCACTCGGCACCTAGTCCAACCCACTTTGAGCTTATTTACCTGAGACAGCTGGTCTTTGAATTTGCTGGCCACCCGCACCAGAGCCGTCTGGGTCCCGGCGAAAGAAGCTCTTAGGGTTTTTAGTGAGCAGGACTCTTTACTCACACCGGTTTGAGCAGTGAGCGCGTCCAACACGTCTCCCGCAGTAACCAGTTCGTCCAAGTCCCTGATCTCCAGTAGCACCTCCGGAATAAGGGCTCGTGCTTCCGCGTTTTCACCGAGAACTTGTTGAACCTCCTTCCTTAGGGCTTCAGTATTTTCGAGACCTGATCCACTAAGCTCAAGGAGCAGACAGTCATTTGCCGTATGACGAATCTTGTTGACGCAGTTGCCCACACCGCTCAGTTTGTCATCTTGACGGCGTGTAACCATGGTCAGAATTTCGCTGTATGTAATCTCGCCTTTAGGGCGGATTATAAGCGCATCAGGTTTGGGTTTCTGTGACCTCGGTTTGGACTTCGGTTTGGACCGGGCTATTTGCCACGCCTGCCCTCGTTTTTCATTCGGTGACACATTTTGTCCATTCGCACCACCCTCGATCTTCTCCCTTGCCGTTGAAACCGCTGCTATATTGCCACTCCCTGGACTGGCAGGTGGGGGCAGCGACTGGGCCTGTGCCACGACTTCCGGCTTCTTTTTAGCGGATTTGCCTCTAGTTTGGGACCTCGCGGCCGACGTTTGCGTCGCTGTCTCGATTCTATCACCTTGGCTGTTCTCAGCTATGGGAGACGTTTGTACCGCTCTCTCCGGTCGAGGGCATACTTCTAAATGCAGTGCTGTCTTGCACTTGGGACACGCCTTCGGCGAAGAGGTCTCGTTTGAATCCTGCTGAAAGTGCGCATAGACTTCCTGCTGGATGACCTTCATCCGCTTGAGTATTTTCTTCATGTCCAGGTTGATGTGGCGGACCACCGGCTTCTTGTCCTCAACCATAAAGAGAATATCGCTCAGGATGCCGTCTAGTTCGGTCAGGAGCTGACTGGGTGTTGACTGGGTGTTGACTGACTCTTTTGCTTCTTTGGAGGCGTTTTACGCTGGGGGCTTGAAGGGCTCTCCGTTTCCCTGCCTCGTTTTGGAGTCTCTACCTCGGAGCCGACCGCCTTGAAGGTGAACACACTTTCTGAGACTATCAGAGGCGCCGATGAGGGTGCTTGCTCAGCATTGGGTGGTGTTCTGGGCATCTTATTGGATTTTCCAAACGCAATAAGATACACCTGATCGCCATTTGCACCTGCCAGTGTACCTGGAACGGCTTCAGATAGGGCTGCCCCGTGGGGCTCAGCCATTGCTGCGTGTGTATAGTCTGTCGCTCTTGTTCTAATTTTCTAATTTTCTTTCCTAAGGAGTCCTGCGGTGGCCAAAGGTTTCCCTCTGACGTTTAACCGGTGGGAGCTATACCGCTCCGAGCCGGCCGCCAGAGCCCTGTTTAGTTGTGCGCCGCCGCAGCGGAAGGATTGGCAGTTGGTCAGTTCCGCGACCTTTGCACTTTTCCTCCTTAGAAAATTAATTTGAATTTAAAGTTTTTAATACAAAACTGAATTTACATTAAAGTTTTAAAATTTGAAAATTTGAACTTGGCCGTTAAATTCAATTTAACCGCCTTGAGCGCAATAACAGCTCTCTGTTGGGCCTCTGTTAGATCACTGTTAGTCCGCTTACTGCCAACAGCTGATAGAGTGTACGAATTTGTAATTTTTTTGATTTGCTAAAAAAAATGTTTTGTATGCCAAGCCAAGAGCAACAATTCAAAATAGTTTACGAGATATGGTATTGTTAATCCTACTTTGAAGCTGAAAAGTTCAAGGGTCAACAAATTTCACGGTTTTTGGTCTACTCTTTTTATATAAGCGTTTACAATTGCGATATCGAATATTTTCGACCAAAAAGTAACCCTCTCACTCTTGATTAGAAGATTGATTTAGAAGATTCTAAAACTAATATTGATTCCACTTACTTTCGTTATAGCTAAAAAAGTTATAACTTTAACCTAGCTCTGAAACTTAAGTAAGGGGAAAACTTCCAGTGCAAGCGTCCAACCATGCCAGAAGTTTTATCGCAATCCAAAATCTTGCAAATTTCGCGACTTTTTTTTCATTTCCCGCCCATTTCTTTAACTAGGAATCCTTAAGGGCAAGCGTCCAACCATCACCAAAGCTTTATCACAATCGGATGAACGGACAGACAGACAGATAGACAAACAGTCATTTTTTTATTTATAGTTATAAAATCACTGATGCATACATATCGACAAATCGTAAACTTTAAACATGCAATAAAAACAAAAAATTATTTAAGTCCATAAGAAATAATCAAATTAGAGATACCAGCAGAACCTGCCTCATCCTCATCGTGGTCGATTGTTTACGCGGACGCGTTTTTATGCTTTCGCTTTGATTTATTGCATTTATAGAAAGTGAACTCACTTGATTAATGACAAAAGTTTTTCTGCGTGCTTTTGTTTATGGTAATTAAAAATAGGTACCAATTTACTTTGCCTGAATGTGTTGACAGTTGAGCTTACTGACTGTGGGCGCGAGCGATTATTTTAAACCATCCGGGTCGGCGGGAGGTGCATGGTTGACTGTTGTTAAGAGATTCGGGCTTAATGAAAGATTACTGGGCGTAATGCAAATAAATAATGAAAAATGGCTTATTGAAATGTTGAAGCGTAAATTGAGAAAACAAACACAAATTTTACCAAAGCGTGACTTTGGCATTTTGATTAACAGTCGCCAAATTAATATTATATCATTGTGTCGATAGTCCGTAACCAAAAATGGTAATCATGTTTTAGCATGACAAAAAAAACTGTAATGACCTATCTATAAGCCATGCCATAAGTAGAAACACTTTTTAACAGCAGTTTTAAGAGCTCATTGCTTCAAAAAACAGTCTTAAATGACGTATTGTGCCACTTTAAATTGTTGCCTCATCTGAGTAAAGGTCTTAATGATAACGATATATGGAAAGTTAAAACAAAGTACACAGAAACAATTGAGCAAAGTTGACTTCTGCAGAATATTATCTTCCCTTGTAGTTCGTATAAGTCTCGGCTGAGCTAGAAATAACCAACCACTAATTTATTCAGATCGACGAGTGGATACTCTACCCCAACATATACAAATAGTCAGGTAACCCAAGTAGAGAAAAGAAAATGCTTTGATATGTCGCCAGAAAATGCACAACACAAAAAAATAAAATTTTAAATGTAAATGTAAAATTTTTCGTTTTTGGTTAAAAGTTGTTAATTTAATAATTTTTCTTTTAAATTTCTCTAATTCCAACTTAAAAACAAGGCAAACAACATTTAAAATTAAATATGTGTCCTTTTGATTTCAAACTGGTAACACTTTAGATTTTTCCTTCGCGAACTATGAATGCGCTGTTTATATTGTCCGAGTGTGAAATTAAGAATTACAAACACACAATAATAAACACAAATTGGATACACATTGAATACACATTCTCTACAAGTAAGCTTTTAGGCGCAATCGTCTAAGACGTCAGTCTCATCGAATTTTCAGTTCAAGGGAACCGAGTTTAAATCCCCCCGAGTAAGTAAAAGTTTTTAATTTAATGTACAGAGGGAAAAGCCCGAGTACAATGGATTTAAAACGAGCAAAATCGTTACCAAAGACTGTGCTCACACTTCAAGAACAATTTTTTGAAAACACATAAACTCAAATTTAGTTGATATTGTTCCATTTTTGAGAAAATGGTTTGAGTTAATATTGTTCCGTTTTCAAGAACATTTTAAAATTACCTGGAATAAAAATTTGATTGCGCTTGGGGACCAGGTGTGGGCGGATTCCTCACATTTGAGTGGAACGGGGAACGAACCACAGTTTGAGACTCACATACTGCATTATGAACCAGCGACCAGATCATCAAGTAGAGTCAGAGCCTCAGTGCATTATACGGAATTCGTAGGGATCTCAACCAGGGCTGCGAACCTCCTTAAAATCGGGAGGGGTTTACTCTGGGGCTCGAACCCGCTAAACTTCTTGGGTTCGGGTTCAAGGAGCAGGTTCCGAAGGTCGCTGAACCTAGGTTCGCGTTCGAACCGGGGCTTAGGAATAATTTTGATCTTCGCTAATTGAGAAAACATGTAAGTAAATTGAAACAAACTTAGTGCCGGTTTTTCTTTTTCCAGATAGCTGCTATGTGTCAGATCAGCTCACAATTTACTCTGCTCTTTGCAAGGTTGTGTGACATTTAGCTCCATGAGAAACATTAGATAAGAAATCGGGCGTTAAACATTTTATTCATAGGTGGAAGTTTAGAGGCTTGATAATATCACATTCGAGCTTGGATCTGGTGTCGACTGCGCAACCGTTCAATCTATATCAGGCCTGTTCCCGTTTCTGAATCCGATTGATCGGAGTTGGTAAATGTTGTAATTTCTAAAAACCTATTGAAGAACTCGACCGTATAAGTTGGTTAAGTTGGATTTTTAAGTAAAAAGCCCAATAGCACTGAAGGAGAACATTTAACAATTCCGATTCTCCATGATTTGGTCGAGATCGGAAATGGGAACGGGCCTGTATATTTATGTTTGATTATAACTTTTAAAACGAGACATACACCAAGAAGAATGGTCGACTGTACAACTGCTTCAAAAACCTCCCGGTATTAAAATAAGCAGGGTTTGCTTATTTTCTGCAAGTCGGCAGAGCCCATTGCAATAACTGTTTTGGAACTGCAAAGGTTACACAAGTGTAAGAAGTGACAACAACAGACAACGCCAAGTTTGACAGAAGTAGTCTTTTTGTATGTGTGTGCTCCCGTTTCGGACCTTCTGTATTAGTGGAGGAAATTCTATCGTTCTAGTTAACATAATTGGTATAGGTTAATTTTAGTGTGTATTCAGCAATCTTTCATTATTACTGACTCTACCGCTGGATAAAGCAAATATAGAGTTAGAATAGTGCGCGATATTGATACTTGTGATGCAGGAACAGCTGATACAACAAATGCGACATCAATGATAGTTTTTTCAAAACACACCACAAAATTTGAACCGAACCCTTTTCTATTTTTATGTGCTCCGGTTTAGGTTCGGGTTCGGGAAGAAAAACATTGTTCTGCTCCGGTTCAGGTTCGGCTCGGACTTCCCAAAAATTCCGGAGTCTCCGACTCCGGAGCGGTTCAACTCCGAACCGGTTTGCAGCCCTGACCTCAACGCAAAAACAAAATGCAGATTCGCCCAAGCAATAAATTTTACAATAGTAGACATTATTTGTAACGGAGAGAGACTATGTAACTTCTTCCGCACGACTGTCTTTACCATATTTATCGTTACTCATCCTCAAAAAACTTTAGTTTCAAAGAAGAAGAAAAATAATGAAACTGTTAAGCTGTTTGGTGAAACTACTAAGCTATTTGTATTATCCTTTATCTTTTCATACAAATTCAATTATAAATCGATTTTTCTTCACTTTCAGACAATTTAAGAGATGTGGATAAAATTCTTGAATATATATCTGTCAGTTACTCAGCGCAATGAATGGAAAATAAATGTGGTTCTCAGATTATATTTGGTAATGTTAAGTAATTGATTGAAGAACTGCTGACAGCTAAATTAGTATTTATATTTACACATTTTCTCTTCGTATTTTTATACCCTGTACCCATTGAAAATGGGTAAAAGGGGATCATGAAGTTGTGCAAATGTATGTAACAGGGAGAAGGAAACATTTCCGACCCTATAAAGTATATATATTCTTGATCAGCATCAACTGCCGAGTCGATTTAGCCATGTCCGTCTGTCCGTCTGTCCGTCCGTCCGTCTGTCCGTCTGTCCGTCCGTCCGTCTGTCCGTCTGTCTGTATGAACGCGTAGATCTCAGAGACTATAAGAGATAGAGATACAAATTTTTGCATGTACATAGGTATAGGCCGTACGCAGATCAAGTTTGTTTCAGATTTGCAAAATTCCCCCCCTCCCCCTTAAACCGCAAAAAACTGTCAGAGCCACAATTTTAAAGTTACAACATCGTCGCTTAATATATATTATCTTAGGCCTATAATCTATCTATTCTGAAAAGCACATTGAAATCTGAGCAAAAACACAGAAGTTATTAACGAAACAATTTTGGCATAGCGACATATCTCCGACGACATATCTCCGCCCAGTACATTTTGCCGGCGGAGATATGTCGCTTTTTTTCTGGCGGAGATATGTCGTTTTAAAACGACATAACTCCGCCGTGATCAATGGCGGAGATATGACGTTTTAGAACGTCATATCTCCGCCGTGTTTCAAACGACATATCTCCGCGCGGAGGTATGTCGTTTTAAAACGTCATATCTCCGCCATGTTAAAAACGACATATCTCCGCGCGGAGGTATGTCGTTTTGAAACGACATAACTCCGCCGCGTTACAAACGACATATCTCCGCGCGGAGATATGACGCTTTAAAACGACATAACTCCGCGCGGAGATATGACGCTTTAAAACGACATAACTCCGCGCGGAGATATGACGCCTCAAAACGACATATCTCCGCCGAGTTACAAACGACATATCTCCGCCGCACATTGGGGCGACTAGAGCAAATTCCGCGCCAAAATTTATTTTTTTTTTATATATTGAAGAAAGTTTAAATGCAACTTAAAATATGATTCAATTTTTTCAAAAAAGAAAATTAGTTTAGCATATTTGGTTCTCCCACAACACGCATTTAAAGTTCACCTTTCGAACTCGATTTTAAGGAATTCATAAAATTGGCATTTTAATGTATTTTCGCAATCGTTTTTCATGAATATGAAACTTTTATGTGGCGATTGCAAGTATTAGTTTTGACTATTCTTAGTTCATTAGTATAAATAAAATTTTCATACAAAATATTTTTTTTAATTTTTGAAAAAGGTCCGAAAAACTACAACTACTAACACTGCTAGGGTATTTTTCAAAACGCAGAATTGACTGCAGAGATAACTAAGATAGACATCGATTTGCTTAAAAGAATGCACCCTATATTAATAGTTGTTTTATGCAACTATGATATTAATATAGTCTTGGAGACTTTTAGGCATTTTGTAAATTTGTACCCTTGGTACTTTTTGCATAAATTTTTTATTCATGGCACGGAAATAATTAATTATGCATTGCTCCCAATTAAACGAGGAGGCCCAGGAAGAACAAAACAAAGATTTCAAGCTTTACAGAGAACATTTTTCGAAAAAATGCAGTCGGGAAAAGTGCAACCTCGATGTTCTGAATAAAATGTTCATTAACTCGGATCCTCTAGTATCGAGGCATTTCAAGAGACAGGAAAAAAAATACATTAAATGCCAAAATCAGCATTAGATCTTTTAGAAACTATACCTAATGTTGAAGAGGAGTACTCTAATTCAAGTGAATGTAGCTATAAGGAATAACGAAAATTGTTGAATGTAATACAAAATTGGTTATGTTGTTTTTTTTTATAATTTTCTCTAAAATCTAAAAAGTTTAGAAAATTTAACCCGATTATTCAAACGAAAACTCTAGGACTGCGAAAAAATAATTTCAAGTTAGTAATATTAGCAAAGAATCGTATTGGCCGTTTCGAAAAAAAAATTTAATTCGTAAAAACCACTATATTTTTTTTTTTTTTAATTGCTCAAAAAAAGTTTTCCACTAAATATTTCGAACTTTTAACTGTTTTTAAATACTTTAATCCTCTTAAAAAGATGGCATCAACATTGCTACAGCACTCCGCTGAATTGTGGCGCGATTTAGGCCTTTTCGCCCCACTGTGCGCCTCGTTTCAAACGACATACCTCCGCGCGGAGATATGACGCTTTTAAACGACATAACTCCGCGCGGAGATATGACGCTACAAAACGACATATCTCCGCGCGGAGTTATGTCGTTTTAAAACGTCATATCTCCGCCGAGTTCAAACGACATATCTCCGCGCGGAGATATGACGCTTCAAAACGACATATCTCCGCCGCATTTCAAACGACATATCTCCGCGCGGAGTTATGTCGTTTAAAACGACAAATCTCCGCCATGTCGCAAACGACATATCTCCGCGCGGAGCTATGTCGTTTTGAAGCGTCATATCTCCGCGCGGAGTTATGTCGTTTTAAAGCGTCATATCTCCGCGCGGAGATATGTCGTTTGAAACGCGGCGGAGATATGACGTCGGAGCTATGTCGTTACCCCACAATTTTTGCACCCCCCCCTCCCCCCCCCCCCCCCTCCCCCCCTCTAAATTTCTGCTATTTATCAATTTTACATTTTTTTTCCCAGGGCGCGTTTGTGTGTATGTGTGCGTGTTTGTTTGTTTATGTATGTGTGTGTTTATCAATTGTACAGGGTATTTTGGGGGCGTAACTCGACTGCAATGGTCTTACTTGTTCTATTTAATTAGTCTAGGCGAGAGATCGAGGCAATCATTTTGTAATGCGTAAAAAAAGAAAGCAAATAATAATAATATTTCTAAGACTGCTGGACTGGCCCGACGCATTGACTCCTTCCTGAAGACGACTCCCAAGGGAACTGGAAATATTTTAAAGCATTAAAAAATGTTTTTTATACAAAAGCACTCTATACAGTATATGCAGCCCCAATATTGAATTTAAAATCAGGGACCGTAACGATTATAATTTTTGTTAAAAAAATAATTAATTATTTTTGATATTTATCATAAAAATTTTTTTTAATTATTAAAATTAATTTAAATAATAAAAATTAAAAATAATTATTAAATTTCAATTTTTTTTTAAAAATTAATCCATAACTCTTATTTTCAATTTTTATTTTTAAAATTGAAAATAAGAGTTATTTGTCAACTTTTATAATATAAATTGAAAATAAGAGTTATTTGGCAATTTTTATTATAAAAAATTGAAAATAAAAATTGAATTCAAATATCTTTTGAACCGAGGAAGCCAGACATATGGGTTATTCTTTTACAATCCGAACGCCTGCGTCGGGTCAACATTAAATATTAAAAAAAATTTGTTTAAATGCATCTTGCAATAATATTTGTTGTTGTTGCAAGAACAGAAGAAATTTTTTTTTTTATACACTTGAAAAGTGTATTATAATTTTGCCCAGAAGTTTGCAACGCATAGAAGGAATCATCTCCGACCACATAAAGTATATATATTCTTGATCAGCGTGACGAGCTGAGTCAATTAAGCTTTGTCCGTCCGTCTGTCCGTCCGTCCGTCTGTCCGTCTGTCTGTTTCTACGCAAACTTGTCTCTCAATTTTAAAGCTAGCGAGCTGAAATTTTGCACAGAGTCTTCTTTTGTCTGCACGCTGCTAATATGTCGGAACCGACCGGATCGGATGGCTACTTCTTGTAGCTGCCATACAAATGATCGGTCGAAAAATGGATTTTAATGAGAAAAGCTGTTTTTTTCTCAATATTACCGCTCTCAATCACGGTCATAGGTAATATTAAATGTTTATAAGCTGATCTGCGAAGTTTGGTCGAAGTCGATAACCGTTGAGACAAGCGATTTCAAGTGTATAAAAACTTCGGCGCGGACGAAGTTAGCCTTGAAATTAATGGATATTCGCCAAAGCCAATAGATCTAAGCACGGACATTATGAGTTATTGGGAAGAAAAAAAATTCACGTATCCGAGCCTTTACCGTCTGGCTAAGGTACTGCACTCTGTGCCTGCTACCCAGGTTTCAGTGGAAAAGGCATTTTCAGCTCTTAAGCTAATAATGACGGATTTAAGATGCAACCTATCTGCAGAATCTGTTAAAAAAATTATGTTCCTCAAATTAAATAAATAGAGTAGAACTTAATATCAAAAGACAATAATATATAAAACAAGTAAGAGTGTTGCGGTCGAGTGCCCCGACAGAAAAATACCTTGTCCCAAGTAATGTGGTTCCTATTGCTTTGAATTCCATTTATTTTTAAATTTATTTCAATAAATGGGCAGGCGCATTTATGTACATATCTTCGGTGTTTTTGCTCGGATCTCATTGTGGTACTCAGAATAGATAGATGTTGGACCTCACTAAATATATATTAAGGCACTAGGTTCAAACTTAAAAATTGTAGCTCTGACAGTTTTTCGTGGTTAGAAGAAGATGGAGGAGGAATTTGCCAAACCTGGAGCAAATTTGATCTGGGTACGGTGTACACCTACATACATGCAAAAATTTGTGGCTCTTCTTCTTATAGTCTGTGAGATTAACGCGTTTATTCAGATAAAAAGACAGATTTTCGCTGTTTAAAGATGGAGGAGGAGGATTTTTGGAAATCTGAAACAAACTCGATGTGGGTACAGTATACACCTATGTACATGCAAAAATTTGTATCTCTATCTCTCAGATCTACGAGATCTACGCGTTCATACAGACAGACGGACGGCTAAATCGGCTAAACTCGGCTGTTGATGCTGATCAAGAATATATATACTTTATGGGGTCGGAGGTGCTTCGTTCTCCCTGTTACATACATTTGCACAACTTCATGATCCCCCTTTTCCCATTTTTAATGGGAACAGGGTATAAAAATTAAGGGTGATCCATTAAAAAGTTTTTTTTTATTTTTATTACAAATAAACAACAAATTACGTTTTGGTGGGTATGATGAAATCCTTTTTCGTTTTTTTTTATTTTAATCAAAATTGGTAAATTTTGAAACCGTTCGGTTTGTAAAAGAATGAAGAATGACCCATATGTGCATACATACATATTATATATCAACTGAAAGGTATTAATGTGTAGATCATATATATATTCTGATATAAGGTCTGGCTTCCTCGGTTCAAAAGATATTTGAATTCAATTTTATTTTAAATTTTCATAATAAAAATTGCCAAATAACTCTTATTTTCAATTTATATTATAAAAGTTGACAAATAACTCTTATTTTCAATTTTAAAAAAAAAAAAAAAATAATAATAAATAAAAAAATAACTCTTATTTTCAATTTTAAAATAAAAATTGAAAATAAGAGTTATGGTTTAATTTTTATAAAAAAATTGAAATTTAATAATTATTTTTAATTTTTATTATTTAAATTAATTTTAATAATTAAAAAAATTTTAAAATAAAAAATTGAAAATATAAGTTTATCCTGTTTTCGAATTTACCGCAGAAAAATAAAATATGTGCATTTTTCCCACACTTCTGGGAGGCTTTTTCGGCTTCAATTTTTTTAAGCCCATAACTATTATTTACGGTCCCTGTTTAAAATTAAAAAAATATAATATAAATTATTATGAAATTATCATTAAGAAAGATGAGGTTTGTGTTTTGACTTTATTTAAAAATTTCAAAGAAGGTGGGACGGGTACGTTCCTTTGGAACTGCTTTGACTTCGGCGACACTGAAAACCAAAAATTTCGCAGCTGAACCTGAACCCGAACCGGAGCAAATCAAAGTTAAAAGTGGTTCGGTTCAAAAAAAAAAATTATATTACTTTTTTTTCGGGCTCGAATGTTTGTAAATACTTAGAAAGTTCTTAGAAAAACGTTCTTACTTTTTACATTCAATCCCAATTTAATTTTTTATACCCGGTACTCGTAGAGTAACAAGTAAGAGTGTTGCGGTCGAGTGCCCCGACAGCAAAATACCCTGTCCCAAGTAATGTGGTTCCTATAGCTTTGAATTCCATTTATTTTTAAATTTATTTCAATAAATGGGCAGGCGCATTTATGTACATATCTTCGGTGTTTTTGCTCGGATCTCATTGTGGTACACAGAATAGATAGATGTTGGGCCTCACTGAATATATATTAAGTCACTAGTTGCAATAATTTATTGTGCAAAGTTATACGACGTGCAAGTCCGCAAAGTTAACAAAAATTTGACGGCAATTTTTTCGCAACAATCACTTAACTCAACAGCTGACTTCGATAGCCGATAACAATTTCAGGGTTGCTAAACAATCGAAAATATTATTTGATTCTTTGTATATAGACTATGTAGTTTGAAGGTATATTATCCAAAATGAGTTTTGTTTCCATGAAATTTTCGACTTTATGCCAAAAAATCGGCCATTGGGCCCAGTGTGCAGTGGAGCACAAGGTCAAATTGCCCTATCCGCTGGGATAAGAAGTAATAATTCTGCCAGCGTCGCAGCCGACACACGCATAGAAAGAGAGAATACGTGTGCTCTATAAATAGCACGCACACACATATGTGTGTTTGTATGTAGCCTATATTTGACGACGTTTCCCAGCAAACATTTTTTATCGCTGAAGATAAAAATGCGATTCTTCCAATAGGTGTCGCTTCACTCTAGCGATAACGCACATTTGTGGCATTCTCATCTCCCTTCGGGAAGAAATGTTCCACTCTGTGACACTTCTTGGAGGAAAGAAATCGTTTCTTCTGGGAGTTACGAAAAAGTCTCTTCTCAGGGATGAAAAAGCGTTTCACACAAAAAAATTCAAATTTGTGCTTGCAGCTGCTGCTGCTCCCCTGCTACCTTGCTGCTGCTGCTGCTGCTGCTGCCCTGCTAGCTTGCTGCTGGTTCCCGAATTAATCAAAGATATATTTTATTACATGAAAAACTTTTACTTACTTTGCATTCTTTTGGACTGAAAACACAATGGGGGGACTGACGTTTTAGACGACTGTGCTACGCTCTGCATCGCAGCCCGGGCAACAAAAAGGGTTATTTGAAATAATTCTGTCTGAAAACATTCACCCATAAATGGTTGCTTGTAATTCTCAAGTCTTTATTCCACATTCAATCGATTTAAATAGCGCAGTTAATATTGAAACCACATATCGCCAATGTCTCCCTTTTATGTTAAAAATGCGATACCTTATGTGTTTTGTTTTTGTAAATCGCCAAACTATCAGCAGACTCTGAACTCAAACAATCGCCAAACTCACATTTTGACGAGGGAGAGAAGAAACCCGACAAAATGTTTGCAGGGTTACTTCGTGTTGCTCTGCTACGCACACCAGCACAAATCATGATAATGTGCGTTTGTGCTCCACTGTTTTAGACTATATAATAGAGCCCTGCACGAGTCTACTCGTAGTGCCCTTCGAATCCCATTTCAAAAAAATAGTTCGAATACATCAGCTCAGTACCTGCCTTTCCATAATGATGTATTTTACTCGTTCGAATTGAAACAGCTCAACGGTTCGAGCTCCAAACGATTCAATCTACAAAATATTTCCTCAGAAATGCCTGACGTAGAACCCTACGCAGGGTTCGAAATAGGTCGCAAACGAGCTAGGCGCTCAGTCTCTTCGCTCTGTTCGTGAGCCGGGAGCCACAGTTCGGAAGCCAGGAGCTGGCACTCGGCTAACGACTTATTAGATCGCGAAAAAAATACCAGAGAGTATCAAAATATTAATAATAAAAAACGTTAATGCCAATCAAGTGGAAAATCATGACAGGATTAATGCATAAGCGCAATTTGCATCTAAGGAGTCTCCACCGCTAAAAGCTTAAGAAACAGGGTTTTAAGGCCACAACTGACCACGCATAATTTCATAACCATGATTATGTACTGAACCGCGAGAAATACCATGGATGACCAAGAGTACAAAATATAGTCAAGTTCATAAAGAATGTTTCAAAACACTTTCCGCGATTGACAAATCATCAAATCGCAGAAAAATACCATTGTGGATCAAAATAGTAATAAGGTTAAGCAAACTTTACTACCAGTCAAGTGGAGAACCATCAATGCATAACCGCAATTCGTAAATGAGGGATCTCCATGGTAATAAGACCGCTAAATACTTAAGAAACTACTTTTCATCACCATAAATGACCACACATAACTACAAAGCAATGATTTTATAAATTTTATTAAAATTTTTTTGTGTGTTACAAAAAATTGTGTTAGGGGTTAATTTTTTTTTAAATATTACATTTTAAATTATTTTTTAATATTAGAGTTTATAAACATTATTTGTTTAATCATTTCGTTGTTCTTCGCAATAGCACTTCGCTTTTCGGAAATAAGATTGCCTGCCTTGGAAAAAGCTCTTTCCGAAGAGGCACTGCTTGCCGGAGTGCCCAGTATTTGGGAGCTTGCCCTAAACAGGATTGGAAATTGCATGTTGTTTGATTCCCACCATTTTAAAGGATTAAATTCATCGCTGTAGCTGGTTATAGTGTTTAAGTATGACTGCATTTCCCGTTGAATTTTGTCGGCATCGGATTCTTCGGAGAAGCTCCTCACAAAGTCTCGAAATTTTCCATTGGTTGTTTGTTGTGTATTTGATTGTAAGTTGTCTTCTTGTCGCGATAAAATTTTGCTCATCATAATTTTGCAGTCTTCAATTGTGTTTGTCTTTTCAATGTCTGTAAATTGAAGGAGTTCATTTGTAGGAGGAAATAAAAGTAATGCCATTTTGTGATATTTTGTGATGTTAGGTGTGATTATGGTATCTATGAAATTTAACAGGGAAGTTTTGAGTGTATGTGTTAGGTCAAAATCATTTGTGTCTATTTGGCATGTCTTTTTCAGGGAATGAATTTCTGGAATGACTAAATGTAGTGTTGGATATGTGTCAGCTTCCAAAACTTTTGAAGATTGCTCAAAGTGTTCTAAAAACCCGTGTCACTGCTTTAATATTGTTTAGATTTAGATCGCTAAGACGAGCCTCCTCCTTCTTAGCAATTAGAATTGCAGATATTTCGGCCCAACTTGTTTCTATGGAGCGCAACGTATAAAAAGCTGTATTCCAGCGGGTAGGACAGAAGCTTTTAAGCGAAGTTTTTAAATTGGCGTTGTCTCCCGATTTTTTTAAGTATCGAACAATTTTGCTACAATTGCTCAACATTCGGTCTAGTTCTGGAACAACAGCAAAAGTTTTTTCGATGACATTGTTAATAAGGTGGTTTATGCAATGTATATGCATAAAAGAGCGGTATGCTGCCACCATATTTGCACCGCGATCAGTGACTATGATTACATCATCGCCATTTATATTGCACTCAAATTCCATTAGGCTATTTGCCACAATTCCTCTTAAATTTCCCGCTGTAAAAATAGTTAAGTAAATATTTGGAGATGAAAAATATTAAAACTGTATACCTGTTGATCGTTGACCGTCCATTGATTCTACTGATAAAAGGCGACTGATCATTTGTCCTTTGCGAACATAGTGAATTGTTATGGACACGTAACCGCACTTATAAACATCGTCAGTCCAAGCATCGGTTGTGATGCTGTATCCGAAATTTCCGTGCCTGTGGTCCGTAATTTCATTTCTTACCCTCTGAAAATGTTCGGCATATAAATGTCTAACATTTCTCGATAATGTTATTGGATGCGGTAAAATTGAATTCGCCTTTAAGTTTGGTCCAAATTTGGCTCCAAGTTGGATCATCGCGTCTGAAAATTTTTCAAGTCCTGTGTCGGTAATAAGCTGGAAAGGGCGGCAGTTTTCAACAACCCATTCAGTTGCCAGCTTACAAACTTCATTTTTATCATCTGCCCCGATTTGAACTGTTGCCGTCTCTGCTTCCTGGCTTTGGCTTGTGGTCTCTTTAAAACATTTGTGCCTGGTCAAATTGGAAGTAGTGTTGCCATTGAATTTGAAAACACTATTGCACTTCCTACATGCGACGAGATTCTTAATTTCATCCCCGTTATCATTTTTTATGATGCCAAAAAGTGACCAGACGTTGCTCCGTCCCCGCTTCTGGCTTATATTAAATTTGCCCGATATGAGCTCCAACTTAACCTCTTGCAGACTAAGATCTACTGCGCTTGAAGAGCTCTGTTTTTTATAGGTTATTAATTTTCGTTTCACAAAATACTAAAATATTTAGCAACACTTACCGCTGAGTCCATTTCGTTCATTTCGCCACAATCAAATGATATGTTTTTACAACTGGGAAGAGCAGACACTTTTATCAGAAATATTTAAAATTTATTGCTCTGGAATTTCTGACGTTGAACCCTATGTACGTTGAACAAGCTATGTAAACTTTGCGTTCAGCTCATTTGCTCTAGTTGTTTTGTTAACATGAGCTGTTTGAACTGAACTGTTTAAAACGAATCGTACAAAATATTCCAAATGTCAAAGGCTTTTGAATCGATGAATCGTTGACTCACTTTAGAATAAAACATGAACTGACTTAAAACTCTACTCGTGCAGATGACGTATATATATTCTTGATCAGCATCAACAGCCGATTCGATATAGACATGTCCGTCCGTTCGTCCGTCCGTCTGTCCGTCTGTCTGTATGAACACCTAGATCTCAGAGATGGTAAGAGTTAGAGGTTTGACCACCCTCAAAAAATGTTGCATACTTTTCGGATGTTCACCCTAAGGAACGCAGGAAAATAAATGGAAAATATCAATATCAATAGTCTATTGTTTTTACAATATACATTCCTGTTTTCTAAGCTAGCAAATACAAAATTATTTCTGAACCCCGGTTTGAACCTGAACCTAAGTTCACCAACCTTCTGAACCCGCTCCGTGAACACAAACCCAAAAAATTTCACGGGTTCGAACCCCGGAGTGAACCTCCACCGATATCGGAGGGTTTTGCAGCCCTGGTTCTAATAGCACATGTGCTGCATGCGTGCCATTAGAAGGAACGTTTGCATGTTATGCAGATTTCTTCCCTTCTAACCCACTAATTGCTAGTGCATTCTTCCTTGTAAACAGAACAGTGGCAGATGGCATTCTTTTGGGAACCACGTTTCGTAAAATCCGGAACTTGGGACTTGACTGCGTACTAGAAGCACATCAGGAATAGAAGTTTTTCCACTAAGAAGTAGTGTTGGGTAAAGGTTGTTCTTTTCGCTGAACATGTTCACTTGTTCCTTTTTCTAAGTGAGTCAGCTAACTCAAATCGCTCACTTGTTCTCTGTTCTTGTTCACTTGTTGTATATAAATATACACCTTTAAAGTGAGCACGGTTGTAAGTTTCGATTTGTACTGACTCACTCTGACGAGTGAGTCCTCTTTTATTTAGAATTATTTCTTATTTCTATTCTTATCTAACAATGTGCGTGTAAGACATAAAGATTTGTATATAAGCTGGCTGCGTTGGTCACAAGAGTGGTGCGCATGCGTATGTGATAGGAATACATATTGTCACACACGAAGCATATTTAGTCAGCTGCCACCAGATGGTCGCTCTTAAAATAAACAACCCTTGTCAAACCGTAATTAAATCTAATGTTAGAGATGACTTATTTATGACCTCCGACGCTGATAGTGGCTCGAATTCTCGTTCCATGTTTACTTAAACATTTTCCGGGGGGCCAGAAAATGTCACCGCCAGCAATCGCCTGTTATTAATGCATCTCATTCTTGCGTACACCAAGACAACAAGTATCAATATTATCACCAAGACCAGCGATGAGTGCCCACTTGCTGTGTAGAAATGCAGTTCATCGAGATGAACCTTTTCTTTGTTGAGCCGTTCAATCTTCTTGTGTAATTCCTCCAGCTCATTTTTGTTGTCCACGTTCAAAATTCCTATTCGATGTATTTTGTTAAAAGTAGATTCATCCGCTTCTTTCACGAATTGTGTTGGGTAATTTTCTTTGATTGATGACTGCATATGTTGAGGAGCCTGCAAAGTCACCCCTGTTAGCCGTAGTGAGCATCCTTCGTCCAGATCCAATATGCCTTGTTCCGGAATCTGAACGATTTTATGATACGAGTCGCTGCATTGGATTTGTCCAGAAGTTTTCGCAAAAAGTTTAAACAACCAACGGTTTGGATATCCAAGTTCTACCCAAAATGATTGCTCCTTGTATTCGACCATCGAACACCTCATCTTAGTGTGCGGCTTTAACGGTGTGACCTCGCATGAATTCTCGGACGCATCCTTCCATGCCCAATTTCCCTCGCATACTCGAATTTCTTCGCTTTCCCTCAGACACTTATTTAGCTCTGCTTCAGTCATCAGATGGTAGGAGTTTAGAGTTGAACTGAAGATCAAATAATTTGCCGATACTTGTGCAACAATCTTCTGCTCACTCCTGTCCAGTGGTATGGAAATAATTTTAAAAATGTCCGACTGTTGATTGAGGTAAAGCGGAATTTTCGCCTCTATCATTATGAAGCCATTCTTAAAAATTCCTTGTGCTGTCAATAACTTGTAAACGGACTTCAAAGGGTGCCCTCTTCCTGGCAACACATGATTACGCGGCAGCGATTGTTGGATGGCGTTTATTTCCTTAAGCATTTGAGCTGGTTTGATAAGTATCGGGTTGATTTTCCCATTATTAATATCCATTAATAAATCCATGACTTTAGCTTGCATTTTCTCCGTCTCGTCAATCCAACCTTGCATTTGGTTCATCAGCAAAAAGAATTTAATGGATTCCCTATAGATTAGGAATTGCTCATTTATTGTCTCCGTGATGTTATCCATTCTCTCGGTCATTTCCTTGAAACTGCGGTTTACTTTTTCTGTCGTTATTTTTACCAAGTTTTCAGTTCCGCTGATTATTGAAGTTTGGTTATCGATATAGTCTCTTAGCCGATGCTGATTTTTTTCTAATGATCTCATGTTAAGTATTGAAATCACTTTCTCTGATACGTCAAACCATCCACCTGGGCAAACATAGATCGTGCTACAGTCTCTTTTCTTCCTTGGGCTTGACGTTTTCATAATGAGATTGTTGATATCCTCAATCTGCTGCAACTGTTGTTTAACGTGTTCAGTGATTGCATCGCATTGCTTACTGAACTCTTTCAGCCTTGGACATATTTTTTCCGCTTTTCCTAATATGGTCGGTGCTTGCTTTACAACATCAAAGTAGGCTTCCAGGTCGTAATAAATTAAAAACTTCCAAGTTGACGATACGACTTCCACTTGACCAATTTTGTCCAAAAAAATAGCGGTATCCTTTTCCAGAGAGCGAATATGTAGTTTGCTACTATTATAGTTTGGAACTGTTGCTGTACTGGCGATTTGCAACATCATAAGCAAACTAAGAATGGTAGCTGTTGTCTGGCTGAGCTTAGTGCCTTTCCGCTTTGACTTCTCGCTTGTAGTTTCATCCTGCTCCATGGGCAATGGGCATACTTTATTTAGCGATCTCTTTACCTCACCACTGCTGGTTTTGACTGTGACGACTCGAACTTTTTGTCTGGACCCAGCGTCGTTTTCACCACCCTGCCCATAGGCCATCTTCCTGGCTGAGTGTTTTCATTTTTCAACAACACCAGCTGACCTTCCTGCAAGTTTGGTTTCTCAGTCATCCATTTGACCCTCTTTTGTAAGGATACTAGGTAGTCTTCCTTCCATTTTCGCCAGAATTCCGCTCTGATTCGCTGCAGGTATCTCCATCGATCCAGTGATCCGATTTTTTCGTTTTTGCTGTCATCTTCCGGTGCTCCAATGAGTGGTCTGCCAATCAAGAAATGCCCGGGTGTGAGCACATCTTCGATCTCGTCAAAGCCGTCAGATGTAATCAAAGGCCTGGAGTTTAACACTGCTTCAATTCTACATAACAATGTAGAAAACTCCTCAAACGTGCAACTGTTTTCTCCAATTACTCGCTTCAGGTGATGTTTAAACGATTTAACTCCTGCTTCCCATAAACCTCCCATGTGGGGACTTCCCAGGGGGATAAAATGCCACGTGATGCCTTCTTTAATTAGTTCCGATGCCATTTCGGAATTATTTTTAATAGCTGCTGCTAGCTCTTTGTCCAGCTTTCTTGCCGCTCCAACAAAATTAGTGCCGTTGTCCGAATACAGCTGACTGCTTTTGCCTCTCCTCGCGAAAAACCTGTGAAGCGCTTCCAGGAACTTCTCCGTTGACATGTCACTAACGAGTTCCAAATGAATTGCTTTTGTGGCCATACAAACAAATACGCACACATATCCTTTGTGGCATTTCTGACCTCGTCCCTTTGAGCAACGCACTTGAATGGGACCTGCATAGTCAACTCCAGTGGCATAAAATGGGTGATTTGCTGTCACTCTGTAAGCCGGTAGATTTCCCATTAATTGACCTGCTGACTCTTTTTTGTATCGAACACAGGTTACGCAATTTCGAAGATGCTTTTTTAGCGTATTTCGTAACCCGAATATCCAATATTCCCGCTCCAAAAGCTTCCTCATCAGCTTCACTCCTCCATGCATAGTTGCTTTGTGCGCGTTATTTACCAACAGCGAAGCGATATGGGATTTACCCAAAATAATTGGGTGCTTCATTGCATATGGCAGTGTTGAATTTTGCAGTCGACCTCCTACTCGTAACACACCTTGATCATCCAGGAACGGATTTAGCGGCAGCAGTTTGCTTTTTGTCTCCAGGGGTTTCCTGTTTGTCAGCTGGTTTATCTCCTTTCCAAATTCCAGCTGCTGTTGTAGCTTGATGACAATTATCCTTGCTCTTTTCCATTCGTTTTCATGGGAACAAGTATTCTGCTTAACTTTCGATCGCAGCTTTCCAACGAAGCGTAGGACCAAAACGATCACGTTCTCCAGCTTCTTGATGCTAGAAAATTTTGATAGCAGCGGAGTCAGGGGGTTGTCATCTTGCAGAACTGTTGATACGACAATTGTCTCGGCATCTTTATTCTCCGGCCATTGATTGGCAGGCCTTGATAACCACTTTGGCCCTTGCCACCAAATGGTTTGCTCTTCCAGTTTTTTGGGTGAAATTCCTCTTGAAGCTACGTCAGCGGGATTTTCGTCCGACCTAACATAACTCCAAGTTACTTCAGGCAGCTTTTTGATGATGTCATCAACTCTGGATTTGACGAATTTATCCTTGCTTCGTTTGTTTTGGATCCAAGCCAGCGTAATTTGCGAGTCACTCCATGCGAAGATTTGGCCTTTGGATCTTAACGTCTGCCGGAGCTTAGACAGAAGCTTAGACAACAAATGAGCTGCACATAGCTCCAACTTCGGTATCGTCTTCTTGTTTTTTATGGGATTCACCTTACTTTTGGCTGCCAGCAATGTGACCTGGCTGCCTATTTTGGTGTATACAACCGCTGCATATCCCTTTCCTGAAGCATCGCAAAAACCATGAAGTTCGATTGCTTCAGACCCAATGCTTCCAATCCAGCGAGGTATCTTCAGTTTTGCAAGAAATGGCAATTCACTTGCATATTCTCGCCAAATTTTTGCAGACACTTCATCGAGTTCTGTATCCCAGGCAAGCGTCAATTTCCATAACTCTTGGATAAAACTCTTTCCTTGCAAGGTTACGGGTGTAAGCCATCCAAGTGGGTCAAATATTCTTGCCAATTGCGACAAAACAGTGCGTTTTGTTATCCGATCCAGCTGAGGCATTTTGACGCTGAATGTGAAAACATCTTTTGATGGGTCCCAATGTAGACCCAATGTTTTCACTGATTCATCCTCTTTTATTGCGATTTTGTCGACTTTGCTGCTATTTTCGATCATAACAGTAATGTTTTCATCATTGGCGATCCATTTTCTTAGGTTCATACCAGACTTCTGCATCACGCTCCGGAGTTTTTGTTGAGTGTCGATGCATCCTTCGACAGTGTTGTCTCCAGTCATCATATCATCCATATAAAAGTCTTCTTTTATTACTTTGGCCAATGCCTCATCATTCTGACAGTGAATATCAGCCAGTTGTTGCAATGAGCGCACTGCCAGAAATGGTGCAGCTGACGTTCCATATGTCACAGTCGCCAATTTAAACTCTCGTATTGGCTTCTTTGGATCTTCTCTCCATACAATATGTTGATAATCCTGATCCTCTGCTTTGATTTTGATCTGCCGGTACATCTTCTCAATATCAGCAGTCATCACGAATTTCCATAATCGCCAATTTGCCAGAATGTCGAAAATATCCTTTTGAATCTTGGGGCCGACCGCCATAACATCGTTTAAGCTGAGCCCGTTACTGGTTTTTGCTGAGGCATCATAAACCACCCTCAGTTGAGTGGTTAAGCTGTCAGGACGTATGACCGCTTGGTGTGGCATGTAGTATTTTCCTTGACCTTTGGCTTCCACCTCCACCATATGACCCAGTCGTAGATACTCATCCATGAACGCCTTATATTGTTCGAACATATTTTTATCCTTTTTGAATCGCTTTTCCATTTGCATCAGCCTTGCTACTGCTTGCCTGCGAGAGTCTCCAAGTTCAAACTTGTTGCGAAAGGGAATTGATACTACAAGGCGTCCATCAGTATCGACAGTTGTAGTATTTTTGTAGTGGTCTTCGCAGTTTGACTCCTCGTTAGTTTTGATATTTTCCTCCTCCTCCAGTTCCCAGAATCTTTCCAGATCGTCAATATTTATTGTTGTTGTAGCTGCGATGATTTTATTTGGTTTGGCCTTTGAAATATTTCCCGACACTATCCAACCAAATTTCGTTTTTTGGCCCAGTGTGCCTTGAATGGTTTTCACCTGACCCATCATAATAGCCGGAAACATATCTGCGCCCACAATTAGGTCAATTCTGCTGGCTTTATTGAAGTTGGGATCGGCAAGGTTGCATTGTTTCCAATCTTTATTTACATCAATGTCAATATTTTTGCTTGGCAAGACTCTTTGTAGTTTGGACAACACCAAAGCTTCAGTGCCTGTTTCAAATTTGTTTGCGAATCTTGGCTTTATTTTTAGTTGAACGCTGTTCTTGGAAATCTCTATGCCATTTGAGAATATTCCTTGGACTTCCACCATTGCTTTTTTCCTTGGCAACCTAAGCAGTTGAACAGCTTCCTCCGATATGATCGTTCTTTGCGATCCTCCATCCATGAGTGCTCTTAACATTTGATAATTGCCAGTCGAATCTTTGACATTTATCAGAGCAGTAGCCAATAGAGTTTCCTGCCCCTCATTTTGGTTGAGACAGTTTACACTCTCTTTCTTTGGTTCCTCATGAATCAACGTATTGTGATTTTTGTTGCATTTGCCGCATTTCCAAAGCTTCCTGCAGTCTATCAGACTATGTGCACCAAAACAACGGTAGCACAAACGTTGTCGTCTGATAAAGTCAATTCGTTTATTAATTGACACTCCTCTAAACTTTGGGCACTTCAGCACATCGTGCCCATTCATCGAGCAGAATCGGCAACTTCTTTGTTGTGATTGTGTTACAACCACCTCTTTTGGCACTGGGTTTACAGATATAAACAGGTGCTCGATAAATTCCATCACATCTTTTAATAATTGGATTTCCCGGTTCTTTGACTTAATATGCTGCTCGTAGAGTTGAAGAACTTCCGATGAAAATCTCCGTAGCAGAAGGTGAGCAAAAATGACATCTACCTCGTCGCTAAGTTTAGCTTTATTTTTGGCAGCATGAATGCAGTTTTTTGCTGTATCCAGAAACCGGCCTATGTCTTCTCGAGATGTCATTCGTAGCAGCTCCAGCTCCAAAATTTTATCCAAATGGTTATTGAAAATTTTTCGATTATTTTCGTACCGTTTGTAAATTAAGTCCCAGGCAAGTTTGTAGTTTTCAGCTTCGCCCTGGAGAAGATGACCAACTACCATTGCTGCTTCTCCCTTGAGGTACGATTTCAGATAATTCAACTTCTGAACATCGCTGATATCCTCATTTTTATGAATAAACTGCTCATATAATTGGCAGAATGCCTTCCACTCATCTGGGTCTCCTGAGAATTGCGGTATCTGGATAACTGGTATAGTTGGCAAAACTGCTGGAGTCGGAGTCGGCTTTACATTCTTTGATTCCACTGTATGCTGCATTCTGATATCCAGCATGTCCATTATTGAAATAGCATCAATTCGCAGATCGCGAATCTTATCGCTTTCAAAAGCTCTGATTTGGTACATTGTTATCAGTTTCTTATGCGCGTTGTCCAAGTCCTCCAACAATATCTTAATTTTTGTTTTTGGCTTCACAAGTTGGTAATGTGTCAACTTCATGAAGTTTTTAGAAGCTTCATCAATCGCCAGCCTTAACTGATCTCCAATAGTCTCCAGCTGGGTTACCCATTCGTCTTCTGAACTCGTAGATCGAACGCTTTCCGTATCATTCTCCTGAGATGTTAAATCCTTTGTTTGCTGCGTTTTAATTGCTTTCGACGCAGTTTCACTTATTGCTTTGTCTTGCAATTCGAGTTTCAAACACGATTCCTTGTAGGCCTTGATTCGCGCCAGAGTGGTTTCGAATACTCCATCATTGAAATATTCATGGTCGACAATTCCAGATTTCAGCAACAATGAATGGTTCGCTTTGAATTTCTCTACCCTTTCATCGATTTCTTTATCATCTGCCTTTTCCTTGATGAGTTTGTAGAGATCTTTGTTGATCTCCGCCTGCTCCTTCATCAATTCCAGTACCTTTGTGGACAGCATTATGGAGATTTAGGTTTTTTTTTTTTAGTTTTGTTTTAGCGTTTGAATAATGTTTTTAACTAGGTCTCCAAGTAGACCCTGTTGTATTAATTTACAGTTTTTAGTTAAAAACCACAGATTCCGTTGTCTTAAGCCACGGAAAAACGCTTTACACTGCACTGATCTACTAGTCTTTCAAGTAAATCTTGTCGGTTCGAAGGACCAAAAATGTATATAAATATACACCTTTAAAGTGAGCACGGTTGTAAGTTTCGATTTGTACTGACTCACTCTGACGCGTGAGTCCTCTTTTATTTAGAATTATTTCTTATTTCTATTCTTATCTAACAATGTGCGTGTAAGACATAAAGATTTGTATATAAGCTGATCCGCGTGGGTCACAAGGGTGGTGCGCATGCGTATGTGATAGGAATACATATTGTCACACACGAAGCATATTTAGTCAGCTGCCACCAGATGGTTGCACTTAAAATAAACAACCCTTGTCAAACCGTAATTAAATCTAATGTTAGAGATGACTTATTTATGACCTCCGACGCTGATAGTGGCTCGAATTCTCGTTCCATGTTTACTTAAACACTTGTTCTCGTTCATTTGTTCTTGTTCACTTGCTCTTGTACTGTTGTTCTTTTGTTCTCAGCGAGAGAGAGAAAACAGATGATTACAAGTGTATGTGTGTGTATTGCTAATTGGCCCCCGATCAACATGCAGATGCCAAGCTCAGTTTGCTCGTCATATTAGACATCTGCTCGTCGCGTATTTTTGGCAAGATGTAGGGCTGGCTTATACACAATGCTTGCAATCCTTTGTTGACTTATAAGACCGAATTGGTCGACATTTTCCACAAGGGCAGAATTGTCGTTGTTGTTCTGCCGGACAACTGGTTCCACTGCTGCAATATTTACATTTCGCCGTTTTCTTATCCAATTCGGTGAAATGGTTCCAAATATCGCTTTGCTTTCTGATTAAAGACATTCTGACTAAAAAAAGCGAAGAACCTGCAATCTTCCATTCACTTTTGTACAGGTGCGGTCTGCAGCAGGAACTGTTATAGTAGAACGCACTTTTGCATGGGTTGTTGTTGTAGGTTCAACTTCGTAAAAACGCAGGGCCTCCCTTCAAACTTTCTTAATAATTCAGAATATATTTTTATACTCTGTACCAAAGGTATACAGAGTATATTAAGTTTGAGCAAAAGTATGTAACAGGGAGAAGGAATCATTTCCGACCATATAAAGTTATGGGTGATTCCATGAAAAATCGCCCACTGGGTTTTTTTTTGGATCGAAATAATTTTTTTCGTATTCCTTGTCGTAAAACAGTTTTTACGTATTGTCAGCGTTTTGTCGAAATATACTTAATTCGCGGGTAAAGTCGATTTGAAAATTTACGTATTTAAAAAATTTAATTATTTTCAATTGCTTGCTATCCAAAGCCATTAATTATAAAAATATTTAAAAAATCTGAAAATTAACATCTGAATGCGGTCGGAGATGCTTCATTCTATGCGTTACAAACATCCGGAAAATTTCAAAATACCCTCTCCAAGGGTATAAAAATAAAATATAAATTTGATCGATATATCGATATGTTTAAAGTGATTTATCAAATATCATTTGATGTTTTTTTCGAATCAGAAAATATCATTGATACGATATTTTAAAAATATTCGAATTTTCCCAAATTCCCGTCAAGGCCAAATTTTTATTTAAAATTTTTTTTTTCTTATTTTTAAACTTAAAAAAATCTGTAAACTACAGGGACCGTCACTGCTATAAGTTTTAAAATAAAAATTGAGACTTAAGGGGGTATTCCTCATGTCAAGGGTGTTTTTTGACCTTTTTTAAAAAAGTCTTATTTAAAAACGCAAAGAGATTTTCCAATTCTGTTTTTTATATTTTGTTACAAACAGATAAAAGTAAAAAAAAAAAATAGAGGCAAGCTAACTTCGACTCGACCGAAGTTTATATACCCTTGGAGCTTGATATATGCCTGACAGTTTGTATGGCAGCTATATAGTAGTCCGATTTCGAAAAATTTTGGTGAAATTATGTGAAATCATTGAGAACTTATAAATAAGAGCTTTGGGAGCGATAACATTGAAAACAAAAAAAGTTTTTCTCACTAAGACTTTTTTTCAGACCTAACTTTTGTATGGCAGCTACTATCCCCCTCCGTCAGTTTTAAAGCTATCTTAACCAAACTTTGCACGAAACTTTGGTACAAATACGCTGCACATTTGTCAGAACCGGCCGGATCGGATGACTATAGCATATAGCTGCCATAGGAACGATCGGTTGAAAAACTAGTTTTAGTGAGAAAAACTTTTTGTTTTCAACGCTATCGCTCCCACCGCTCGTATTTATGTTTTTAATGATTTCACATAATTTCACCAAGCCTTTTCAAAATCGGACAACTATATAGTATAGCTGCCATACAAAAGTTAGGTCTGAAAAAAAGTCTTAGTGAGAAAAACTTTTTTGTTTCAATGTTATCGCTCCCAACGCTCGTATTTATAAGTTTTCAATGATTTTACATAATTTCAACAAGATTTGTCGAAATCGGACCACTTTATAGTATAGCTGCCATACAAACTGTCAGGCATTTATCAAGCTCCAAGGGTATATAAACTTCGGTTGAGCCGAAGTTAGCTTGCCTCTATTTTAATAGTTATATAATTAGATACTTAGAACTAGACATTTACGCCGCTGCGCCACGCCGCCGCCGCCGCCGATTTTTGTCTTTTTTAACGCGCCGCCGCCGAATCACGAAAATATAGGCGCGGCGGCGGCGGCGTTCGGCGCCATAGCATTTTTAGATGCTTTTAAGAAATCGAATAAAAGAATCGATATAGTCTCAGCTCCATCTCCCAACGTCTCATCTCCAGAACATTTCACAGCTGTTGTTCTCGTGTGATAAATTGAAAAACAATATAAAAACTAAATTAAATTCTAGATTCCCATTATCGGATATACTAGTCTGCGCATCATTATTAGATCCGCGAATCAGCTCTCTGGATTGTGTGCTTGACTATTGAGGTAAACAAAATTTAGAAAAACTGATTTTTTTTAAAAAATGTATCCACAACAAGATATTGGTCAGCAGGATAGTTGCGGAGAACCTACATCAGCATGCAAAATTTTATAGCAAGCTCAACGACATTCTAAAAATACAAAAAATAGCAATTTGGAAGCTGAATGCCACCTACTTCTAAGTTTGTCATCATCCCAAGACGTTTTAACATTTTGGAGTAAAAGGCACATGCAATGCCATTGTGATCGAAGCTGGCACAAAAGGTGTTGTGTATTCCGGCAACGAGCACACCTTGTGAGCGAGTTTTCTCGATTGCTGGACTTACCAAAACGATCGCAGCTCGCATATAGTGTACATATTCTTGATCAGCATCAACAGCCGAGTCGATATAGCCATGTCCGTCCGTCCGCCTGTCCGTCCGTCCGTCTGTCTGTATGAACACCTAGATCTAAGAGATGGTAAGAGATAGAGGTTTGACATGTATGGGACAAATGCTTCTTTTATCTGCACGCAGATCAAGTTTATTTCAAATTTTGGCCACGCCCCCTCCCGCCCCCGCAATTTAAAAAAAAAGTTATATCTCCTACAGTTTTGAAGATAGACGATTCGTACCTTCTAAAGATAGTTAGTAATTAGCAAAATGAATCGTTTTCCGAAATGATCAAGATCGGATGAAAGGTTCTCAAGTTATAAGCAAAAAAGTGATACAAGCCCCCCCGCTAAATTTTTTTGTTACTGCGTACGCCGCCGGCCGCCGACAAATTCGACGGCTTATCTGCCGCCACCGCCGACGGTTCTTTCTTAACTCTACGCCGCCGCCGCCGGTTTTTTTGACCCCCTACGCCGCCGCCGACGACCAAGCTATCGGCGTAAACCTCTACTTAGAACCAACTTGCCAGTAGACATGTGTACGTTTTACAGCGCTGATTACTTTATAAATTACACAGAGGAAAATATATACCCACTAAATCAATGAATTCGGACTTGGGAATAAACAAAGCCAATAAAAAGCAGGGACCAACACAAACTGCACAGTTAAATTTGAACATTGGTCAAACGTTCAAGATATCTCCGTGTTTCACAGTCATGCAATCTTCTTTAGATGCATTTCAGAACTTTGAGTATGGAATGAAAGTTGTCGGCTGGCTGCCATCTGCAAGGGGAAAGCATTTCAATGTCGCACTAAAAGTGTTTATGGTGTGGTCTTTGATCTGTGCGCCTTGTGGAATGTTTGCCGGCTATATTAAGGACTATACCGACTATACCCCAGGTGAACTATTCACATTCCTGCAAGTTAGTTTCAACGCAGTGGGAACCGTATCAAAAGTGATTATACCACGCCTGAATCTATTAAGATTCCACCAGCTCAAAGAGCTGCTAAGTCGCCTGGATGAATACTGCAACGAAAGGGCTGAGCGCATTCAGATTAACTTGTCTGTTCAAAGGTGCAAGTCGATCTACCTTGTATATCAGCTACTCTTCTTGGGGTTTATTATAAGTACTTGCATTGCTTCTGTACTCAATGGAATCGCACCCTGGCGTATCTAAACTTCCTTTTTGGATTGGCGTAAAATTACCACGAATTTGTGGCTATCTTCTGGGGTGCAGCTTATCATCACCTACTTTTTTAGCATGCAGTGCCAATTGTCGGATGTGTATCCTGTGCTGTGCGCTATCATGATGCATGTCCACCTCAATCTTCTGCAGCAGAAAGTTAATAAGCTAAGCACCAATCCCAGCGAGAGCGAACAGGAGAGCTACGAGCAACTGGTAAAGTGCATTGAGTAGCATGGGCTTATCAAGGAGTGAGTAACATTCTTGATTTCCTTATTAGTTAACAACTCGGTCTTTTCTTGATAGATATAGCGACTTAGTACGGCCGTAATATCCCGATCCATCTTTATTCAATTTATGATCATTGGATTACGTTAGGGCTGCGCACTGGCCAATCTACTTATGTTTGCTGACTTCTGGAGCGGAGTGGGTCATACATAGGAGTCGTTATGTTTCAAACATTTCCCTTTTGCTACTACTGCGAACTGATCAAAGACTTGCCAGGACTTGGATCTGGCCATTTTTCACTCCAACAGGGTGGTAATTGCATCCAGATCTGGGATGTAGAGCTGCTGCGGAAGCGTTGGAGTGCCGAGCTTAGTCAGGTAGCTGCAATCCCGCATTCCAATTGGGCAGATTGGCTCACTGGGACTGTTAGCGGAGATTAGGTCATACTAAAAAAGATCCATCTCTCGTATTGTATGTAGAAATAATAATATATGTTCTCTTGGAAATTAAGCAGACGCGCAACTCCCAAGCCTCTTTATATTGTTGGTCTTCGGAACTACAGGGACTAATTAGAGTCTATACAACTACTGAAGGATTGGATACAGATTGAACCTGTATAATTTTACATATATTAGAGTGGAGAGCGTGGGAGAGAGAGTGCGAGAACGAAGGACTCACATATACACAAATTTAGTATGTGTGTTGAGCAAAACAGCAATGAAGGAACAACAAAAAGAACATATAAATACTCAATCTATTCTTTTCTATCGTTTTTATTGCTCTGTAAGTGAATACTCTTTCGGTGTGTTATTGGGAAACTGCAGGATGAGTCGACTAAAGCGAACTTTGCGAAAACAAACATTCTATACACCCTATAGCTTTAACGGCCGCACGCTACAGATATTGTTCCATTTTTAAAAACTTAATTAAACTAACTGAGGAAACAAATTTAATTGATTTTAATCCAGGTGTGAGCATATTCTCTCACACGGCGGGGACATACCTTTTTTTTATTTAAGGCTCCGTGGATATTCTGCGCGCTGCTGTTACTTTCTCCACTCATATATTTCATAGGGGGTTTTTCTTTTTCTGATTAGGACATTCTTGACAGCACTATGGGATGTGTTGTCGAATGCTCCCTCAATGACTAGGAAGGCGTATAGAGCCACTTCCTTGTCTTCTATTGTTCATCTTCTCGAGTAAAAACAATGCCGTGTCGGTCGAACGGCCTGCTCTGTACGCGTGTTATGTTTTTTTGGAGGGGTGCCTCCTTTACTGGCGTACTTCGTATGCTGTTGTCCACTGGCCTTTTAATCGTTTTCAGTAAAAAACGATGTCAAACTAATGGGTCTGAAGGACTTGGGGTTAGTTATATCCTTCTTCTCTGCCTTGGGAATGAAGACTACCCTTGCTCTGCTCCAGGTACGTGGAATATACCCAGTTGCCAGACTGCTGGTGATGATCTTCCTGAGGATGGAAAGGAGTATGTCCTTTCCTTCCTGCAGGAATGCTGGATAAATGCTATCCGGTCCGGGGGATTTGAAGGACTGGAATGTTCCAATTGCCCACTCAAGTCTGCCTGCGGACACAACTTTCTTGGTTTCTGCCCAGTCGGAGCTACGAGGGTGGTAGCAGTGCTCTTGGTCGACACATTCTTCCACGGGGATGTTTTCCGGGAAGTGGCATCATTAGCCTTTTTGAGCGAGATGTTGCCATCCGGGCTATTCTTGGTCAGGACTCTATGTATTCTCGCTCCTTCTTTTGTGTCTTCTATAGACTCGCAGATTTCCTGCAATTCTTTTTTTTTGGCTTTCCTAATCTCACTATTGTATATTGTCAGGGCTTGCTTGTACTTATGCCAGTTCCCATTCTTTTTGGCTTCATTAAAAAGAATTCGGGTCTTCTTTCTGAGTTTCTCCAAGGTAGGATTCCACCAAGGGGCATCGTTTTCTTTTCTCGATTTGCTAAGAGGGCAATTCGTAAGCATCGATTACACTGTGGAACACGCAAAATTGCCTGGGACTGGGACCAATAAATTGTAAAACTAGAGGCATTAGGTAGCAACACCTCATACCCAGTTTTTCTGGAGCACGTCAAGTTCGCGTTTAATGGGCACTTTTATACTAGCAACACAAAGTTACAACCTCTGTTGCTGGTTAAAAAAATATGAGAGCTAAAATTTTTGAAAATTCACCAAAGTTAGAGGGAGTCACCACCATTTTTATACCAAATTCCCGCCTCCAATGGACAAGCGGTTAGTACCCCGCCCATAGAGGTCTAACTTAGAAAGTGGAATCAATGGAAAACCACTCGATTGAATTGTATAAGATTTTAACTATATTGAGATACGGACTAATAAAATGTGTACTTAAGAGGTGGTAGCATGCATCGAAAAACCGCGATGGTGGGTACCACATTTGACAGCATTCATCATCGAGGCAATATAGGCCATAAACTAGAGATCAAAATAGACTGAATCGCGTTTTCAGTTTTACCAATAAAGGCTTGCTTCGCGGTTCTTAGGCATTTATATTCTAGCAATTGCCTTCGAACAACATTGACCATTTAGGTGAAGCCAGTTTCACCAAAATTATGGAATTAATCTTATGAGTAACGTGCTTCAATACCAGCAGAAAAACAGATCGGATCATTTAAATACATCAGGTCAATGCATCTGAGCGTATCGCGGTTTGTCCACCAAAGACATTTTGAAACTAAATTTCTTTTTCTTGGTGGAAATGACGAATTTTATTCATAGGATTTATTTCATAATTTTGGAGACGCTCTTGATACCCATATGGTCAATGTTGTTCTGAGGCAATTGCTTCTACAAAGATAGCCATAGCCCGTGACTTAAGGGTCCGATGGTGAATCTTAAAACGCAGTTCGATCTATTTTTAACTCTTTTTAATGGCCTACATAGCCTCGATGGAGGGTGCTGTCAAATATGGTACCCACCATCGCGGTTTTTCGATGCATGCTACCATCTCTTAAGTACACATTTTATTAGTCCGTATCTCAATATAGTTAAAATCTTATACAATTCAATCGAGTGGTTTTCCATTGATTCCACTTTCTAAGTTAGACCTCTATGGGCGGGGTACTAACCGCTTGTCCATTGGAGGCGGGAATTTGGTATAACAATGGTGGTGACTCCCTCTAACTTTGGTGAATTTTCCAAAATTTTAGCTTTCATATTTTTTTAACCAGCAACAGAGGTTGTAACTTTGTGTTGCTAGTATAAAAGTGCCCATTAAACGCGAACTTGACGTGCTCCAGAAAAACTGGGTATGAGGTGTTGCTACCTAATGCCTCTAGTTTCACAATATATTGGTCCCAGTCCCAGGCAAAAAAAAAAGTTGAATGGGCATAGCAGAATAGCATACAAAAACTGCCCCCACTCCAATCAGCACCAAAATTAAATATGTTGTTACCATCAATGAGAAACTCACACTCCTAAATTTTTAGTCTTCTAATCTTTATTGGAGTAGAGATATAAGGCGGAAAGGTAAAACAAAAACTCTTTTATCTTAAGAACCCCTTAACCGATTTGAATGGATTAAAAATATGTTATAAGTGTCCACCATAGAATATAGAAAATTATTTTTGCACATTTTTATTACCAATTCTTAGGTACGAAAAATATTCTTAAAATTTTCAACTAATTTTTTCGAGTTGTTAATCGATTTTAACTCTTATGGTTTTTTGGTGGTTTTTTCAATAAGAAGTCCTTAACAATGTACAATTTTTGCAGTGACATCGGTAATCATCTTCATAGTGAATATCAATAAAACATGTGAATAGTTTTACAAATATATTTTACTAGCTGAACCCGCCGCGACTTCGTCCGCGTCCAAGTTTTGAAAAAATCGTAGTAAGCAAAAAAAATTGTATAGCTCTCTGAACACTGTATTTGTATATTATCTATTTGTTAAAAAGCAAATTCTTTTTTAATATCATTGGCTCCATTAGCTTAGTGTTTAGACAGTTTCGAATTTACGGTTAATTAAAATTTATCAATCTGGGAATAGATTTTTAAGCAAGGCGCAGAAAAAGCTGTGATCTGTACACATATTAAATTCTATCCCGTCCCGTCGTACCGGACAAAACCAAATTTTCAAGTAGCGTGAAAATTCCTGAATTAAAAATTATTCCCTTCCTGTCTTGCTGAACAGTCAAGGGACATTTTATTTATAAGTGCGAAAAAATTAGAAGCAAATTTAACTTTTCTTTTTTAAAAGCGGAAAAAATAAATATATTTTCCATTAAGGTAACAGTTCCCGCTGCCCCCTGATTTTTATCTGCAAAAAGCTAAATTGAAAAATAAGCTGTTTTGGCAACACTGTTTAGTTTTTTCCGTCAAACACATTTTTCATTGCAAAATGTTGTTATGAAATTTTAGGTGTTTCAATCGATATTAATCTCTTACATTATCTGCTCACAGCCTAGTTAATTAACAAAAACGCGCAAATGAGATAAGGAGACAACTAATTTTTAGCAGACTGCTCACGTCATGTGTGCCATCACTTTTCCTGTAGAATAGTTGAAGTCACGTACCATCTCTAACAACGCCTATGGCTGTTTGCAAGCAAAAAACTCGAACACACATTTTTTGGCTGTTAGTTTTGTGAATTTCAATTAAATTATTTTGAAACGCGATCAACATTTTGTTGAAGCTATCGATGTGTTTTGTATGAGCTATAAGATTCAATGCAATTGGATGAGGCCATTCTCAATTTGATTTATTGCTTGTTAATGTGAAAAAAAAAACACACACTTACATTTACACGCCCTCAGCGCGCTCTCACTCTCTCTCGCGTTCTCAGCGAAACAAATTTTCTTCAACATTGCCTGAGCGCAAGAACCGTTAATTGCCCATACAAACGTTTCATTGGCTTTTCCAATAGATTGGAGAAAAATTTTCCAATTTCCTTTCTTAGTGAGCGCCTGCATAACTAAACGAAGGTCTATGCCAAAAATCAGACCTGTACGATAAGCCGTTTTCGTTGTGGCTTGATAATATGTCAGTCTGTCAGTCGGGCGTACAGAAATATAGACTAGCATATAACCCTCCCCGCCGCCTTCAAAGTACAACAAAGCAACCCTCACTTACACCCATCCCCCCCCCACCCCCCCCCCCCCCCCCAACCCCCCACCCCCCGCCCACATCCCCCCTCATATCCCAACCTCATCCCCCACTTCCCGCCATCCGCCCACTTACCGCCCACAACCCGCTCACATTCCACTCATCCCCCATTCCCACCAATTTCCGCCCATCACCCACTTCCCGCCCACATACCACCCGCTTCACGCCCATTTCCACACACATACCACCCATCCCACCCTCTTTCCACCGTCCATTTCCCGCCCACATCCACCACTTCCCGCCAATTTCCCGCCCATTTCCGCCCACACTGCCCACATCCCGCTCATATTCCACTCATCCCACCCTCATCCCCCACTTCCCGCCAATAACCCACCCATACCACCCACTATCGCCCACATACCACCCGCTTCCCGGCCTTTTCGACCCACATCCCACCACATCCCTCCCATCCCGCCCCATCGCTCCCAATTCCCGCTACATTCCACACACTTTACATTCACTACCACCACTTTCCACCCACATCCCAGTAGGCTTCCCGGCGGTATTTCCAACATCGGAAAATAAAAACAAAAATTAATTCCGATTTTGACCTTTCAAACCGAGTTTCAAGACAATCGGATGAAAAATAGTTTTTTGCATGCAGAATTTTCCGGCCATTTCCTCTAGGGCGGATTTTCCTACATTAAAAAATCACATTTCAAATTATTTCGTATTTTGTCCTTACAATCCGAGTTTCAAGCCAATCGGATGAAAATAGTTTTTCATGCTAAATTTTCCGGAATTTTCCGACCGTTGGGTCAAATTTTCCAACTTCGGAAAATCACATTTCAATTCATTTCACCTACTTTCCTTTCAAACCGAGTTTTAAGCCAATCGGATGAAAAATAATTTTTTTATCAGAATTTTCCCGCTATTTTCCTCGTGGGCGGATTTTTCAAAATCGGGAAAACACGTGTCGAATTATTTCGCGTACTAAGCTTGCAAACCAAGTTTCAAGTCAATCGGACGAAAAATAGTTTTTTGCATGCAGAATTTTCCGGCCATTTTCCTCTAGGGCGGATTTTCCTACATTAAAAATCACATTTCAAATTATTTCGTATTTTGTCCTTATAATCCGAGTTTCAAGCCAATCGGATGAAAAATAGTTTTTCATGCTAAATTTTCCGGGAATTTTCCGACCGTTGGGTCAAATTTTCCAACTTCGAAATCACATTTCAATTTATTTCACCTACCTTCCTTTCAAACCGAATTTCAAGCCAATCGGATGAAAAATAGTTGTTTGCATGCAGAATTTTCCGACCATTTTCTTCGTGGGTGGATTTTCCGACATTGAAAAATCACATTTCAATTTATTTCGTATTTTGTCCTTACAAACCGAGTTTCAAGCCTATCGGATGAAAAATAGTTTTTTTCATGCAGAATTTTCGAATTTTCCGACCATTGGGTCAAATTTTCCAACTTCGGAAAATCACATTTCAATTCATTTCACCTACTTTCCTTTCAAACCGAGTTTTAAGCCAATCGGATAAAAATAATTTTTTTATGCAGAATTTTCCCGCTATTTTCCTCGTGGGCGGATTTTTCGAAATCGGGAAAACACGTGTCGAATTATTTCGCGTACTAAGCTTGCAAACCGAGTTTCAAGTCAATCGGACGAAAAATAACATTTTTCCCATACAAACTTTTCCGACGCTTTTCCGACTTTTCCGGGTGGAATTTTCCAAAACCCCGTCTTAGTACGCACTTTCACCACTAACAGAAACTCCTGTGAAAATTTCAGCACGCTATCTCTTACCGTTTAGGCTCTGCGATGATTGCCAATCAGTCAGTCAGTCAGTCAGTCAGTCAGTGAATCAGGACACTCTCTTTTATAGATATAGAGATAATATTGAGCAGTGCTCAATAAAGGAAACAAATTTATAGAATGTTTTCAAAGGGCATAGCAGAATAAGCATACAAAAACTGCCCCCACTCCGATCAGCACCAAATTTAGATATGTAGTTACCATCAAAAGAAACTCACGCTCCTAAATTTTTAGTCTTCTAATCGCTATTGGAGTAGAGTTATGAGGGCGGAAAAGGTAAAACAAAAAACTCGTTTATCTTAAGAACCGCTTAACCGATTTTAATGCACAGAAAATTATTTTTGCACATTTTTATTACCAATTCTTAGGCACCAAAAATATTCTTAAAATTTTCCACGCAATTTTTCGAGGTGTAAATCGATTTCAACTCGTATAGTTTTTGGTGGTGGTTTTTCTAAGAATTCTTTAACAATGTAAAATTTTTGCAGTGACATCGGGATCATCTTCATAGTGAATACCAATAAAACATGTTAATAGTTTTACAAATATATTTTATAATATTGAGCACACAGTAACTACTTACACAGAATTGACAGAAAATTTCCCCTTTTTCCCTTTTTAAGTTGATATACAGTGGGCTTAATATGTGTAAAATATAAATGAAAAGTACTAATTTAACGTTTAATTATATTTCACTATGAGGTACACTTGGGATGTGTTTGCAAAAATTATATGTTGTTAGGAACCTCTTGATGAAAAAAACAGCAAAATACTGTCGGTGTCGCAAAAGGCTAACACCGTAAAAAAATTATTTGAAAATTTTAATTATTTTTTTTGGGCCAAAGAATTGGCAATAAAAATGTGCAAAAATTATATTTTGAGTTATTCTGTGGACACTTACAACATATATTAAACCCATCCAAATCGGTTTAGCGGTTCTTAAGATAAACGACCTTTTTGATTTATCTTTTCGCCCTCATTACTCTACTCCAATAGCGACTAGAAGACTACAAATTTAAGAGAGTGAGTTTCTCATAGATGGTAACAACATATCTAATTTTGGTGCTGATCGAAGTGGGGGCAGTTTTTGTATGCTAATTCTGCTATGCCCTTTGTTCCACTGTGTTTTAGTTTTGTTTAGTTCGTCGACTAAAATTTCTAGTTCTAGGGGGTGTTTCGGTGACCGAATCCTAGGCATATTATTTCCTAGCGTGGAATAGAAGCCTCTCCAATTTGTTTCCTGCTAGGGATACTCTGCTGCGTGTTTGCTTCCAATCTAAATTGGATCATTCTATGGTCTGTCATAGATTCCTCTAATGAGACCTGCCAATCCTTTATAAAAGATTATATTGACTTGCTGGAGAAGTTGAGGTCGAGGACTTCCTCCCTTACTCGAGTTACAAATGTCGGGACTGATCCTACATAACATATTTCAGGTCAAGTCTGGACAGAAATTCTAGTAAACACTCACCTCGATCGTTTACATCGGAGCTTCCCCATGCGACGTGGTGGGTACTTGCGTTACATCCGACAACAGCGACAGGCTTTTGCTCCTGCAGTATTCTGCCAGGGCCGACTCCACTTTATGGGGGACAGATACGATCTCCAGCGAAGTAGGCAGAGGCTAAGACCGTGGTCTTTCCCTGCTTTGCTTCGGTGGTCGCTATCGCGACGCAGTCCCTGAAGAGAAATTCTACAGGCTCTGGAGAAGGCATGCCTTTGGTCCCAAATTACCGTGGACTCTCTCGTATACAGGCCCTTTATTCCCTCGTTGCACCAGGGTTCCTGTATTAAAGCTAGTACCAGGTGTTGTCGGGTGAACGTTCTAGCTAGGACGGCCGAGGCCGCCTTCGCATGATGAACGTTCACCTGGACTAGCTTGGTGCTTTTGATGACTGAGGGGGGAGTAATCTTAGCGCTGTATTATTTGCGGTATCTGCTCTCATCTCAGCCAACTTCGGGGTCTTCTTGAGACCATGTACCGAGATCTTCCCGTACCTGATATTCTCTACCATTTTACCAAGAAGGGGTACTCCCTTCCACTCTGTCAACCTTAACACGTTGCTCATCTGCCACTCCGCGGTCGTCTTATCGTTGCAGTCGATGATCAGATGATCCGGCCGGAAATAGATTCCTGCGAAGCAGATGGGCGTATCCCAACATGCCAGGAAGATTTCATCCAATATCGCATCCTCAAGTGCAGATAGCTTCTCTTGATTGAGGTTGACCTTAGGGTATTTCTCATGCACTACTGCTACCCTCACCCCTTTCGCAACGTCTGCATACGTTGCTTGGGGTGGAATGGGCACTGAGGGGGGAGTTACTGCAATTTCGTCAATGCCAGTTGCAGCAGCCTCTGCTGCAGCCCTGAACGTGCCGGGCCCGCCGTATGCATCTTCCTCATGGGCTTTTGCCTGTGAGGGGGTGCTAGACGTTGGGTCTTTCGACGTCATGGCTGTGCACTGACGCTTCGATGTTGCAGTTGGCGGCGTTATGTCTGCGCTGCTTCTCTTTGGGGCGGGGGTGTGTGGTTGCCCCTCTGATGCCCCAGTTCAGAGGCTTTTTTTTTCTAAAAAGTAATATTTCTTCAACCTGCCCCTGAAATCGACAAATGAACTTATTAGAACATTTTGCACAACAGTTGCATTAAAAATGAAATATCATAACTGAAAAGGGTAATGCATCAGAAATTCAAACAGCAAGGGCAAAAAAGGAATTATTTTTAAATAAGATATAGAACCAACTTGCCAGTAAACGTGTGTTCGTTTTACAGCGATGATTACTTTATAAACTATCCAGTGGAAACTATATTGCTTTTGAATTTTCTTCACATAAAATAACGGCACCTAGGAACAAAACAACTTGTCGATTAAATTTTTCAGTGTACCCAAATTCTATAAAAACCAGATCCAACTCACAGAACTGCACAGTTGCATTGGGACATTGGTCAAACGTTAAAACCATCCGTCATTTACAGTCATGCAACCTTCCAGAGACGCACTTCAGAATTTTGAATATGGAATCATAGTTGGAAATGATGCAAAAGTGATTATAATGCGCCAGAATCTATGGAGACTCCATCAGGTCAAAGAGCTGCTAAGTCGGCTGATCGCATTCAGATTAACTTGTCTGTTCGAAGGTGCAATTCGATCTTCCTTGTATATCATATACTCTACTCGGGGTTTATTATAAGTACATGCATTACTTCTGCACTCAATGGAGTCGCACCCTGGCGTATCTACACTCCCTTCTTGGATTGGCTCAAAATTACCACCTACTTTTTTAGCATGCAGTGCCAATTGTCGGATGTGTATCCTGTGCTGTGCGCTATCATGATGCATGTCCACCTCAATCTTCTGCAGCAGAAAGTTAATAAGCTGAGAACCAATCCCAGCGAGAGCGAACAGAAGACCTACGAAGTGCAATGAGTACCATAGGCTTATCAAGGAGTGAGTTAAATTCTTGATTTCCTTATTACTTAACAAATCGGTATATTCCTAACAGATATAGTGACTTAATACGGCCCGTAATATCCCGATCCATCTTTATTCAATTTATGATCATTCGATTAAGTTTGGGCTCCGCATTGGCCAATCTACTTATGTTTGCCGACTTCTGGAGCAGAGTGGGCACTGTGGTGTACATAATAATCGTAGTGTTTCAAACATTTCCCTTTTGCTACCACTGCGAACTGATCAAAGACGATAGCCAGGACATGATTCTGGCCATATTTCACTCCAACTGGGTTGGTGCCAGCAAAGGTTACAAATCGACATTGTTGCTAAAACCAATAACATAAACATTTCATGCACTGCACCCAGCAACCAATGGAATCCACAGCGGGGTCCACATTTCCCATTGCCATGGAAACGAATATCAAAGTAAGTCCCAAAAACAACTTAATTTTTTCCAATCTAAAAATTAAATGCAATTGTTTGTTTAAGATGGCGAAGCTGGCCTTTTCTGCCATCACAACCGTTTGACGGTCTCGGCCTCGGCAATCAATGCTCTCCAGTAGCTTCTGCTCTGTGCGAGCTGGCACCAGTTGCTCACACCAAGCTTGGCAATGTCTTCCAGCACCTGGTCTTCCCATCTTAGTGGTGGTCTTCTCCTCTTGCCGCCTCCATAGTCAGCCGCCTTCGATTTATACGCCTTCGTCCATCCTGGTGACATGTCCTAACCAGCGCAGCCGCAGTTGCTTTATGCGCTTGACCAGACAGGTGTCCCCATACAACTCATATTTTTCGTTCGAACACGCCAATCACCGCTTCGTCCGCTGCTGTCATTGTCCATGCTTCTGCGCCGTATTGCAGGACTGGGATGAATAGGGCTATTTATGTTTTTCGCGTGAGGTTTCTGCTCTTGAACTCCCTACTTAGCCCGTAGTAGCATCGGTTTGCAAGAGTGATTCTTCGTCGGATTTCCAGACTGATGTTGTTGTCGCAGGTTATCGTCGTTCCGAGATAGACAAAATCCTCTACAACTTTAAAGTTGTACTCTCCCATTGTAACAGATTGTCCAAGGCGCGTAGACTTCTGTTTCGATGATACTAAATATTTCTTCTTGTCCTCGTTTACCGCCAAACCATTTGCCCTGCTTACCGCTCGTTCGGTTTTCCGATAATGTCAATATCATCGGCATATGCGTGTAGCATTAGATCTTCATGAATAAATGCGCCCTTTCTGTTGTCATGTGGACATTGGCGCTGTATATATTCCATCAGTAGATTAAAGAAGTCATACGATAAGGTATAGCCCTGCCTAAAACCTCTTTTGCTATCCAATGGTTCGGAGAGGTTCGTTCCTATTTTGACGGAGCTTTGCGTTCTCAACGTCATCATGCAAAGTCGAACGTACACTCAGAAAATTATTTTTCTATATTTAAGAAATTTTTTTTCTGAATTTTAGAAAAGTGGCCCTAAAAATGAATTTTTTAGAAAAAACAAATTTAGGGTAGGTTGCCCTACAATTTAGAAAATATACCCTTATTTTAAGAAAGTTTTTCTAAGTCCTTCGACCTTTCTACAAATGTTTGCGAAATTGCATTGCGCTTTTAACGACGAAGCCGTCTATGTGATGGCATTTGTTTACACACACTAATGTAGTAGGTAATATTAGGTAATATTTCAATTTATCGGGTATTAATTAATAACTTTTAAAGTAAGCAAGATTTTTTGGTGCGGTTTTTTATTTTTGTGTAAACCCTCAGAATTATTTTTGGAAAAGTGGGCGTGTCACCGCCCACCCAAAAAATCAAAATTTTTATTTTTTTTTATTTTTTTTTAGAAACTGAATATTAATGTGCATCTTTATTTTGCGGAAACCTTTTTCTTTACAAAAAAATTAAGTAATAATATTGAAAAAACATAATTTTGAAAATTAAATACATGAATTTTCAAGAATTAATCAAAATTCTCTTCTTTTTCTTCGTCAAACTGAAAAAATGGAGCGTAAGATTCATCTTCGAACTGACCGAAAGTGTTCTCTGAGTCTCAAATTTCACATGCTAAAAGGTTTGTAGCATCGATGGGAAGGGTATGGGCTTTATGTGATATAACTGGATCTGACGAATCCATTGCTCTATTAAAAACCTCAGCGAAATTATGAATTCTGCTGTGCTTACGTGCGTGATGAAGTCAGTCTTCTTTATATACTTTGTTGCGTGATTCAGACATGGGAAACTTCATTTTTTCCAAAGGATCCTACTGGAAGTACTGTATTTTCTATAATCTGCCTAGAATGGGCAATTATTTTATGAACAATTGGTGTCATCGGCAGCCATTCATAAGTATCAACAATCATTTCGCCAGTTTTAAAACAAAACTGTTCAAATTTGTCGAAATGAATCGGTTGTTGACATGACAAACATATTAATATTGTTCGCAGATTTTGAATAATTTGCTGGTTAACTCCCGTTATTTCTGAAAATACTGCAAAGTCGTTGAATGCTCGTCGCGCTGTGTTCCCATTATTTGTATTTCCAGCTCCGTTTTGTTTCGGTTTATCAACCTTTAGGGATAGCCTCTCCCAAAACAAGTCCTGAATACCTTTCTTTCGATCAGCTACAGTTTTGCAGTTGCATAGCTGGTAAAAAATCTTGGCACTTTTATTTGCCAGAAAATCCTTTGGCGTGGCAAAACAAATTGGACATGCTTGAAAAGATTTTGTTTTGGTCAGTGCATTAAGCACCTTCCCATCTATAACTGTCAGATAAAGACGATACTTGATATGAATACATTGATTATTGTTTAATATTATTTTGCATGGTAACAGTTTTTCTATTTAGTCTTTTATGTCACTGTCCTCTTTTATTATGGCTTCTTTTGTTTCCTTTAAAAACTCTAATTTAAGTGGACGGCAAAATCTTATTGACTGTGGTGTATAATAATTCCATAATACGTGTCCGGAAGCTTCAATCAATCTAAGGGCCGATTTCTGTTCTCCCTGATAGCTGCTATGTGTCAGATGTAGAAGATGTAAATCGGCCCTAAGAGGCATAACCGTTGTGGCAAACAAGCTTGAGTCTGCATCGCAGGATCTTTGATCAGCATATGCCTGGCTGTAATTAGACTGTCCGGTACTTCCGTCGAATTCATAGCTTAAAGACAAGAAATTTATCTCCTTTTTTCTCATTGCACTTATAATAACGTCTTCTTGGAGCACAACAATACGAGTGGCTGTGTGATTTAAAAGGTCTTTAGGAGCTTTAGCTACGGTTTCATTAATTTCAATATTAGCCGGTCGCTTATGTCTAACATGCTTTGCTCTTTGAGGTCTGATCGCAAGCGTTTTAAGAACGGCAGCAAGATTAAATTTCCCTTTTCTGCGAGCTGCTGTGCTTGCAGCTTGAATTAACAAAGAAACGTGGGATTGCTGAGACTTTGATAGAGCTGCTGCATGCTTTTTTTTGCTTCTATTCCTTTTAACGAGAAAGACAACTTTGGACGTCCAAGTTTTCGATTATTTGTTTCGTTAATTTGTAATTGGGTGGTGCTCACTAACCAATCTGAATGTTTTCGTTCAAAATAATTTATCTTCCTATTGCTTTTTTTCCATCTGACCATCAAATTACTGCAAAAACTATGGCATCTGCTTTTCAAAACCGCTTCATAGTTTGAAACAACAATGTTTATATTTAATTTCATTTTAAAAAAGTCCAAAATGGCTTTTTCTTGGTTTATGTGGCCTTTCTCTTTGCGCCATATATCGAAAAGCTCGGCGTTTGAAAAAGGATATACACCTGTAAAAGATTAATTTGCGCCGGTTGTGCGCAAAAGTGCACATTCAGATTAAGTGCATTTAATTAAACAGTTAAAATAATTAAAACAAAATATTAGTACAACCAACATTTAGTACAAACCTGCATGAGTGGTATCCATTTCAAGTTTTATTCGAAATAATCTTGCAGTTTCCAAAATAACAATTGCAGAATTGGCTGCAAAAACATTGCAGTTTTAAAGCACGTGCGTTGTACAGCAACAGCTGACTTTGACAGCTGTTAGGCTTAACATAGGTCTGTTATTTAACATTTTGAGTATGGAGCTTTAAAGCTCGATCATTTCTTGAGACGTTAACATAAAAAATATTTAAATTTGAACAACTTGAGAAAATGACTAAATACCCGATAAATTGAAATATTACCCACAGTGCAATGTAGATCAGTGTCCGGCACCGTTAAATTTTCTGTGTATACAAGTAGCGACGTCCATCCTCTGTGGCAGCGGCGTCGATACACAAACACTATACGAGCGTACACTGCTCTCTTTTGCAATAACAACCATGTGCTAACTGAGAGCGCTCTCGCGTGTTTGAACACCTCAAGTAAAAAAATAAAAAACATTAAAAAAAAGAACCGTTTAATAAGAAAAAAAGTATACTCCTACGGGGATTGGATCCCACTCTATGATATTTTCTAAGCTAATGTCTTATCCACTCGATCACGACTCTTGCTTTTATTGAGTGGTCAATGTGAGTACTTAAGCTCCAAATACGCCACACAAATTCTTGAGTATGATTTTACCGCAAGGTTTTGCTAAATAAAAAAGAACATTAAAAAACAAACATTAAAAAAAATATATATATATGAAATGAAAAGAAAAAGTATGCTTCTACTGGGATTTGATGCCAGGCCTCCATGTTTGCTAACCGAACGTAATGTTAACTACACCAACAGTGTACATCAGACCGGACATTTCTCCATACGATTTTCAACATGTGACGATCTTTGCACAACATGGCTCAAAAAATTCAGTATATTTTATAGAAAATTTATCAAAAATCCAAAATCAGATATATTGAGGTTTGCTGGCCTCGAGAAGGCTTTAAAAGTTCCAATTTCTCCTTAATTTATCTTTGAATTGTCAATGTAGACAGAGACCTTTTACAATATAGTCGAACAAATAAATTAAATATTTCATGATAAATTATATGTTCAATGGTGTTGTGATAAGCACTCTGGACTTTGAATCCGGAGAACCGAGTTCAATTCTCGGTAGAACCTAACGCGTAACACGCTGTTTATATAATCTACAAGTTCATAGTTGAATGTGCCATGCAGGGTTGGGTCCCAAAGCATTAGCATAATTTTTGAATTAGCATTAAATTTAAATGATAATTCAAAAAAATTTTAATTGGCATTATAAATTTCAATTCCAATTGAAACATTTTGAATTGGCATTGAATTGAAATAATTTTAATTCAAAAATTTCAATTGGCATTGAAATGAAATAATTCTAATTCAAATTTTTCAATTGGCATTAAAATGAAATAATTCTAATTCAAATTTTTCAATTGGCATTGAAATGAAATAATTCTAATTCAAATTTTTCAATTGGCATTAAAATGAAATAATTCTAATTCAAATTTTTCAATAGGCATTAAAATGGAAAAATTTTAATTCAAATTTTTCAATTGGCATTAAAATGAAATAATTTCAGTTTATTTATATTATTCATTCCGAAATGATCTTTGGTGGCAGCTGGAGGCACTCTGAGCCAGCACAGTGGGAGAATTCACAAAGTAGTGGTCAAAGGATTGTAGGCAGTCTGGCTCGGCACAGTGGGCACTTTCGAAACGCTTTTGACAAAATTGACGCTTCAATAGCCATTTCGAGTGCATTTCTCAACACTCTTCCCCAGTATTTGGTACTTTACTTACCGCTTCCAACACTGCACAGTGGTTTTTTTTTTGCCTTTTTTTGGCATAAACCCCAAAATGTTTTTTTCAGATTTCAAATATTAACTGGTTATTTAATATTTCCATACTCATATTAGTTTAAAAAACAAACGCATTTAACCTTAGTGGCAACACTGCTTTTTTGACGGGCGGTTGAAGTCAGCTGTTTGTGTGCCACGTGTTTTTTGTGAAACTAGCAGCAAATATTTATATATGGCAGCTATATCAAATAGTTGTCCAAACCTAACAAGATTTTGCAAAACGTATAAGGAGCTTAAAATACGTGTACAAACCGGATTTCAGTTCAATAGCGTGAAAAACAACAATGCTTAAGCAAATCGGCCAGATCTATTATATGGCAGCTATATCAAATATTGGTCGAAATTGAGTAAAATTTTCCAAGTCGTCCTTGCGGCCCAAAATATGATTATAGTCCAAATTTGGGGTCAATAACGTCAAAACTAGAGTTTATGCCAAAAAATGGCAAAAAAAAACCACTGTGCACTGCGAAGTATTTACCGCCCAAGATTTAGAGGCTTCGTTTTCTCTTCAATCGGGACATCAGTTGAACTTGTGCTAGCTTCGCTGGCCTTATTGCTATCGTCGGAATCGACATCGATGTTGGTTTCGAAATAAGTCATATTTATATCACAACAAAATTCACTGCACATTTTGTCACTCAATGGTGTTAAACGCGTTTTGACATTCAATTCAATTCCAATTGAAAATTTTGAATTAAAATTTAATGCCAATTGAAAAATTTGAATTAGAATTATTTCATTTTAATGCCAATTGAAAAATTTGAATTAGAATTATTTAATTTTAATGCCAATTGAAAAATTTGAATTAGAATTATTTCATTTTAATGCCAATTGAAAAATTTGAATTAAAATTATTTTATTTTAATTTAAATTGAGAATTTTGAATTAAAATTATTTCATTTTAATGCCAATTAAAAATATTTTAATTAGAATTGATATTTATAATGCCAATTAAAAAATTTTGAATTTGCATTGCCAGACTTAATGCCAATTAAAATAAAGCATTATCAATTGGCATTACCAATTATTAATGCTAATTGACGAAAATAATGCCAGCGGCACAACCCTGTTCCTTCCTTTTGTTTGTAACATTTTCACAAAATATTCTTAACTTATTATACCCTTGGAGAGGGTATATTAAAATTGTCCGGATGTTTGTAACGCATAGAAGGAAGCATCTCCGACCACATAAAGTATATATATTCTTGATCAGCATGACGAGCTGAGTTGATATAGCCATGTCCGTCTGTCCGTCTGTCCGTCTGTCCGTCCGTCTGTCCGTCCGTCTGTTTCTATGCTATCTCCTCCGTCAGTTTTAAAGCTATCGTAACCAAACTTTGCACGAAGTCTTTTGGTATAAATACGCTGCACATTTGTCGCAACCGGCCGGATCGGATGACTATAGCATATAGCTGCCATAGGAACGATCGGTTGAAAAACTAGTTTTAGTGAGAAAAACTTTTTTGTTTTCAATGTTATCGCTCCCAACGCTCGTATTTATAAGTTTTTAGTGATTTCACATAATTTCACCAAGCCATTTTGAAATCGGACAACTATAGAGTATAGCTGCCATACAAAAGTTAGGTCTGAAAAAAAGTCTTAGTGAGAAAAACTTTTTTGTTTTCAATGTAATCGCTCCCAACGCTCGTATTTATAAGTTTTTAGTGATTTCACATAATTTCACCAAGCCATTTTGAAATCGGACAACTATATAGTATAGCTGCCATACAAAAGTTAGGTCTGAAAAAAAGTCTTAGTGAGAAAAACTTTTTTGTTTTCAATGTTATCGCTCCCAACGCCCGTATTTATAAGTTTTTAATGATTTTACATCATTTCACCAAAATTTTTCGAAATCGGACCACTATATAGTATAGCTGCCATACAAACTGTCAGGCACATATCAAGCTCCAAGGGTATATAAACTTCGGTCGAGCCGAAGTTAGCTTGCCTCTATTTTTTTTTTTATAAGAAACTAAATTTTTAGTAAACACAATTGGGGTATTCACTTTGTTGAGCACTTGAGCAGTTTTGCCTGACTAGTATTGTGAGCAGCCCTCTGTGCACGAAATTTGTGCACAACTACGTTTGAGATATGATTTATTTTTACGGTGCCGAGTAGTAGTCGGCATCGTGGCATCGTACGATTATAATCGAAAAACCGTAAAAAATAAAATAAAATTAAAAATAATAATAATAAAAATATTAGCAAGGTTTATTTTGGTGGCACAGTTTGGGAGCCAGCATCTAGCACTCGGCTGACGACTTATTAAATCGCGAAATAATACCAAAGAGGATAAAAATATTAATAATGTCAAAAAAACTTTATGCCCAACCAAGTAAAAAAATCATGCCTAGATTAATGCATAAGCGCAATTCGCAGCTGCAGGATCTGCATGGTAACAAAACCGCTAAGTGCTTAAGAAACTGCTTTTAAAGGGCACAAGGGACCACACATTACTGCATTATCATGCTTTTGAATATACCGAACCGCTATAAATACCATGGATGACCAATGCTAAAGAATATAGGGAAGATCATAAGAAATGTTTCAAACCACTTTTTAGGACTGACAAATCATCAAATCGCGGGAAAATACCGTTGCGGTTCAAAAATATAAATAATGTCAAACATACTTTACTTCCAACCAAGTAAAAAATCAAGCCAGGATTAATGCATAAAAGCAATTCACATCTAAGGGATCGCCGTGGTAATAAAACCGCTAAGGCTCGAGGCTAAAAATGAGCACATATGAGCACTTCATAACCATGATTATGATAATACTGAACCACGATAAATACCATGGATGACCACACCGGCAATTAATTTGAAAAAATTTTCGGAAAATTTGAAGAAAATTTCTTCTTCTAAGTTCTTTGTTAATGGTCATCCATGGTATGTATCGCGGTTAGTCACTAGAGGTTGGTCATAATCATGGTGATGTAGTTATATAAGATCTATTGTGGCCTTGAAACTAGTTTCTTAAGTAATTAGCGGTTTTAATTCCACGGATAACCCTTAGCTGCGAACTGCGCGTATGCAATGATCCTTACATGGTTTTTTTCCTGTTTGTTTGACATTATTACTATTTTTGATCCTCAACGGTATTTTTCCGCGATTTGATGAGTTGTCAGTCACGAAAAGTGGTTTGAAACATTCCCTTTTATCTTAACTGTATTTTTAACCATTGGTCATCCATGGTATTTACCGCTGTTCGGCATTGTCTTAATCATGGTAATGCTGTTGTGTGTGGTCATTTTTGGCCATGGAAATCAGTTTCTTAAGTAGTTCGCGTTTTTATTACCTCGGAGTACCCTTAGCTGCGAATTGCGTTTATGCAATGATCCCGCCATGACTTATCATTTTATTTGCACTGTCTTTTTTTTATTACTATTTTTTATCTTCTTTGGTATTATTTCGCGATTTAATAAGCCGTCAGTCTCGAAAGCTGCAGGTAACGGGCGATTCCGAACCCCTGAAAAGTAAACATGAGTACGGTGCCAAATTGACAGCTAGGTAATCGTACTCACTTGTAATCATACTCGGCGAGTAATTATCGATTACTTTTTTGTTTACTTGTGCAGGTCTCTATAAGGTACAAGTGCCCGACTTTTTGTAGTCAAGGCCTGGGTCGAGCAAGCTGTGCACAATTTGTTCAGAGAAAATTGTTGTTGGAAATGTTTACACTTTTCCCCAAGTGCACAAGTGCTCAACAAAGTGAACACCCTAAATGTTTATATAATCTACAAGTGCATAGTTGAATATGCCATGAATATTTTTCTTTTACAATACATATTTGTGTAGTTTGAAGGCAATAAGGATATGACGTAATCAGCAATAATCATCAATTTGGTGCCGTCCGTTGTGTTGCTGCAGCAATTGTACGACATGTTAAAATATTTTTATACACTTGAAAAGTGTATTATAATTTGGCCCAGAAGTTTGCAACGCATAGAAGGAATCATCTCCGACCACTTAAAGTATATATATTCTTGATCAGCGTGACGAGCTGAGTCGATTAAGCTTTGTCCGTCCGTCTGTCCGTCCGTCCGTCTGTCTGTTTCTACGCGAACTAGTACCTCAGTTTTGAAGCTATCGAGCTGAAATTTTGCACAGAGTCTTCTTTTGTCTGCACGCTGCTAATATGTCGGAACCGACCGGATCGGATGGCTACTTCTTGTAGCTGCCGTACAAATGATCGGTCGAAAAATGGATTATAATGAGAAAAACTGCTTTTTCCTCAATATTACCGCTCTCAATCACGGTCATGGGTAATATTCAATGTTTTTAAGCAGATCTGCGAAGTTTGGTCGAAGTCGCTAACCGTTGAGACAAGCGCTTTCAAGTGTATCAAAACTTCGGCACAGACGAAGTTAGCTTTGCCTTTCTCGTTTTTTAACAATTTTCACAAAATTGTTGTCTGCCTACTATGATGTTTCTAGCAGCTCAAAAACAAAATTAAGGGGAAATTTGAACTTTTAAAGCCTTCTCGAGGTTATCAAACCTCAATATATCTGATTTTGTATTTTTGACATATTTTCTATAAAGCCTACAGAATTTTTTGAGCCATGTTGTGATAAGAACTAGACAAAAAATTACTTTTCATATAAATCTGGTGGGTAAAATTAACTACACTGACAGTAACTTTTTTCAAAATGTTGTATGCATGCGTTTTTGTTGTTGTTTGATAACTGTACTAACAGTAAAATATACAGAAGAGATTTCTTAGGTTTACGTATTATTTAGCACATGTTTTGTTGTTGTATTTAACAACTGTACGCTGAGTAAATTTAACTACAAATTTTGTTTTCACATATTTTGTTGTTTTAATAAGTTACTGTAAACTACAGTAACTTTATCATAAAAATAGTAACTTAATCGTGATTTTTTCATCTCATACTTTGTTGTTGTTGCTACTAACTGTACCCACAAGTAAATCTAACCGCACATATAGTATAACTATTTGAATGTATTTGCTGCACTGATTAACTGTACCGACGGCAAATCTAACCGCAAAAATTGTTGACTCAGTAAATTTTAGTTGGTCTTATATTGTATACTTGAACGGAATTTGAACTTGAGAATTTTGGTCTCATTTATGCGCTATTCAAGAAATTTTTCGTGTAGCGTAACTGGTAAAGACGTCCTTCCAATCGTGTTGAGACCAATGGACCCGAGTTCGAATCCGCCCAGAGTAAGTACAAATTTTTCAAATTAAATAAATATTGTTTAATTCAAACAAATGCTTCAGGACCAAAATTGGTGCGTGAGGGGAAGTGGGAGTTGCCTCTTCTGCTGTGGGATGATGATGACCTCAATTAAATTGCCAACGTGTGACAGCTAGAATAGTCTCCCACCCTACTATTCTACAGTTGTGTAATAGCAGTCACATTACTAATTGTATAGTAAAATTACTATAAATTAAATAGGAAAAGTACTTACTGTAAGCATCGGTAAATATTACAATTCATGTGGGTTGGCGCATTTTTAAACGAGATTTTGGGTTAGATTTACTATAGCAATAGTTCTTCTTACGTAAAGGTTTACGAGAAAGCGACAGTAAACTTTGGTTAATTTGAACGACTTTGTGGGTTGGCGCATTTCCAACCCACAATATTGGTTAAATTTAGCCACAGATTTCTTTGTGGGCTAAGGCTTCGTCCGAGTGTTCAGTATTGTTCAGTACTTAAGAGAGTACTTATCGAGTTTAAGTCCCAGTAATGTAAGTAAAAAAAATGGTTAATGTTTATTAAAAATTTAATTATAGCTTCGAAAAAAGTGGCCAAACTCAAGGGCAGGGTGGGATCCAACCAACAAAAACAACAACCACACGGGGTGGTCTGTGGTCGGTCCCAAGGTGAATTTACTCTAAGGTGACGTATTCAGTTGTGGAGAGGGGTCTTAATTTTTTTCAACTCGCTCTCTCGGCTCTCTGAGATAGATGACAGTTGCTCTGAGAGGCAGTGATAAAAACATGACAAAAAAGTTTTAGTTCATTTTATGAAGATAATTTATTACTCATTACATTCTAAATCTCTAATTATATTGTCAATAAATTTTTCATTTTCATCGACATTTTCTGAATCATAGGATTCGTTTGACTTAATCAATTTTAGATACTTTTTCGGTATCTGATAATTATGGCAACAGGCATCTTGCCGTCGTAGACCAAACCTGAAAAACCAAATAGGAAATAGAAATAATTTATAATTCTATTTTAATAATTACTTACCTGATACTTAAAATTGCATTCAGAGTTTTTATTTGAATACGGTTTCCAACTTCGTTTTAACCAAGTTTACTTGGCTAAATACGCGTTCCACCTCTGCATTTGACCACGGCAATCAGTGTTGGGCATTAATCAATTAAATTTTCAATCAATTGATTAATCAACTAATAATTTTAATCAATTAATTCAATTGCAATTAAAATTAATTGCAATTAAAATATTAGTTGCAGCTTGCAATTAATTTAGTTGAATTAATTTGAATTAATTGTAACTTACAACTAAATCAATTGCAATTGAATTTTTCAATTGTTCTAGGCTACAGTTAAAACTAACAATTAAGTAAGCTGTGTGCTTTGAAGTAAATTTGAAGAAAAATAATTTTGTTCAGGAAAAAACATAAATAAAAAGTACTAAAATAAAATGAACCCTACCTTTGAAATGGATGAAGACGGAAATACCTTTGATTATGTTACTGCAGAAAATAGGTTATCTTCGTCGGAGAGCGATGCTGCAGCTACCTATCATCTTCGCAACCACGACTGCATCTACTGGACGGAACTTATTTGAAATACTTAGGAAATGAATCTAAAGGCAATAATATTACGGCATTATGCATGAAATGTCCAGAAGATCGAACTACCAAAGTAAAAGGCTATTTAAACTGCACATCGAACTTTTTAAGATATTTGAAGAGAAAACACGGATTCAGACTCTGATGTGATAAACGAACTTAATCGACTGTCCTCTGATGCTCCTTTGACGAAAGCAGAAGTATTGATGCTTCAGTCTTTTTCAGAGGAAAGTCAGGAACTGGATATGCTTAATCGATATCTAGATATACGAAACGTTTTTGTCAATTACAACACGCCATTACTATCGTCGCCAGCACTTGAACTTTTTTCTTTTGCCACAATGACGAGTTTGCCGAAGAGTCACAGTCTATCGGATAGTATGTTAGAAAAAAGAGGGTAGTGCTGAAATGTAACATTAACTTTTATAAGAAATAAAAATAAAAAATAAATTACAAAAAAAACATGCAAATCTTACTATTTATTAAATTGCAGGGTACGGAAGTTCTGGCTCAGAGCCGAGAGGCTCTTGTTCTGAATTAACAGTGAATATTGTGGAACTGATAAATTCTTTATGCTCTATCTATGTTCTTCAGCATTGGTCATCCATGGTTCGCGGTTCTGTATTGTCATAATCATGGTTATGTAGTTATGTGTGGTCATTAGTGATGTTAAAATCAGTTTTTTAAGTATTTAGCGGTCTTATAACCATGAAAATCCCTTAGCTGCGAACTGCGCTAATGCATTGAGTCTGGCATGATTTTCCACTTGATTGGCATTAACTTTTCCACAATTACTAATTTAAATCCTCGATGGTATTTTTTCGCGATTCATGAAGTTGTCAGTCACGGGAAATAGGTGTACAAAATTTGCGAACCACAAAGTCAGTGGCTTAAAACCGAGAGCGGTTAATGGCTTACGGCTCACGAGCTGTGCCTCTCAGCTCAGACCAAGCTGCGTGCAAAGGTGCAAAGAGATCCAGAACTGTTGAATCATTCGAATCAATTGTTAGTTTGTAATCAAATTTTTTAAAAAGATTGACAATTAATCAATTGTTAGTTGTAGAATTTGACGATTAACAATTAATTAATTGTTAGTTGCAAAGGATTGCAATTACAATTAATTAATTGTTAACTGCGATAGGTGCAATTAACAATTAATTAATTGTGAATTTTTAATTGTTAATCAATTAAAATTTGCCCAGCACTGACGGCAATGACATCATATTAATAGCAAATGTTGCCAATTCCTTAAAAGGATTATTTCCTGCCGAATCTTTGTATATTTTTACCTCACTCCAAAATTCGATAATGCTATCGGTGTTTGTCCATTCAGTAAAATGGACCATATTATATTGAGAAACTATGGGCGTATTCAGCAGATAATTCCGATCTACGATTTGTGATTTATGATTGCCGATTTTACCTGCTGAATACAGTGATTGCTGATTGGGATTGGAAAATTTGACAATCATGTTTTCTGAATAGAAATCGTACAAAACGTATGATTGGTTAACGATTGCGGGGTCAGCCTACCTTTGTTAAGACATTCATATAAAATTTTTAATTGAACAAATCCATAAATGTTCGAGATTTTGTGTGAGTGTTTTCCATTGATAAAAAGTACTAAAGCCGAAGGAATTCTTAAAGCCTGCAATCAAATCTATTCAACAGAGACTCATCAGCAATCGCAAATCGGCAATAGCTAAACGGAAATTTCTGCAGAATACGCCCAATATTTTCTATAGAATATGATGGCATTTTAAAAAGCTGCAAAATTGAAGCGGGGGCTAGGAATTCATTTTAGACATGGTGTTTCTTTGATCGAAAAACTAAAAATAATTGAAATAAGAAGAAACAATGGACTACCAACTATTTTTTTCTAAGATTTTTAGTATTAGCAGAAAAATTTACAGAAATTCTTAAACTTGCAAAAAAAATCGATTTTTTCAAAAAAACCCACATTTTTACTGTTCAAATCCAAAAATTTGTACCTTATCAGCAAAATCAAAACTTCGTGTTTAGTTTTTCTTTAACTTCATTCAATGCAGCTTACATTAAAACAGAGTTGGTTCGAATAGGACACTTAATGTAGCCACACGACCAACAAATGTAAGAATACCTCTCTAATGCAAATATCTCGTGAACCTGACGTGCTGGAAGAAAACGGACAATTTATCTGAGTTCAGCGTCCAAAAATACATAAGGAACGGTTGCAAAGTTCTCTGTTGCAAAAAATGGCCTTTTTTTGTAAACTTGTGTAATTTATAGCTACACCTAAAAATATAAAAATAAATCAATAACATATTCTAATAAATATTCTATTAGTCTTACCAAGTATTTTGTATATACTTATATCCGTTGACTCGTCTATTAACAGACTATATTTTTCATTGCCAATGTCACTTCTGGGTTCCTCGTTAAAATGCACCGATAACACAATTTTAAACAAATTCGCACACTTTGTTCTCTGCAGCTTCAGCTCAGCTGCACCAAAATAATTGCGGTATAAATCGCTTAAATGCCCAACTGTGTTAGTTGAGGCATGTTGAGCAATAAACATAGCTAATGCCGCTTCTTGCCGACGAGCTTCATTAGACTCCACAGGCATAAAAGTAATTTTGTTGGTCTGTGCATAGGGTTTTGCGTTGTTTTCATGCTTCTTAAAAACCATATGAGCACGTAAGAGGTCGATTTTGGATATAATACTGCATTTGCAGTATTTACAAAAGGCCTTGTCAGGGTCCTTCCGATCCCGACACAGACATTTTTCAAAATCTGGCTGCTTTACCCAAATATCGCGAAATTTGTGCTTATATACTTCTTTAGGTATTTTGCTACAAGTTACACATTAAAAGTGCGCCAATTTCGCCGATAACTCTGTATAGCAGAGATGGGCGCCCATCTCTGCTGCATAGCGATTGTAACCTCTAAGTGCGATAACACCAAGGTTGCATGTATCATTAATACTAAAAGAAATACTAAATTTGATGAAAATTTGAAGCATACTTAAACCATTCAAACATGTTCAAAAAACTGACAAAAAAAAATCCTGGGATTGACAAAAACCTGACATATTTCCTGATAGCTGCTGTTTTCAATTTTTTCCTGCTGAAGCCGTTAAAAGCCTGACAGATCTGTCAGAAAAACTGCTAAAACGGCAACACTGATGCTAAGCATCGTAAGTCCCCTCGAAAGATAGCAGCTGTGGGGAATACGTCACCTTGCACAGTGGTCGATTCTGCTAATTTGGCAGGCAATAAATGCAAATTTCAAAACTCAAATCTTGTAGATGATTTTAATTTTCCTGAAAACTAACATCCCGCCAATATTAATTCCGATTTTTATATATTTTTTTATCCCATAGTCACGACGTCGTGAGCGTGCAAAACTTCATATACTTTTTTTACCATACCTAAAAACATTTTCGCGCCTTTTTAAAGCTTTTTGTTTTGGACTGAGAAAAATGAAGTTTTTCGATTAGTTGTAAACTAAGACTTGAATTTGACAAGAATTTGTATGTATTTAATAAACAAATTTTTTGTTTGTCCTGTTCTTTTATGTGTAAGTGGTAAATCGATGTCGAACTTCGCATTTAATTTATAGTACTGCTTCTAACACACCTGCGACTTTCGTGGAGTGGAACTTTTGATATCTTCAATGTCAATGTCAGTCTTGAGAAGCACTCCCTGCTCTTGGTTGAACCACAACCGAAAAAATGATCCCAGGAATATAATAGATGATTGATTTCATGCTCTTTTACTGTCGTCATACCCTATAATATCGTCCATATCAAAAAGTACTTCATAGTGCTCGAAAATATCATTTAACTCGATAAAGAGGCCATATTACTTCAAGAAAATGTCTTAGATTTCAGAAACTCAGAAGATTGAATAACATTTTTTTTTTATTAAAATTCGACTTCTTATCATTATTTCAATGTAAATAATTTATGACTCAATTTTAAAATTTTTAAAATTAAAAAAAAAATTTGAATTAAGTTTTTAAAATTAACATTAAAATTTAAAATAAAAAAAATTTTGTTTCTTTATTAATTTCTTTTGTTTATACACAAATTTATAAAAATAATTCCAAAAATAATACTTAATTATTTTGTATGTTATTTATTATTGCCTATCAGATTGGCACAATCGACCACTGTGCCTTGTAAGTAAATTCACCTTGGTCGGTCCTACTCTACCTCTCCCTAAAATTTTTTTTTAAGTCTTTTACTGTCAGCTTCTGCCTCCTCATGCCAGCGCTGCCATAACCGCTTGGGAATTTTAAATCGACCTAACAGCTAAAATTGTCTAAATGTTTTTTATAAAAATTGCCCTGAAATCTAGAACACAATTTTTAATTTTTTAAGAAATAATTTTCTTAAAAATAGGGCGAGTCGCCTTTGGCCCTTTATCTAGGGCAATTTTCTAAAAATTGGGGCGAAAACGGCACTTTTTAGGGCGAGTTGTTTTTTGAGTGTACTTTGCTGGTATACCAAAGGTAGACGGAAGAAGAAGGCAAGGCAGAACCTTGACCTTATTGGTGTGTCGAAGACTGATTTATAAACAACAAAAAGGTGGTTGCGTTTTGATGCCTCTTTCATAGGTCTTCTCCAGGATTTGTCG